>JABXJD010000004.1:2840000-3487500 GCA_013375575.1 Percina caprodes | reverse complement strand
AATGCTTTTTACGGTTTACGCATTACCATTCATTGTCTAGTGATGAGCCATGATAGCCAACATGACTTGAAAAAGCACAAAGGAAGAAAGGACACGTCACAGCTCTGCTCACATTGTTTGATTAATGTGATCTCCAGAAAATGTCGTGCAAACAGCAGCCAAACAAGAACATGGGCTTGTACCTGTATGAATCTGATTCTTCTTTTTTTTTTTTTTCTCTCAAGCAGAACGGACAGATTAAGAAGTCAGTTGTGTTATTTTAATGTTTTTTTCAGTCAGTATCACGTTATCAAGTTAGAGGCTGACTCAGTCATGCTCCGCAAAACCTGTAAAGCCGCTTTCACACATGCACTGCAAACCTGAAATCATCCAGACATCATCCGGTTGAGCTGTGTGTGACAACGCAAATGTCCAAATCCGTCCTAGTACAAAATCTGTGTAAACTCTGATTGTGCTGAATATGTGAAAATTCACAGCGTCCGTGGCCGTCTTGATGACGTTGAAATCATCAAAACAATTCAAGGAATGGCAAGAGACTGAGTTGTTTATGACCAAAACTATAAATATCTAATAGGAACCTAATTCCTCAGACATAGTCTGGAGTATATATGCGAAAACAGCTTAAGTTTGCTATTTTCAATAAAACAAAAGTCCAACCTTATCAATATAATGATCCAAAGAAGAACAAATATGGCAGCTCTCCGCTGGTCTCCTACACTGCAGTACACCATGTCATGTGTTTTGTAAATTGGGTGTTACTGTATCTTCGTGACTTTGACCGGGATCTTTTGATGGAAAAAAAAATGTGACTGCAGTGTTTTGTGCTTAAAATAGTGGAGAGATTCAGCAGAATCCTTGGCTGTGTTAAATGCCTGCTCTGTTTATGACCTTACTGTGATGAAGGTAATCAGATAAGAGCTTCAATAGTCAGAGTATTGCCTTCTTTGCAGTAAAATTGAATTATGGCCTGACCCCACTCATTGAAATTCCTTCTGTCACAGAAGAAACTGTGTTTTTACTGAACCCAAAAGCTGATGAACCACTTTCTCAAACATCAGTGGAGATCTCCGCTATATATTAGCTCTTTTACCTACAATATCCTCCTTCTAGACAATAAATATAGATATTTTTAAGTGTTCATCAAGATATTTTGTCATCTATTCCCTCGGAAAGGCAGGGCATTGCATTGTGGGATTAAAGTACAAGCTATGCCACTTTATTTTCTTTGAGGGAGTACTGATACTCATAAAAGGGTTTTGGCCTCAAACAATGCTGTGTTTGAAATGGCAGATCATGTGTTCATGAACTGTATCAAGACACCCCCCCCTCACCATTTTCCCTAGACATACCTTCCCCCACTCCCCCACTGTCACACATTTGTGTGTGTGTGTGTGTGTGTGTGTGTGTGTGTGTGTGTGTGTGTGTGTGTGTGTGAGTGTGTGAGAGAGAGAGTCTGCTTTGTGAGAGTCCACCATTAATCATTTTCTTTTGGTTAATTTGATATAGTTGTACTTAAAAGAGCTGTACTTGATAGTCAGAACATTAATATAGCAGCAAACACATATTTGATATATAAAAATATGTTAGAATAAATGTGTCCTTGAGCAGAGAAGGAAGTCACACTCTGTCTGTGAGCTTCTCTATTCTTTGTTTTTATAGCTTGTCCAGCCTTGCCTTCATGTTGGTTAGTGTGGCTGGGAAAGAAACATAGTTTATCTCACGTATTGGGAACTCCCTGTAAGAGCCGTGTGTAGGCAATTTCTTTTCAGTATTTTGAGTACAGCTTTATCAAAAGTGTAGCAAACTGCAACCTTGCATAAAATAGTCAGCAGCATTTTCCATTTAAATTTAGCCAAGAGGACAAGCAGAAAACAAGGACTAATCATTCTAAGCTCTTTCATGAGAAGAACTCAAGGATTAATATGAAGTTGTGAAACTGGTCCTCCAGCATTGGGTTAAAGGGGATTTGGTCTCTGTGTAAACCTGGTTTCTGCTATGTGTAACAACCACATGAAAAATACACCTCCATTAAATAAAACACATTAAGCACCTCTGAAAGACAGTCCTTAAAAGTGTTATAAACACATTCAAGGGATCAACTCGTTTATGTTCTGTTGCTACTTCAACACAACCAAACAGATCCACTTATTTAAGTATTAAAAACTTAACAAAAGCCATTATCAACTATAAATAACATAAATAAGTAGTTGAACCCTCACATAATCTCTGACTTCTGAACAGGCAACCACTGTCTTGGAATTTATTCAAAGAAATAAATTAAAATGCAGCTGAAGTTCACGATTTAGAACTGATATATTATTGCTGCACCTTCTTAATGGCTTAGCCGGTATAAACAATATACTTTGCAGTTTTATGGTTTGCTCTGTGATGGTCCTGTGAGAATTCACACTTTTTATTTTAAGGTAACCACATCAGGGGTCAATCCAATTCAATTTTATTTATAGTATCAATTCATAACAAGAGTTATCTCAAGACACTTTACAGATCAAGAACAGGGTCAGCAACCTTAGGTACGTGTGCCATCATTGGCACGCTGTGTGTGTGTGTGTGTGTGTGTGTGTGTGTGTGTGTGTGTGTGTGTGTGTGTGTGTGTGTGTGTGTGTGTGTGTGTGTGTGTGTGTGTGTGTGTGTGTGTGTGTGTGTGTGTGTGTGTGTGTGTGTGTGTGTGTGTGTGTGTGAACCTGACCTCAAGGTGATTGGCAGGTGTGAAGGAGCATGTAGACGATACCCTGGTCTCCTCTCAGTTTTGGTTTTCAGTTGCAAAGCCTTTATTATATGCTATGTGACACTTGTGTGCCACTGGCTCCCTGACTTCCATTTGCATTAACAGTGAAGGAAACCCCTCCCCCCCTCACACATTTGTACATCCCAACAACAGGCTGCTATTTGGTTACTGATTATTTGCAGTATAAAACCACTTTGTTTTCTAGGCTTGTTTTATTAATGTATTTGCAGACAGGCTGACGCTGACCTACATACACAGCCAGGGTGGGAAACTACAACAGTCAAACACTAAACACTTGATCAAATGTGGCTGCAAAGTCTGAGGTCTCGTCATTTTAGCAGCTAACCATTAAAAAGCATTTGGTTATCTTTCTACTGTAACCTATTTGTCACCAGAACAAAATTGTGCATTTGATGCTAATTTTAAATGATATAATCTATCATAATTATGATATATAATTATCTGTATAATCTAATTGTGGCCTATTATTAGTTTTAAGTGTGCTTTCAGTCAACCAGGTACTCTGATGATTGACATTTGTAGACTCCAACCCCTTACCAATAACAGCTATTGCGTTCCATAATGCAGCTGGTCCATTACCAGCTGCTGTTCAAGCCGCAGATTGGCATATTTAAAGTGAGTGTATTGTATAAAGAACGATGTGTACATTTGCAGCCACTACACAAACACTGTTTAGTGCTTTTTCTTTTCCTTCTTTGAAAGCACAACTTTCTTTTACATCACTATGATTGATCAAGATGTCAATCTTTATCAGTGACTATATTTACATGAACCACATTAATCCAACTACTGACATCATTCTTAATTAGACAATATTTGGATGAAACTTGTACTACAGAGCATGGCTGAGCATCTGAAGTATGTCACAGGATCAGTTTACTTCCAGTTACTCCACACCCAACCTGTCTGTCAGGGTGCTAACATGGTTTACCTTCTATCCAATGTTGTCAGAAATACTTTGCTTCAAGCTGTTTTTGTTACAGCTGCACTTCGTGTTGGCAGATTTAAATGGTAGAGCATGCATCATTTAGCATTTTGATTGCTGTATGTGTGAAAATTGCGATACAGTTAGGTGTAAACAGGTCTTAATCAGAATTAGAATCAGCTTTATTTGTATGAGGACACATACAAGGAATTTTTTTTTGGATCATCATTGCTCACAATGCGCTTCCAAAACAAACCACAAAACAAAACAAACAATATGTGCACACTAATATATACACACTCTAAATAGAAACAATATAGAGGCAATAGTGCAATGAAGAGTGCAAAGTATGCAGGAGTAAATTGTGATTATTTTAAATGTGGATCATAGTGCAAAGATGCTGGAATAAATGGTATTATGTTATTATATTACAATATGAACAGAATGAACAGCTCTGAAATAGAATATGATGAATGATGATTAATAAATAATAAGTGGAACCAGGAAACAGGTGCTGTTTAGAGACAGTGTTGCTGGGTTATTGCTGGGTTAAATAGGGTACGGTAATTAGAAAAGGAAACTTCAAAAGCTTGTCCTAGTATTAATTGAAATAACTGAAGAATATTGCAGTTTCATGTAAACGTTATGTAAATTAATCTACTTCAGTTATTGGATTGTAGGTAAAATTTCACATTGCTTACAGAAACCTGGCCAAAAAAGGTTTCCTGTGATGCTGATGTGACATAAGCATCACAAAGCAATAACGTCTTTGTATCCCAAATACATTCGGCATTTATGAAAGTGCTTGAATTTATATATTGTGTGAAAAAATAGAAATACAATTTTTCTATTGATATTGCAATAAATTGTTTTGCTGCGCTGTGAAAAGTGTCTTTCAAGTCTCACTTTTTAAAATTGTTGTTTATGAGCTTCTGTAAAGCCTGCTAGTTCTCATATAACAATGCTCAGTGTTGTAACTGTAATTAACCTTGATCTGTGTCTTAAACTGCCATGTTGCCTTCTTGAGTTTGAGGGATTTGGCCTGTAAAATCCTTGAATTTTGATTTTAGTCACATGTTCATCAATGCAAAGCAGGATACCGTGTCCATGTCCATGTTCACAGCAAATACCAAGTGAGACTTGTAACTGGATATGTTAGCGAGAGGGATACTATAAGTGTGTTAACACAGTTCACACTTCACTGTCGACTCACAACTGCTTCAGTTGGCAGGGAAACCGTGAAACCGCTTGATGAAGCAACACACTTTAATACTGCTGAGACACATCTTTAAATAAACATTACATGAAAATCTCCAGCATTAATAGTCCATTTAGGGTTGTGTAATGCAGGTGTAAGTTTAGAGACGTGGTTGAATGGCATTTGGTTATTTCAGAAACCTTTTTCATGCCATGTTAACAAATCTAGAGCAACTAGGATCTGAGCGTTAGCCCCCTTGCTTCTATGGGACAGCGCTCCCACTACGCCACTCATATTTGTTTGTGTTATCAGGACGGGGGGTGGGGGGTTGGGAGAGCGAGCAAATAAAGCTACATTGGGGGATGGGAGTAGGTTGGGGTGGGGGTAAATTTAAGATTTATGGTGCGGCACTTCACAAAATGCACGCATCCTGTACTTAAAACTCCCCCTTGCCTCCAGCAGGCCTGTCCATTAGCCGGCATCCCCCCACATCAACCCTCGTCAGTCCCCACCACTCTGTTCCCCCTAGCCACTAGAACAGGGGTATTCAACATTTTTAGGCCAAAGACCCCATAACTGAAAGAGAGACAGAGCAGGGATCCCCTACTACTTATATAGGTATAAATATTTAGTTGCATATTAAACTGCGCTGGATAGATGTATATGAATGGATCAGTATTTATATTTATACATCATGTTTTAATGAGAAACATACATGCGAAAGGCACAGTCTATCCTTTATCTTAACTAAAGCTTATTGTGTAAATGAAATGTTTTTTTGTTTGTTTTTTACGAATAGTCTGATTTATCTTTGCTAATAATATGTTGGATTAATGGTAATGTCTATTTTCAGGCATATTCTAATTAAAGAAACAACAAGAAAAACTTTCAAAGAAATATCAAACAATAATTAGGTGCCCCCTGCAGCAACTCTGAGGACCCCCTAGGGGACCCGGACCTCCTGTTGAAGATCTCTGCACTAGAACATAAGATCTTATGGCAGCTTGGTGTCACTAATGAGGGCTGAATGCCACAATGAGGGGCAGTCTGTTAGTGGTGGCCACTACGGTCACCAATCATACCAGACTTCAGCTTGACAGGCCTTTCATTTTCTCTGGCTTAGTACTTTAAAGCAAAGGCAGAAATCTTTTAGTAACTTATTGCAATTAGTGTTCTTCACTTTCACCTGGCAGAGTAGCTGCTAGTGGTTAGCAAGAAAGTCAGAATTAATAGCAGTTTGCAAATCTCAGTCAAATAACCATTCCACTTCTTCTATTAGACTCATTGTTTGAGTTTAGCGCATACAGGCTCGTTCAATTTTTATCAGTGATGCAGCTAAAATGTGACAGGATAATATTGAAAAGTCAACAACAATAAGCTGATCATTACATTAGCTAATTAACAGGCAATTATTTTGATATTTGGTTATTTTGTTCTCCAGTGTGAAGATTTTCTGCTTTTCTGTTTAATATGATTGTAAACTGAACATCTTTGGGGTTTGGACTGTTGGTCGGACAAGAAAAGCTGTTTAAAGACATATTAAAAACATCTTAACTTACTCTTAAAAACATCAGCAGCTCTGACAAGTCTGAATTGTCCCAGTCAGGAACTATTTTTCCAATTATTTCAACACCACATGAATGAAGAACAAATGCCTACCTGGCAATGTAAGCAAACTAAAAAACATTTGTCTGGATGTAGATTTGCTCCAAATTTAGATGGGTTAATGCTTGACCTATGCACATCCTTCTGTAATCCTGCAAACAAATAGACAAACCAAGCAAAAACATAACCTCCTTGGCAGATCAAGGAAATAAGCAGCAAACTGGGCACGCCTAAATTAGTTACGGTAACTGATGCCGATTAGTTTTCTGTCCAACAATTCATTTCTTCAGCTCTAGTATGTAATGATATCTTCTGTAAGTTATGAGCTGTGACGTTAATGCGTTTCAGTGATGTGATATGGAATGTTCTTCAGTGGAGTACAGTATATCATCAGGGTTAGGTGTGGCTTTGCCTGCTCACTGTTGTCTGTATAGTAACAATACACTGTCTATGTTTCACAACCTGCTATTTTCAATAACAGATTATGAAATTCAATGACCTCACATAGATATTGTGTGTAGTTGTAGATATAACTAGAATGCAATACTGAAGCCTGACCACAGCTTAAACACCTACTAAAGGTGTTCTAAGCGATGTCACACATGCTTTAGGCTACAGCAAATGTTATAGCAAACATCTCCTCACTATCTACGAGCTGCCTGTCCCCAGAACACACTGTAGTGCGCAGAAGCACAGAAGGGAGGGGACGAGATGAGGAGGGGGAAGAGGCAAGCTAGTCTTGTTTTGTTTGAAAATACTTTGAACGTCAACAAGAAGTAATGTCACCAAACATCTCTTAGAGTACCCTTTAAGAGAGTAACTGTCAGCATCAAGTGTGTGACACATAAATAGAAAGACCTCCAGCAAGATATTTCACTATCACACTGGCAAACTATAGGCTGGAAAAACAACCACGGGCTTCAATGGCCTCACTGTACTCCCCAGAGTTGGCGCCCCACTTTTACTGCTAACTTTCACCAAACTTTTCCAGAGCACGGGGCCCCACCAGCAGCTGGACCCACATCAGGTTCTCATCAAGCTAAACTGGCCCACAGCATTTCTCTCTATGTCATCTCCTCTTATGATCAGAGGGCAACTGATTGGTTTCTCATGACAGATCTTCAAGGATGAATCTCCATGTCGTCATTTAAAAGTGACAAATTGTCATAGTAACGGCTGGAGCATTGACGACATTTTACGTCAGCTATCTGAGGCATCATTACATTTTGCTTTTGTGACTGCAGAATATCCCAGTCTTCTTCTTCTTTGGTAATCTTCTGTCAGATCTCAAACATTTGTTATTGCTTTATCTGCTTTCTCCTCTTCCTCTCCACAGCTGTATGAACTGGATAGAGACCCAAAGAGGAAAGAGTTTCTGGATGATCTCTTCAGCTTCATGCAAAAAAGAGGTATGTTACTGTGTGTGTGTGTGTGTGTGTGTGTGTGTGTGTGTGTGTGTGTGTGTGTGTGTGTGTGTGTGTGTGTGTGTGTGTGTGTGTGTGTGTGTGTGTGTGTGTGTGTGTGTGTGTGTGTGTGTGTGTGTGTGTGTGTGTGTGTGTGTGTGTGTTTGTGAAATAAAAGTACACCACATTGGCTCTTACTCATTAAAGTACACCTATATGTTTATTCAGTTTGCCATGTTACCATATTATATCTCCTTGCTTTATCCATCCATTGTCATACAGAGACTCTTAATAGTTGCATACATAGAGGGATGACCCCCCCTCTCTCTCTCTCTCTCTCTCTCTCTCTCTCTCTCTCTCTCTCTCTCTCTCTCTCTCTCTCTCTGACGACACAGCACTGTCTACTCATTTTTCACTCACATGGGTGGGGTCGTTATTCATTTAGGAGATGATTGCTTTATGGTTGTGCAACCCCATGCTTTCCTAGGCTATAACTAGAAGAGACGCATCATATTAATGCCTAGGAATGGATTGGTTTACCTTTCCATCCTGGTGCGTGTTCACACGGCCCTCGCACACACACGCACACACCATCATCATCATCATCATCATCATCATGCAGGCTTTTCACATTGGTGACACACACAACATCAAAACTACAAACTGTGCCAAAAAAAAATCCCATTTGTCTTCACCCGGACAACTCATTGTCCTACTTAGGAAGCTGATTGTTCAATATTGTATTCGCATGTATCAGATGCACGCAGATCTTCCTTTTCTCATTAAATACAGAACACCCTTCTAATTCGACAAGTGACATGACATGAGACATCAGACTTGCTCACAACTGACAAAAACAGTACTAAATGTTCAGAGTATCAGAGCCACTGGCAAGGGGTGGATCTGCCAAGTCCGTTCTGAGAATCTAAGAGCGCCATCTGCAGGTTGTATCAATAACTGAGGCATCACTCCCTAATATGCAAATCTAGGATTTTTGATCATATTTCATATCAAATGTGGGACTGAAGATTGGGTTTGGGATTACTTGATGTTTAAATTGTTATAACTTGTTTAAAATATTGATAAAGTCTTTGGTTTTCCTTGCTGGAAAAAAGGATATTTGTCACAGCTTTACAATCTGTACAGCATATGATACCCTCTGTTCGACTTTCGCTTTGCATAAAGAAAAACCTAAACAAACTCTTTAATGGGAGAAACAAAGAGAAGAAACCTAAGGAAGAGCAACTGAGGAGCCAGGACGGACAGACAGACATGCCATAGATCTTTTGTGTACAGAATAGACCAATGTAGTACAATTTCAATATAGACAATCCAAATTACATATATGAAAAAAGAGTTCACTGTGTAATCTGGAAAGAGGACAGACTACACAAACAAAACTGAAAGGCAAAACTGAAGCACATCATCCACACAGATAGGAGAATGAAACAAACAAAGAGAGAGAGATTTATGGCTGAATCACAAATTTGTCTCAGTGGGCTTTGCAATCTGTACAGCATTAAATCTGCCGTTATTTTTTTTACAACATGTTTTTTTGTTCATGCAAATAAAGCAAATTGAGAGAGCGAGAGAGAGGGAGCAAGCTTGTGGGGCACAGACAACAAATTAATATTATTCTGGTCGGCAAGACTACAGGCCTTGAGACTGAGACCAACACGTCAGCCTGAGTTTGGATTTAAAGGCCTCAACAGAAACACAAAAAGACGGGCTGATGTCCATATGGAGGTTATTCCTAGAGAAAGGGGGCTCGATAATTAAAGGCCCTGTGGCCTGCTGACTTTTTTTTTTAACTTTGGGGACAGACAGGAGCAATGTATTCGGATAGCAGAGAGTCCTCATTTGAGTTTAAAGTTTAAGGAGAGGAGAGAGGTAGGAAGGGATGTGCAAATATGTTCAAATATGACCTGCAGCCCTTTGCTGCGTGTCATCCCCCATCTATCTCCCCCTTTCATGTCTATCCACTGTCAATAATAAAGGGAAAAGCCCCCAAAAATAATCTTTAAAAAAAACAACTATTATTATACCTCAGCACCATAATTCACCATCAGTCCTAATTGGCTGATAAAATGGATTAAGGTCTTTTCAAACATGTCAAACCCCAAAGATTCCCATCAAGAAGCATTTTTCTGTTGACATGAAAAGAAGTCTCCTGCCATGACAGTGTTTTTTTTATTATTTCTGGATGACCTTGTGTGTGTGTGTGTGTGTGTTTTATTACAGGAACCCCAGTGAATCGTATTCCTATCATGGCCAAGCAGGTTCTGGATCTGTACATGCTCTACATGCTGGTGACAGAGAAGGGCGGCCTGGTGGAGGTCATCAACAAGAAACTGTGGAGGGAGATCACCAAGGGACTCAACCTGCCTACCTCAATCACCAGTGCAGCCTTCACCCTCCGCACACAGTCAGTACACACACACACACACACACACACACACACACACACACACACCCCACAAGGGCCTGTAAACACAACTTACAAGTAGCTATTTTATTTGACAGTATTCAATAACACAACTGATTTGTGTTTAGTCAGCCACAACTCTCATACCCATATTCCTTTTGTTCTGCTAAGCAATTTCAATCAGACCATTTTTTTCAACCATTTTGTTTGACCAATTAACCCCTGGCTGTGTGTCAAGCCATTTCCTGTAGTGGGTTCAGATTGCAGTATGTTCTCACTTCCAAATTAGCTGCACCGCAGATCAGTTCTAATGAGAATGAGACCTGCATTTTCAAGATTCTTGGGCCGTCATTTAGTTAATTATTCTATCACATCTAGTTATTGTCAGTCACTTGATATATTGTATGATTTAAGGGTAAGTCAATTTTTGTGTGTGGCTTTCTAGTAGAGTTGCTTTTTTATTGCACAACCCCATGTTTGGAGAAGCAAACAGGAAGCTAAGCAATGCTTTGGATGACATACTGCTTTGGACGCCATGATAGGTCTGAGCCGAATGTCACAATAACATAAACCAAAATCACACAATAACACTAACTAACTAGCTAGCTGATCAAGGCAGCAATAGCATCTCCTGTGTTCTGCAAGGTTTCAAAGGAGTGTGGTGGTTTTCTTAATAGAGCAACAAGTACTGCTATTCATTCAGTCATCGTTCATTAAGCTATTGCTAGCTTTCACAATAATCATAACCTTACATGGATGGGCTGGTTCGTATCGTTTGAATATGTCCTGGATGTAGGATAGACAAGCCATTCACAGCACAGTAGGCAAATAGCAGTGTCTCGAACTGGATTCAAGCAGCCAGTGCAGGGTGCGGAGAAGCCTTGTAGACATTATTAGGGGTTATTTTTTTAGAAGATGTAATACATGTATTTATGTGCTGATTAGCACTGATCTTGATGTGTAAAATGAGCTAATTATCCCTTTAAGTTGACTAAGGGTTCAACCCACCCATCTCAAGAGTTTTAAATTAAAGCTTTGTATGTACTGTAGTATGTAAAGTTTTGGTAACGAGTTGACATTTTCACCAGTAGATTAAAGCTCAGGACATTCCCATACTAACATGCCTTTAGTGAACCAAAAATACATTGTGTTCCTTTCAGATACATGAAGTACCTGTACCCATACGAATGTGATAAGAGGGGTCTGAGCAACCCCAACGAGCTCCAGGTAGCCATCGACAGTAATCGGCGGGAGGGCCGCCGACAGAGCTTTGGCAGCTCCCTCTTTACCTATTCGCCCAATGGGACGCCCACCATGCTCTCCTCACCGAAGCTCCCCTCAGGCAGTGTGGGTCTGACGGTTGGCACCAACGGGGCCTCGCTTACTCCCATCCAGAAGATCAAGAAAGGTGAGAATACACTCACATCACATTACATGGGTTCACTGTTGGAGTCAATGTCTGAAGACTGGAAAACAGGAAATTGGTAATTTTGAGAGACTGATTGTTGTGTAGACTGACTGGTGTGTTGTTTTGGTTTTGTAATCATTTTTTTTTTTTTTTTTTTAGAATGCTCAGAATTGTGATATCAATTGTGTTAAAAATTATTCCAATTGTCTGTATCATTTTTAAATGAAAATATCAATCCTTCATATCACTGATAAGTTCCTCTGTGAAATTCACATGTTACCGAACCTTAAGTTTCAAAGCAATATATATACTGACAGGAAGCAAATGTGATAAACATTTTTAAGTAGGAATCTCAAATTTTCATCTTTCCCATTTAATAGAAATTAATTTGCTGTCCTCTCTGCTGTAAGAGATCTTAATACACATTAACATAGTATCTCAGACCAATTGTTTTTCTGTCAGTGGTGTCTGGGAGTAACGTATTTTATATTTTGCCTGGATAACACATTATATTTAGTTGTATTTGAGTTGAAGGTGCCCCTTCTCTTCCTCTCTATGGTGTCTGTCAGAAGAGGAAGGAGGCCAGCCGCTGTCAGGGCTTGGTGTGGCTCGTCTTCCAGCGGGGTCCCTTGCGGGCCACACGGTGGCTGCTGTGCAGGTAGCGGCAGCTCAGGCAGCTCAGATAGCGGCTCTGGAGCAGCTGAGGGACAAACTGGAGGCCGGCGAGCCACCAGAGAAAAAGATGGCGTTGTCGGCCGAGGAGCACCACCGACTGCTGCAGAGAGCTCTGCAACACAACCTGCTGGCCATGACCGCTCAGATACCCATGAACATCCGCATCAATAACCAAGGTACTGAACACACCGTGACTTTCTTATGTTCAGCTAACATCAGTAGAACAAAACAACCAGTCTGACATGATTTTTCACATCAGATGAAGAAGTGCTGTGCTCCCCTGTAGAAATTCTTCCACTATCAAATCAACATAAGATAAAAGTGTGAGCAAAAGGTCGAACTTTGGAAGTTATTTTTCAGACAGAACACACTGATGTTAACTTCAACAGTAATTTCCAAATCTATGATCAATGACTATTGTTCTGATTAAAGTAGATATTGTCTTTGGTCAGACAATAAAATCTAAATTTTTCTTTTTAATCTCTGTTTTTTAATCTCTGTTCACACTTGGCCATCTATTTACATCAGAGTGCCAGGCAGCATAATAGAAACAGGGTAATTTGGTTCAACAGACATCAATATTCATTTAAGAATTACAATAATCAGTCAGCACAAAGTATGATCTTCCAGAGAGATCTACCTCTGAAGTAAATGTTATAAGAATCTGCAATAAAAACAAAACTATTTAACTAGGGCTTCACAGTTCCTCAAATTTTAATCACGATCATGATTTTAGCTTCCCACAATCAAATTTGCGTGATCGAGCAATATTTTAAATGCGTCATTCCGTTCATAGAACGCTCTGGGTCTTTTTGCAAAGCCAATCTACCGCTCCGTAAACCACTGTCTGATCATGTGCCAATCAGAATTGTTCCCTCCACCACGCATCTTAGTTTCTGGATGTAGACAGTCACAGAGGATAGAGTAACATGAGGAAAATTCCACAACAGATAGCAGTCATATGTCGGTCAGTCACAAGGTTTACCAGTTTACCAGTAAACACAACATTTTGTCCCGTCTGTGTTGTTTTTCAGACAATAGCAGTGACCAGTGCTAGTTTGTCACTGTTAGCTCACAGTGCTCTAGGGTGCTAGTTAGTTTCTGTTAGCTCACAGTGCTCTAGGGTGCTAGTTAGTTTCTGTTAGCTCACAGGGCTCTAGGGTGCAACTAACATTTTTCCTCTGGGTTGCACCAGTGCACCTAACATCCTTGCATCCGCTGCCTCTCCACAAACGAAGCAATGTTGTTTATATTGATACGGTTTAATATTGCGTTACTTTACCTTTTTCTTTTGTAAAGCCGTGCCTGTGTTTGGATCTCTCCTCTTACTCTGCGTGCAGCCCTTCCCCCATTCACTCACACACTGCTCCCCGGCAACACGGAGAGACACAGCTATAATGTAGCACAATATGGATGTGAAAGCAGTTATAAATAGCCTATGTGACAATAAAATTAGTTTTTGGTTAAAATCAACAAATAATCGTGATAATTAATCGTGTTCTCAATATTGATCAAAATAATCGTGATTAACATTTTGGCCATCATCGTGCAGCCTTATATTTAACATTAGCACATAACATCTACTCTGGGTTTTAAATTTCATTGTTTTACCCCAGAATTGACATGAGCTAGATTTCACACTCTCTCCCTCTTCCTGGCAGTTAGTATCTCAATACACTCTTGTCATTTTACCACAAACCACAGTACCTAACAGTGAAGAAGTAACCCACAGCAGCCCTATATGTTGACCTGTTTAGCTTATGGAAACAGCATGCATCATATACAATACATGTGTGTGTTTGTCTGAGCGGGGATTCCCTTCTGCTAGCAGACACTTTGATCTTATAGCAGAGTTTGTGTTGGTTGATGTCTATCTGATTGAACACGCAAACTGTTTCTCAGTATTGATAATACAGGTGTCTTCAGAGAAAGGTAAAATTGGATGTTTTTGCAAATTCACACAATTGTTGTGCTGTGAGAGAGTATTGTGTTCTTGAGTTGCCATTTTGGTTTGTAGATAGTTAAGGGAGAAGTCAACTCTGGACTGGTGTTGCAAAGACATCTTTTAGTCTTTAAACTGAATAAAACTACAGTTTTATTCAGTTTGTGGTTTGTCTTTCTCATAGATAGCAGGCAGGACTCGGCCCTGAACCTTACCACAAATGGCACAAGCAGCATCAGCATGTCAGTGGAGCTCAATGGAGTGGTGTACACTGGTGAGTATCACTGTGATGTGGCACAGTAACTCCAGCTTTCTTCTTTGTACTTTACTTTAAAGGGCCCATGTTGAAAAAAGTGAAATTTTCATGTATTTTTTTCTTATTATAAAGCAGGTCAAGGCGCTAAAACTGAGTGTTTCAGACAAAGATATAGGTACAGGTATATTCAGACAGAAAGTATCAGAAGTTGATCGGTTTTAAGTGCGCATTCTTTAACTGCCCCTCCCCACTCCGCTGGAGTGGATTTTGAACCGGACATACTTCATCAGCTCTGTGAGTCATAGTCGTTGCTATGATACAGTAAAACAAAACAATGTTGCCCTAATCAGCAAGGACAATCGAGAGATGGCTAAACAAATTGTTGAACCCTGGGGCTGTCAACACTGTGTATCGGCAAAAAAAATGGAGTGAACTGAGCAGCCCCCACCTTAATAAAGTTAGCTTGCTAATTCCACCCAACACTAGTTACAGATAACCTTATAATGAGCCAAACAAATTGTCTTGTCAGTCATCTGGCGGGAACACTGCTGTCCTACGCTGTGACAAGAGTGTGTAAATAAAACATTAACTTAAATTGTAAATTGTTAAATTGTACTAATTTAGTGATCGCTCTGTGTACTTTTGACATAGGTCAACGGGAAGAAAAAGCATTGTTTGTGGCCAGAGGTAGAATTACTCCTGTCATTCTCCTCATTCTTCCCAGCTCATGTATAAGGGGAGAACTGGTACAACCCAGTTATTCACTTAACCTAAGATCATAGCCTGGTTACTACTGTGTGTGGAGTTACAGTAGAACCAGGAGATGATTAACTTAACTAAGCATGAAGACTGGAAACAGGGAAGTTGTTTCTTCTTATATAAAAAATGATGGAATGATGTAGTGATGGAACGATTTCTTAGAGAACAACAGCCAGGTGCAGTGAATTCCCTTAGTCTTTTTGTCACAGTATGACTGCCAGGTTTGGTATTTTTTCAAATTTGTATCCCACTCACTTTTCTAGTTTCATGTCGATTTTCGTAAGAAAATCCCTCTTAACGTTGTCATCTTACTATCCAGACACTATCCGACAGGACAAGCGAGGAGTTCATAAAACGCTTTCAATGATTACTGTGTGCACATAGGGCAGAGAACCTTTTTTTCATCTAACTCACATAAAGATAGTAAATCATTTGTTTACCAATTTTGGAAAGAAAGCAAATGTTAGCTAGTCCTTTAAACTTTATTATGAAATGGAGATGAAATTAAACAGGCAAACTTTGTATTCTAACCTTTTAGAATACCTCTTACCTTTTTTGTGTTTGTTGTATCTCTTCCTGTCCAGGCGTCCTTTTTGCTCAGGCTGCAGCAGGATCGTCCGTCTCCAACAAGACGGTCAGCAGTCATGTCGCTCCACAGCAGCAGCAGAACACACCTACCTCAACCTCAACCTCCAGCAACCTGTTGTCTTAACTGGCCTTTCCCCTTCTTTGTTCTTAATAACCACGCTAAGTAAAGCCAAAAATCAACCTCATTTTCTACATAATCTATGCCAAAAAGAGAAGAACCATCAAATGTACAGAAAGACACAAATTGAAACTCCGATCACTTGAAGTACACTATCTCAGGTTTTCGCTCACCAATTCGCCTCTTTTGTTCTTCATAGCCAAAACGATTTAGGAAAAAAAAGAATATCTCAACTGAGAGCCAGTATATGCTAAACAAATATGTATGCACAACCTGTTAATTATTTATTTCTGCATAAATGTACAGATTGTTGGAGAACAAAAGAGAAGGTAATAACTTGGAAGGTTAATGCACTGTTTACACACAAACACAGCTACTGACTGACAGCAATGTTTTTCCTCTAGGGGAGAGATTTATTTTATTTTACCTTTCATTGTCATTAATGTTATTCTCTTTGCTGTTTTATCATTTAAATCTTTACCAATCCCCTCATTGCAGGAAAAAATATATATATTTAGAATTCTATGAAAAAGAAAATATGAATATCCTCTATTTTAAATCAGAAAAGCTTTAAAGGTATATGTTGTTTCGTTAGGGCATATAACAATTTACCGTTGTGACCTCATTTTGTGTAAAACCTTATTCACATGGCAGCCAATTTAAATCCCTATTTGGAAGAGTCTGGTGCCGGCCTGCAGCATGCCACAGATTTTCCAGTGAAACAAATGGAAAACAGAATATTGGTTCACTTATTCACACATTTTATCTGTTATCTATTGCTACCAGAGTCTCATCAGTAGCGAGTTAGAGTGCTATGTAGCTGATGAATTCAAACAGTTATGGGTCTTCTTCCTGAGACAGCTGGCTCATTTTGATCTAAAATCCTTATCTGCTTGTTGACATAAGGCCAGTTTAATGTATATCTGTGCCAATCTTGCGGGTAGTTTTTCAAGTTATTGTTCAAATGGCTGTTTTCTAAGTAAGGTCAGGTGGGGAAAATTAACTAAAGTCTTTCTTGAGGTTTTTTTTTCCCTGCTCGATGCATCTCAACACGCTGGACTTTCTGAGCCTCAGCCGCTTCTGCACCAACTGTTGCTGTTTGGGCTTCAGATCATATGTGAATAATACACATTTCTGATTGTTCTCAGGTGTCCGTCAGCTCATCGCTTTGTACAATCTCTTGACAGAGCAATGTATTTAACATCTTTCTCTGCGGAAAGATCAATGTTTTATTTTTATTTTATTTTTTCCTAACTTGGCCTTCTAGTGGAGTAATTGTCTTAAGGTCAGATGCATGCTTGTATTTGTAGATAAGCCCTTCTGGGATCAGGAGTGAGGCAGGAAAACTGTGATTTCCTGTCTTAAATTCACAGGAGTCGTGTATTCACTAAATCCTTGTCATTTTGGAGACACTCACATGGACAATCAGGTGTCGGGAGATGCTATCTGAGCTTCAGAAAAACTTCACAGTTATTTCAGCTCGTATCGGACGTTTTTGTTGTTGTTGTTTTGTATTATAGATTACAGATACTTTTATTTTTTGTTTCAGTTTTGTGTTTTGCATGATTTACTGCTTCTTCTGATCCAAGTGCTTCTTATCCTGTGTTGTGACAAGGACCGGGTCTCCTTGAGGCTGGCTGTCCAGGATACAACAGAGAATGTCTTGTGATCCTCTGACTGTTTTTTTAGATGTTGCTTAATTGGGGATTTTGACAATGTGATCTCAGAGGTAATAGCTGCAGCTTGCTTGTGTCTTATTGTTTGTACAAACACTCACTGCAGTTAGATTTATAAAAAGTGAAATCTGCCACAGTGAAGATACTATATAATTCATGTACAGTTTTGTTTCTGCATTTTAAAGTCAATCAATCTATCAGCTTTTTGAACTTTAACCTGTGTTACCTCTCTGGACTGTTAAAGAGTGTTACTCTACCCACCCAACCCCAACACAAAGCAGCCTCATTCCTACTGACATTAGGAAGTAAATCAGGCTTTGTATGTGGGTTCTGTTTTGAGGCCTTAACACAGCATGAGATGACCAGAGAGCCAGCAGTACTTCTGTCTAATCAGTTTTTACTGTTCCAGTCAAATATCGCCAGATGGCCGTCGCGGCTTTGATTCTCGACTCGCCTCTCGGTGGGAAATCACCACCAGCTGCTACACAAACACTTCAGTTTTGTACCATTTTACCATTTCTCATTCAAAGACACAAACACAATAATGAAATGCTCTTCTTAAAGGCTTGATAAAATAGTGAGAAGTGAATTGTCCAGCCTCACTTGTTTTAATACATCCTACAAAAAGAAAAGTCAAGCTTTAGTTAGATTTAGTAGATTTTAAGTTAGCTTGTCAGAAGCAGAACCAGGGGTCGATGCATAGACTGTAAAGGTGAAGCCAAAACATCTAGATCCCCCACTGGTGGAGGGGGGCTGGCTGCAGTACAGGTCATAGGTCTAAA
This sequence comes from Percina caprodes, assembly GCA_013375575.1. Lineage (NCBI taxonomy): Eukaryota > Metazoa > Chordata > Actinopteri > Perciformes > Percidae > Percina > Percina caprodes. The sequence continues at coordinate 3,468,973 of JABXJD010000004.1, read as the reverse complement.
TCCCACTCCCTCCATTTTAGCAACTGGGACATGTGCCAAACTAAAAAAATCACACGTCAAACACATTTTCCCTAAGATGGTTTCTTTCATTTTAGGTAGGCCTAGTTCTTAATACTCAATGTATGTTCAAGTGTTCATTTTTCTGATACGTTTGGGTTTTATTTGTTATTTGATTCTATAAAAACGGGGTAAAATTTCATGATTGACAGCTGTGATTGACTTGCAAATGGTTGGGAAGGTGTATTGGCGGGACTTCGATATCGCAGCTCCACTGGCCAATCACTACTGTGCAGACTCTGTCTCCAAAATTACAAGATGGCAATGCCCGTTTTTTGGGATATTTTGGCTTTACTTTTGTACAGTGGGAAGAAGTGGAGAGACATCGTCCAACTTTATACAGACCAACAGTCTATGGGCAGAACTGGAAACAGAGACACAATGTCATTGGTTGAGTTAAATCTCAATGAAGCTGAAAACCACTGTGTTTCCATAGTGAGGAAAGAGGAATTTGTCATATATTTTAACAGGCAGCTGACTCACCACAAGGGGGCTCTTTATTTCTCATCGTTGCGGTTTTCTTTGTGGGTGTTTGAGGTTTTACATTTTTACACTTGTACCACCTATTGGCTAAAATAACTAGGCTACTGTTAGGAAACTGGTCGATGTCCACAATGGCACCTTAGCTTCACCCAACCACAACCCAGCACACACACTACACGGGACCGAGGCATAGGATACTGCGTCTCACTGTCCTTCAGTGGTTATTAAATAGGCCTACTCAAACCAAAACTCAGCTTGTGACTGTACAATACCAACTGTAAGCTTTTTTTCATGATTATTGAGCTTTCCCAGGCACTTAATTAATAATTATTAATATTTCAATAGGTCCCAAGTTGATAGTTACTTAACACAAAATACAGAACTTTGCAGCTGCAAACTTGCAGTTGTTGGCTGCAGGTGGCACAAGTGTTCTACCATTTTTGGTTATTGATTAGGCTCATAGGAAATGTGTATTACAGTAAAGAATGTAGGTAAATCTCGCTGCGTCCTCACTGTGGACAGTTGAGTCGTGTTGAGTCATTTACAGATGCACAATAATGTTAGACACTTTTTATGCAAAGCTTTATGAAGTATGGCTACATTAACAGTATTGAACAACAGACATTTGAAATTTCAGTCAAATTTTGATTTTTTTATTGCAATCTGGGTCTTATTGTTGTAGTTTTGGCATAACAATCTTTGAATCACTCAAACAATGCTGATCACGTTGATTATTAATCATTTTCATAGACCTTACATACAACAATACTAATATTACGCTCTATGTTTGAACAATCGCAAGGGGAAAAAAAAGTATTCTCAAACAAAATGTTTTTTCCTCAGCTGTCTTGTCCATTTGAACAGTAGTTCAATAAATTCCTCTTTTAATTAAATACATTTTGAATACGTGATTTAAAGGTATAGCCCAACCACATAAAAGTAATTGAAAATTCCACAAGACTTGGATGCAGCAGAGAAGGCAGTTACTGTTGCTCTGCTAGCTAGGCTAGTAAGCATTTAGCAGCACTAGCTTTATCTGGTATTCCTTCTCTGGTAATATTTAAGATATAGCTATTGTCTTTTTTATATGGTATAACAACTTGCTTAGATTTTGGAGCATCAAAATAGATTTTTCAATTCCAGGAAACAGGAAAAAAGTGGTTAAAATAGCTTTAGCTGAGGCTATCTCAGCAGTTAGCCGGGGCAAAGTTACCACAGTTTGGTTTTTACCCCTGTTTTTAGGAATGTTTTTTTTCCCTCCAAAAATATATATTAACGATAACAATATATAACAATTTCTATAGTGAAATACAATGTCAAAAAGTCCAATTCTGGGGTTAACTTAATTCTGACCAGATACTGTGTTTTGTAGGGCATAATAGTCTATAGGCTACAGTAGGCTAATGGTGCTATGCCAATTCATATAGGTCATAACTATGACAAAAAGTCCCAGGGTAAAAAAATGTAGGGTTGTCTTTCTTCTCGATTCCTCAGTGCAACCAGCTGTAAATTTCATGAACTACAATGTTAACGGAGGTTTTTTATTCAGTCTGTTAGGTGGCACTCAGAAAGCCCACCATGTGTATCTCTCTCTCTCTCTCTCTCTCTCTCTCTCTCTGTCTGTCTGTCTGTCTGTCTGTCTGTCTGTCTGTCTGCAGCAGATGTCACAGTTGCTGATAATGGCTGACAATCAAACAGAGAAATGCATGGCTGAAAGCATTAGTTTGTGGGGGATGGCTGCTGCAATCAAAATTCAATCAATAGGCTACTGATCAAAAGGGTCAACATTGCTTTTTTAGATTTGACCCTATAACCTTTTGGACCCTGAGCCCTCTTCAATGGATCCATGTTTACCTTATATATCTATTGACCGGCTCTATGAGATATTTGCATTTAAACAGTGGTTTTCTCTCTCTTCCTCTCTTTTAGTATGTGCATGGCAGCATCTTCCGGGATTGGTTTTAATTGCGTGGTAGAGACAATCAGACGATGTTATGAAACACATTATACCTCCAAACACTCTGACATCCCGTCAACCACAACCAAGCCCCATTTCTACCTCAAGAACTAATAAAGCTTTGGCAAATCTGTTATTTTTATTTTTTTTCCTTCAGCCACAACAGACTGTTCAAGCAGGAAAACCTCATCAAAATGTTGTTGGTGCTGGTTTTAAAATGCTGGTTTATGAAGACTTTGACTATGCAATAGATTGTAATTACCACAGACAATCAGATATCACTTTTGGTTGGTTGGTTATTGCAAGGGGAACCAGAGATAATAGTATATTTGAGGGTTCAGTTCAAGCTTCAACGTCTTTACCAAGAGCTCCCCCCAGTGGAAGGTTTTTGTCTTGACGCAGAATCGTTTCAGATTGCAAATGGAAACAAAAAGGTCTGAACGAAGGCTGCAAAGATTCAATGTCCTTCAGTCTGAATGTTACTGCAAACAAATTACATATTTTCAGTGTTCATGTCTTCATTTCCTTCCAGTGTTTCCAGTATTTTTTGTCTTGTTAAGGTGACAAAGCCTTTATAGATCACTATAATGGGACACTAAAAGGCTCCACTGATATAAAAATATTGTTTAAAAGACTCTACTTAAAACAAACTCTGTTAAAAGCATTCACTTACATAATACCTTTAGTTATTATAGCAGTAAACAATCAATAATCAAACACCCTGTCTCTGTCCCATCTGTTTCTCTCCATCAGGCAGGTTCCTCAATATTTTAAGAAACATTGGAGCCAGGCTTTTTTTATATAAAGAAATAATTTATAGCAGATATTCCGATTTTTTTTTTTCTAAATGCGACCAGCTGCTTTTTATGTCTGTAGCTGCTGTGTTTTCATCATTAGATTAGACAACGCTTGCACAAGACTTTGTGTCTGCAGTTCTTGTCAAAGTTATATTATTGTTGTGTGGTAATGCAGTTTAAAAGCGTGGGTCGATTTCAAAAGTCTGCTTGTTTGGTGCGTTAACATGTTGCCAGAAAACACTTTTTCATCATCTTTCTGAATGCATTTTGTTTGTCTTTGAGTTTGATTTTGCGACAACATGGGTAGTAAATGTAGTGCTTTTCAGGTGCGTATTCCCAATCAACACAAACCCTCCGAGTCTCTTGTGGTTGGCTTGCTCGCTTTATGTCATAACTTTTAAGTGTTTTACATTGAAATGTTGCTGCTTTCACTCCCACCAGAGCCATAGCTAAATAACCTCTTGAAACCTTACTAGATCCAGAGTGTCTTGCATGGAACATTGACAATGACTCCTGCTCCCACATGTTTTCGACATGGAATTTGCTGGAACATTTACGGGTTAAGGTGCCTGTGGGGTTTAGGGGCTTTTGACTGCTAGGGAAAACAGGAAATAACAAGATGCCTTCTGCTGTGACAATTGTTGTATGAATTAACCTGTATTACTAAGATTCATTGAATAGATTATTTCTGAAATATGGCTTTTTAGGGCTATGAATTATACCATGTTCATTTTGTTTTTGCTTTTTCTTTACTTTGTTTTTTGGATATGCTTTAGCAACCCCCGGCACACAGAGATTACATTTAAAGCAGATTTATTAATATAGCGATAATGCTGATAATAATGTGATTATTTTAGGGGCGCATACAATGCGTGTGTGGGCTTCACGTGGCTTCAAGTTTACTTTAGAATTGAAACAAGGCTCTTGTCTCTTTCAACTTCTCAGGAAAATCTACCTCTACCTTCAGTTTGATGCATTTAACCCAGTTCAAGTTACAATTTAATGGGTACACAAAGAGGGCGTGAGAGTGGTCACCAAGGTCTGAAATGAGCTACAACATACCAGTATAGTACTTAAGAGTAGTTAGGATCTCATGACACACATGCAATTGTATTGAAAACGAGTATTGTGGTGTAATTATATCGTTATCTAAATACTCTCAGCAGATATTTATCACCTTGGTAGGTGACTGGGAGGTTTATTTTGGACTCTGGGGTGTCATTCTCCGTCTCTCTGTCTCTCTCTCTCTCTCTCTGTGTTACAGGTTCGTAACACTTCTGCTGTTTAGTTTATTTGAACAGGGAACCTCCAGCTCAACAGATAACTACTACTTAGTACTACAACAAGTACTGCTTCTAGAGCACTGTTTTTTCAGTCGTTTTTCAGTCTGTTCTATTAATGTGTGCTTATTCCTCTTTTTTCTATGAATGATTCAGTTAGTTTGATGAATGGGATGTTTCCTGGTAACCATGTCGGGCAATGCAACAGGTTTCTTTTTTGTCTTTTTTTTTTTTTGATGGGTGAAGATCTTTTCTTGCCTATTTACTCAATATGTGTTTGTGTGAATACTTTTATTTTGAATTTGAAATTAATAAAATATCACTTTTCTTAAATGTCACCAGAGGTTGGGGTGTGGGTGTCTTTTATGTCCTGTATCCTAAGAAGTTGTATTACGTTCCATCCTTTTTATCTGGTAAGTCTTCCTTTAATGCTCCACTTAAATGATTTTAGTTAACAAGTTTTAGCTAAATCTTTTTAACATATCCTCTGCATAATGACAAATTAGCTTTAAGGGCCAATTAGTATGTAGCCTCCTTTACTCTAGATTTTTGTTGTTCTGAATGCACAGAGAAATAGACATACAGCTAAATACGAGGACAACAAAGGTCAACATTTGACTGCTAAGACTATTGTACAGCCTCTCCACACTGACGCTGCAGGACATACCCAACAACCACAACTGTTGTGTCAATTACTCACATTTCATCTAGAATTTGAACGTATTTCTTTACTAATATGTTCACCTTTTATGTATTTGAAATTAAATTTTGAGGGAAAGTGCATTCATTACAAACCTTCTCTAAAAAATCCTGTAAGCATATCAACTGTATGAACACTTTTCTTAGTATTCATCTTTTAGATTCTCAATATTTCCTGAATTAAATTCAGAAAGGTTCAAAGTCTCATAGAAAAATTAATGAATTGGCAATCCACTGTACTGTCTGGTTTTTGTTTTCACAATATAATATTACATTCTTTTTTTTTTTAATTTAGAATTCAATTTACAATAATAGCATGTGAACATCAAGTGTAGAAATTTAAAAAAACAAAACATACAGAGCAATACAAACGAAGAAATAACAGAATCATTATATAGGTAAAAAAAAGGGGGTTCATGAAAACAGGAATTTACAATTAGTCAGAGGTTTTAGGGGAAAAAAGCTCTACAGTTTCCACAATTGTAATACTTTTTTGTAATCCAGGATTCTAAGTGACTTTGGTAGAGATTTAAATTCTATGAAAAAGGGTAAGAAATTAGGAGATATAGAAAATGTCTGCGTGTGAATACAGTATAGAATTTTCTATACAATATGATGAAAATAATTAGATACTCAAGAGCACAGTTTCCTGAATTATCGTAGAAACAGATGATATCTTATACATGATATGATAAGGTTAAAGGTGTAGACAAAGTTGCTGGGTTCAAAAAAGTAAAGACTCCAATCTGTCCAAAATCTTTTGGCTATTTCACAATAAAAAAGGTGAGACATTGCTTCAATATTCTTTTTACAAAATGTACAGGACGAGTAAATGTCGGCTAATTTAGCAACAAGGGGATTAGTAGGGTATTTGTTATGTAAAATGTTGAGGTGTACTTCCTAAATCTAAGGAACTTCTTATTGTAGCTGTTTGAGAGCTTCGAGCTCATGCGTTTCCAGCCCAGAGTAACCATTGTTTTAGACCCATTGTTTCAGGATCCGTGTGCTGGGCTCTCTAGAAATGCATTTTCTATGGGCCCCTCCCCCACATCCACGGCTATTCATTCTAGCATCGCACAGCCCCTGGTTGTGAGTGGTCAAGTGTTTACGTATTAATGGAAATTACAACTAGATTGCTAATCTGCAATTTACTGTCTATGGACAATTAGTCTTGCTTTGCCAGAAACTCCTCCAAAGATGGACACTTAACATACTATCAACAAAAAAAATGTCCGACAGGTCTGCGACTCACACCTACTTGATGGCCTTTTGGAGGCAGATAGAGTCAACAAAAGGCAAGATTGTGCGTGTGACAAGAGCATGGACTGCAGCTAGGACAGATGAGGTCCCTCACATGGCTAATGCAACAGTAAATGTATTATGAAGCATCTTTTTGTTTTACAATCAAATTTACTTTGCCAGTTTTTTGTGTTAAAGTAATAAATAAAATGTTCTTCTTTTCACAGTCTCTTTAACCCATTGACGAGTTTTGGGTTAGGGTTAGCTGTGGGCATTTGGCTGGCTGTAGACACTGTCAAAGTTCACATGCCTGATGTTTTTCAGTATTACTATGATACACAAGTGATTTTGGACTGTACTGAACTGCGTTAGCAGACAGCAAGCTCTCTTCTTCTTCAGAGCGAGGTATTCTCTACTTGCACATCTCACTGCCCTTTCAAAGGGTTGATTGGGATGGCTCCTCACAGTGCTGTAACCTTTGTGTCATCTCTCTATGAAGGCGCCATCAGTGAGAGATTCTAAAGCAGTCTGGTATTGTGTCTCTTCTAAAACCAACAATGGCTATAATGATAGATAAGGGGTTTCTTGTGGAAAACTGTGTGCCCTGCAAAGTCCACATACCTTGTTGTCAAATAGGGCACAACTCTTCTGAGCCAGTGGTCAGGAAAACCCAGTCTATTGCAAGACTGAGAGTCCATGTTGAGTGACTCATTCAAAGGGTGAAGGAGCACAAGATATTCACTACAACCCATAACAATCACTCTTTCACAGGCAGCATCAATCAACTTTACACTGTAGCCTGTCTCTTGGTCAACTACCAAAGCGGGCCCTTAAGTCTGGGAAAGCAATTACTAAAGCTTAAATCAGTCATTTTCATTTTAAATGAGCCCTTCACATAATTCACTGTCAGACATAATTTGAGATGAAATTGTCAAATGTAGAATTGTGAAACATACTTGTGATGAGGGTTGACCTAATCAAGTTATACCGATATTTTTTGTTGGTTGTACTTTATAATCTTTACATCATGTTTATTGTCATATTGTTGGAAATTTTGCTGCTCATTTGTTGTATAATGGAAGAGTGTGTATTAATCGTTAAACCAATGTACAACTGCATTTTAGTAGAGGTGTTGCTTTATAGTGCCTCAATTTGTGTGTTGTTCTTACAAAATGTAAGCCCTATTTATTTTAAGGAAGAGTTGCTTATTCAGCTTATTTAGCACAATGTTTATTGTTGCATTTATGTGTAGAAAATGAACATTTAAACAGAGATGAGAGAAATATAGCTTAAGTTTTTTCATTTCTGGTTTTGTATTTGTTTTGTATTAAGCATCTATTATAACACTGCGTTGAAGTTTTGTGTAGCAGAACTGATTTGGCCTCTTAAGTTATATTTGTTTTACTGTATACCTGTAAGAGATGTAACAATGTTGAAATATGTATACTGTAGATTGTACTCATTATTTGCATGTATCTCTGTTCCACTTGGTGAGGTAGCACCTGGTTTGGGCTTCACTACCACAATGACATCCACCCGTCCCTGCTTCACTCTCTATTTATTAGATGGCATTAAGACCACAAATACTATAGCAAAACAAACATTGTGTCAGATAGTTAATTTATTTAAACTATTCTGCTGATATTCTTGTCTCTTAGAGTGGCATTTTATCAGTTAGAAGATTCCACTAGGGATTTCATTTATTATTACAATTTGATATTCTTCATCAATTGCTTTACTGTTTTTTTTTTTTAAAAGGTATCTAAAACTTTCTTTCTTATATTGTCTATGATCTAGAATGATGATCCGTCGCTGCCATAGACCGTTAAAGAAAGGTCGTTGCTTGTCACATTCCACAGTCTGGCCTACACACGTCTCACGTTGACGCTGGAGCTTTCTGAAGCACCGCCCAATAACAGTGTCCTGCAGGAGTGAACCTATCACACCCCGGCAGATTTAAACACGCGAAATAATAAATAATTCGAGAAGACACGGTGACTAGCGGGGCGGAGCCACGCCGACTCTCTCCTACTGAACTCTGGTGGGGGCGGAGGGGGTAAAAGAAGAGCATAGCACCCGAACTCAAAGCGATTAGCAATAGCTTCATCACGGTGGAGGTGTTTGTGTGTCGATGTTAACAAGGCCCATTTGAAGTAAAAAAAATGAGACTTAGGTCTCAAAGAACTGTTATATGTTACTCGGAGACGCCGAAGAGCACACGTCGACGGTCCAACAAAGCGACGCCGAGAACACCGCGTTTATCGGATGTCGAAAGTCCTTTACAGACCAAGGTAACCTATTTAATTTTGCTACGATTAGTTTCTCAGTCAGCGACCTTATACTAGCTTCACAAATGTTAGTGGTACCAATAAATGTGTTAGTTGCCGGATACAGTAATAATTAGTATAAGTAATCGGTAACGTTATTCTGATGCTAGCTAGATAGCGAGTGATAATTCATAACAAACGGCAAACAGTTGGCGAGTATTTTTTTTCCCAGGATAGCGACGACATGTCCCGCCCTACTCTGCCCCTGATTGGCTTACTTGGACTTTCTTACCCTAACCTAACCAACCCCACGTTTCTTGCCTAAACCTAACCAACCAAACTAACGAATAGGTAATCAGATAGAGAAGGGCGGGTCATGTCTTCGCCATCCTAGGAAAAATAATGGGAAACTGTAGACTGTGTTGCTAACTTTAGCTGCTTAAACTGTCTTCTGGACGATAGGTCGCTTTTTTATCCCTGCTTTACTTATGTTAGCAAACTAACCACCTGCTTTGACGGATTTATTTCAATACAATCTTGATTCACGAGCACCCGAAACTGCTGCGTGATGGAGAGATACGTTAGCCGGTTTAATAGACGTTAACCGAGAACCGGGTTTTAATTTTCGGATTATTGACTTTTCTGCATCGAGACATGCTTTCACGATAAATCTAATAATTCATCCCTCCACCCTTACACCATAACGGGCAGTGTCTGTTGCTTCAGAATACAAACGGAAGTTCCTGACGCTAACGTCGTCATGAGAAAAACAACAAATAGTGATGCATAATCTCGCATACACGGGTATACAGGCTTGCGCAGGCTTTATGCACAGTGTTGCACAAAGCCAATGCAACTAAGAACAATTATTGGGGTAGCGTAATAGTAACTGTAGTATTCCTGCTTCTTAGATTATTATAGTATTTTAGGTGTATGTTTTCCACTTCAGTTACACATATATTTGGATCTATTTTAGATAATAATATTGCAATTGTCAGGTTTTTTTTATGCAGGATTACCTGAACGATAAGGGTCACCCTCATTATTCCCACAGCTGTAGTGAAACATAATGACTTTTTATTTTTTATACTTACTCTTTACTGTGTAGGGTGAAGAGACCTTGGATAATGACTCCCACCACTCAGATGACAAAATTCCCACGTTGATGAGGAGACCGCTGCCTCGCTGTCGGCCAAGGAAGAGAGCCATTGCTGTTGATGACAGAGAAACTGGTATATTTGGCAGCCTTCAGTTATTCCCAAGGATTTTTTTAAACATTTTGTTTTTCCTAAATTCAAATTTCCTTACGCTGTCTCCTGCTCTTGTTTTGTGTTTTCTGAATGATCATCTTCTTGTGGTCTAGATTTGGCATTCAAGACTCCGATCAGGCCCATCATGCGCCATGAGCGCATACTGTCAGAGATCGACCCAGGGTCTCCTCGCAATACAACAGCCAGAAACATCTACTCGCCCATGGTGCGTTTTCTCACACCCACCAAAGAGAGTGAGTACAGATACTATCACTGCAATCCTTGTTCTATATAGGCCTTGTAGTACCTTAAACAGACTCTACTTATATGAATGAAAGACATCATAAAGTCAACAAGCCCTCCAGATATTTGATTTAATTTGGTGTTGCGGGAGAGAACAAATGTATTCACTATTTTACCACTAACTTTGGGAGATATCCAATATCAAGATTGTTTTCTTATGACGAAAGTGCCTGGTGGAGTAAGCTCACTTACCAACCACAGCATAAATGTACCAATGTCTTTCTGGTGGCTTGTGGTAAATTCCCACTCAGGGTGCAACAAATAGAAAGGAACATTGTGAGCCCATTGAACTGCTCAGCAGCCATTTAATGTGGTGAGCAGACAGTTGGTATTTATTTTATTGGTGGAGGATTTAGTGTCTTATAATTCAGATCCAGTATGAGTCATTGCTATTCCCTTCTGAAAAAAGCCAGAAACCGTTGACACTGTAAACAGCTTTAGTAAACAAGTCTCACTGGTTTGGTTTGTGCATTATGTGAGAGGTTCCAATTGCATCCATGTTGTGGTCAGGTGCAGCTTTTTGTTGTCATTCCTTTTGATAATATTGCACTGATGTAAATAATATAGCCTCAAATAACATTGAGAACAGACAGGAAACAAATGCTTTATAGCTTTCCATCCTTAAGACAATTTATACCTATAGTTTATCAAATATGTCAACCATTTGCTGGATGTATTACATTTCCCTGGCTGCTTGGAGATTAAAAGACTTGTGTTGCTTATAGTTTGTACATTTTGTTGTTTATTCTGTCCAGATGTGAAGTGTGCAGGTACTGGAAGCAACGTGTTGATGAGCCCAGAACAAGGTGTGTTTGGTTTTGGCTCCATTGACCTTCTGGCTGGAGAAGAGGATGATGACATCTTCAATCCGTAAGTATTAAGCCCTTTTTAGACATCAACAACCTTACAAAATATTTTTTTATGCTTTTTCACATCCTAGAAGTTAAGAGAGACTAGTGCTTAAAGTATAAAAATAACGGTATTCTTACTTGAGTGTTGCATTTTGAATTGATTCTACAGTGCCAGATCTTATCGATCTTCTCCCTCTTTCATGTCCTTATGTACATAACTCCCCTGTTCTTAGGATTTCTTTTTATATTTAAGAGCATTATTTTCTTTTTCAGCTCCACGTTTATCAAGAACATACAGTCACAATCACAGCTCGACCCCAACTCAGAGATATTCCCCCCAAGACTAGGAGCACCCCTGAAGCCACCCTGGTGGTCGACCTGGTGAGTTTAATTCTCTGGAACAATCTGCTTTCACGTATGGGCACAACGAGTCCGACGCATGACAATGGAACATGGATCTTTAACTTTGATAAATTAATCGGAACTCAAGATCCACTTTTTTTATGAGAGCCTCTTCTTAAAACAAAGCTATGAATAATTACTGTGAGTGGCATCCTTGGGTTGGTAGAATGTAGTTGTATAATGCAGGTGTTGAGATGCTGTTATGTATTACAAAGAGCATACATTTATTAAGATGCAACAAACAAGACTGCAGCGATGTAAATGTGGAGCAAAGATGGAGAGATCTCAAATAAGCCAACAGCAACCAGCGGTGACCGAGCAGGTCTCTCCAGAGCCAAAAACTTGTGTTCTTGAGAAACATCAGTCACAGCCCAAGTACTGCTTCAATTCAAAGTCAACATCTAACCAAGTACAGTCAAAAATAACCAGAAGTGACAAGAAAGCTTCCATTTAGATTTACATTATGAGGCTGATGTATCCAAAAAAAATGCCTATTAATTAGAAACCTCACACAATTTTGGAAATGTGTGGACGTCTTGTCAGCTAGCAGCCCAGCTGCCAGTCAAACCGTCGCCAGAGAAGCCCTTTCCAAATTCTTCTAATTCTTTAGCGTTTTCAAATATGATATATTTACTTTTGGAAGATACATTTTGGTTGAGATAGAAAAATTGTATTTGTTGCTGCCACATTTGTTGGTTTAAAGTTAAGGTTCATGTTTTCTTGGACGTTACAGCAGCGCTACATCTGTGAACGTTGGGTTTATTATATGTACAGATATCACCTAATTGCAATAGATGTATGTAAATCAAAAAGGAACAGAGGTAGTGGCATCAATATTACATATTGTTTCCTTTTTTTAATATAAATTACAGATTGGAGAATGGTTCTATCTTTTTCATTTAGGTTTACTTGGTTAGATTTTCTTCCAAAAAAGTATTGTAGTGGACTTAAAGATTATTTTGTCACAGTAAGATACAACTAAGCTGGTGGTGTCAGGAAGAACACTGCTGTCCCGATTGCAAATAAATTGTGCTGCCCCTCAGGAGGCTAAATGTAATATGTCATACACCTCACAACGGCTGCTGTAACTCAGACACAGCGGTTGTTTTTTTGGATGATCTCAGAACGGTGACGCTGTTATCAATCTAGTATTGATTGGTCAGTAGGCGGTGCTTTTACACTGGTTGATCGCTAATCTCCAACATCACCTAGCACCATAACCATAATCGGAGCATTTTGGGGTTTTAATTCTGAAATAAACTAGGGCTGAATCTCATCACCCTTATTTGATAGCTCCTTGACTCCTTGGTCCTCAGCTGAACCGGAGATTGTTCTGTCCCTCCTCAGTGAAGGTCGTCTCAAAGCTCTTATGCCTGCCCTGAGGATAGAGGAGCGAGCCATAGCCTTGCAGCTGAAGGAGTTGCTAAATCCGCCTAAACGAATTCATGTGACGCTGCTGAGGAAAGGACGTCTCGTCCCTCAAAAACCCATTTGCTCGTTGCCTCTCCGAGGATTTGAGGCAGTTAAAGGAGTCAAGGATGCAATTTGAGTGCTATGGGACGTACCTGAAGTCAAGTTTATTTCATCCATAAAAATGGAAATGCCATCATACCCATAAAAACTAGAGAATAAATACAATACAACAAATACACTACAATGTAATACTATACATAAATACAATAAAAAATAAAAACTTATAAAAATGTACGTTTTTAAAGTGCTTGTTGTGCTGTCTAATAGCCTGAGGTATAAAAGAGAGAGCATACCGTTTAGTTTGTGTCACAGGAGGTCTTACACTACCACTACGCTCCATAACTCTGCCAGTCATATTACCATCAAGAGGGTGACCCGGGTCCCTTGTTATTTTTTGTTATTTTTGTCATATTTACCAGATGATCATGTACCTGAGCCACTGTATTTAACTCTCTTACCATTTTCCCAGCCCTTGTAGTCACTCTATCAATCCTGGCCTTCTCAGTTACCCCAGCATGGGGTAAAAAGAAAAGGTGCTCAAACGGTTCCCTGAGGTGACCCTGTGTTTGACATATTGTCTGACTTAACTTTTGAGTTTAACTTAACAAATTGTGACCTGTTTTCTAAAAAATTTAAAGTCATTTGATCTGTGTCCTTCCAGGAGGAGACCTTGATGTTCAGCTCTCTGAATGTGATCGAGGAAGCAGAGCACACCTTCCACACAGCTTTCCAGGACCATCAGTACAAGGTTGGTGAATCTAAAGCACACTGAGCAGATGGAATAGAATATAATCTTTTCTTGTCATTGTTTCACAACAACGAAACCCGGTTAAACAGCTCTCAGCTGACATTATAAGTAACAAACAGACAAAAATATAAAATAGCAGCATTTAAATAGTAAAATATAAGAATCACAAACAAAAATATAAAATAACTAAATTTGAGTAGAGAAATACAAAAATCGAGATAAATAAACATGATTTGGTGGCACTATTTACATAAAAGGTTATTGCACTAGACAGGATGATGGACCAATCACTTCAGCGCGTTTGTCCTCTTCAGTGAAGGATGGGAGGGAATCTAGTCTTAATGTGGAGAAATACCAGAAGTAACAATAACACATGCTGCATCTTCTAAATTCAGATTTAGGTAACAATTGGACCTTTTTAGGTAATTAAATTGGAACTGAATATGTATAATCTTAATTTATTTTGGAACTGAATATATATAATCTTAATTTATTTTGTCATCCTCTCTGCTCCCCTGCTGTCAACAGGTGTACATGATCCTACGACCACATGTCAAAGAGTTTCTGCAGTCAATGGCAAAAGTCTATGAGGTATGTGTTAATCTGATGTAAAATTAAAAATTGCCTGGTCGTTTATTGACACAACTGGCTCGAGACAAGTGCTGTCTAGTTTGTTTTTAGTGAATTCAGGAAATGTTTTATTTTGCAAAACTGATCTGCTTCAGTTTTCAGAACACCTTTGCACAAAGATACTTCTATCATACCTAAGCCCTTTTATTGGTAATTTAATTATTCTGAACCAGTTAATTTCCACTTTATCTTATTTTTCTTTGTATATGAAAATAAATGAAAACGTAGTTTTTGTGGCGTCCCGATGCACATTGAGTTTTGGTTTCTTGCCATCGGTTCCAGCTGCTGTTTTTATTCTGTTCCAGCTGTTTGTTTACACATGTGCAAAGAAGGAATATGCTGAGAAGATACTGGACATCCTGGACCCTCAGAGAAAACTGTTTCGGTATGTCTCTGTTCCGAAGATCTGCTTCCACTTGTGTTTCATAAACTCTTTGCTCGACCGCAGAGTCGTGCACTCTGTCAGGTTTATCAGACTCAGGCGGCGAGTGTTAGCCTGCCGCTGACCCGTTTGTGGCCCGCACACTGACCTCTGGACACCGCTCTGAAATGTTATATATTCTGTTTGTGGTCATACCATTAGTCAGTCACTCTGTGATGTTCTCATTTAACAATGAGAGGGATTTAGCTGACTGTTACCCAGAGTGAATAACAATGAGTTATGTGTCTGTGCCATTAGGCGAGGACAGTAGATTAGTTTTCCTTTTGGCTTCAGGTGGTTAATGTGACGTAGAAGAAGGGATGTGAAGATGAACAGATAATCAATAAAAAAAAAAATCAACATAAGTGTAAGATTGATATATAAAAAAATAAAAATAAAAAACACAGATTCCAGAACCCAAATTCTACATAAAATTCAGAAAAAAGACATTTTGGTGTGTAACATCCCCACACTGAAAGAAATGTATTTCTGTGTACAATGCGGCCTGTATAATACAATATTCCTCAAACCGAACTACTCATTTAAAGCGTCTGTATTCCATAATGTATTATAGTTGATGCATCAACCAATGTGTCCCTGAGCAAGACACTTAACCCTTAGTTGCTCCAGAGGTGTGCAACCTCAGATATATAGCAATTGTATGTTGCTTTGGATAGATAATAATTATCATCCTGATCTGAAGTTCCCCTCAGCTTTACTGAGTTTATAGCAAGTTTTAGCTCATTGTTTAACTGTCTGGCCCACAACTTTACTGTTTTTGGTTCACTCTCGGCACTCGGGCAGTTTAGCTAATGCAGGTTTACGAAGGTGACGTGTGCGCTGACAGTAAAGTTACAGAGAGGAGCCGTCATTGAGTGTAGATGCATATTGTATAATCTGAGCGAGAGATGCACTCCTCCACATAGACGTGATGCAGACATCACATACAAATAGACATACACATAACAATGTGACACACTTTGTTCACAGAAACGGGTGTAATTGTTTTTTACATGTTGATGACTTCTCTTGTAGACATCGTCTGTATCAGGACGACTGTGCCTGCGTTCTCGGCCACTACATCAAAGATCTCGGCATTCTCGGGAGGGACCTCGCCAAGACGGTCGTCCTGGACAACGCACCCCACACATACCCGTACCATGTAAGCACTGTGATTTTAGACGCCAGTTCAAAATGTAATACTGTGCCATTTTCATTGCTTTTAACGGACGGAGCATAATTTAAAATGAGACACAAATATATAGTTTTTGCTGACGATATGAAACCAGACATGTCTTTTATCAATATCAGAAATGTTATTGAGGGTTTTTTTGTTTTTTGTCAGACTTGTAAGTGAAATTCTTCATTGTTGGTTCTCCGGTGATAGTATCATCTGGCAATTGCAACTTCACAGTGAAAACAAATGAAAAGATTGTTTTATTAGAAGACCGTTCATTTAAGTTTTTGTGGTGTTTTTGCAGCTGATGAACACGATTCCCATCAAAAGCTGGTCCGGGGAGCCGGAGGACAGAGAGCTCCAGAAGCTTGTCCCTTACATGGAGAAAATGTCTGCAGCGGTATGATATATTTATCAGCTTCTCTGATTATTATATGTAGGCATCAGGTTTTAGATTTCTGCTTATGTGTCTTTTTTGATACAGTTTCAGATCTTATAAAGTTTTAGTGTGTAACTTTTTTTATTTTAATGAATGTCTGTTTTATTCAAGCTGTTGCCAAATGAGTTGCTACAAAGTTTAAGACAATTGGCTCCACACAGCTATCTCATTTATATTTATTTATTTTTTATATAAAGAAGAAAGGCAGTCACAGCAAGGCTATATCACGTGTACTCGCTAACAGTTATGTTGTCATTACTTAGAATTCCTCATGGGGGCGGCAGTAATAATTTTTTACAAGCTAAATATGCAGGCATGCAGGGCTCTGATCCGTTGGATTAGTGTCAGTGATACTGACCTTATTAAGCAGTTTGATTGGATCCAGTTAGTTTTGAGTTTAGGATAATGGATAACTGTTAGTTGCAGCCCTCCATATTTGAAGATTTGGAAGAAGGACAGCACTGGCATCAGATGGGTAGTCATAGTCAGAGAAGGTTGGATCCCTGAATTGTACTAGGGTATCAAAAGTAAAAGTATTTGCAGTGTTAAAGAATTGGTCCATTAATATGTAGAAGTGTTAAATGTTTTGTTTCAGCACTGTGTGAGGACTATTGTTTGAGGTGTGAACCACTTTTATTTGTGTAGTGGTGATCAGTGCAGCCTGTAGATCTTCCAGTCAGTTGGTTATCTGCAGCAGCATCTGCTGTCTTTCCTCCCCCGGTTTCATCATTCAGTCAAATATCTCCCGTTGTGTTTTTTCAGGAGGATTTTCGGGAGGTGCTGAAGAAGAGGAAGGATCACTTCCACAGGCTGCTGTCGGAGGACTAACAGGACTCACCCACCCTCCCTCACTTTAACTACTTTATGTGACTTTCCCAGCTCATTGTTTGCTTACTTTATGCTTTGGCTAAAAGCAGAATCCAGTTGGAACTAGCTAACCTTTATGGCGGACCTGCTCTCCCTCGTCTCTCCTCCCTGATGACTTTAAAGGACGGCAGATCGGTATTTTAAACATGCTGCTGGTCGTTTGTCACCAAAACCCCGTTTCCCCAAGACTCATTCCACAGGGCAATGAACTGCTGCCCAGTGTTTGTTTATATTAACAAGACAAAACTTGAAATATGTTTATAGTCATGATTTTTTATTTATTGATTATATGCTAATCAACTACTGTTGTTTCTGTATATTTTAGATATGCTTTTTATGCAATGAAATCACCCTGATAATAAATACCATAATAAATACGACAATAAATCATATTGGCTTTACTTTCAGTCTACAATCTGTTTCAGGTCTTTGAAATATTTGATTTAATACTAGATGTACTTCTCTCAACATGTGAGGTGAGCAGTTTGTCATGAAAGCTGCTTCAGAATGAAGAGGAGGAGGAAGGTGTTTAAGTGCACAGCTGTGAATATTGACAGAGAGGTAAAGTGATGCAGCAGAATGAAAATCACATTTCTGTGTCATGCTGTCATTGTTTCAAATGATGAAAGAATACATATTCCACAGGACTGCCTGAACCTGGTCAACATACTCTGCCGGTTTGTTTCATCAAAGTCAGAAACTATAGTCAAGTATTTGTCATGGTTTTATATTTTGGACATATTCCCTTAGTTTCCAGCAGGGTTTCTGAGGGGTTGTGACAGTAGTTATTTTCTATAAAATGCCGTTCCTGCTGTTGAGCAAATGAAAACTTATCGCTTTGTGTGCAGCAGGAAAACCTCCAGTGTGAGAGTTTAGAAGAAGAAAATGGAAAAGATGTGTGAAATGGGTAGAATCACTTTCTGAGGTTTGAGATTACAGCTTCAAGTTGTATTAATACTATCATATTAAACTATAGGATTTAGCAGATTTTTAACAGCAGATGAGAATCTAAAATTGTCTATCTCTGACAGATATCCTAAAGCATTATAAGATAAATTATATATGTTTAATAATAAACCACAGCCAAGTTTTAGAGCTATAATATAGAAATGCCAAAATTAAACCATATTTAACAGTTTAGGAAAGTTATATGAATACATACTACCAAAGAAAATGCTATTAACAGACTTACTTCTTCAATTGATGAGTCTTTTACACTATAATGTATTAAATAAAAAAATAAGGTGGCCTACAATGACCTAATCAAATAGTATTTTCTTCACATTTAAGAGTGTATACCCAGTTGACATGTATGCTTTATAACTTTTCATTTCTTTTCATTTCGATTAAGCGTTTATTAAAATACTTGAGTAATAGTCTGTCAATTGTCTAATTACTTCGCACACAAAATTATTGCAGGAATATTATAGAAAAGAAGCAAAGTACATCACAGTCAATATACACTGTTTTAACACAATGTTGGTCATTGTAATGTATAGGTCTATACTTAAATTATCGATTGATTAATAATACCAAATCAATGGTAAAGAAAACAAAGGGAAGACATGTTGATGTATTTTACAGTAGATAAAAACAAAAGTCCATGTGACCATCTTGTAGTTCATTATAACAACATAATAGTAATAAATACAGGTCTTAAACACAGTGCAGGAAAGTCATTACATAGTAGTACACACTTGTGTAAGAATATTAGGAGTGCTGAGGTTTAGTTTGAGTGTAAATGTTTACTGTCCTGTTTAGTTAAACTCGTGTTTGTGATGGATGGGATTGTTAATGTTGAATTTGGAGGTAAACTGAGAGAAAGTGCCTCCACCTCCTCCTCCTCCTCCTCCTCCTCCAGTCTTTATTTGCTCCATATGGTGTTGGACATGGTACCCAGAAAAGAAAAAAAAACTTGTGGGCGGAGGAAAATCCTAGTATTTTGTCCGTCCTGAAATTTGATTCAGAAGTGCAGGATCCTGAAAGACAAAAAGCAAACGGAGGGGGAGGGAAGAAAGGCAGAGAAAGACGGAGTTTTTTTTTTTTTTTAACTGCAAGAAGATTAAACTCACCAAATACTCTGCAACCTCCGACTAAAGTAAGTCCATTTCTACGCGGCATGTTTCTAATTGAATGAAGTGCTTAGACAGGCATTTCATGGAGCTATGTATCTCAATGTGTCTGAGATCTGACTGTTAACTGCTGTAATTGCTGCTGAATGGCCACACAATATAAGGTTTCAGTGCTGCTATTTGAGAAAGACTTGTGTATCACTTACGCGCGGATTCATGCGGGCGCGTTTGATTTATTTATCACCAAATTAGGCATTTCCTGACGCTCCTATACTAGACCACGCAAGACCAGACTTTGCTTGCTTTGTGGAAGAGGAATTATAAAAAAGAAATTACTGTTCAGCAGCGGGAGAAAAGTCATTTTTCAGAGGGGGTACATGCACATTGTCCCCACGCGCGTTTCTACATCCACGCCAGCTCTGATAACCCTCCGACCCAAAGCCCGACGAGTGCTAATGTGCGCTCTATACATGGTAAAAGCCCCAATTGTTTGGAGAAAGATAACCCCGCCGCAGATTTAGCGTGCTTATTCTGCGCCACAGTTGGATGTGCGCCAAAAACATCCAGATGAAAATGCTCCAAATTCAATCTGCAGATGTTAATGAAAACCGAATTCACCATGCAGTTCAAATAACGGCAGACCAACAAAGGCGCGTGATTGGTGTTATTTTACATTCGTTTGTCAGACGCTTTGTCCAAATCGTCTATTTTACGCGTTTTACAAGAAGCAGTGATGCAATATGTACTCCGAACTTGTACTTGCAATGTAGAAATACTCTTTTACAAGCAAAAGTCCTGCATTCAAAGTCTTACATCAAATATTACATATTTTATAGTAAAATACAAAATTATTAGCATCAACATACTTTAAGTACCAAAATAATTCATTATACAGAAAATGTATATTATTGGACTATAAGTATTGATGCATGTGTTCATCACTTGCAGCTGGTATCTAATTTGGCTTGGGTAGGTTACAGGCTGATATTACATCATCTTTTATGAATTGATTGTATTTATAATCTAAATTTGCAAAGTAAATAAAGTTATTAAATAAATGTAGTGCAGTAAAATACAATATTTCCCTCTAAGATGGAGTGGAGTAGAAGTATAAAGTAAATGCTCAAGTAAGGTACTAGTCTCAAGTACCTCAAAATTGTACAGTGGCCTACTTGAGTAAATGTACTTAGATATTTTCCACCACTGGTAAGAAGTGACTGAAAAAGTAACCAACAGTGCTAAAAGAAGTATTTACTTAAGCAAAGTAATAAAAGTGAAGTATTCATTCAAATTGTACTGAGATGTACATTAGTATTGACAACAAAAATGTAAGAAATCATGAAAATATTTTTCCCTTTGCATTAACTTTCACTGTATTTAGTGACATAATCCTGCCTTGTGATCATATATCTGCTGTTGTTAGAGCGGTGTTCAGGACTGTTCAGCTGTTCCAGGATTTTAGAAATACTGAAGTCGTGAATCTCAGGAATTAAATTCTGTTGGAGAAGTATTACTTTTAAGATCCGGGTATCAAAACTCAATAGGATCAATCGAAATGTGTCTGCAGCATCAAAACGTGACAAGCATCTAAAGCTTCTTGGCTTTAAAGCAGGAAAGATATAAATATATAAACATATACATATAAATATAGACAAAGCTTTTTAGTTAACCCTGATTCATTTAGCAGTTTGATACATTTTGTTAAAGAAATAGTTTTAACAATTTGGGAAATACGCCAGCCAGCTGTAGTTTTATATTAAAGAGTATCATTCTTCTCATTTATCTTTTAGAAAGAAAGCGAAGAAGCGTATTACCCAAACTTAAGTATTTTACAGACACCCATGTTAATTTTTAACCTTACTTATCCAAATACTTTAGTCAAATGTACGTATATTGAGTCTAAACACACTGGAATGAGTCTGTACCACCCACCATGAATATGTTTTTAATTTTCGGATGAAAACTCTCCCCAGGTTATAGAAACCTACAGATTCTTAGAAAAACTCAGAGGACATGACCTCAGTGTCCCGGCTGCATGATCAAATGTTGCAGCATCTTAGTGTGTACCAATCTGTTCTTATTTGGAGCTGTTCATTAGTCTTACTTCTTGTTATTCCTAAAAGAAATCAAAACTAATCAAAATCAAAATTACATCAGAATATAATTCTTTACCTGTGTTGATTTTTCTGGGAAAAATTCTCTCAACAAAACTAAAAAGTTAAATGACAAGAGTTTAAACCTGCACAGGCAGCGTTACCTTTCAGAGGAAGATAAACTTTGACTTCCTGTCAGTGCTGATTATTGTACAGACACATACAGACATGTCAACACTGATTTCCCTTATTCCCTCCCCCAAAAAAAGCCCCTTTCCTCCTCCCTTTCCTCTTCCCCTTTTGGTTTTAAGGATTTATATTTGTCAATTTTACTTTTAATGCTACCTTTGTTAATAAAAAGCAGTTACAAAGGCCTTCACATGTTAAATGTTTTTGGTTTTCAGAGCTTTTTTTAATGACCTTACATACTGTATTTTGAAAAAGGTGACTATTTTACTCTATTTAATAAAAGGTAAAGATGAGACACTGTGGGAAGACGTGTACTCATTTACTTCTGACACTTGGAGCAGAATGGAGGAGGTTTTATTGCCCTGTGAGTCCCTGCTCTGGTGTTTTTAACTGATTTCTGGTCTGGACCTCTTCCTGCTTCGCTCAGGCTGTGTGACTATGAGCACCTCAGGGCTTCAGGCCACTAACCGGCAGAATGTGAAGGAGCTCGACAGCATGAAGGAGTCCATCAGCGACATCATCAACCAGCTCCAGGACATTGACCCGACCAGGCTGTCCTTCTCCCCCTTCCTGGACCTGGACACTCAGATCTCCTTGGCGCCGGTGTCAGACAGTCCTGAGTCCTCGGTGGAGGAGCTGCACTCATCCTCCCACTCCGTCTCCGGCTCCCAGCGCTCCCTTGAACCACCACCAGCAACCAATCAACCAAGGAGTGAGTTATTACTGCTGTTTTTTACTGTCTGTCTGATGGAGCTGCAGGATTTGAGGGAAGGCCAGAGCAAATTAGCATAGAAGTGGAGTTTACGTCCAGACTAGATCCAAAGAGAGTTGAGACAAAGTCAGGGCTGATTAAAGCGAAGTAACAGTTATTAAGCAGTGCACAATAAAATATTTTTTTATGGTTAAGTACGTGTAGATGTACCTACATGAGCTCTGGACTAAATCAACATTTATGCCTTGCATAAAAGGTTTTTATACAGGTTGAAATTGTATACGTTGTTTGTAGTACTGGTGAGGACATAAAGCACTGTGAGGTGAAAAAAACATTTTTAATTTTAATTAATAAGTTAAGTCCAGTAAAGTTACATTCAGCTACATAACCATTAACTTTACAAACTGGCAGGTTTAACTGTCTCCCTCAAAGAAAGGGCTTCATTTTCTTATGTAAATTATGTGAGATTGAAAACTACATTTAATTTTTCATCATATGTTGATTTAAGAACTGCACTTTTTAGTAAAATGCCCTCCAGACCCAAATCCAAAAGATTAGGGTCTGGCATTGAGTAATAAAAGTTGCCCATCTTGAGGTGCATTTGAAAATCTCACTGCACGCAATTGGATAACACTATGACCAATCACAACAACACACGGGACGACGTATCCAGAGCCCCAAACACTGAGCTACCAGCCGAGCTAACTAGTAGATTAACCTGTTGTTATCTGTTTAGCTCACCTCTGGCCCGCCTACAGTATATCAGATACACCGATGTGATTGGTGCAGCTCAGCTACAAGGGCATACTGTAGTTAATGAGCAGCATTACTCGATGCCAGAGTAACTTGCTGAGCAAATTCAAATTGTGCTCTTGCAAGAACTCTGAATTTCCAGGGTAGTGCACGAGTTCTTCTGGATGGAATATATATATAAAAACGTTGTCAGGCTCGGGACAGGAGACAAAGTTCTTTGTTTGTAGGTTATATGTAAAAAGTTATGTTCTTAGTAAAGTAACAAACTAACTTTTTTTGGAGAGACAAGTTTCAGACGTATTTAGAGTCTGAAGTGCTGCAGTCCTGCAGGAAGGAGACATCATCTATAATGTGAAGTGGGTGAATGTTTGCAATCCTTCAACCAAGAAATCATTTAAATGTTTCATGGATGTTGATACGATCGATGTAAACACTTTTGTTAAAGTTGAGAGAACATCTGTAGATGTCCACAATTCCTCTTTTGGCACATTGCCACCAAATGTTTGATAGAAAGTAAATAATTTATTCTACATAATATGATTTTATTGATTAAAAGGTGAAGATGCCTAAAGCTGAATTATCAACCGGTCAGAGTAACAGATCCCTCAGACACCCCGAAAGCTCCAAGTTCACTGTCTGTTCATGATTGTACAATTCTCATCTAAGGTGCATTATTACCTTATCGTGTGCTCATGTATTGTAGAGGCTCTAGTTTCAGCACTGTAGTTATGTCTATTTATATTGTGTTTATGTGGCGCATATTACTAAATTACTTAATGATTGATCAAATTATCACAAACTAATTTACACAAAGAAAACTTATGATCAAATTGTAATATATATATTAATATATATTATATATAATGGGGCTTTCCAACCTCACCCCTATGCAATGTTACATGAGACCCAGGCCCGACATGAAGTAAGGCAATGATTGATTTGTGTGTAGCTGATTGCTCTCAGTATTGGGTTTTGGCTTGTGTAGTAAAATGTGCTCTGGTTTGAATAGGCTCTGCTCCCTGCCATCAGCAGCCCAGCCACGACCTCCCAGATGAGCCACAAGCAGATCAGACAGAGGAGGGAGAGCTCGATCAAACTCTTTCCAGTCCGATCATCACAGCGCACAATTTGGATGCTGCCACGGAAAACTGCATCAGCTTTCCAACCCCAGCCTCTCAGGGAGACATGTCTAACGGCACAGACGCACCAAGATGGAGTCCAGAATCCACCAATCTGGACTGCACTGTGGACGAGGGTCGACCTCTGATAGGCCCGCTGCCAGAGAGCGTTGAGCTGACTGTGTGGAGCTCAGTGGGGCGGGGAGAGACTTGCGAGGCTGCAGAGGAGGCTTCAGATCGGGGACGATGCTGCTGTCGCTGCTGCCAGTGTAAATGCTGTCAGAGCAGCCAAGTTCCTGCTTTCTTCTCAGTCCTGGCTTCTCTTCTGTGTGCAGCTGGGATCCTCTATGCACTCTATTTCTATGTCCCCATTAAACCCCCGACTGCCCGACATAGCCAGCCGCATCGCCACTGCTGCTGCGTGGTGGCAGTCCCCATCCTGCTCGGTATGCTTCAAACACCTGTACACTGACATTGAAAAACAGCCATGTGACGCCACAAATGAAAGATAAAGATTAAGAGAGGATTTGGTTTGTCTAGCCGCCTTGTCTTGGAATGTTTCAATGTATCCCGTCCCCTTTAATTTCATGCGCTTTCAACCTCAGTGCAGCAGACGTCTCCCAGGGCCTCTATAGAGAAGCATAATTTCCTTCTGCTGCACATAGCTTTAAATGGAAACTACAATAAGAGGTTGGCAGCGTCTCTGTCTCCCAGGCTGTGGCCTAATTGTTTCAGAATACTATAATCACTTTCCAACCTGGGCGACCAGAAACGAGAGGGCAGGTGGCAAACACATCCAAACCAAAGATCATTTTCCTCTCACCTATTTGTCAAGCTGATGACAGTGAGAAGTACTTGCATGTAGGCCATTCTTCTGGCAGTTGCTGTGTTCAAATGAAGAAATTGACAAAGTATGCTGTCAGACGAGATCAAGTGCAGCTAGCAGTTGTTTGTGGAAAGATGGCCAAGAGTCAAAATGCTAACTGACTTATTGCTCTTTCATCCCTCGCAGCGATGCTCATGGGTGCAGCCTGCCAGTTCTGCACAGGCTCCTTCAGTCTGCAGGAGTCGTTTCCCAGAAGACAGGCGCTGCAGCAGTTGTTTGTCACGGCGTCCTTGGAACAGTTACTCCTCTACGTCCTCAATCTCATTGTTATGGCCGCTTTACTTCCTCAAGATCAGCTGAAGTTGGTGCCCATACTGGTTGCCATGTTCATCTTTGGAAGGTGAGGCCCAAATGTGGATTAAAGGGGTGTTTGATAAGGGAAACTGACCTGGGATTAGACTGTGTTCATTCTGGTTTAAAAACTGATCCTCTGTGACTTTGATACACAGACATTAAACACAGGTCACATCAGCTCACAATAAAGAAAACTGACGTGTAAAGACAGAACTGTGATGTTCATGACCACACAGCCGCACATATTAAACTTATTTTTATTTGATATAAAGAATACAATCAAACCCACAAATGTAATGGAGTAATTTTGCATTGTTGTATTGGTACTTTTAGGTTTGTTGAATACTTCTGCTGAGGGAGGTTGTGCGTGGTTATCAGTGAAGTTTGATTTCCTGTTTTGTGTTTAACCCTCTACAGGCTTTTTACTGGATCAGCCTGAACACATGCAGCTCCTGGAGAGGCGGCCCGGCCTGACCGTCTTTCCGCTTCTCGCCATGGTGGCTCTCAATCTGTTCCTCATGTACACCCTGAATCTCAAAGAGCCACTTTTGGCTCTCAGGACGTCCTCTATAATCAGGTCACCCTCTTCCTGGTCAGGGAGGCATCACAGAGGCAGAGTGGCAAACCAGACATCCTACCCACAGACATCCTGGGCGCTCAATGAGGAGGCGAGCTGCGCTTTCTTCTTTCAGAGGAGGAGATCTTTTCCCAAAATAGGCCATTCCTGTGGTCTGCAATTTAGCACAGCAACACATGCTGCCACTATAACCTCCAAGTCTGTGACGGCTTAACTTGTATTTTTGCTCCTCCTATACAGGACCTTTTTAAAAATGTGGATTCATGCTTATTATCTGAAGCTCTTTGCCTCCTAGTGACAGGGGACGCCTTTGAACAATGCTGTAGTCTTGAAACATTTGTCCTTTTTACGCTATTCCAGTGCCTATATTTAATGTTTTGAACTCTAAGTACATAAAAGCTCTGCTATATATATATATATATGGCTGAATTTGGTTTGACCTAGAAAACCACAAGCAAAGCAACTGCACTTGTCAGACGTTATTATTATTTTAACTTGTCCAAAAAGTTTGTTCATGATGAAGAGAATAAAAGCCATTTGTAAAAACTTTTTCTTCATCTTTTCCAGACAGTTCTCAGTTCCCTCGCTGATGTCGGCAAGTTTAATTGAGCAGCTATTCCTAGAGAAACTGCAGTGTGTGTTTTCAGTGCTGGGACTGTCATTATGTGATAACATGCTTTCGATGTTCTCTGGTTGTTCTCTATCTCCACCCTGCTGGCGTCCTCACTGCTGCTGCTGCTGCTTACTCAGTTTGTGGAACAAAATGAGGGCAAAACAAAAACAGGATGCACTTACTTTCTTTTGAACACTTAATCAACAGGAGATTAAAAAGCTTTCCAAATTACTTTAATTAAAGACAATTCATTTGAAATTCGTCATCCTCAAATGTGACGATTTACTTGCTTTTACCAATTTAATGTAAGAAAAGGTTAGATTCCCGCATGCCTGACAAAGGTACACGACTGAAGCGGTGTGTCTCTAAACGCAGTGCTGGCAGTGCCTACGCGTCTGGGGTCTAGATCCAGCTAACAAGACATCTCATAAGCCCTTACTGCATGTTTAGAATTTACTGTCAAAACTTTCCCACAAATTTAGGTAATATAATATTATTTTAGGCCAACTTGCATCTGGTGACTTTTTCTAGCGTTTTGTTATACACTAAATGACTCATCAAATGATAATTTGATGAGAGTTTTTACTCTATTAGCTGCAGTGCCACGCTGCTCTGACTGCGAGGCTGTTTTGCCACAACACTGCGGGTTTTAGGATATATTCGTTTAAATCCATGGAAAGAGCTGAACTTCACTTCCCATTCATCATATCTCTCTCTCTCTCTCTCTCTCTCTCTCTCTCTCAAAACCACAGTCGGCTGTGAGCCACTGAGCAGCACCAGTCAATGCCTTGCGCATGAGTTCCAAAACACAACCACAGTTGTAACAGAGGGTTTATGAATCGCCATAAAGAAGTTGATAAGGGCTCTAAAATACATTGCATGACATAAAACAGGCTGTTTTATCAATAATCCTGATCTCCAGCTGCCAATAGTCCAGCCACGTTCTGCTTCTGCACCTCTGCACAGACACTTAACATAAAGTCCATAAAAAGTGTTTGAAATGTATATGCTTTAAACTAACACAAATATAAAGGATTTGGTTTTTCCAGAATTGTAGTCCTGGTAGTGAGGAATGAATGAATAAGATGAATATGAAAAAAAGTATTTAAATATGTTTTATTCTTAAAGTACTTCTTTGTAGTATCTGGTCAGGATTTCGACTAAGTAAGTCGAGTGCAGATTTGAGTCGTGCATGCGTCACTTTGCGACGCGTGAAGATGTGAGTTGCGCATGCGTCACTTAGCGACAAGTAGCATATAAGATGCTAATGAAAGACTTCTGTAATGTTAATAAAGATGTTTCTCCTCTCGAAGCATAGCTCACATGGCGCCATGTTAATGCTACGAAGCCACCATTTGCAGTTAGCATCCCATTGACTGCCATTCATTTTGGCGCCACTTTGAAAATGAATAACTTTACATCTGAAGCGTGTCAAGACTCTATTTGTCCATTGTTTATTTCTAAAGGAAAACGACAATGTATAAAAGGCTCCATTACCTTGTACCTCACGTCATGGCTCCGCAGCAGACGTTTTTGTAAAAATAGGCTAACATTTGTGTCATAACCACGCGACTTGACGTCGCATAGTCGACAAATCACCGTATTGCCAGGAGAAGCACGCAAACAGTTTGGGCTTCCATTAGCTGTTTAGGTTTAATTACTAACGTTAACTAGCATGTTAATTAGCAGTAATTAACCTGTGCCTATGTTATCTCCTAACATATACCTACGCTTTCTGTCTCTGCTAATTGGGAATGATTGAGATTTCTCTTGGCACAGCTACCAGAAGACTTACAACTTTTAGACACGTTGCTCACGTCGCAGCTACGTCATCAAGCTCAGTTGGAGGCTGCGCAGTAACGCCTAGGCATCGCCGGAAAAGTGCTTCTATTTTTCTACACTGGTTTCCGTCAGAACAACGGGGTCTGTTGGTCCACTTCTTTAACTGCCTGCGGTTAATACAGTAAAAATGGACTTACTTAACGTAGTTCGTTCACACCTGGCTACAAGTTAGCATCAAACACAACAATGTTGTCACAATCATACATAGCTACAACGTTTTTTGAAATGTTTCCTATCTTCAGTGTAATGACAAAAGTTTATTATTTCACGGATTTCACAAATTTCAGTATGACACGTTATGCCGTAAACCGTTTAAATCTGAGCATGCACGACTCAAATCTGCACCCCATTTACACTACTGAGGGGTACTGAGGTGGTTGTTTTTGCAGCAAAAGAGGAACGATTAAAAGACTGCGCTCAGCTTCAAACAACAATGTTAAAAATAACAGACACAGACAGAAATCTTGGTGTAGTCATGGACTCTGACCTGAATTTTAACAGCCACATTAAGACAATTACAAAGTCAGCCTATTATCACCTTAAGAATATATCAAGGGTTAAAGGACTTAGTGTCAACCTGATTTGGAAAAACTTGTCCATGCTTTCATCTTCAGTAGACTTGACTACTGTAACGGGGTCTTTACAGGTCTCTGTTAGAATTTTTTGAGACTAACGTCGTGTTCTGTTGGATCTCTGAGGAAGGAGGCTCGGGGGTCGAATTGAGAATTTAAGAAAAAGGTTTAATGCAACAGAGTGATGAGGATGATAAGACAAAGACATACACAATAACAAAGACAACATGAAACATAATAACACTGCAGCTGACAGCGGACTGATCCACGCTCCCCCTGACGGAGTCACGTGAATGCAGTCCAGAATATCCATCAATCGCACTCATTTATGCCGTGCACCCGGGGGCTGCTCCTTTTCACCTGGTGCATTCAAATCCCTTCTCATTGGTCCGTTGTTGTTATGACATGCCGAGCGCACCTTTGCTGTCCAATGAGAGTTAAAATGCTGGTAGACTCTGTCACTTTGGGGGTCGTTTGTGGTGACAGAACAAAAGGTTCTGTCGTCTAAATGTGAAATTCTATCATCAATACAGTTGAATCAACATTGTGTTGTCTTAGCCTAGACTAAGACCCCAGGGGGCTGGAGACAGTAGGCCACCTTTTGTTGGGTGGCAAGGTGTTCCTTTCCTGTCAGTGGTAATGAGGGGGGAGGTGAGGGACAGAGATAATGCATTTTTCCTAAACCTGGTTCTTTCAGACATTTTAACTTTTTAAACTCAACAATCCTCCTTTTTCACACCTTTGGTGTGAAAATACTATAAATGTAACTGAAAACAATGTCTTGTCTTATATGAACATAAAATATATATAACCAAAAATGTAAACATCAGCTGCAAAAGTTGTAAGAAACAAACATGATTTTACAAACATTCATTTTCTTGACTTGACCTCATCTGACTCTTTTCTTGTAAACAATGCAATGTTCTTTAACACAACTGTTGCTCCTATAGCTGATATTACTCAGTGATTAGTGACTAACTTTTGAAACAAAAACAAATCAGAAGATACTAGAAGTCTTTGACCAGGTTAAAAAGCAATGGGAACTTAAATTATTTAACAGGAAGGAGAACAAAAACAAAAATCTAGGAAGGAAAAAAATCTTAAAATCTCTAAATCAAAAGAATAGCATATCAACATAAACATGTATAATCAGAAGAAAACAGATAAACTCCTAACTAAATGTAACTTTCTAATCCAAATCTGCACAATTAACCTTATACTTAATCTCAACTCTGTTTGAAGTCCAGCTTTTGAAAGTTCCTTGTTCACTTTCGTCTAATCTGGAAACAAAGTCTTTGGGAAAAAATAAAAATCTCAGATCGGTTCTGGTTCATTAGGCTGCATGATGTCACCGCAGCTGACCACGGCGCTTTCCATGATGTCACATTTGTGCGCCCACTCAGCTGCCGCTGCTGGATGTTCAGGTTCTTTACCGGTTGGATGGAAAGGTGACTGAATGCACCCTCCTTTATCAACACCTTCCTTTTCCTCCTTTTCTGAAACATCGCTTGTTTCAGAAACATCAAGAGGAAAGATGATGACGCTATGCTTAATGTGCCCCTGAGTGGAACGCATCATGGAATCAGGACACTCCCTCACGTCCGACACCTGGTGTGGATGTCATCGCGGGTCTAACTGGGAAACATTGGGATGGACCAGCTGGGTGTGCCTCCACTCCAGCACCTGGAGTTGATCTGGTCAGCAGAAATCCGCATCAGGAAGGGGACTCCAGTCTCCCTCCCTTTGCTGACAGTGTCAGGAGCCACCACAGGAAGTCAGCAACAGCGACGCTCCAAGCTCTCTGTCGGCGTCTGGTCAGATGTTTGTTGGCCCTGCTGGGCTGTTGGTCCCATGCTGTGTGGGGTGTCCTTTACTGCAGGGCTGGTAGCCTAGTCAACAGCACCCAGAATAAAACTTGCTCCACCTGGATCTGGATTTCTTGAACAGCTGAAGCCATCAGTCTCTGCTTTCACCTGTGAATAAATGGTTTTGACAGACTTTCTGCTTTTCAGAAGTCATATTAGTGTTTCAATCTGGGAGGAAAGAACTGTGATATGAGTTTGTCTTTGATCTGTCCATTCATTTCTCATGGAGGGAGAAATGCTTTCCTTGATCTCTGTGTTTTCCAAAGTCCTTAACACAATGGGCAAAACTTCAGTCCAAAACACAAAAAAATATGAAATTACCCATCCAAAATCATCAGTCCATTGAAAATATACGTACATATCACCAATACCAAATACATATATTCAAAGAATAAAACCACCGCAATTATTCACTATATAAAATTCCCAATATCTCTCAAGGAGGCTGGGCTGCTGATTGATCCTTTCAATTCAAAATTTTGACAAATTTTCCAACAGATTGTTATTTTGGAGCAAATTAATGTCAATATCAGTCTTGTATCACGTTCTGTGCCACAACACTCTCAGAAGAAGTTTGTTTCAACGTTCTGTGTGGCCAGCACAGAAGTTTAGCAAATTTTCATTCTCACTTTTTTTTTAAAAACATTTTTACAAACTAGGGAGAAAAATAAAAATCAAACCAAAGAGAAACAACAGCAGAAAAGCTACCGTCTTGACTAAAAACGTGCATCCCCACCCCTACAGAAAATCAAAAGGTTGAGTGAAAGAAAGAATAAACCCAAACAAAGACATCATGAAAAACAAATTTCAGAATGAATATAAATGCAATGAACTCAAAAATGTGGAAAACCTCTTATTTATCATTTCAAGTCAAAAAACAAACCAATTTTGAGTCAAAATGCCAAATATGCATTTACGAATGTGTCCATTTAAAACCCTTATAAGCTACAATTCCTCTCTGGAACTTTTCTTCTAATGTCAAGTTGCTTAAGGCAGCTCAAACTATTCCCACCACTTTTCAGTTGACTTTACTGGAATGTTTAATTTGACTTGTAATGACCTCTATCAAATCACTCTGACACAATGTTACTCAAAACACCAACCCAAAAGAATAAAAGAGAACGGAAAAGAAAAACAGATTAATCCAAAATTCAAACGCACTTATCAATTACAAACATTTGAGAACATTACACAATGCTGAATGTCACCATGATTCTTTGATGAGCATTCACTATTAAGACTGTCTGAGTATAGATATGGATGATTTAATCTGTCTGCATCGAGGTGTGAAAACCCCCAGTCCCTCCTTGGGAGTCCTTCATTAACACAGGAGACAACAAGGAGGTTTTGAAAGAGCAAATTAACACTTAGTAAAACTCAAATTTCTTTGTTTCCAATTTAATTCTCCTCTTTATGAGCCAAGTTTCTACTGCTTGAGCATGCACGTTCCCAATTCAACAAATCAAATATCCATACAATAAGTTATTTACAGTCATCATCAGCACAGCTGGAGCCGCCTTCTACCAGCTCCCAGCAACACAGCCAACCTTTGCACCAGGCTACGTTTTATCACAAAACACTCAAATTACATCACTTAAATGTATTTACATTAGGCGCCTCTGTACAATTCCTAAGTGTATCTTTAACACAATTCAACTATATAGATCAAATTATTTCCTATTCTTACTATGGTCACGAGGAAACAACTGATGAACCCTGTTCTGGGTCTTACTTCCGCCGTCGCCGCAAAGAAAGCGCACCAGGCCTGATCCTCACAGTCATTCGACTGGCTTCTAGAGACTTTGTTCTTCCTCCGTGCCCCACAGAGACTAAAACTCTGTCGCCGTCCCTTCGGTCTTTTTATTTAAAATTTATCACGGTTCTAACCTGGTCAACTTTTACTGAACATTTTACAAATTTTTCTTGTGGCCCGGTCGACTTTTTCACGATCACTTCGAATCTTAAATTTAACAGGCTAAACTAGGTCGGCTTAATACGATCACGTAAATCAAACATTTACACAAGTTCACCAGGTCGACTATCACGATCACTTTAAATTTAAGATTCAACAGGCTTCACTGGCCGACTCAAACGGACTTTCTAAAACAGTGCACGCGACTCAAACGCTTAGATCCTCGAGACCCTTTTTCAGGCTTTTAAGCTTAACTCAATCATACTCACTACTTGACAAACAGTCACACACACCATTGCTTAAGCACATCCTCATCACTGCTTCAGTTTCAGTTTGGCATTACTTTTACAGACTTACGGCGGTGATGTCTACTGAATCTACACGTCTAAATGTTCTCACATCTACCTAAGCTACGCAGCGTTTTGATAAAACAGGGTCTCTGCTCACCTCTCAATTTTTCGGGCCCATGTGTAGATTCAGCAACTCACCATGATCCAGTCTTTTGAATTTGTCCGTCCTTTTCCTCAGAGAATCCACGTCTGGGGTCACCATCTGTTAGAATTTTTTGAGACTAACGTCGTGTTCTGTTGGATCTCTGAGGAAGGAGGCTCGGGGGTCGAATTGAGAATTTAAGAAAAAGGTTTAATGCAACAGAGTGATGAGGATGATAAGACAAAGACATACACAATAACAAAGACAACATGAAACATAATAACACTGCAGCTGACAGCGGACTGATCCACGCTCCCCCTGACGGAGTCACGTGAATGCAGTCCAGAATATCCATCAATCGCACTCATTTATGCCGTGCACCCGGGGGCTGCTCCTTTTCACCTGGTGCATTCAAATCCCTTCTCATTGGTCCGTTGTTGTCATGACAACATGCCGAGCGCACCTTTGCTGTCCAATGAGAGTTAAAATGCTGGTAGACTCTGTCACTTTGGGGTCGTTTGTGGTGACAGAACAAAAGGTTCTGTCGTCTAAATGTGAAATTCTATCATCAATACAGTTGAATCAACATTGTGTTGTCTTAGCCTAGACTAAGACCCCAGGGGGCTGGAGACAGTAGGCCACCTTTTGTTGGGTGGCAAGGTGTTCCTTTCCTGTCAGTGGTAATGAGGGGGGAGGTGAGGGACAGAGATAATGCATTTTTCCTAAACCTGGTTCTTTCAGACATTTTAACTTTTTTAAACTCAACATCTCCCTAAAAAATCAAATAGACAGCTGCAGCTGATTCAGAACGCTGCTGCTCGGGTCCTCACTGAGACCAAGAGACTGGTGACTTGCCTTACATCCATAGACAGTTCATCGGGGAGTAACAGCGCCCTCAGCAGGTCGCGATCGTACGCACAGGAACCAGTTTGACGTAACCATTCCCAAAGATGGCGGCGTTAGCTGGTAAGTGATGTTTTGAGCAAACTAACTTGCTTTTAATAAACATTACAGTGCTTTCAGACTTATGTTATGTACAGTATTTAAAACATTAACTACGTACAAGTGCACTACCATGTGAGTTGACTGTGTCAGTAATGGTATTTGTAGCTTTTAGTGAATGCGCACACTGACCTTGCTCTGTCTGCGTTAGCATGGCGGCTAACCAGGTTAGCGCTGTTATGAAGCTGGAATCCCAATAGCAGTCAAAACGCAAAGCTACCGTTAGCTAACACCCCTCAACTTTAAACTATCCAGGGTGCCTGTTTTGTCAGTAAATGTTCATTTACATTGTGGGTGGACTATGCCAGATATGTCGACTCGCTATTGATAAGATTGTTAAAACAAATTACTTTTGGAAACTCTACAATTATAAGGTTCTCATCTGTATTTGCGAATTGTATGCTGTGTGAAGTATAGTACTTTGGCACTTTTACAAATCGCAAGGGGATAGTCTCCAATTCTTAATGCAGTAAAACAAATGTCAATAAATTACATATTACTGAACTGTTGTTACAATACGACGGGTACATTTAATTGCAAAGCACAATGTCGCCGATTAACCAGAATAATAATTCAGACATGGTCTCTCGGTTTACGTACCTGTGGCTGAGGCCACATTTGCAGAAGTGTTTGCCTTGAGGTATTGCTTTCTCCACAGCACTGTGGAGTAAAACTTGAGGTTGGTAATCTTACCAGGGTTAAACTTTTGTTGATATAACTAAATTGTCTGTGTGCCGCTTGACAGTAAAGGAAAGACTTATGGCACAACTAAATGTGTTTTAAGCAAAGACAGCCCTTTGTCAGTGATTGGACAATACATCTGATTAAACATAAAGTACTATTTCACTCATACTACAGTACTGCATCACTATTGTAAAATGTCTTTCGTCTTTTATTTTGCAGCGCCTCGCCTGGCCATGTTTGGCTGCTTTTCAACAAGGTAAGAACTGTTAATCCTGTATCTTTTTTTAACACTTAATTTAATCCGATTCCTTCCTGCTGGTAACACAGCTACTCTAGTATTACAGAGGTGGAGTTGATCTTTCTTACCCACATTAAAACATATATTACTCAGCTATAAAGATCCTACTAATTGAAGTTAACCTCAGTCGGCTAAATGGAGAGTGGTATCCACCAACATTATATTTATCTACCACATCACACAGTAGGTCATGTAGCGCTGATAAGAATATTCTTTTCTAACAACTCACTTCCAACCTACAGTTTTTATTTTGTTGTATTTTGTCAGTTCCTGTTATTTGGAGAGGTCACAGTATTTCTTATTGAAGATTATAGCAAGCTGAGACTCAACTTACAACTTATGCCATTAATGCATGTCATTTATTTTTCATTTTATTCATTTTTTTTTACAGGCCTATTTCAGTGATTGCTGTTCATCAGAGAAGTTTGCACAACAGTGCCAAAAGCGAGAATACCACCACAAGGTGAGTTTACAAAATATACTCGGCTGTAAATATCAGAATGACGAAAGGGACACTGGGTAAACACAGATCCCCTCCGTCCTTCTGTTTCAGTGTGGTTCCAGTCAGAGAGAGGAGCACAGCAGTAGCAGCAGCCAAACCAGCAGCTGTAGCCAGCAGCAAGGGGGAGTATGTTATCACTAAGCTGGACGACTTGATTAACTGGGCACGCAGGGTGAGTAGATGAGAGGATGTTGGCTGTGAATCAATCAAAGTCTGCAGTGTTTTTCTAGCTCAAGATGTGATGTGACCTCAGTTTGCAGCGTGTTACTGTTTGGTCACCAGTCTAACTTTGGCCAACGGTCGACCATGGGGTTGGTGTGATATATTTGAAATATCACATTGTCAGTGCTGTTGCCTTTTGTAAATGGATCTTTGTCTTTCACTTAAAATTGCCAACGCCAATCTGTAATCAGAAGGTTTATCTTCCTTAGCTAAGAACCTTCAATAAATATACACCAGCAATTAAGGAAATATTAAATTAAATGAATACCACTGACTTGTCATCTTTACCAGAGGTCTGATGGTCCAGTTTCTAAACTTTTAAGGGAACAAAAGTCAAGTGAAAGAGTTATTAATAAGCTAGAGAGTTGTTCCTTGCAAACACAGCACAACTGTGTAATTTAGCAACAAGGAAAATCTTAAAAAACAACCACATGCCAAAACACAGGTTTCTAAGTAGATCTTCACAAAACACTGACTGGAATGTAAATATAATAGATAGAGAATATATGGATAGAATGCCTTTTATTGTCATTATACACTTGTACAATGTGAATCCAACTGGGGGTGGGGGGTTAAGGTGCACAGTTCTAAGTTGCTATAGACATATACAAATAAAAAATAATAACAAGTATGGTTTTATATGCAGTGTGGAGTAATGATATTGCACAGAATACAGATATTGCACATTATGGGGTGTCGTTTTAACAACACCACTAACTCTCAATAAAACTTAGCTTAAAAAGAATAAACGTCAACATCTGCCAAATATCAGCAGAGAGAGTCAATCTATATTGGCTTTGCCTCTTAAAGCTGATATATTGATGTGCTCCCTGCTGGTCTTGAGGTAGTTAAACAATGCTTTAAAGATGTGTGTTTTGGACAGTACCCTAAGTAACTGTGTTAATGTGGCTGCTTTGTTGTGTTTTGCTGACTTATCGCTGTTCTGAAACCCCATCAGAGCTCTCTGTGGCCTATGACCTTTGGCCTGGCATGCTGCGCAGTGGAGATGATGCACATGGCGGCACCTCGTTACGATATGGACCGCTTTGGAGTGGTGTTCAGAGCAAGTCCTCGACAGGCGGATGTCATGATTGTGGCAGGAACGCTTACCAATAAGATGGCTCCGGCTCTGCGGAAGGTGAGCGAGGGAAAGGTTGGATGTAACCGCAGCAATCAGCATTTATTTTGTGTAATTCAACAAATTACGCTCCAAACCACATCCCAAAAGCTGTATCCGGTTTGATTCAAGTCTGTGACATGAAGGAAAAACTCAGGATAAACCTGGTTTCCTGCTTATAGACATTGCAAGTTGCTCTCTCTCAGCCTTTTCTGTCTGTCTGCAGGATGGGAGAGCTGAGAACAGTATAGCTATTTAATTGCTGGCTGGATTATGACCAGTCTGTCGCAGGATTGGTAGACTGGCATGAAGCTTTCCTCCAGCTGAAAGGACAGATTAGATCTTAGTCAGACATTATATAAGACTGACTGAACTGCATCTTCCTTCCAACAGGTGTACGACCAGATGCCCGAGCCCAGATACGTCATCTCCATGGGAAGGTAAATTAACAGCAGTGCCCTCCTCTTCCTCAGCAAATCCTTTTCATGCACAAACACCTGCCAGTCATTTGTAGTCTTTACTGTTTCTATAAAGTCTCCACTACTGCGTTTCTGTGACTGGGTTAATTACTGATTTTGTCCAATGTTCCTTATTTCTGTTTTATGGCTACAAGCATTTACATGAAATGTAAATGTCGTATTTGGTTGTATCTTTTAATTGTGGTCATGGTATGCTGCAAGTGAAATTATTTTGCACTTTTATAGCTGTCTATTACCTATTGTGTGTGATTAGGGTTAGAGTGTCTTAATAAAAGTCTCATAATGTTCCTCTTCCAGCTGTGCTAATGGTGGAGGCTACTACCACTACTCCTATGCTGTTGTCAGAGGTTGCGACCGAATCGTACCGGTAGACATTTATGTTCCAGGTAAACGTTTACTGCACCATATACAAATTCCTTTATAAAGGGCAATGAAATAGACTGTTTATGAAAAAGAGTTTATTTCCAATATACATTTTATTGCCGTAAGTATGTCGACGACCTTGGTGTTTGACAAATGCGAATGCTACAGCATACAAAGATATTTGAGACAATAGTATGCTTTCAACTTTGTAACACTTTGGATAAAACCCTTTTCTCTTTCAACATAATAATGCCCCGTGCACAAAGCCAGGCCCATTGGGTGTCGTCCGTATACTTTTGGTCGTATAGGTTGAGTCCAGACATGTTCCTGTCAACTGTTATAGCTAATGTCAATGGTCATTGTATCATTGCTCTGGTGCACAATTAAGGATCACATTTAGGAACAGTAGTAGTAAAAGCACTAATCATTTTTTTCTTATTGGTAGCAGCTGTAATGGAGCAGTAGTATATTTATCACCAAATACTATATATATATATATATATATATATATATATATATATATATATATATATATATATATATATATATATATATATATATATATACTGGATTATTAGTAATTACTAATTACTGGTAATATAAGTAGTACTGGTGGTGATACTTCTTGTATTGTAATAAGTAGTAGAAGTACAAGATGAGTGCATGCTGTCCTGTTGTCCTGCTGTCAGTATGACAGCAAATCTCTACCAAACAATAATAAGAATTGCTCTGTTTTCCCCACCTGTCCTCAGGTTGTCCCCCACTGCAGAGGCTCTCCTCTACGGGACTTTACAGCTGCAGAAGAAAATCAAACGTGAGAAGAAAATGAAGATCTGGTATCGGAAGTGAATGTGTTATATCTGTGTTTGTATCTGGTATGTAAATGTATTTCTGGTTTCATTTGGAGCGCTGCTCCTCTTCGATGTAGAGCTGCTAACCAACCTCAATAAAATCATCATTGTAATTTACACATAGTGAACTCCCGCTTATTTTGAACCAAACACAGCAGTGGTCACTCAGTTTAGTTTGTCTGCTTCTTTAGTTCAGTATAAATATCTGGAGACTATTTATGTAACAGCTTGTTACCCACAGTTTAAATTATAATTCTTCAATCAACTAGCCATATTTTCTAATTTTTGAAAACAAATTCTCAATCAGTCATAACTGTAAGATCAGAGGCATACTGTATTATCTTAAATATTGTTTTGAATAAATATGGCTCACATGAAATATTTTAATATCTGGTGTGTCATTCTTTCCAATGTGATCACTAAAGCCAAGTGAAACCACTAGGTGGCTCCTGTGATCACCAACTGACTGCTCACTGCTCATGTCTGAGATTAAAGTGAAACATTGTCATATCGATGATTGCCATTTGTTATGCTATTTTATGCCAAGAGAACAGAGTGCATGTAGGTTAACTGGACACTTAATTCCTTCAAGTTTGTTTTACTGGGTTGCTTTACGCATTAAAACATTGTCATATCGATGATTGCCGTGTTATGTTTTATAACTGCATGTATAATGGACACACTCTTACTGGGATTGCTTTACGCATTAAAACACATCAAAGAGTTGGAACATAACCTCAATACAAGTCTTCACTGTGTCACACTGGGCCTCTGTATGGAGATCAGGCACACATATATCCAAATATGTTGGATACAAGATCATTCAGTATAGATAGATGGACTTTGTTTATCCCAAATTGGAAAATTACTTACAAGCAGTGATTATAAGTTGAGTTTATGTGACTCCTATCATTAATGAGTTAATTAATTTGTTATGGGACTGTCCTGCTGTGAAACCTTTGTGGTAAGAAATGCATGCCATGATGAGTGTTTTATTGTTGATCTTTCCCTATCTTGTATGCATTCTGAGTAAAATGTCTGGCAATATAAATAGTCCAATGATCACATACCTTTGGGCATTAGGTTGCCTCTCAATAAAGAGATTGATACTTCTCAACTGGAAAGAACCGGAACAAAAGCCAGCTTGCTTCTTAAAAGAGGCTGGAGGATTACAGAGACTTGCTTAACATGGAGAGAGCAGCCAGTTTACTGAAGGACTTTGATAAAGCACTGAGTGGGTATTGGTCTTTTGTCAGGAGAACCTCAGTATAAAACCTCAAAGATATTCAGTTTACTTCCAAATAAGATAAAGAAAAGCAAATCTTCACATTTGAGAAACTAGAAACTAGATTTTATAAGGATGTCTTGCACTCTTAGCTACAAGTGTTTCTGCCTCCTCATATTTCTCTTAACTTCTTAAAATAGAAGTTATCTGGTCCTGATTCAGATTTGAGATCTGTCAGCTGCTGTAGATTTCCACCTGACGGTAGCCTGGTGTTGCATCATCCATCCATCTAATGATTAATTTGTCCTTGCCAGGTGGGTTTTAGATAACATGCACATTTGCATGCACTGTTATCTACAACTATAAATTAAAATGTGTGTGCTGTACTCTGTGTCCATCTCAGTGAACTATTTAAGAGCACACATAAAAGGTCCATGACTAGTACATTATGCATATTGTGCATATTGTCAAACTTAACCGCACTTTACAGGTGCAGCATAACTTAGGTAAAATTAAAGAGGTTAGTGTAGTTTCTGGTTAATTTTACATAAAAAAACAGTTTATACAGTAAATGTACAGTATATGATGACCAATCTTCCCAGTAGTAAACAATGTATCCATATTCTCTAGTGTTAGGTTTGCCTTCTGACAGAGATGTTATTCTCCATTTCCTGCCCAGTAGCTGCAGATAAAAATAAATAGAAAAATCTAAAATTTGCTCCACATTGAAGAACTACAAAGTTAAAATGCTCTTACTTGTATTCGCTAGTGATGAAAATATAATTTAAGAATCATATAATTTATAACACTGTAAAGGTTCTTTTCTGCATAATGAGTATTTTGTACTTTTGATACATTAAGTTACATTTTGTTGATAAATCTTCTGTACTTATAAATTTAGAATTCAGTCCTTTGACTTAAGTAAAAAATCTGAGTATTTCCCACACCACTGCGCTTGACTTACAGGCTGTTTTTTTAATTATTCATTGACTTGGCATTTCATAGGCAACTTCCCACAGGATGAACAGCCTGCAGTGTTTAACATCAGTTTAACGTTCATGACAAACTAAACACTTAAGAATGTTGCTAAATTGCTAAATGTGTGGCAAGAAAGATACTGGGTGATTTAAGACCTAAAACAGATGAGGCTCAGTGGGCTGTATATGCATTTTTGGTGGTTTTAGTCTGCTGTTGTTTCACATATTTTCTGCTGTGAAGAGTAACATGTATGACTGGATTGATTAAGAACAGTCTGCAACTACACAACCACACTGAACAACAAAACTTCAACTCAAATCAAGAAGTCATTGAATAGCTTGTCCTTTTTAAATTAAAACCAGCGGTAAAATAACTAATGTCACAATAAATGTATAAAAATTACGAGCAACTGTAATCTGAGTTGGGACGGACTTGAGTTTATTAAATTATTGCAGACCTTGAAAGAAACAAAGTGAGGAGGACAGAATGGTCAGGTGAAAAGGCACATTACTGTTAAAAAAGAAAAAAAAAAGTTGCAGGAGCATCTTCGAACTTTACTCCTTGATGATGGTGGGAGTGATCATCTTATTGAAGGAATAGTATTTGCATTCAGTGGGTGGTGAAATGTCCATGGTGGTGGTGCTAATCTTCTCCCTCTTGAAGCCAGCTTGGAGCAGATGAGGCACCTGGGTCTCCTGAAAATCATTAACAGACAGAGCTGGTCGGTGTGATGCGGCTCAGTGGCTTTATCAGGCCCTTCAGCCTGATTCTGTTTACTGTTAACCCTGAAATTATCGCAACATGTAATGCAGGATACACCTAGCGCTGTTCTACATGGTTAAATATCAACACTAAAGTCTAAACTGTCCTGTTGAAGCACATGTTCCAGGCAAGGAAGGACAATCACACTCTGTGGACAAGTTGATTCACATGTACAGATCCTATGAGTACTGAAATGTTCTCAGTATTCAATAAGTTGAACTCATTAGAATCAGAAAAGGTTTTATTGCCACAATAAGTACACTCATGTGGAATTTGTCTTGGTGACAGGTGCATATATAAACAAACCAACATTAAACATTAATATAAAATGAACAATACAGAAAGAAAAATGATGCTCACTTGAAAACCACCAGACTCTTTTGATAAAATAGTCATTTTACCTTGCAGAACAGGCTGGTATACCAATGCCTAAATAGGTTAATTTGTGATTTTGGTGATTTAAAGGGTTAGTTCGGATTCACCAAGGTAACACAATAGAACACACAAACAAACTAACTAACCGATTGAGACAGCTCCTTTGTTCTGCAAGCTAAAATGACTGTTTCTGTCAAAGGAGTCTGGTGGCTGTGAAGCAAGCATAGATGAAAATAAAGGCTTTACTTCCCTTACAAAAAGGACCGTCTGGGGTAAGGTAAAGCAATTTAAAAATATTCTAAATATAGCGTACACTTTAGGTTGGTAATATGCTAGTTGCTGCTGCCCCCGTCCCCAGCAGTACATTGCTTAGCTCTCCTCCAAAACTGGGGGTCAGCTGACCGCCGTCTACTGTAGGTTAAAGACTGACTATGGGTAAGTAGTTCATATAACCCTACTTGAGGTAATGAAGGTGACCAACCTCAAACATCTTCTCAATGTTGTCGTATTTGGTCTTGAGTAGCTCGCCCCAGGAAGTCAGGTTGCAGTAGGTGAGGACACCGCCAGACTTCAACATCCTGTGAGCGTGACCCTGCAGAGACACACAGACAAAATCAAACAGTTCTTTCAAACCTGGGCCACCGCCAAGGACTCAGCCTATGTGGGTGGCACATAGTACAAAGTGTGTACTATAACTCAGTATCTTACATTCACTTTTTATGCAAACAATTCCAAGAATCCTGCAATTATCCTCCTTCAAAACGTTTATCTTTTTAGGGCTTTAAGTAACTTACTGGAGTTTTATGTGGATTTGGATGTGGACTGCATACCTTAATGAAGTCAAACTGGTGAGTGTGCCATGTCTCTTCTGACAAAGGGTATGTGTCATACAGGATACCTAAGAGAGAAACACAGTTAGCAGAGTGCATACAAGGCAATTATTCAGTTTTCTGCGTATTTTATTTATCTCTTCTTAATATCTTTTTATCCGTCAAGTAAGTAAAATGGGACATGGTCTCAGAGTGTGTTCATCAAACAGGAGATCTCAGAGCTCAGGGGCTGAAGTTTGGAGGACCCTTGAATGGATTATGCATCCTAACACTGACTTTCAACAATCAATAACTTAAACTGAGTGACCAAACCAAAGTTCAGTAATGTTTTTTCCCTGCTGTGGTAACTGATACCCCACTCATTTCTTACCATCAAAGTGGTTATCTGGAAGTGTGGGAACAACGTTCTCCCAAAGGCCCTTCAGAGGGACAACCTGCAGCAATAGAAACATCACTCATCTTTAAGGACAGTAACGGTCAACTAGGTGTGCAAGCATGCAGTGCAACAAACACATCTGTGATGAACCAACACTGGCAGACAATATTGGCGTTTTGGTCTACCTACCTTATGTGGCTGAGACTTGGCCCAGTTCTCCAGTCTGGCAAAGACACCGTCGTTGCACTCAATGATCCAGTGCTCCTCGATGGGGAAAGACTCAACCTTAGTGGCAGCGATGGCCATGCCAAAACCGATCTCCAGAACCCGACCGCCTACCAGACAGAACACAACAAACAGAAAATGTACATCTATTGAAGCTTTCCAGCAGCTCCATGAGAGGATGTTTATTAGAAATATCCTTGGAAAGTTTGGGTGCTGTGATACAGTGTATTTCCCTGCTTTTCTGACAAATTGTTACAACTTCTGAATGTTTATGAGCACTGTAGCATTAATTTTCCTTTTGACCAGTGGTCTAATGTGCATACTATGTCACTACACCATTTGCGGTTTAACTTAATATGTATCTATTAATAGAGGTGAGGTAAAGGCTATTTGTTGTTCCTTGACCCCTTCATGATGATTTACTGAACCTTTAATCGGCAGCTCATTGTGATATTCTCATTTTCACAAGTCAACAAAGACACTTGAAAAATATGCAACATTTTCAATTTGAGTTCTTTTACATCCTCTACATGAAATACATTTTTCACAATTTGTGCATGTAATGGCAGACAACTTTTTTTTTTATATAGGATTCAAAAAAGTGCAAACTGCCCACAGCTTTAAATGCATGTCTTTTTAGAAGTGGGGTTTGTGTGTTGGATTGTAGAATACTTAAATCAATCAATCAATCAAAAGTTGCAATTAAGTATTATCCAAATATATTTTGACTGGCCAAAATGCATCTGGGATGGAATATACTTTAGATTTGTGGACATTGTGGTGAGAAATGCATTTGAAGTGTCCAAAATTCCCAATTAAACTACATACTCCACTAAAAGGCCTTCCCACATGTCTGCTGTGTGTGGATTAGTCTATTTGCACATAGAGCTTGGGGCAGATGAGCCTGTTTCCCCCTGCAGACTTTGTGGCTGTTCCCATGAGTAGAGAAAACAGCTGCTGTAGTACTCACAGAGCACCGTGCAAGCTCTCTCACACGTGTCCTCAAAAAAGTGAAGGAACGGCTGGGTAAATAATTACCCTGGTGCTTAGAACATTATCACACCATTTTAAATTTCGAAAATTAAATCAAAACACGATTATAAACACTTTTATAAATGAAAAAGATTTCAGATTTTTTGGTTTTCTAAAAGGTAAATGTATGACAATAATCTGTGATTTACGTTTTTTTAATTGCCTCTGACCCTTTTAAAAACACAATACTTTGTTTTTATACCTCACTCCACTCAAGCAACAGTGTGCGTGCTGATTTGATACATAGCTTACTGAGACTTAATGTGTACTTTCTGTGATTCAAGGTTATATTCACCTGGCAGCTCAATTTTAAATGATATAGTAACATATGAATGGCACATACCTGTTTACAAAACTAATATCTATAATTTATGCCATTAACTTGTTGTTATAC
Organism: Percina caprodes; assembly: GCA_013375575.1. Taxonomy (NCBI): domain Eukaryota; kingdom Metazoa; phylum Chordata; class Actinopteri; order Perciformes; family Percidae; genus Percina; species Percina caprodes. The sequence goes on along the minus strand of JABXJD010000004.1, from coordinate 3,423,988 downwards.
TTGTAAATCACCCTCTCAAAACGTCTATTTTTGGGGCAGGAGTCCATTATCACACTTACTAGCATTCGCTTCGATTTTTACCTTTTGAGGCTGCAACGGTCGAGAGTGAGTGCATGTACGGGGTCTCCCAGCGTTCCATCACGGGTTTGCCCATGATCTCCAGATGTGTGTCCGTCTCATTGTACCCGGCGCTAGCGTCGTGCCAGGAGGACTTGCAGTTCTCTCCCTTGCTGAATATGGGCTGAGCAGCGGTGGTCATTTTGTTGTGGTATGGAGGAAGGCAGTGGTGGTTGTTTAGTTCTTGTGAACGGTTTGGCAGACTGTGTCTACACACAGAAGAGGGAGTGAAATGCAGCAGGCGGCGGTTTATATCGGGCTTAGAACTGCTGACACCGTGGGAGTTTCACTATCATTACGGGTCAAAGGCTCACATTCCCAGAGTAGGGAAGAAGGCGTCCAAGATCCTGTGTAGAGACGATGTTTCACTCCGCGGCAAATAACTGGCACACTTTAGCTCTGCAAACTTTAAATTGGTCAGTGTTCAGGACAGTTCTGTATACGCAGAACCTGTCAAACTAATAAGCAGCATGAACACGTTACCATGGTTTCCAAGTGTGCCCAGTTAAGCCTGACGTAAAGCTGCTCTATTCTTTTCTGCTGTTTTTATGATAGGCTAATTGTTTATAACAACTGCATTGTTTATAACCTGCATCTATTAATAGCACATAATTTACAGCTGGCTTAGGCCTTCAACAGACAGCACGTTAGCAGCTGGGGCGGCATGTAATTGTTTTAAATGAGATTGAAACTTTTCTGTTTTTGCGTTGCTGGGCACCACTCTATGCACATCACATTTTTGCAGCAGAACCCTTAATGTCTCGAGATAAAAAACTTCAAGTCAGCAGAAAAGCACCCAACGTTATTTAACATTACAGCAAAATAACAGTTGGCTGAGGATGAGTGATTCGTTGGTTACCTAGCATCTGGCATCGCTCTGTCTGCTCGAGGCGTCTTTAAGAAAAAGAGTGCCTTTTGCAACCTGCCAAAATGGTCTGATCATGGCTTGATGTATTTTTATTTTATTACATTTTGCAGTGGAGCTCTGTGGCATGGAGGTATAAGGTGTCAGGCTGGTATTATTGAAGCCACAATACATAAGTTTAACCACTAGGGGGTGTGTGGACTCAAGTTACTGTGAATTGTGGGAGCTTGCCGCGTTATTATGAATCCCACAACTTCTAAGCTCCGCCCTACGGTGCAGCCTGATTGGTTGGGGTTAGGCATTGACATTGAGGTTAGGATACCCGACTGGTCAGGGGATAGGACCTGAACAAATTAGGTTCTGTTACCCTGCGTAAGCATGGACACCTGGCCAATAGTAGCGTGTGAATGCTATTGAGGTTGTCTGGCCAAGAAATGGAGCAGCACAGAAACCCCCTAAAACGAAACATGTTGATTTTACACAAATTGAAGTATCAAATTAAACAAATGAGATCGAACTTGTTAATAATGATGATAATAAGCAAACCTAAGGTGGTGCTGGTAAATGTTTTTTGTTACCTTTGGACAGAGCAGGATAGCTGTTTGCCCAGTTCCAATGTTTATGCTAAGATAAGCTAACGTATCATCTATAGAGGGTTTTCACGACATGTCATCAGACCGGAAGTTGCCGTATTGGACACTGCATCACAACAATGCACAGGCACTGAAGTAGATCCCAAACGTCGTCAAGGAAAATGGTTATTATTGTCGTGTTTTAAGTTGTACCAATAGGTCAGACCGAGAAAAACATTTGGAATATTATCGACTATTGTAAAATGGTGTTTCTTGTGTAGAGTAAACTGAATTAGCAGCAGAGTGAGAGCTCTTTGTTTTTTTCTTCTCTCTGAGCATTGACAGCTGAAGTCGAGGTCCTGGATCTAAATTCACACATTTGCTCCTATTGCATAACATCATTTGTGCAGCTTGACGATCTTGTCATGTAGCATAATACAAGCCTTTATTAGACTTAAAAGCTGCTGTATTTATGAGAAACAGTACGTAGTTGTATTACTGCCCTAAATGTAATGTAGTTCAAACTGTCTTGTAAGCCACCTGTTCCGAGTCCACAGCTGTTCTGACTGCCACTTCTGTGCAACAATATTGAATCCTCTACTGATGCATATATACATTCCTGCAGGAATATTTTAAGTCTTAATGGCTTTATATAAATAAAATTAACAACTAAGTGTGTTACAGGATTATAATAGTCATAACAAGATCTACAATGTTATTGAGCTATAATGCTGACATTATATATCCTCCATATAGGAATTTTAAAGAATATTAATATTAGCATTTAAAGTGAAATTGAAAAAAGTTAATTGATTAGTCAATCATAGAAAATGAATTGGCCGCTATTTTGATAGTTTATTAATCGTTTGTTTACTTGCATAAGCAAACATTCACTGGTTTAAGCTTCTAAAGTTCTCATTTTTCTATGATAAACATAATGACTACGGGTTTTGAACTGTTCGTTAATCAAAACATTTTAAGAAATCACTGTGCGTTCTGGAAAACTGTGATGACCATTGTTTTGCTATTTGCTGACATTTGATCAGAATCATGGTTATTACCACAAGGAATGTTTTCTCTGTATCTTGATGCACAACAATAAACATAATAAGAGAAAATAAAAAACAAGTATGACAAAAGTCAAGAATCATAAATGGAAAAATGTACAATAAAAATAATAAGTCAAAGATAGAATTTGTAAAGATATTATGTAGGAAAACAATCTAATAAAAACAGCTGTACAGTATTTAATACAGATGAATGTGCAAATGTTCATACAGTAAGAAGAATATGTCCAGTGTGCAGAGATAATCCAAGAAATGTGCATTGATGTAGCGCATTGAATCAGATGTGTAGAATAGTTAGTTAGTTAGTTATTCTTAGGGAATAAGAGTCAAACAATTCCTCGATTATTCTAGTCATTTATAGATCAATTTATAATAAATAATTTTAGTGCAGCCCTTGATTTGATTTAGGTTCTCATAAATTCCCTGATTTCCCTTCTTTATGGGAATAGTATTAGGATCATATTTTATTACATTTTTCATTTAGGGTGTCAAACATTTTATTTAAAGGGGCAGGAAGTAATTCTGCACAAATATTGTTGATATTTGACCTCAACTGCCAAACAACTACGATACAAACACGATAGTTGAACTGAAAACTCTACACCCAAAACTTCTAATAACCAGCAATTTCACTGTTTTTCAATGTCACTTTTCCTGTGTTGAACGACTCACTGCACAGTGAAACAGAACAGCAGTCAAAAATGGCTCATATGCTCATCTTCACAGCCCCACTTACTCATCATCCACTTCCGTCCCATTATAGGTGAAGCTGAGTGGGACTGGCTTCTCAGTGAGGGTTCTCATGAAATCCCTGGTTTTTATCCACCTACCGCTCTTAGGAGGCTCTTCATCTGCACTGCCTTTGAATACTTATTTCCACAGAAGCTCACATTCATGCAGCAACCACAGCACCCTGACACGGGAAACAATAAACCATTGCTCTTTTTTACCACAGTTCTCAAATGTTGTCATGTCACAGACCCAAACAGTCCCATCAGAACCCTTTTGATGATGTTTAGTACCAGAAAATGTGCCACTTTGGAAAGGTTGTTTTTGAATTGTAGAACCACTTGGGCAGACAAGAGTAAACCTAACTGGGATAGTTTACAGTAATCTCAGTTGCAGTACTATCAAGGATATCAGTTAAATCAATGCATAGGACTTACCAAACATGGCAGTTGCTACCCTGTCACACCACTGTAAAGACCCTCAGCAGGGACTTACGACCGGCTAAAGACATAACCATACAAAATAAATTTAAAATGATGATAAACACAAAACTGCATTTCATATTTAAACAAAACATTCAATTTTATTAATTATTTCATTTACTCTTTGAAGAACTCATTGAAAAACCCTCAGATGATGTTAATCTCTTTTGGTATCCCAATACTACTTTTTATATTATACAGTTGAGTGTCCTAAAACATTATCATAGATCTTCAGTTGCAGTTTGTCTCTCGGCCTCTTTGTTAGACTCTCTCACATTTATCTACACAGTGACATTATCACATGCTCTGTTTCATCACAGATGCTCTTTCGCTGTTTCCTTTGAACTAAAGGGATTGTGCAGCTATCAAGAACAAGTCTTCCATGGGTCAACCAGACTAAGTTCCATATTTCTTATCAGTCTCCTCAGAGTTTCCTTGTGTTTTTCAATTTACATGCCAATAGATTTCACAGACAAAAGTTGAGTCAAGAACCAAAAATGGGACTCACATCTTCCAGAATGCAATTAAAGGGAAAAATAGAAGTTATGGAAAATTGTGGTGAAGAACTAGATTGTGTAAATCTTTGATGAAGGAAAATATCTTTGCTGTGTGGATCAGAGTGTTGTCATTTTAGATTATTTCTTTAGTTTTGTGTACTGTAATACTGTATTTTTTATATACTCAATGAAGTCTAATGTCAGTAAGTATGGTAACATGTTATTTACAGTATGTAATATGTTTAACTGTCTATTAGACACATTACATATTTATTTCATATCATATTTTACGAAAACAATGCTTTTACTAATAGAACAAACCATGGACAAGGCTTTAATGATTGCTGGCAATCCACCAAATTTAAAGCTGGGGTAGGCAGTATCCTGCCAGAATTTGAAAATACACACCTCCTCCTCCTGCAGCCCCAAACATTTTGCCACAGTAGAAATGTGTGTGTTTAAAGATTTTTGCCCCAGTGAAAACTATTAAGAATGTTTTCTGTGGATTATCTATAAAAGTGAAGGATATAGAGATTTTGCTGTTGAAGTTTTTTTACCACAAAACAAAATGCTATTTGTCTCCACTGTATTTGTGTGTGTTTGAGTAAATGAGTGTTGTCATACTAAAATAAAGCAGACCTGTGCCAAACTGCTGTTGGTTTATAACAAATGGTGACCCATTTACAATGTACACAAATTTATATATTTTACTGATTGTCATGTTGGTGTGTGGATCTGGAACCATCGGATCAGATTCGGAGGGAAATCTTCTTGATTACCGTGCAGCTCACAACAGGAAGAGGGTGCTGTTTTCGGTCTTTCAAAGCCAATGGAGTGCTTCAAAAAATAATTTAAGACTGTGACTGTTGTGGTGGTGGACATTTGCTCATTTAGTATCCCTAAGTAGAATGTTGACATACTTGTACTTTACTTGGGCCAAAGTATTTTGATTTTCACTACTTTATAGTTCAAGTCAAGTCAAGTCAAGTCAAGTTTATTTCATCCATAAAAATGGAAATTACAGTGCTCACACTGCCATCCCCCTACAAAAACTAGAGAACAAATACATTACCACAAATACACTACAATATTATACATAAATACAATTTAAAAATAAATAAAAACTTATAAAATGTACGTTTAAAGTGCTTGTTGTGCTGTCTAACAGCCTGAGGTACAAAGAGAGCATACCGCTTAGTTTGTGTCACAGGAGGTCTTAGCCTACCACTCTATAACCCTACCAGTCAGATTACCATGAAGAGGGTGACCGGGTCTCTCGTTATTTTCTCTGCCATTTTTACCAGATGATTGACATATACCTGATCCACTGTATTTAACTCCCCACCATTTTCCCAGCCCTTTTAATCACTCTATCAATTCTGGCCTTCTCAGTTACCCCAGCATTTCCCCCACCCCACCACACAGTAACTCAAAACACTACATATGACTGACATAAAAACATTCTCACCACATCCGTGTTTACCTTAAATAACTGCAGCTTCCTCATACAGTAGACCCGTGGACTTAATTTTTCATCAGTGAGTCAACATGATCAGACCATGTTAGCCTGTCGTTAAAAACAACGCCCAAATACTTATATGTGTTCACTCTTTCTATTTCTACACCTTTGATTTCCACTGCCTCAGCTGTGATCTTATTTCTCCTGTAATCTATAACTAATTCTTTAGTTTTCTTAACGTTGAGTTCAGGAAGTGCGTATCACAGTAATCAACAAAGGCTTTATCTCATTTTGATAGTAACTATAATCATCATTTTTGATCAACCCAATGAGCGCTGTATCATCAGCAAATTTAACAACCTGACAGCTAGCTTGCTGTGGGCGGTAGTCTGCCGTGTAAATGGTAAAAGAAAAGGTGATAAAACAGTTCCCTGGGGTGACCCTGTGTTTGACATAATATTATCTGACTTAACTTTGGTGTTTAACTTAACAAATTGAGACCTGTTTTCTAAAAAATTTAAAATGAACAAGATAAAAACACCTGGAACCTTCATCATTAAAAGCTTATTTACGAGGATGTGTGGTTGTATCGTATTGACGCTGAGCTAAAATCATAGTATAAAATTCTCACACACCGTCCCCTGCATCCAGGTGAGCATAGACACTGTCCAATTTACAGACGATAGCATCCTCTGCCCCTCTCCCTTCCTGATAAGCAAACTGGCAGGGGTCAAGATACTGATCCACATGAGGCTTCAGACTATTTAACATGATTTTCTCACATACCTTCATAGCTATGGAGGTTAAAGCTACTGGTCTTAGATCATTCATACACTCAAAGGCTTTGTTTTGGGTACTGGTATCACTGGTATTCTACTCAATAACATTTTAGAAAGAAATACTGTGCTTTTATTCCATTTATTTGACATATATAGTTACTAGTTACTTTTTACATTAGAAAAACACATGCATATATAATCAATACTGTGCTACTCATTTATCAGGTAGTATACAAAGGATTGGTCTCTATACAGATAATAAAATGCTCTTGCGTGTATTTACTAGTGATAAATATAATACACATTCATCAGTGTACATTATTATTATAATCATCAAATGTTTCTACTAGTCTATAATAATAAAACACTTTCAAAGGAGCCGTTCTGCATAATGTGTACTTTTACTTATTTAAACTGTAGCACGGTCCACATGAGATTGTAATTAAAAATATGACCTCCTGATTAGAAAACATTGCATCTGTGTCATCTGTGTTTGACTTTCACCGGCTCATTACCAGATACACTACCAGACGACATAAAGAGTTGCAATCAGTGCACTAAAAGCTACTCAACTCACTAACCAGCGACTCTGCATTTTATTGGTTTTGCTTTGTATGCAAATCTCCTTGTGTTAATTTGTCTAACATACTGTACACTTGCTTCTGACATGGTGTGTAATGTACTGCTGTGTGATATTTTGCATTATGTGTAATGTATGTTTGCCTAGTTTGTTAAGAGTTTAGTTATGTCCTCCTGCTCTATTTTGACTCTTTATTAACAACATAAGACCTATTTCAGACAAGACAATCTTGTCTGATTGCAAGTTGTTTTCCCCATACATTGTAGTTTGGAAAAAACTGTGTTGAAGGACTCCAGTCCCAGTGGAGAGAGTCTGTTATAAATCTGTGACCTCATTTTGTCCTCAAAACATTTTGTACCCATTGGGAGCTATATATAATAAGCTATAAGCTTGGGGAATACAAATTGATACCTGTGTACTATTTTTATTTTTAATTAGTTATACAATTATTTCATGAATTAAGCTATTTGACTTTGCATATGAGAGGTAGAAAGACAGCATATATGTGACTGTGATGGTCTTGTTTTCTTTTCGAAATTAAGTAGTTCTTATGTAGTAGTAGTAGTTTTTATGTAAATATATTTTAGTTGATATTAGTGAAGGAAGCAGATTATTTGCCATACTTTCTGATATATGAGTCTGAGAAATGTCCCACTTCTTAGCACTAATATGATCTGATATAAATGTTTTTTTCTATCTGGAAACATCTCTTCACTAAATCTGACACAACTGTATTGTTGAAAGTTTAGGAAATGTTGAGGCGTTAGTTTGATAAAACATCTTAATAGGACAGAGGGCCGTTCTCAATACACAGTCCGTTTTTCTAATACAACATGCGTTTTCCGGTAAAACAGTTTTACTCAAAAAATGAAAGCCTCATTGTTTATGTGCACATTTATATACATAATAAGGTTGAATGTGACAATATGGTTCAGCTCTGCAGTGTTTTAAGCGCATTTTTGTAAGAGTAGGCTATTTCGTTGATTGGTGATAAAACTTTAACCATCCTGCTGGAAAAACTGGCTCATTGCAGAAGCAAAAAATAACTGCAACTTAAAAGAAAAAACATTATTAAAGTAAGTATAATAAGTAAATAGAATTATTCACAACCACAAAGGGCAATATATAATGCTTTTTTCAGTGGTGGAAAATGTATTTAAATTATTTACTAAAGTATAGCAATACCACCCATTCAATTATTTTTTTAAATAAAAGTATAGAAGTATTGGGAACAACTGTACTTAAAGTATTAAAAATAGAAGTACTCGACATGCAGAGGCATTCTCTGTCAGTATTGTTGTATTGTTGTATTATTATCATTGATGCAGTAACATTTACGCAGGACTTTGATTGTGAAGTTCTTGGTCAACGTGAAACTAATTTTTATCTGCATATAGTTTAACGTATAGCACTGTATTATATTTTATGAAGTTCTTTTGTTTTGTGTATAAAATGTTGATGTACAGTAAGGCAACTAAAGCTGTAAAATAAGTGTAGTGGAATAAAAAGTATGGAAACACTGGAATGTCATGGAGTGTAAAATAGTATAAAATATACTTCAAATTTGGACTCAAGTACATTACTTTGGTAAATGCATGTACATTACTTAGTTACGTTTAACTATTTACCTCATTTTGAATTGGTAAATACCAGTTAATACCATTAAATCTTTTGTAATTGCCGTTAATGTATAAATGTGACAGTGAGTGAAAATGTGTGAATTGTGAAGATGTTTCCTCATAGTGTTTAATTTACATTTTCTTTAATTCTTCAGATCAGTTTTCTCTATCATGATTTAAATGTCACCATTGCTTGTCGCTTGTTGGTGTTTTATCAACTCAGCCAAAGTGGATGTCATGTGATCATCTCAGATCAGCAACAGAAATGTATTGACTGGATATGCAGGAAATTTCTTGTGCACATTTATACAACTAGAAGGACACCCTTTGTTTTTAGATGCCTGGATGCATTAGGACCTTTGTTCTAGGCCACTGGCCAAATTTTTCAATTTTGAAATATATTTAGATAGCAATATATTAATTCTCATGGTAAAATTTGGTAATGGGTGTAATATGTTTTTAACTTTAGCCGTAGCGTGCATCATGTTCAAACTGAGCTTGGAAAAAATTATTTAAATGCATTACTTGAATAGGTGGAATGCAATGAGATGAAAACCTCTCGAAAGAAATCTTGTTTTCTATTAGATTTACTGTTTGAATAAATAAGCAACATAAAATAATAATGCTCCAAACAGGAAGAAAACTATTGAATCTGGTTAACACATTAAGTTTTCTTTTATCCCACCATGAGCATTATAATCAGGCCACACTTTAGATATGTATTCTGTAATAAACCCATAGCTGTGTGCTTTTCTTCCATAATTTATTGTTTTTAGCGCCGTTCTGTTTCTTTACCAGGTGTTCCTTGTAAAAAGAATTTCCTGATAGGAATGCTTAATGAAGTAATAAAAAGACCCGGGTGTAAAGCATATAGATACCCCAGTGGGATAGTTAAAAATAGTAAAGAGAGTGAGTGAGAAGAGACTGGTTGAGTGTAATGTTCCTTTAACGACCGCTGCCCCCTGTAGTGTCGTCATTGCGCAGAACAGTTTGAACCAAAAAGCGGAGTGACCTTCCTCCGCTCTCAGTCTGAGTGAGAGGGGCAGCACTGAAGCAATAAACCGGTCACAGCTCATACAGTCCCCGCTTTAGCCTCAGAAATGAACAACAACAACTTAGTCGGAGATGAAGTTGGGTAAGATCCATTTCACAAAACCTTCCACTGCGAACGCACGTATCTGTGAACTGCATTGAAACTTATAATTAGCGTGCTCTCTGGTCAAGCTGTCATTTGACAGCTAACGTTAGCTAGCAAGCTAAGCTAGCTGTAGTAATTTAGCGAGATCGTTAGCCCGAGAAAAGACGGCCAAAAAGTGAAAGTAGTCATCAATTAGCTTAGTTGTTGCTGTTATTGCTTACAGCGAAATGTACAGTGTGTGGCTGGAGTACTGCCACTTAGCTTGTCACGGGAATGTCTGAAAGTGCTGTTACTTATTTCAGTGTTGTTTTCAGTTAGCTCGAAGCACCTGAGCTAGCTTAGCTAACGCTTGCCAGCGAAGCGAAAGACTCCTCTTCTTTACTTCGCCAAAGCGAGGACATTTAGCGGGCACTGCTAGAGGATGGAGCACGAGCCCTCCACTTTTATCCGAGCCGTTACATTCGTCACTGATGTGTTTCAGTAGTTATATTGATCATTAATGAACTCGCTAGCTAGTTTGATATTAGTGCCTCTTAAACTGCCGTTAAACTTCCAGTGTTGCAACCAACATCCGAGTTAACCGGTCCGCATGCAGGGAGCCGAGCAGCCGCTCTCCTGTCCTCTGCTCTGACTGGAACATAGCGTTACTCGGGGTTTCAGTGGTGAAGGCTGGAGATTGAGGTAGACAGTGGCTGCTGCAGCTTCTGAAGTCAGTTGGTCAGATGAGTGCTGTTTTAGCTTGCTACATGCTATAGCTCTGTCCCGGATAACTTACGTGGCAGGAGGTTTTAAAATGACCGTTACTGTCGAGGCCATTGCAGCCAGTGTTTGAAGACCAAAGTGACATCCACGAACAGGACTGTTCTTCCTTAACATGAGTCACATTAAACACGGGCATTTAAACTGAAGCTGTGTGTCCGGCGTTGGTGGCAGCGTTACCTCATGTAGTGTAATATCTGTGTACTTAGCTCTTCAGTCAGCTGTAGCGTTGTTATGGCTCTGAAACTGTGCTGCAAATCTTCTCATCTGTCTGTTTTCAGTCTTTTAAGGCCTCTGGACAGACAAATTGTCCCTACGCTTGTTATCATGCAGTTTAACATTTACTTTGACTCCAAGTGATGATCAATGACTGACTCAATGCTCATTTATCTACTCTTTTCAGAAAACTTTTTGTCGGTGGATTGGACTGGAGTACCACACAAGGTAAGTCACACTATTTAACCTGTAAAGGCTCTGTCACTTCATGCACACAGTTGTTAATGAACAGGAATTTGTCAAGGCGACACTGATGTAGCTGCATGAAGTTGTTGTCAGACTGGAGGTCAAACTCTTTATTGATTGTTGAGTCATATTTAGCTATTAAATACAGATTAGAGCCGGCCAATATTATTTAAACACAAATTTTAGTATTCTTACTCTTGCATTGATGTCAATATGAAGTATAAGGTGTTGTGCAAATGACAGTGGTTGTTTTCATACAATAATGTAAATAAGGTCCTACAGTACCCCGTAATATGGTCTAGCAGATGTGGTGTTGCTTATTTATTTTATCAGACGTTACCTTATTGAAATATTGATTATAGTTTTGTTTAGATTTGCTAATGTCACACTGTTACAGTTACTAATTCCAGATAATATGGGCTGTACATTTATAAAATATCAAGTCACTGTATTATTATTATTATGTTGATATGAAATTAAGAAGAAATGTGTTATAATGCAATGCTATGGCCCTGCAGAAAATACCACATTAGTGCAGCTGTACGGTTTATTTTTTTAGTCTGTTGTTTGCAGTGTAAATATTCCCAAAAGTATCTTCCAGACAGTGTTGGTAGAATCTACTTGTTTTGGCCACTGTTCCTCTTTATTAAAGCAGTCATTGTTGGGAATATGTCATCGGGATTTTTGGTATGTTCTGCATTTTCACATGGCGTAATAACTGATCATCAGTTGCAAACTGCAAACACTGGTGGGGGAGACTACAAACTAGTTCTACTGTGTGTGTGCGTGCGTGCGTGCGTGCGTGCGTGTGCGTGTGCGTGCGTGCCCCTCACCAGACTTGCCCAGAGATGGTCTAGTTTGTATAAAGCCCTTTACCGTTGCATGCTTGGTTGGTCATTGTGTAACTTTTGAACAAGGGCTGGCCTGTTAACATCACGTTAATATTAAGATCTGAACCACAGTGCGGCATAACGCTGAGCTTGTTTTCCCAGCTGATGCCCCAGGGTTTCCCAGCAATGAGAACAGCATTTACGATAACTCCAATGTGGCTCCTCATTTGTTCAAACTTGCACGCCTTGCTGCTGTGGCCATGTGCAGGCGTTACAGTAATTGGGTGTATATTTGGTGCTATTAACATGAAAGTGTGTCAGGGCTTTGTTTGCTTGTTAGAAATATTAACCTGTGACTTGAATGTGACTGCACAGTGTTTTTGTGTTTCACATTAAAAACAAAGGTAAAATTCCCAATATTCTGCCATACGACTAAATCAAGGTCACTGGTTGACTTGTAGTGTCCCTTGTGTAATTACATGGAGTGGTGCTTGTGTTTCTTCCCCACACCTGTTTAAGTCCAGGTTGTATTGCTGAAAATATTTTCTTAGCATCATTTATCATAATGTATGCACGACTTCTATAAATCATGACTAGGTACACTTCTTTATGTTCAGGAGGCAAACTGGACTAAGTTATGTATTCAAATATAATTCCGCAGTTGCATTTGCATTGTATGTTTCTGTGCTTTTTGTTTTATCAGGCACCACTGTTATGTCATTTTTGTTTCACTTTTCAGAGACACTTAGAAATTACTTCTCACAGTACGGGGAAGTAGTAGATTGTGTCATAATGAAGGACAAAACTACAAATCAGTCGCGAGGCTTCGGCTTTGTCAAATTCAAAGACCCCAATTGTGTACGGACAGTGCTGGAGACAAAGCCGCATAATCTTGATGGAAGAAATGTGAGTATTTTAAATCAAAGAAGCAGATAGTCAAATCAACCCGAGTAATCTGCCTGTGCTTTGTGTGAGGAATGTGAAAAACCTACATACTGTATTTCACCATCCAGAGTAGTTAGAAGTTATTCAAGGAGAAGCACAGTTTTACTTGCCTGCAGACATTAGTACAGATGATGCACAAAATATTGACATTTGATTTTCCAACAAGACTTACCTGTTTAAAGTAAAATTAGCAAAACTGACAGTTGAACCTGGATTCTTTCGAGGTAGCTGAAAAAAAAACAATTGGTTGTAAATATTCTCTTCTGCATTAATGCTTCTATAAAGTCAGCTCACCTAAAATGACATAATGTCACCTTTGTTCAGTTGAAGGAGGCGGAGAAGGGCATTGCTTTTTTATTGGCCACATGGTTCAGTTAATGTCAGTACATATTTTAGGCGAGTCAATATACTGTGTATGTTATTGATTCAATGAAGAACATTTGAAGGTGTCTTTATTTGGGGCTAATGTCAAATGTTTTCTCTCTTTCTGTGGTCAGATTGACCCGAAGCCATGCACTCCCAGAGGAATGCAACCTGAAAAGTCTCGAACCAAGGAGGGCTGGGTAAGAGTAACATTATTTCTACTGGCTAGGTTAGGTGTTTCTGCTGGAATAAGACTCAGGCTGTCAGTCTTTCCAACCCCTCCTCCTGAGGTTGAACTCTTTATGGGCCATGAGGAGACCTTGAGCTTCATTTGTAAAAACACTGACAGCCTGACCTACATTTTGTTTCTTCAAAGAGTGCATTAAAAAAAATCACAGTGCACAACCTTCATACCTTTGAGAATGTTAGAAATCAGTTTTGATAAATCACAGAAGCATTAAATAATCTATGACTTGAATCAATATTTATTTGTAATCAAGGGACAATAGAAGCAGATATTTGGTACAGCTTACACTGGCTTGGGATTGACACATGATAAGGTCACATTTTCCTAGATGTAACAAAAATGAATAATGCAGAGGTCATACAGTAGGCCTGTATCACCAAATTGGGATTATAACACTACCAAGAGCAGTTTTTTTATTTGATTTTGAAGATTTCTTTCTTTCTTAGCTTATATACGTTGTTCTTGTAATTGTCCTTTCTCATTGAATAAAACTGAGAAATCACAAGTAAAACTAGAGATGAGTAAGAAAGTCTGGGACAGAAAATTGATTTCAGCTGTGAATTTTTGAAAGGCAGAATTCTCTGCAGCAACTAGCAGTAATTTGTGGGTCGATAAACAAGCCACTGCAGATCTATTATAGTTATTTTGCCCCTTTGGGCAGCGAAGGTTTTAGTTATTGCACCTTTGCAGTCAATTAAAAAAAAGTATACATACACATGTTTGGCTGTAAGCATAAATTGTAAACCAGAAGCTTTTATTAATGAGGCCCTTTTCCTCCTGGAACTCCTTTAACTGACTTTAAGGAGCTGCTACTTAATGTTTTACTAACAAAGCAGAAGATGTTAAAAAAAAGCATTGTTGTAAGCAGCCTCTAGCCTTTGCAGCATGAGTGCAGTGAACAGCAATGGTGAAATGCTTAGTTGTGGAGAGTAACTGGAGGAAGCCGTGCTCTCTGATCTGTGCAGACTAGTGTTTGCATTGACATGACATGTTAAGAATTATACCCCAGGGCAAGAGGAGAACCTAATTTCTTCTGCACTGTCTGAATAGATGATGGCTAACTGGCCCCTTCCCAGAGTGACTCTTTAACAGACATTGAAATCCATACACTCCCTGTTTTCTTTCAGAAGGGCAGCAAAGCCGATAGCAATAAATCAAAGAAGATATTTGTAGGTGGAATCCCCATAACTGCGAGCCTGAACTCAGGGACTATTTCAATAGATTCGGAGTGGTGAGTATTGCCAAGTGCCTAATGCAGTTCATATCGTCATTAAGACTGCTTGAATGGATGTGACATTGAACAGGGTCAATACTAAAGTATAAAAATTGAATTTAGTGAGATGGGATAGAAATTGAGGCAGAATATTTAAGTGGAGTAAGAACAGACCCTGTCTGGTATTCTAAATGGAGCCACTGTTTCCTTTTGTCCCATTCAAGGTCACAGAGGTGGTAATGATCTATGATGCGGAGAAGCAGAGGCCCCGAGGTAAAAGCTGATCCCGTTTTTTTTCTCCCCTCTCCATACCTTACCATCTTAAATCTCATGACAAACTATTCGGCCAAAGAGAAAAGCCCTTTCAGCCCCAGATATTCAATTCAATTTAAACGCTCTAACCCATAACAGGAATTTTATAAGTGGTGAAGACGCACAATAAAGCACAAAAGCACGTTGGATTAAACCTCGTACATTGTCACCACAACGTACAATTAAATGGAACTTGACATTTTTAGAGGTGGAGTGAAAAGCTTAGTGAAATACATGGCTCTCCTGTGAAATACATGATATTCTCAAACAGGCGCTAAGGCAGTACCTTCAGTTGATGTGATGGTTTTACAATGTTTGCAATGTTACACGAATTAAAAGTAGATTGCACCTTAAAACCTTCATATCAGCCCTTGTCACATGTGTTAAAATCTCCAAGTTGTTTTCAGAAATCAGGCTTTGATTTAAACTGATGCAGTGTCCTTCATGACATTGTGTGACAACATGAGTTTGTTCCACAGACACAATCTACTCTGTTGAATAGGCAGAGCAAGGAGAGAAGTTACCTTAAAAGCCTTTAGTCAAGAATATTAGTTAAAAAACAGACCGGTTTCAACCTCACAGGGTCTTCATTGGGGCAGATATAGTAAGGTTATCCTTACTATCAAGAGCACTGACTTTACGGCTTCATTCTTTCAAATATATTGTTTTGTCTGATTCAATCAGCTCAGTGATCCATTCAGATTTATTTGAGGATGTATGAAGAATTTCTAGGTTTAAATCCACTAGCATCTGGTGTGTCAAAGGATAGGTTCTGTCTTAAAACAATAGCAAAATGCCTATATGATAATTTAAAGCTGTTAAAAGATCAATTTCTAACATGTTCCCACTGTAAAAGATGTATTACGTATTAAGTGCCTCCAACTTATTCAATGCAAAAGGCGCTGTGGAAAGGAAATCACTAACTGAAGTAGAGAAGGCAGGTTGCAGGAATGTAGGTGCTCTAAAAAATACAGTACTTTTATCACAACATGCCACTGGCATATTGAGAACAGTTTGAGTATCTAAAGGGGGGGATTTGTCCTTTATATGCTGAAGATGAATATTACATTTTTGTCACCAGAACAATGAAACAAGTTTAAAAGGTTTTACTTTGCGATTTTAAAAGTCTCTCTAACCTATTTCTTGACAGTAGAAAAAAGACAGACATTTACAATTTCACAAGAGTTTGTCCATTTAATCATAAATGTATCATGGGTTCCTGACATGTGCCGACGCTTTTAGCATGGATGGCCTCACTGGGAATCAGACCCTGTGCCACCGGCAGTGTTAGTGTCAGCCTCTGCCCGCTGACTTACAGCTGTTTCATCTGTGTTTGTCCTACATACCAACGATGCAGCTGCCACTGCCCCCAACATGTATTACAATACTGCTCTTCCTTCAAAACCCCCATTCATTCTCTATTGGGAGCAACCCAGCATAGTTTGTCATTGGAGTTTAACATGCAGTATTACACCAGTAACAACCATTACATAATTTTTAATAGTATAAACTGTTTATTTTACTAAAACCATTAGACTTTCAATGTTGGAATAAGTTTTCTTTACCTTGATTTAGATGTAACTGAAACATGTATCCTAAATGGTGTAGTATGTGTTTTCCCATAATGTAGAAAGTTAAGTATTTTTGTAAGTAAGCCCTTTCTATTTTTCTTTCCTCTGTCCCCTTCTCTTTGTGAATGGTTTGAATGTGATTAACGGTGTCTCTTAAGATTTGTCTTTTCTCCTTTAGGTTACTGTGCATTGACTGGTAGCACAAAGGTACAGGCCAAATGTCAAAGCACCCAAAATCTTTACTTGGTCAAAATTCACCACAGAGGATCAATAAACAGTATAAATTAAATGGGGTGTGTACAAAGTCACATCAAATTGTGAAATTGGCTAAAGGCTTACCTATTCTCTGTCATTAGAGAGAAAGAGTTTGATGATGATTTATCTCCAGGTTATTTGAGTTACAGTTTAGCAGGAATTTGAAGTTTTCATTCTTAAAACATAAGCATGTTGACACGCATCCTCTGAATGGTTGTTATTTCTAACTGATATTGACTATGACGTATCATAGTAAATATTAGAGCAAAGTAAAAATTGAATCCCTTTAAATCAAATGTTTGGTTAATGTCTTACAATAGTTCAATACTATAATCAGATCATTTGAAATAGCATAATTTAAAGAGGATAAATGATTAGGGCTATTATTCGATTATCAAAATAGATATCATTTATAAATCACATTATTAAATTCTTTTCCTGTTTGTCTAGTAGTGCGAGTAAAGTTTTATTTTCCGATCATGAAATGTTTTTTATTTTTATAACACATTGGTTTCCTTTTTATTTTAGAGTAAGGATGGGTCATTGACAGATGTTATTAATAGCAATAGATCATGAGTCTTGGGAATGCTTGGCATGGTACAAGAGGTCTCTAAAATTGCAGTTGTCTCGTAGGACCTTTTAATTGGATTCAGGTTATGTCCCCAAGTAGAGATGTGCACACAACCCATTTCTGCCATCGTGCAGAGTTAATCAAATTGAAAGTAGATCACTGCAGCACAGTGGCCTGCTAACACTCTGTTCTGTTACAGATAGTCAGATGAGTTTACTGAGCTGAAATGTTGGACCAAAAAGTTGTTGATGAACTTTGTACATCCCCCATGAAGCTCTTGACCAAAATTAGCAACTCTTCACTTTGGGAAACCAGTTGTGGCCTATATCTTTGTGTTATCGTTGTGAGCAATACTTTAATTGTCCATTTAGGCTTATCCTGGCTGACTCAAAGTAAAATACTAAATTTGGGAAAGCTTGGAGACAGCTTTAGGCATTCTACAGTTTGTTTCTCCATATTTTTGTGATGCATTAACAATGGCTGCTGCGAGTCTGTGCTCCACAGCAATATACCAAGGGACAGATCAAGGTGGGGTTTGGATGAAACAGCATGAAGTAACAGAATGTAGTATTGGTTCAATTGACATTTATCAATGTGGATCAAAGGATGGAAGATGGACTTCATTGGCCTTTTTTTATGTGACATTTCACATTAAATCAAATGCTGCACTCATCATACTTCATGTTTAGCAGTTAAGCAGTCCTGCATTGTTATCTTCACAAAATATTTCACTGCACAGTAAAGAGAAGTTTCCTTCAATCCCCCAGGCTTTAGTCTTGGATTTGTGTTGTTCTGCAAGTCTGCGACATCATCCGAACCCCAGGAGCCTCTTGCTCAGTCTTGACGGATCCTCACTCTGCTGAAGCCCAATACTGTTCTTCATCTTGTGTTGTCACAACCCCCCTGCTACCTTGATTCACTCTTGGTCGTTGGCTAGGTTTTGGATTTATTACTTTCGAGGCCGAACAATCAGTGGACCAGGCTGTCAACATGCATTTTCACGACATCATGGGCAAAAAAGTGTGTAGTTGTAGTTTTATTTTACCCTTAAGATCAAACAGAGGCTTGGGCGACAGAGTGAGAATTATACTATGATGCTGTTTGTTCAGGCTATTTCTTCATTTTCCAGTGGCTTCCCATTAGTGACTGCAGCATCATATAACACAAAGTTAGCCTTTAATCAAATTATCAGGCCACTAACTAATTTACTAATCATATTATTAATATTATTATTATTATTAATAATAGATTTTGCTCTTAACACATACCACCCTCATATTTATTGCTATGACTTGTAGTTTGTAGAGGCACAGTGATCCTTTACTAATGCTGTTATATTACACAACTATAGTCGCCTAAGGCTTTGTTTAAATTGACCACTCCTTTAGGATGTCTTAAGTGCATTAGATTGTGCTTAAAATACTGTGGTTACATTATTATTTGGTTTTGATATTTAAAATATAATAAAGCAAAAGTTCAAAAGCTTCAAAGTTGACAGAATTTCCCTGATTATAATTCACCTAAAGGACTGGTCCAATCAATTCTGTTTCTTTTGTTTTCTGATATTTTGTTGGCAGGTCACTTACACGTCAACATGTTTTTTTTTGTTTTGTTTTTTTTTCCTTCCTTGTTTTTTTTTTCAAATGTTAAAGAAAAAGCTCAACTCAGTGACCTCAGTTGAAGAATCTCCATACTGTGTCCCTAAAAAACAAATGACTGTTTTCTCTAAAATGCTGCTCAGGATGAGACACGAGTCGCACAAGTAATATTTGCATGTCACTTCTTAGTGTTTGTTTTAACTCAGCGGGTGTACCAGATGGATAGGGTTTACTGCGCAAAGACAATTCAGATTGCGTCAGGTAAGCTGTTTATCCAGGAAAAAGCTAAATTCATTGTGGTGTTATATTTAAGCACACCTCCTAACCTTCTGGCAGTCCTTGTATTGCTCTGTTGCATGAAGCAAACAACACCCACCTGGCACCTCAGCTGAGTAAAACAAACCATTAAAAAAAATAAAGTACTACTTGGTAGATATCTGGCTATGATGTGTTCTGACACTTTTAAAGGCACTTTTAAAGCCCTTATTCATTAACAGCCCCTCTTTCCCCTATAGAGACATTTTTTAATTAGCAGATTTTAACCACTCTGCAGAGATACCAGAAGATAGGCAGTCTCCTTTCAGCCCTCACTAAATATTTGTGGGCGTAAGAAAATGAACAAAGTAAAACATAGTGTAGTCAGTCATATCATATATCACATGTATCTTGTTTCTGTCCTTGATCTGAAGTGTTTTAAATATTGAAGGTCAGTCTATGATATTTGACACTCAGAAGACCTTTGTGGATATTTTGGCATTTTTTTAAGGTAGTTTATTAAGTTATTAGTTAATTGATAAGCGCTAATTGTTGTGATGTTTCTGCATTTCCTAGAATTGTAAGAGCAGTACTTCAGTGAATTTTCGTTTTGGAAGCCTGAGTTTCTATAGGTGGCACAGTCTTTTGTCTGTTTTCAGTTGTGGCAATTTTTAAGAAGTATGTTTGGAACCTTTTTGTGCCTTTTTATTTGAGATTGGTCAGTAGAGAGATGACAGAAAATAAGGGGAGATCGAGATATGGTGAACAGTTGAACCAGGGATGTTGCGGTTTGTTGTCAGCACCTTAAACCACCCAAACCCTGGGGTGTGCCTCCTCTCTTTATTCCAGACAAACTATAAATAAAAGCATTTTTTTTTTTTGTGTGTGCCAATTACTTTTTTGGTTTACTTTAGACAAGAAAATGTAAAAGCTATCCTAAACTGGATTTAGGCTGGATTTTTGTTATATTAATCAATGTTATTGAGTAGCAACACAAGCCATTTTAATTGAAATGTCACTTATTATTACATTAAAAAGATAAACCAAATCCCATTTCCTTGACATATGATTCAGCCCAACCTGTATACTCTCCAGTGGTCCCGGCCCCCCTTGACTTTGCCCTGGTTTCCAGCAGGCTTGACTTAATCCATTGTTCTTGACTTGACATTACCTTACGCTGGGACTTGAGGGAGGTTGGGAGATATGAGCTACAAAATTAGAAATTGGAGCACATCAAACTGTGGAACAAATCCCAGTTCTGCTGTTGGGGACTGTACAGAAGTCATGGTATCCATCACTCGTAGCTGTGATGCCCATGGGAGAAAGTGCTCAGGTAGCTGCTGGCGGCGACGAGGCCGCTGCCGGAAACATGTGCATGTAATTAGGTCGACAGAGAAAGAAGAGGGGAGGCTGGGGAAGGTGGCAACACCTTAAAGCGGCGAGGAATTTGTGATTCGTTTTCCTCCTGCAAGGTGACCCCAATAACTCAACCCCTCAGTCTATTTCTGGTTGCCCCCCCTTAGTCTCAGCCTGTTTCTTTGCTCTGGTTAACTGCTGGTAGCTTTGCCTAGTTGCAGGAAGGACTTTTGTTTTTGTTTTTAGGGCAATACAGACTCATGGCATTAAACTATTTCAGCGATGGAGGAGAACTATACATAAAAGTCAAATTTAAGTAATTGATGGATAAAGTCAGTTTGCACAGTGTTAATGAATTGACAGTGTAAGTCAGTAATTCCAAAACAATAAGTGTGCTTTATTATAATTTAATTATCAAAAAGAAAAGAAAAACTTGACGTCACTATTCTTACATTTGAGGTTTTAGTTATATAAAGACAGTGTCCTCCTGCAGCCATTTGACATTATATTGAGGTCAAAGTGTATCAGTCCCTAGTACTTATTTTAAAAGAAAATTCTGACCTTTGACACAGTATGAAGATTCAATTTTAGATTAACTGAAAAGACTGTTTATTTGTACTATCTGCATGTTTACCTTTTATATATCCTGTTAGAACTGAGATACAAATTTCTCTCTACATTCATTTCCCCCCCTAAACGTATTCCAAATGAAATAGAAATGAGATTCTTTATAAGCCTTAACCGGAGAAAGGTAAGTCATGACCTTCCATTAGATGTCTTTATCATATATAGGGCAATTCATTTGAGGAAAAAAAAAATCTATGTTTCTCAGGTACATTTCACGTTAAATGGGGTGTGTAGTTTGGAGATGATGCACTTAAATTTATGCATTTATAATTTATTATATTTGCATTATTATTGCATTATTATTTTGGCCACTTTGAAATTCCTGCTTGATAATTAGTACCTGAGACACATAGCTGCACAGCTCTCCTGGCTACACAGTAATATTAGTTTATATAGTTACCCCACATTATTCTAATAAACATAAAGTGAACTGGCCCAATGTTGAGATTAAATAATTATTGGTAGGACAGGTCTGTCTAGGTGAGGGACTTCATGGCCCTTGTACTGGTTCTGCCAAATGTACCCTCCTTGTCCTTTGTCCAGGTGGAAGTGAAGAAGGCTGAACCTCGTGACAGCAAAGCTCCTGGCCAGCTTGGCCCCGGCCAGTGGGCAACCAGGGGCATCTTGAGTGCAGCTAATGGTTGGACAGCACAGCCTGCCCAGGGCTGGCAACAGCCTTACGGGGCACAGGGTGAGTGGGAAAGTGTGAGAGCAGAGTGAGTGAGGCTTGTTGTTCAGAGGAAAACCGTAAAGTAACTGTTTAAGTGTGCTTTAACATTAACTTTGATACATGGTCAGGTTAAATGTTAACTGGATGTTTTGAACATTTACCTTTCATTTATTGTTCCAAGTCTAAAGATTTTTTTTTCTCTTCCTGAAGGAGTGTGGGTGTCGACTACTGGCCAGCCCATAGGTAGGTGTATCTTTTCTTTCCATTTTAGAAAATGTGTTGTCTTTCAGTATGTTACAAAACTGGTAATTGATCAAACAAACCGATAGATAGATTTAGGGTCTTTGCCATGTGATCAAGTGCTTATCTTGAAACACTTGTGTCACAGAACTGGGCATGCACTATGTGTGGCCAATAGGTTGATGACAGTTGTGATAACAGTACGTGTTATCACTGATTCATAATGACTGAGGCTGTTGATAATTTGCTGCTTGAGACAGATGGTGGCTTTGAATAGATTCCAGCCTCCCTCTGCTAATGGTCAGGCTCAGTTTCATATCACCACCTCCGGGTTAACCTGCAACGCTCAGTGCAGTGTCGGCCCTGTGCTCACTCAGAAGATGCTTCTGTTTCATTCAGGTTCAGATTGTGTTATGCAATTTCAGTTTCTTAAACCAGATATTTACCAATTTTTTGTTATTCAGCTGTTTAATAAGATAAACTCAAATTGGTCTGTGCTTCTTTTCATAATTACTGTAGCTGCCTGTGTACTTAATTCCATATATAAAACATATATTTATATAAACATTTCTATAAAATAGATCTGTTCTGTGTTGGAGCAGGCGGGTATGGACCTCAGTTGACAGCAAGCCGCGGAACCCCCACCCAGCCTCCATCACCTTTCAACGCATTCCTGGTCACGACCCCGGCGGGTGGCTTCGCTGCACCTCAGGGCTACCCTCAGCAGGCCTACAGCACAGCACCTCAGTTTGGTCAGTAATACTGACACACTCACTCTTTACACTTTGGTGTTGTTTGTGCATCATTATAAAGTAATTACGAGTAATATAGGGGTGCAATGGTTTAACAAGCCCACGGTTCCATTTGTTTTGTGGTTCTTGGGTCAAGTTTTGTTTTGCACATTGGGGAGAAGAAAAACAACCAATTCCAATGTTCTCTCTGTAGTTTGTTGTTTGCATGAATAACATTTTCTTTTTTGGATGTGCTTTTGAGTTCCGTCAGTCGCATGTCTCACTTAACAGATATACTTCCATTTTATTAAATGTATCAACACCTAACTGACTCTGAGAGACGCCCCCCACATTATTTCATTCTTCAAGGCTAATTTTGTTGCGTTTAGTGAAGCGTAATCTGCATATATGGCTGTTTACATCACTCAAATATTCCACTGTGTATGTGTTTTGAACTTAACCACGTCTACATTTAGGGATCAAGGCTCTTAGTCTGTCCAAGTGTATCTGTTTCCCTACAGGCAGATTCCCTTCACTCGCTGCGGTGGCCAGGGAAATAAAATCACTGAATCAATACGTAAACACTGTTGATTGCTTTTCATGTAATAGACATGAAAACCTTTTTGGTTCATTACATTTCTGGGGTCACTTAGCCTGGTGAAGGCAGGTTGGCCTGCCGCTGTCCACTGCCGCGGA
Organism: Percina caprodes; assembly: GCA_013375575.1. Taxonomy (NCBI): domain Eukaryota; kingdom Metazoa; phylum Chordata; class Actinopteri; order Perciformes; family Percidae; genus Percina; species Percina caprodes. The sequence goes on along the minus strand of JABXJD010000004.1, from coordinate 3,400,383 downwards.
CTGACAGGCAGGATGTCTTGCTCCCAATGAGGATTCCAGGGAACCAAAAAACTGAGGCTCACATGTGAAAACTGGGCTGTGGTTTGTGTAGTGTACAGTTTTTTTATGGTTCGTTTTGGCATGCCTTGTAACATAGCATATGTAAAGATAACACTGTGAAATGGACAAACTACAATTTAGATCAGCAACACTGAAATGGGAGTGTATAATAGTGAATAGAAATAGTGAATCTATGTCAGGTTAGTCCAGGCAGGTTTGCTGTTGCTGTGGTCAGGGAGGAACCTCCGCCTTATCAGTCAGGACCTTATATGCACAGCGTGACCCGCAAATACTCAGAATTTCATGAAATCTTGCTAAAACGCATGGGGGGAAAGAGATTACAATTAAACCTGTAGACCTGCAGATGTACCAAGCTAATATTGTAAATCGTAGACAAAATATTAGGGGGAAAGTGGGAAAGAAGCCCAAAACTATCGGTTACAAATGTGTTGGTCACAGTTTGTTCCCGCAGTTGATATTTATAAAAGACATGTTGATGTGCAACTTGTATTCTTATTGGCTAATATGAGAAGAGATTTGGTGAATTGATTAATACATTGACTTGTATTAGTATTTGTATGATAATGTGGCGTGGTCAACTGAAAGATTTTTTGTGTTTCATTCTGGGAAACCAACACTGGGGCCTTGGTACTTATACATAATATATATCATCTTTGAAAAGCAATGGTCATAGAAATTATCTCATTACTCTCCAACAGGTTACAGTTTCGGCACACCCCAAGCAGACCAGTATGCTCCACAGGTTCCTCCTCCACCCAACACTCCAGGAACTGCACCTCTGGGCTTTGCCCCCACCACCACACCAACTCAGGACTTGAGCAAAGCTCCCACTGGGCAGCCTGACTTTCCTTATAGCCAGTATGGTAAGAAAAGCCTTGTGCAATAAGCAGTTTGCTGCCCTTTTCTCTCTCATTTGATTTTTATTTGCCCCTCGGCCCTGCCCATCTCCCTGGAAATTTTATTGGGTGCAACTAAAGCTCATTTAAGTGCATATGTACAACTTTTACACAAGCAGGAGCTTGCTCCATTTAGCTTGAGCTGCTCCACATGCATACATGCTTCTTGCACACATGAACCCCTCTGGCTCTGCCTGGAAGATACTTCTGAATTGTCACCATATCCAAGAGTCTTCAACAGTCATTTCTGTCGAGTTTTTCCAGCTGTGCTGCGGATTGGTAATAAAGTTTGGTAGGTCTTGGTAGGCTTGAATTAGATCATCCTGCCTTGCAATGTTTTTTTTTGTTTTGCTTTTTTATTTTGTTATTTATTTTCAAGGGATTGCAACCTTTACCTGACTGACTTACTGACTTTGTTCTAATATCCCTACCTTTTAATTACTTCTTCCTACACCTCCTTATCTTCCTCCCTGTTTATGACTTTGCCAGCCTATTTTACTCTTCTTGGCACAGTAGCGATAGAAGAACCCAGCATGACAGTATTGGGCCCATGAAACCTTATTTCTGGAATCAGGCATGTCCAACCTGCCCAGCTACCTATCAATCAATTTATGACACCAGAGCTTTGCATGTTTCTCTGCAAAATGTGAACTTTGACTCTCTTTCCGTCTTGATACACGCAGATATTAGCTAGATAGGGCAAGGTGTTTTTCTGGTGGTGTGTCTTTGAGCTGGACTGTGTTCCAGAAAAATTATTCATCCTGGATATCTACTGAGTTGATAAATTCTTGGCCAGATTTCATTCAGTGTGTAGGGACTTGATACAAAAAGACATTTCATCAAGTCACTTGTGGAAAATTAGATGACTTATTAATTCCAGTGACACACTCTATACTCATAGGACAGAGATACTGTGAAAACTAACCAGCATCCATGGAAAAGTAACAAGTTTTACTCAACATTTAGTCACAGAAACACAAAGTCAGTTAAGAGTCAGATGTTCATTAAGAAGCTGCATTCAGTTCTTTGTCTGGCTGGTAATTTTCTTCTGACTTGGCTTACAGCTGCTTCACACTGCTGGATCTCCATTTACAGCAGTCAGTGTTATCACTGTCAGTCATGACAGGTGCCCATCTGGTTCCTGCATGTGCTTATCTTCCATCCAGCTTTTTGCATTTAGTGTGCGCTGCCTGTTCAGGCACTCAGTCCGGGAGTCAAAGTCAGTAGTACAGAACAGACTCAAAAAGAAACGCTGGTAATGTTGTGGACACAACCCTTTGCCATGCAAGTTTATGTAACAATAGCAGGAACTGGATATGACATTTTTACTTGTGTATGATTAGTAAATAGGTGAGGTACGACAAATAAAGCAAGTTTGGTTTCAGTTCAGTTTGGCTTACGTGGAGATAGGGAGTTAAAATAATTCAGTCAAAGTAAACCAGTGGTTTTGCATGTTTTAGGTCATAAATATTTAATAAAATGCCCTTTTTTAAATTTACCACATATTGTCAATGAATCTTCCAGGCAGGCACTGGCTTTGCTTTTGTTGTCCTGTGTCACAATAAACATTTTGTTGACACACTTGGAATCTGGAATTTAAAAATTGACGACATTTTTTGGCAACTTGGGATGTTGAAATGTCCTTAAAGGACCCAATGACTCCTTTTGACGTTGTGCTACACAGAAATTGATTATGAAAGTAATCTAAAATGTTGAAAATGGTCAGTACCTACAACGCAAGGATACAAAACAATGATGGAAATGTGAAACAAAGATTAGTCAAGTCCATTTCAAGTTGATTGTCACAGCATACTAAATTAATGGAAGCAGATGGCGGCTTGAAAGATAGAAAACCAGTCTAGAAATGTATGGCATTCTTTGTTAATTGTTTGGCAGCAATGTGACAATGTGTCTTATTTCATGAACTAAAACATGGAAAAACGCTGGTGGTGTTCTGGTTTGTTGTTCTGGTTTCTTCCCTTTCGTAATATTTTCTTAGAAGAAAACACACTTGTCACGTTACTTGCATCTTAGCATATCATGCACATTTCACAAAATTTCATGAGACCAGGCTGGCATGATTTTTGAAAAAGTCAGGCGTGCTAGTGATAGCCCACACTCTCACACTCCATTTTGTTTTGACTTCCAGATGAAGCTGAGCAGTGATGCCTGTCCAAGCATAGTGCAGACGCAGAAAATGAGTATAAATGTGAAGCTCTGTTAGCCCAGTAAGGGGGGAACCATGTAAAGTAGTCAGCCAGCAGTATCTGGGTTCAGTCAACCTGGTCTCCTCATCTCCCTGATAGGCTTGGGTAACTACCTTCAGGACCCCTCTGCCTACGGACCAACGCGTCCTTCTCACAATTATGGTCAGGATGAGCAGGGAGGATATAGTTCAGGTAGGTGCCAGCATCGTCTTCTCCAACCACAACAGTAGCATTTGTTCAGTACTGTAGTTTTTATAGAGCTAACACCTGCTTCTTTTCCTCTTTTATTTTTCTCTGTTTCATTTTTTGCATGTACATTTTGCATGTACATACAAATTACTGTATATACTCTTGTATAGTAAGCAAAACAGCCATTGACTGTCATCTGAATGGATTTGAAAGATGAAAAATGTCATTCTGAGCTCTAAGCGGCTCAGCGGCTGTAGCTTTGCTATACCAAGACTAACCATGTCCCTTCTTTTTTGTCTACTCTCTCTGTCCACATTGCTTTGCAGATTATGAAAGGATGATCTAATTGTCAGAAAATTTGTTCAGAGTTCAGCTGTCTCATGCATTAGTAGTCCATTCACCCGTTGTTTTTCCCCATGTACTGTCTCCACATGGTAGCTAAAGGGATGAGAAAGGAAAGAAGATTTAAAGAAGGACACAATGGTAGTAAATTTCCAATTTCTCTCAGATTCTTCTCTTGGTTGGTCCTGTTGGGACTGCTCCCTGTTCTACAGATTTCTTACTTTAGTTCCGTTCATAGAGCATCTTTTAACACCCCAAAAGAAATGTGTTTTATTTTCTAACTTTTCACACCTTTTTTCTTTCTTTCTATCTTGTGTCTCTCCATTCCAGTTATTTATAATGTTCCCCACTCTAGTAGTCAATGGTAATATTTCAAAATCAGTGCTAACTGGATGTTGCCAGGGCAGGACAATAAACAGCACGACGCTGCAAAGATTTGGCTGGAACTGGTTTTCATATTCTACCAGCCATTTGGTAGCAAACTCTCAGGTTTTTTTCAACCTTAATGTCCCTTTAGCTTGGGCAGTGGCTGGTGAATATTGGTTTTGCACCAGCCATTTTTTCTAGGCAGATGGTTTCCTTCCCTGGGTGTCACTTTTGTTCCCTTGTCGATTTGCAGGGAGATGGTGCCATCCAGTGTCTGAATAGAGGAACATTGTGCGTGTTGCACTAATCATCAAGATAATCTAGAGATTGTTTTCCTCAATGAAGCCCGCTTTAAGTGATTATTAAAGTCACCTGAAATGTTCATGTTTTGCTCTATACATTTTAACAACTGTTACACAATCATGTTCAACACTAAAGGACTCATTGAAGGAATACAGTATTTAAGTCTAGAGGAAAAATTCACCACGAAACCTCTAAAGTCTTGACATGCTATACAAAACATGCTATTAGCAATGCATACTTCATTTCTTTTTTCCTTTTAGTCATTTGGTGTGTCACAGTTTATGTATACAGCACTTTATCACAACACATCTTAGAGCCCTTCATAGACGAACAATAAACAGAAATACATATTTTTGATCCCAGTAGATCTATAAAAAATAGATCTAGTCAAGTCTAGTCAACTAGGTAATTATTGAACAAAGTAAAAAAACGGGTAAACAAAACTTATTCTACCAGTTATCAGGGAAAAAATTATTTTATTAATTTTATTTTAATTAAAGGCTGGTTATATAGTAGATGCTGGACAAAATGGTAAAATTGGAACAACAAGGCAGCATGATGATGATAATCATTTTGATGTGACATACTGATATTTCCAACAGCTACAGTAGTTTACAGCACTTGTAATTGAAACCAAAAATAACAATTGGAATACGCTGTATAGTGAAAGGGTAGTAGGGTGGATTTTTTCTTAACATTAAAATAGTTTTTCACTCAGCACTATTTTTAAAGGAATAAGGCTTCTCCCTAAACCCTGTCTGGTGGTCCTAGCGTTAAAATCTTCTTCTCTCCCTCCTGCTTTCTCCTCTCTGTCGTCCTCTTCAGGGTACGGGCAGGACCTGACAGCCTTTAGCCACAGCTTCACAGACCCCAGCCAGCAGGCGGCTTCGTACGGGGCCCCGGCAGCACAGCCCCCCGCCGCCCCCCAGTCTGCTGCCACTGCATTCGGCAGAGGGCAGAACCACAATGTACAGGGCTTCCACCCGTATCGACGCTGACTGCCACCTCTGGGCAGGGCCGCTGTGTAAAGTTTAAAAAAAAAAAAAAAAAAAAGAAGTCAGGGATATGTGTGTTCTCGCTAAAAGCAAAACTGGACAGCTGTTTGTGAAACAGAAACCTTTGTGAAAGCAGGGATTCCAGTAAATTCAAAAGGGTCTTATGAAACCCAGTTCTATTTTCTTTTCTTTTTTGCATAATTTAATGAACATTCAGCAGAAAGAAGCTTTTACCCCCACCCCCACCTACCCCATGTTTTATAGTAGAACTAAACTACTTTGCAATAATTTTGATTGTCTGGTCAAACACTAGCACAGAGACTTTATGTAAAGAGACTTGCATATAAATATGTATATTTATGGTGGACACAAATGAAAACAGGGTCTCAAGTTTCCTCAGCTTTAAATTCTAGGGAAAAATGTTTTTATTTTTCATTTGGTGGATTTTGTTTACTTTCTGAGCCTTTAAAGTTTGTTTAAAATGGAGATTATGAATATATATATATATTATACACAACTGTGCAATTTTTTAAAAAGAGAATTTTGTACTATAAATGTACACTTTGCTTGTTTTTTTATTTAAAGATGTAGACTTCCCTCAGGTGGCTCTTTTGGGTGCATTTTTTGCACTTACGCAAAAAGAAAAAAACGGACAAATTATTACAAAAATAAATGTTTTAAGGATACACTGCTTGTCCCAGATGTTTGTATTTGGTTGTGTATGTTTTTCCTTCTGCTGTTTTGGTGGAAGATGTGCAAAGTAGAGCTGAAACAATTAATTAAATAACCCATTTGTAGATTGAGATGATTTCCGAGCACAAATGGCAACAAAAAAAAAGACCTGCATCTCCAATGTGAAGGTTTGCTGTTTTGTTTTATATTATTGTAAATTAAAAAAAATAGTTTTTGAGTGGTGATCAGACATATTGAGACATTAGTTCATGTCACATTGAGCTCTCAATTTTGTTTTATTTTTTTCAGTTTTTTTGATGGACTAAACGATTGATTGATTAACTGTTAATCAATAATGAAAATAATCAGGTGCAGCCTGGAAGCTAAAATAGGAGTTATTGGTACCTTTTCTGGGATTTAACTAAGGTTTAAACAAACTGAATCCCCACCATTATTCAGATGTTTTTAAGAAACTATTTCTAAATTCCTCATTAATATGGTGTGATATTTCTACAGAATAGCACAAGGGCTATTTCTGTTGTAAACTAGAAAAAATTTGTATACAAATTGATTATAACCATACAATTAAAAAAAATATAGCGCAGCTACGAATTTGAGGAATCACATCCGGGTCAAGGGTTGTATTCTGGTTTAGAAATTTCGCAAACTACTTCCGCGTTATTAGCATATTAGCATTAAGCTACCTGTTCTCGGGGAAATAGTTGATTTGAGAAATTTATCAGCCCCTAACTGACCGTTTCCGACACGGGCGATTCTTCGACAAAAGAAAGACAAGCTTTCAAGGTTTGTGGAAGAAAGTTTAAGCTAAAAATGAATGTGTTTACTGTTATGATTTGTTTTCGTTTTAGTACGCTAGCTTACGAGTGGCTGCTTAACGTTACTGGGTGGCTAACTAGCATATTACAGTTTACACAGACGGTTTTAATTCTTGCATAATATGGGTTTGTCAGGCTTGATGGGGAGGACACACTCGGCCAGATGTTGTCTGTGTGGTGCAAAACTTTCGGTCACTTTGGGGACTTTAGCTTCATCAGCTGATGTGTCAAAACGAAACTATTAACGCTAGCTACATACTTACAGTCTCCGTAACGTTAGCTTTATCTGAAACACACTTTTTGATTTTTACATGGATGCTAGAAAACATACACTACGTACAAAGTGAGAGGATGATGTCAGAGATATTCTTGTTAAAAAGAATGTCAAAAATACCATAGGGAGGTAATGTATTATTATTCCTATTTCATAATTTCGTGATTGAATATCCAAAAGTAAGACCTGCCAATTTAATTTATTGAAGTCACATAACAGAAACCAAGTAATGGTAACCATTTCTAAAACTGGTAGGAAGAGCCGAATAAAACCGTAAAGTAGACACAAAGCACCGAAATAGTAAGGCATAGACTGGGAGAAAAAAAACAGTGATTTCAGCCTCCAGTTCCTGTTCACTTTTTGCTTTCGATTTAAAAACTGCTTGCGCTGTTTCATTACCCTGTCTGCAGAATGTGCAGGAAAAAAGTTGCTGCTAAAGGCATTGAACACGCTTTTGAAAATACCGCGATAATCTCGAAAACCATGATCATTTTGTTCACTCTTAACTGTGAGGTTACATTTTAATACCGTTACATCCCTAATATATGTACTGTGTATAAATAAATGTTTATATAAATATATTAGGGAGATAAAAGAGAAAGTATGGTATTTATTCTTCTGACCAACACATGAATTGGTTGAAGGGAGCTGCTGTAGTGTTTCCTGGGAATTAACTTCTGTAGAATTTGCACATTGTTTAAGCCCACAGTATGCAGCCTACAGTAAAATGTGGAGTGACAGTGTAACATTTGCCACAGTTATAACACAGACTGTGTGTGTCAGCTTCATGCAGCTGAGTCACACTCAGTGAGACACCATATCAGGAACACACAGCTGGAAGTGTGGCGGTGGTTGACTGAGCAGCAGATTCTCGATGAAGCAGGACAGAGACTACTGCCCTGAATGGGGCCTTCACTTCAGTAATAGTTTCACTGTTAACTTGTGAGATTACCTTAGGGCATGGTCTAGGTTTTCACATATAACGTTCTGTTTAAATTATCTGTTGTCAGTTAGACCAGGTGCCGCCATGTTAACGGTCTGATATGTGTTTCAATTGTTTGTCATCTTCAGTACCTCGTTCCCCACAGGGTGTCAGGTGTGGTACAGGGTCGTTGAACGGTTAATGCACAGAGTAAAGAGACTAAAAATTGAAGACAAAACAGAAGACGGCCAAGAAAGGTATGGGACATATCTTTCTTCTCTCAGTTGTCAAAAACCATTTTTTTTTGGCTTAAATTTTCATTAAATGAAAATGTTAGTTTTTTTAAAAGCAAGGTTTTCCATAGTTTTAGCTGAAAAATATATAAGATAAAAAAATATAAGATAATGCCCTGCAGGGCATAATCTTGATACAGTGGTGTGAAAAAGTGTTTGCCCCTTCCTCATTTCCTGTTCCTTTGCATGTTTGTCACACTTAAGTGTTTGAACATCAAACCAATTTAAACAATAGTCAAGGACAACACAAGTAAACACAAAATGCAATTTGTAAATGAAGGTGTTTATTATTAAAGGTGAAAAAATCCAAACCATCATGGCCCTGTGTGAAAAAGTGATTGCCCCTAAACCTAATAACTGGTTGGGCCACCCTTAGCAGCAACAACTGCAACCAAGCGTTTGCGATAATGTGCAATGAGGCTTTTACAGCGTCCTGGAGGAATTTTGGCCCACTCATCTTTGCAGAATTGTCCTAATTCAGTTACATTAGAGGGTTTTCGAGCATGAACGGCCTTTTTAAGGTCATACAACATCTCAATAGGATTCAGGTCAGGACTTTGGCTAGGCCACTCCAAAGTCTTCATTTTGTTTTTCTTCAGCCATTCGGTGGTGGACTTGCTGGTGTGTTTAGGATCATTGTCCTGCTGCAGAACCCAAGTTCGTTTCAGCTTGAGTACACAAACAGATGGTCGGACATTCTCCTTCAGGATCTCTTGGTAGACAGCATAATTCATAGTTCCTTTTATCACGGCAAGTCTTCCAGGTCCTGAAGCAGCAAAACAGCCCCAGACCATCACACTACCACCACCATATTTTACTGTTGGTATAATGTTCTTTTTATGAAATGCAGTGTTCCTTCTACGCCAGATATACTTGGACACACACCTTCCAAAGAGTTCCACTTTTGTCTCATCGGTCCACAGAATGTTGTCCCAAAAGTCTTGGGGATCATCAAGATGTGTTGTGGAGAAATTGAGACGAGCTTTGATGTTCTTTTTGCTCAGCAGTGGTTTTCTCCTTGGAACTCTGCCATGCAGGCCATTTTTGCCCAGTCTTTTCCTGATGGTGGAGGCATGAACGCTGACCTTAACTGAGGCAAGTGAGGCCTGCAGTTCTTTGGACGTTGTTGTGGGGTCTTTTGTGACCTCTTGGATGAGTCGTCGCTGCGCTCTTGGGGTAATTTTGGGCGGCCGGCCACTCCTGGGAAGGTTCACCACTGTTCCATGTCTTCGCCATTTGTGGATAATGGCTCTCACTGTGGTTCGCTGGATTCCCAAAGCTTTGGAAATGGCTTTATAACCCTTTCCAGACTGATAGATCTCAATTACTTTCTTTCTCAATTGTTCCTGAATTTCTTTGGGTCTCGGCATGATGTGTAGCTTTTAAGGATCTTCTGGTGGACCTTACTGTGTCAAGCAGCTCCTATTTAAGTGATGCCTTGATTGTGAACAGGTGTGGCAATAATCAGGCCTGGGTGTGGCTAGAGAAATTGAACTCAGGTGTGGACAACCACAGTTATAGTATGTTTTAACAAGGGGGGCAATCACTTTTTCACACAGGGCCATGATGGTTTGGATTTTTTTCACCTTTAATAATAAACACCTTCATTTACAAATTGCATTTTGTGTTTACTTGTGTTGTCCTTGACTATTGTTTAAATTGGTTTGATGTTCCGAAACACTTAAGTGTGACAAACATGCAAAGGAACAGGAAATGAGGAAGGGGGCAAACACTTTTTCACACCACTGTATTTAAATAGTGCTGGGAAAATGTAATGATATGAGGTGGTTTGTTTGTTGACTAAGCTCTGAGGCTCCCTGAATCAGTATCACTTTTAAATCAGTTAACAAAACACATCTTATCTTCAAAATTAAAATAATATATAAGCCTTTTATTAATCTGTTTTACTGTAGTTCTAATATATTTTATCTGTTCTATTCTTTTTTAATTCTATTTAATTCTCAGTGCTTTTAGTAGCCTGACTTTATTTAATTTTTATATATCCAAATTACGAGGCTTTACTTTGGCACAGTTATGTCTTGAACTTAATGCTAAAGTAAGCACGCAATGTTAGCATTTTTAGCTGTACAAAGGACAGGCTGATGGTAATTTCATAAGTTGTGCCTATGCTGCTTGCTAATAAAAATAACCCTTAAAGATATCTTTAAGATGTTTTGACCATGTTGTCCGCGACCCAGATTATATGATAAGAGGAATACATAGTCTGTTTTCAGTCAGAACCTCTGATTTAGTAGGTAAATTAATCTGTCCTTAATTAAAAATATACCCATATTAAACTAGTGATACTTTGCCATCGTGAGTTACTTTAGATTTACTGTATGTGATCAGTCTAAGTGTCTATCCACAGAATCAGACAGGCACTGGCAGGCATGACAGGGGTGGACGAGCTCACGGACAGCACAGAGGTGGTGGAGATGGAGGATGTGAATCCCACCCAGTTCCAGGTGGAGAAGCATACATGGGATGGCCTGCGGAAGATCATCCACAACAGCCGCAAGAACACAGGCATGGTTATCAACAAGGCACCACACGACTTCCAGTTCATCCAGAAGGATGAGACCAGTCCACACTCCCATCGCATCTATTATCTTGGTGAGCTCAGGGACAAAAAAATGTATTCATTTTGAGGCAGGGTCTGACTTGTTGGCCTGCAGATTCAGTTGCTTCCTTTCAGTCTCATTGAAAGTCAGCATGCTTCTGAGAAATAGCTCTGGATACAGCTGGTGAGTCAGAGATGCCAGCCTGCAACTGGTTTTATCCTCAGTTGATCTCTACCGAGCTGCAGTGGCTCAAGTCAGTTGGTGCTGGAGAAAACCTGAAACTCAACTAGGAAAGAACATTCTGCTTTTAGGCAATAGTTCATCTTTTTCTGTTGCAGCTGTAGTGCACATATTCTCCGCCAAATGGTTGCTGCTCTTTGCTGCCATGTCTCAAGCAGTTAGTTGTGTGTGTGAAATAATTTCCACAGCAGTGTTAAGTTTCTTAATGTGCACTACAGAGAGTCTATAAGACCTGTACGCATGGTAGCTCGGTTGTAGACTATAATAGCATTTTTGCTCTCACAGGAATGCCTTACGCCAGCAGGGAAAATGCTTTACTCTACTCAGACATTCCCAAGAAGGTCCGCAAAGACGCTCTTTTGGTTTTGTCATGGAAAAAGATGCTGGATCGCTTTCAGGTAAAAATGATTCACTATCCACTCTGACACTTTAACTTTAATCTGAATCAGAGAATTATTGTTAACAGGATGATTATCAACTTCTTTTATGATGTCTTTTTTCACGGATCTTTAAATTTCTGCCTAAAGAGAAAAATAATCTAGACCACTTGATTTCAGAGAGAGAAGGTTCTGTTTCTTCTATTTAGTATGGTTATGTTTTCTTACCGTTTAGTTTTGTTTTCCAAACTGATTTTTACTTTGACCTCGCTCAGCCAGCATTGTCACGTTGTGTGTCCTCCTGTAACCCCTGACCTCAGGCCAGCCCTCACCATGGGGGCATCTCGCGGGAGGAGGAGCTGCTGCGGGAGAGGAAACGCTTGGGGGTGTCTGGCATCACCTCCTATGATTACCACCGACCCAGTGGCCTCATCTTGTTCCAGGCCAACAGCAGTCTGTACTACTGCCGTGACGGTGGAAACAACAGCTTCATTGTGAGTTTAAGGGCAGTTCAGTAAGACTGTCATTGCCATTCAGCACAGAATGACTGTTAAAAGACAGGTCAAAGTTGCTTTAAAAATATTGCATACGTTTAATTGTGGTCGTGGATGGGTATTCCAGCATGACAATAACCCAAAACACACGGCCAAGGCAACAAAGGAGTGGCTCAAGAAGAAGCACATTAAGGTCCTGGAGTGGCCTAGCTAGTCTTCACACCTTAATCCCATAGAAAATCTGAAGGTTTGAGGGTCCAAACGTCAGTCTTCAAACCTTAATGACTTGGAGAAGATCTGCAAAGAGGAGTGGGACAAAATCCCTCCTGAGATGTGTGCAAACCTTGTGGCTAACTACAAAAAACGTCTGACCTCTGTGATTGCCAACAAGGGTTTTGCCACCAAGTACTAAGAGATGTTTAGCAGAGGGGTCAAATACATATTTCCCTCATTAAAATCCTAAAAGCTAAGATGCTTAAAATGTTTCTTCTCTGTGGAAAAGCATTTATCTAATTTTTTTTTTACCCGTTAAGGATCACCAGATCCTATTAGTTAATTTGAAAAACATTTAAATCATTCAGAGATGTGTGTTTTTGGTCTCAAAAATCTCCCTCTTGGTCAGACTTTAGAATAGAAAATGAGTTGTTGATTTTTTTTTTTTTTACGCCTTTACTTATTGTTAATGACAAAGTGTGGCACTACAGCAGCTGTGACCTCAGATGTCCAACCTCTCTGTGTGTTTGTGCAGACTTCTCCCATGGATCCTGTCGAGATTAAGAGCCAGGGTTCAGGCACACGCATGGATCCCAAGATCTGCCCCGGGGACCCCAACTTCATTGGCTTCGTCAACAACAACGACATTTGGGTGACGAGCATTGAGACCGGGGAAGAGAGGAGGCTCACCTTCTGCCATAAAGGTCAGCGTTGTGAGGGTTGCATGTTCCTGGAGAGTCTTACCTGGTACTTGGAATTTTTTCATACAGTGTATTTTTTTTTTTTTTTTCTGTATTCATGTTAGGCATTGACAACCCAAAAGAGGATCCCAAATCTGCTGGTATAGCCACTTTTGTCACGCAAGAAGAGTTTGACCGTTTCACTGGATACTGGTGGTCACCAGCTGCTCGTGAAGGTAAGTGAGTCATTGAGATATAGATTGTTGTCGTAGTTTTCTTAGCACGGAGGCTTATTATCAGCAATCAAATGAAGATGGATTATTATTAGCTGCTTAAATAACAAGAATGTATTCATAGAATACTTAACCTGTGTAGTTTGTTTTAGAGAGCTTTCCAAATGATTGATACCTACTGGCTTGTAATTTTCTCCTGTAAGCAAAACCACCTTTGACTGGTTTTACTGGTCTCTCTCTGGCTCAGAATCAGATGGTGGTAAGACTCTGCAGATTCTGTATGAGGAGGTGGACGAGTCTGAGGTTGAGATCATTCATGTGCCATCTCCGGCTTTGGAAGAGCGCAAGACCGACATCTACAGATACCCACGCGCAGGTATACACAAACGCACACAGACACACGTACCCAGCTTTTGATTTACAATATAAAATATGTGATGCACTTGTTGTTTCTTGTTTTGTATAATGAAATAAATTTGCAGCAGGCAAGTTTATTTAAAGGTGCCCTCTGGAGTTTTATTGCAATCAAATAAAGTAATCTTTACATTTAGTGTTACTCACCAAAATACAAAATAAAAAGTCTAACAAACATTTTAATGCATTTCCTTCCTCATAACACGTTTGCAAAGCTGATTTTAAAACCCGCATTGTTTACATCCATGTTTACTATGTAGCAGTCTTCTTCTTCCCTGACTTTGCTGGTGCTGTACTAGTGTGTTGGCACGTTAAGAAAGATTAGATAAGAAAACTGCTCCTGAGAGCTACTTCAGATCAAAAACTCCATGGGGTACCTTTTTTAAAACTCTGTACATGTTTGTTGTGTAGCTCACGACGTGACACTTATAACACCAGACTTCTGTTGATATCAGAAAGGTTTCATGTGTGATTACAGTAAATGTTGATATCTAACTCAGTATTTTTTTTTTTCTCTCCAGGCAGCAAGAATCCTGATATCACTCTCAAAATAGCAGAAATCAAGACCGACAATCTCGGCAAAGTGAGGGCCTGTTCAGTGCCACAAAACTTGATAGTTTATCCAAAAGTTCTTCAGAGAGATGTTTAAATGCCAGCTTCTTGTTTCTCCCACAGATTGTCAGCACACAGGAAAAGGAGCTGCCTGTTCCCTTCACTAGCCTGTTCCCCGGGGCCGAATATATTACCAGAGCTGGATGGACAAAAGACGGACGATAGTACGTTTTGTTTTCTCTAAAACGTAGAAAAAAAACACCGTCATTAAAAGCACTACCTAAAGTCTTTAAAGTGCTCATAATATGCTCATTTTCAGGTTCATAATTGTATTAAGAGGTTGTACCAGAATAGGTTTGTGATTTATTTTTCAAAAAACTTCATATTTTTGTTTCTCTACACATTGCTGCAGCTCCTCTTTTCACCCTCTGTGTTTAGCTCTCTGTTTTATCTACAGAGTGAGGCATCACACTCCTGTTCCATTTTTGTTAGGAGTTGCACATGCGCAGTACCTAAGTCAGCACTGCTAGCTAGTCAGTTTGTCACAGAAGTAAAGGCTGAACTACAATAGAGCTGTTTGGAGCAGTCTGTGAACAGTGTTTTCTGTCCCTTTGGCTGAACTTTGGGCTTTTTCACTTCGTAAACCTATAACATGCACAAAAATATTGTATAATATCCACAATAAAGGAAAGGCGAAAAGCCAAAAAGCATAATATGAGCACTTTTAAACGTTGCCAAGCTCTAAAATCCAAAATTGTGTAACCTGGAGTCTGTGTACTGCCCATGCCTCACAGGTCTTCCTCTCTCTCTGTGTCAGTGCTTGGGCAGTCTTGATGGAGCGACGACAGCAGCATCTCCAGTTGGTCCTGCTGCCTCCAGCGTTCTTCATCCCTGCAAATCAGGACGAGGCCAGCAGGCAGAAAAGCCTGGAGGCCCTCGGAGACAATGTACAGCCCTTCATCATCTATGAAGAGACCAGCGACATCTGGATCAATGTGAGGCCCAACACCACATCCTTCTAGGGCTCTGTTTCTCAATTCATGTCTGGCTCAGTTATGATGCTTTCTGTTACTGTGAGCAGCATTTGTTGTTGTTATGGATGTTTTCCCTCTTTTTGAGCCCCACTTTATGAGTTATGCTCATAAGATGGGTTAATGTTTAAAATTGTTTTAAAATAGTGCAGCTTTCAGTTCAAGAAAACACATCATGATCTATTTGTCTTTCAGGTCCACGACATCTTCCACCCGTTCATCCAAACCAGTGATGATGAGATCAGCTTCATAGCAGTAAATGAATCAAAAACATGTTTCTGCCACCTGTATAAAATCACCACAGTGTTACAGCAGGGCAGCTACAACTGGGCCAAAGGCTACACACACTCTGAAGGTAACACCATCAACAATCACAGGCTACTGTCACACATTCACAATTCTAGTGTACTAGACAAAATGTCCTCCTAGAACATATCATTTCTTTAATTAATTACTTAAGTTATGAAAATGAAGAAAAAAAAAAAACTTGCATGTTTGGTATATAATTTAACCCAACCAAACATTACCATACCTACTTACTTCGACAGGTTGAAAAAAGGAAATATTTAACCATAAGCTTCACTGGTTGCTTAGAATTTTCTTAATTCTTACATTTTGACTTGGTTTATAAATGTATAAGCTACATGTTTCTTTTAGTTAGTCTTTTTTTTGCCTGTTTAATTTCAGTCTAGTTTTGAGTAATCGGTTGTCTGTTGTAGTTTTTATTTCACTGATGTATTTCAGTTTTATTTATTATTTAAACAAAGCTCACTGACTCATTTAAACACCACATGTTTCCATGAGGCACCACTGTCAAAGATATTTTAAAATTATTTATGCCATGCAATGGGAAAGTGATTGTATTACAATTAAGTAATTTAATGTTTTCTGTGGTGTCACACAGGTCAATTTATCTGTCAGTTTATCCACTTATCTTCTCTCACCAGATGATTTCAAATGTCCAGTCAAAGAGGAGGTGACCATAACAAGTGGGGAGTGGGAGGTGTTGGCCAATCACGGATCAAAGGTAATTCCCTGCCCACATAAATGTTCAAGGTTTTCCAGAGCAGCACTAATTTCCCCATCCCAACCACTCATCAGTTCACTGACTGCATTATAAATTACATTTGAGATATGCTGCATGGTGTGCAGTACAACTCAGTGAGCAAAGCAATAACATGAGCACTGTTAACTGTTCTAGGGTTTGTTCTTCAGGGGTCCTGCATCAAGACGTTTAAATAAATAATTTTCAGATCAATTTGAAAATGCACAAAAACAGTGTGATAATTGAACTGAGCCAGTGACTGCATATTTTTCTGTAGAATTATGACTTATCACATATTCATAATTGTCAGTGTGAAAAATATGACAAAAGAATAATTAGTAAAATAAAACAAAAGTAAAATTATAAATTTTGTAAGAACTAAAAGTATCAAAAGCAACATGTGGAAAAGAAAGCATTAAGGCAGACATGTACTGTAACTGAAGCAAATTTATTGACATTTTTCCTGCTGTTCTCTGTTTGTGCAGCGTTCGTCCAGTCCTCAGATTTGGGTAGACGAGGCAGCAAAGTTGGTTTACTTCCAGGGAACCAAAGACTCTCCTCTGGAGCATCACCTTTATGTTGTGAGCTATGACTCGCCAGGTGAGATTGTCCGACTCACCAAACCTGGCTTCTCCCACAGCTGCTCAATGAGTCAGGTATGTAAGACACACACACACACACACACACACACCTGGCATAACTCAAAATGATCGGGGATTGCTTTAAAGTTTTAAACCAGTGCGAGTGGGACCTTTTCCAATATTTCTTTATTTTTTTGCGTTCACACAAGCTGCTCAGGAAACCTAAAAATTTGCATTATTTGGTTTTTAATTTAAAAAAAAAATGTAAGTAGGATAACATAGCAACCTGGTTTACGTTTGCCAAATATGTCGCCATATATTAGCAGTGATACTCCTGATAATAAAAACTACATACAGCTTAAATTTGTGATTGAAATTAGGGTTTTCGTCTTTTTTTTGTTTTTTCCAAGATTTTTTTTGGGCATTTTTAGGCCTTTTATTATTGACAGGACAGCTTAGACTTGAAGGGGTAGAGAGAGGAGGGGGAATAACATGCAGCAAAGGGCTGCACGTCGGAAGTGAACCCGTGGCTGCTGTATCGAGGACTGAGCCTCTATATGGGCCCGCGTTCTACCAGGTGAGCTAAACAGGCGCCCTCGTCTTTTCATTTAATCAGTATCATTGATATCATGGCGCCTTCTCTCTGTTCTGTCTGACCACAGCCACGATACAGTGTTGAAAACCTGAAACAGACATAGAACTGTACTTTGTGTGTAATAACAGTACCCATGCTGTTTATATGGTGTTTCACTTCGGTTTGTGTGTATATATATATATATATATATATATATATATATATATATATATATATATATATATATATATATATATATATATATATATATATATATATATATATATATATATATATATATATATATATATAAAAATCTTGGAACAAAATATCATCCATTAGCACCCTCAAAATAAAAATATTGGTTTTGGCATCAGCTTTCATAACCCTATTAGCATAACAAATTTAAAACAAACTGCAGCAGTTTGTGTTTCTGCATTATGGTGTCAGGTGTTTTTCTGGATTTTGTTTTCCTCCATGGGGAAGTTACTTTTATATTGATATGCCTTTACAGTTATAGTTTTCCTATGCAATTATTTTATAAGCAAGTTTAAAAAAAACAATGTCCTCTTTTATAAAATAGTTGAGGATGCTGTTTAACCCTGTTTTGTGTTTGTTTTTTCTTCCATACAGACATTTGACATGTTTGTCAGCCATTACAGCAGCTTGACCACAGCACCCTGTGTGCATATCTACAAGCTACAGGGCTCAGATGACGACCCGCTGCACAAAGAGCCTCAGTTCTGGGCGAGCATGATGGAGTCCTCTGGTACTGAAAACAAACTGTTTGTGTATAACAGATTAAATGTTAACTGGCAGCTGTGACTGTTTATTTTTTTCGGTTTGTATTGCCCGTTTAAGAGGACACTCTTATTATTATTATTATTATTATTATTATTATTATTATTATTACATTTCAGCGTGCATTTTTTACAGGGGGGATGCATGGGATTTCCACCTTTCTCATCTACACTTCCCTGCCTTTGCAGAATTATTTTTATCCCCAGTGGGGACAAAATGTATTCTCCCCCTTTTAAAGTGATCAATGCTACTTTAACAATAGACCATAGGCCATTATATACCTAAAATAGAAGTATTTTTAACTAAGTCAAGCGCTGTAACGTGAACAGTCTATAGTGCCATAATTTTGAAGTTTATGAATAAGTATTTTGGCATGGCTGGCTGAGTGGCACTATGTCCATGGTATTGAAAGGGGGATTTAATTCTTGCATGTTTTGTTTGTTGTGCATGATTCTCATTGAATCCCCCTTCAGTGAGCCTCATCTGGACTAATAATTCTATAAACATGCAATACCAATATTTATTCATGAACATGCAGTAACATTTATAGGCTGTGCTATGTTTTTATATGCTGCCATTCAACTTGTGCAATATAAATATTTATGCTGCTGTTTAATTTTTTTAACACAAGCACACGGTGGTATTTGTATTTATTTGTATTCTTCAAGTACAAGTACTTCTGTACAGTAGTACTATGTATTCATGTATATACAGTTGAATGACAATAAAAGCTCTCTGTATCTATCTAGCATATGTTTTATTTTTCCAGGTTCCCCTTTTGACTGCACTCCTCCAGAGATCTTTAGCTTCACAGGGAAGTCTGGCTTTGAGCTGTACGGCATGTTGTACAAACCAGAAAACTTGGTCCCTGGCAGGAAGCATCCCACCGTTGTCTTTGTCTACGGCGGTCCGCAGGTTTGATCTCCTCCACTGTCACTATGCCATTATATTCATGTCATGTGGACTTAAATGAGTACTTTTACTTTTGATTCTTTTTATTACATTTTACTGATGAAAGCAATGTACTTTTGCTTAAGTCAGAATTTAAATGCAATACTTATTACTTGTAATGGAGTTGTTTTATTGGGACTTAGTAGCTTTTTTACTGAAATAAAGGATCGGAATATTTCTACCACTGACTGCAACAGGGATCAAACGTGTGACTGTGATGATGTCAAAGTAAGTCTTTTTTTTCCTTCCAGGTCCAGTTAGTGAATAACTCGTATAAAGGAGTAAAGTACCTGCGGCTGAGCACGCTGGCGGCTCTGGGCTACGCTGTGCTGGTCATCGATGGACGAGGCTCCTGTCAGCGGGGACTAAAGTTTGAAGGAGCTGTGAAAGACAAAATGGTAGTTAACACTTGAATCATCTGTCTGCTTCAGGACAGACCCATTTAGAGGAATGAACATAGTGTTTAATTTACATGTTTTAGTCTTATAGAAAACATTAATTAATTTACTGATAATGAAAGTTGGTGTTTTTATGACCTCATTACTATATAATAAGATATGCAGCTTGTAGTCACGCAGTCATCATACTCAAATTAGATTCACATAATTGTATGTTACAAGAAGATTTTTTTTTTTTTTTTCCCTGAGTTTGTGTAACCTTTTTTTGTAAACTTGTAGAAGTGAATTCCTACATTGTGTGCATTGTATGTAGATTGGTAGTAAAAGGGTGTGAATGGCAGGCGAGTTACCCCTCTGTTCTCCTCCAATCAGGGTCAGGTGGAGATTGAAGACCAGGTGGAGGGTTTGCACTACGTAGCAGACAAGTACAAGTTTGTGGACCTGAGTCGTGTTGCCATCCATGGCTGGTCGTACGGAGGCTTCCTCTCCCTTATGGGCCTCATCCACAAACCTGATAGCTTCAAGGTTAAAACCATCAACGTTTACTCTATTATTGTGCTGAACTGGAGCGATGTAATGTACTCTACTACCTCACCTGGTACTACTAGTTACTATTTCAACTGCATCATAGAGAGCTATAAAATGCCTGGCATAATTTCTCCCCCACAGTTGTCAGATTATTATGTATAATTCAGAAAAAAATGCTTCTGTTTGACTTCCTGTCTGTGTATTTTTCAGGTTGCCATTGCTGGAGCTCCGGTGACGTTGTGGATGGCCTACGATACCGGCTACACTGAGCGATATTTGGACACGCCTGAGAAAAACCAGAAGGGATACGAGGCTTGTTCAGTCGCCCTGCATGTTGACAAACTCCCCACTGAGTGAGAGCTGTGATTTTTAAATCATACTGTTTAGTATTTATGCCTAAAATGTGATCACCATTCTGTTCATTATGTGCACCAAACAAATATGAAAGACACGTCCTACTGTACTATACTTATCATATCTTGTGTTATCTACTTCTTTTATCTACTGGTAGGTAGAAGTTTACAGAGGGATTCTAGTCCTTTGTTCCTGTTAGCTGTAGTATCAGTTACATTTCCTGCTACAAATGTGTTTGTAAACATTTGGGAAGAAACTAAGAATTGGATCTTTGTGCTTCACACAGGCCCAACAGATTGCTAATCCTGCACGGATTTCTAGATGAGAATGTGCACTTTTTCCACACCAACTTTTTGGTATCTCAACTCATCCGGGCAGGGAAGCCATACAACCTGCAGGTAAAAGGACTTACTTTTTATACTGACTTTAGTGAAAACTGTAATGACGCTGTCATAAAGTTTAAGGAGGTCAAAAAACTCTAGCAACAACTTGTATAAAGAAACAACTTTCTATTACAAAGCACATTTAAAGTGGCTATATGTATATGTCTGTATTGTTGCCAGCGGCCTATTTGGACAAAAGTGGAAGTGTTTTTACCACACGTTCTGAAGGACTTTTCATTACGATGCTATATTGCGATGAATATTTTGCTCAAACAGAAAATCATTAGTTTACAATAAGAGAATATGTTACAGATGCATCGTTGCATTTCAATTGTTACATACGGTAATGTAAGTTACTTTGGATGTATCGTGAGCTTAACAGGGTAATGTTATAACTGTCACTGTGTCACGAGCCAAGGCATTAAGAGTTTGTTGTAGCAACCAACGTAACAATAACTTTGATTATATAGCGCATTTCATGAAACCCAAAGCAAACATCTGCGCTAAATGGAAGGGTGACGTAATTTAATGTTGGCTACTGACGTACAACCATCGCTCAATCTAAAGTTGTTTTATAAATGAACTGGACATATAACATCCTTGAGGGCCAATTCAGAGTCTGTTTAATCTACAATCCCTTAATTGTCTCTTATTTGTTGAAAGCCCGACCTAGCGTGACTCAGGTTTAGCCCGTCATCTATCTTTCCCTTTTAGCTTTTTGTTCTTTATTTCCTTTTTTTACTGTGATGGTTCTGCCCCAGTATAAGTCATATTTACAGCAGATAACTTTAAATACAATTAGGCCTATATAAAGAAATATTCTGCTACCCTTTAATAATTTATAATTTTATACTCTTTGTTGATCCACTAAATTGGAATTGGAAATTACAATTTACACAGTCTGTTCTCACACTACACACACCTAGCTGGACACTCACCAACACAGGCTTTTGTGTTGTTAGGCCAAAATCTGTGAACCATCAGAATGTGTCGGACCCCAGCAAAGGCATAAATAAAAAACAATATAAAAATAGCGTTCTTTTCAATGTTAGTCTTGTTTGCTATTACAGTTTCCAAAACGTTTAAAAGTTACATATAGTCACTTTAAGTAAGATTAGTACAAAAAAACACAACCAGTTATGTTTGGTCTTGTTCTTCTTCGGATCTCTTCTTTCTTTAATAAACTAAATTGAGACAGCAGCAGGGAGGAAGGTGTAAAGTTTCTGCAGTTTTTTTCCCAGTAGTTCAAACAAAGATTGGCTTTGAAAAAGTTAAGATATTGTACTTGATAGTCTATCGCAAATCAAGAAAAATTGATCTACAATCCTGGAAAGCAACAATCCTGATCCTTGATGATTAATTGTTGTTGTTTTTTTTCCTTCTGTTTTTCCAGGTTTATCCCAACGAGCGGCACAGCATCCGATGTCCAGAGTCTGGAGAACATTATGAGATTACGCTGCTGCACTTCCTCCAGCAAAACCTTTGATAAGCCTTTCCACACACTGATACTTCCTTTCCTCGCTTCCTAACCTCCTCTCTTATCTTCTCTTTCCCTTTTCTCCATTTATGTAAACCTGCATCCCCTTCTCCTTTCACTTGATTTTATGATGCGCTGAATGCAAGCTTTGCTAAACTGCATCACACCTCGAGTTGTTTCATCAGTCTTAAAGGTGCTGAAGCATCATCAATAAACACAAGATTATTATTACAATTTTAGTATAATTACTATAAATGAGACCGTCCCTGAGAGAAAGAAGACTTGTAGTCTTTACACTGCATTTTACAGTGGGAGGTCTGCTGGATTGCTTTAAGCCCCAAAACAAACAGAGGGCGTCCTTTGTCCTGTGCAGGCAGAAAAAAAATCACAATGCGACTGATGCTTAAAATGCTGCTCGTTTAACAGAACTTTGTCAGCAATGCAAAAAAAAATACAGAAGTGGACCTGCCATGCTCGGTTTTCACTTTTTTTTGTGCCATTCCTTTTTTTAATTCCTTTTTTTTATTGAACTCTTGTACTTGTACTTTGTTTCTCTGGGACCTGTCTGATAAAGTTATCATTTTTCCAGTGTCTGTGAATAAACACTGGAGTGAAGTTGGTAAACAAAGTTCTATAAGAGCATACACGCAAGCTCTTAACCCCCCTTGTCGTATACTCTGTGCCCATGACTTTTTATGTGTTTTGCCACACACACACACTGATCTACAAGAGAGAAAAAAGTCGCAGGCCACATTTTTATTGTGTATTGTTAACAAACATATTTTTATGGATTCTTATGCACTCATTAAGGTGGAATTATGTAGCGACCTGTTGCTGTTTCACTCACTTGCTTGCTTTAATCTTTCCGGGGAGCTTTTTTTTCTTCTGCTGCTGCTGAGGACTTTTGCACATATTACGTATATTTGCCTTGGTGCCAACAAACTGACCTGTAAGATGATGTATGACACAACTGTTGGCAGTCTGAGGTGCCTTGCAAGAGTTTTTAGAGCGCCTGCTCATACAGTATATATCAGGGAATCCTACGATGATGAAATGCCTTGTTACGTGTGTGTCTGATGACTATCTGTAAGATGAGCTACCATAACCTGTTCATGGTTAAATGTACTCTAAGATATTGAAGAAATAAACAGAAGTGAACAATTTTGTTTTAAAGTCTTGTCACCAAATGAAAATGAATTATTTAAAAAAGTTTTTCAGATTTATTTTTGTAAAATAACACAAAAGATTCCTCTTCTAAAGGTTCAGGCAGTTCTAAGATAAACATACATAAAAACAACTAACCAATTAAAATCAACCTCAGTGAATAAGTCAGATCTATAACAAAATGTTGTTTGGTGCAGTTGCACCTTTTTAAGCATGAACAAAGAGCCAAGATGTATTAAACACTTTTAAAAAAACTTTTATTTCATCCCCTTAATTAAAGGCAATATAAAATGTCCAAAGTGTATACACGTTGAAAAAAATACACTATACATTATTAAATGTTTAAAACACAAAGTATTACAAAATAAGATTAAGAAGCCCTTATAAAGGGAATCAACACCTGTCAATATGACTGAACATGTCCACTAAGACAATGATTGATTGTATGGCATGGCATAGAAATATCTGATGATCCAGTGCATGTTCACAGAGATCATGAAATGGAGTTAAATAGTTTGATGTGTGACAAATACAGTTTGATGCATTTGTCTTCTTTGGTCCTCTGCTGTTTGAGACAGACTGATCTGCTTAATGCTTTATTGTGGTGGGTGCGATTTTCAGAAGAGTGGTCTTTACAGAGTTGTTTTGTCCCTTTGTGGACGTCCAAAACATCCCTTGTCTTCTGGATTGCTGTACCCTGAGCAAGCTCGGCCTTCTGGGATATTTACCATTAAGGTTTGAGTCCCCACAGCTACTGAACCACCAACCACCTGCAACAAAAAGAGTATTTTTATTAAAAAAAAATATTTTAAATTTTTCGAGGTATTAAGCCACTCAGACAGTTTGTGTGTGTTGAGGTTTTGGGGTCCGTGAAGCCGTCGTACCTGAGAACAGTTCAGCACAGTTGACATCTGCAGCGAGGTCATTGTCTCTGTCGGCTGTAGAAAAAGGAAGACCAGATTCTCCGGTTGTCACTATTTTCTCCTGAACCCCAGATGAAGATTCCAGGTGGAGAGCAAACTTCTTCTCTTCTCCATCGAGTTGTAGTTGATACCGAGCCTCCTGTTGCTGCTCTCCTGCCCAATCAGAGATCTCCACCTGCAGGACGTACTGGTCTTGTTTGGAGAGAGAGTGGATGTTCTCCAAGCCCAACCAAAACTCACCTGAGGGGACGAGAAATGTTAGGATTAATTGTTGCCCTTAAGGTTTAGTGATGCAGATAATATTTAAAGAACCTCTTTGCACCAAGTTTCTCACCATTTAGGTTGCCAAAACCTTTCTTGTAGCTTTCCCACAGCTGGTTGAAGTTCTGGGATCCATCGTGACGTTTCTGGATGACGGTCCATCCACCTTCTGCAGAGAGAGGGAGAAAAGATTAAGTTAAAGAGGTTTATAACACAATAATAATTCACGTTTTATTGTATTGGAAAACTTTTCTCTTCGTCAGGCAAAATGTGAGAGCCATTAAGATTTTTTGAGAACTCTTATAACTCTAGTGTAGTTTTGGCTAAAAAGTTGCCTCACTTAGCCTCTAGCAGTGTAACCAGAGGACCTTTTATGGAAAGTTCATGTTCGACTCACCTGAAGTCATTTGACAGAGGACGTTAAAGGGCTGGGAGTTCTCTGGTTGGATCCTGTAGACGCCGCTGGCTCGCTGCCCACGTACAAACAGGTCATGACAGTCTCTGGCCAAACCTGACAAAGCACAGAAAACTGATTAGATCATTGAGGTTTTTGTTCATACTGAGGCAGCAGAGAGTGTTGAGTCAGACTCGGGTTTGAGTTTGCAAATGAAATTTAGTACATTTGCAAAAATTCTTGATTAATCACACTTGCTGCTTTTTTATATCTTGCTTGAGCTTTCTGTGTCCTAAGAACATAAAGTACAGTAGGTGTGTTTTAAGAGATGCTGTCTTCATTTTCTCCTGATCTTTGGACTGTATGTGAGCTGCTCTGCCAGCAAATCAGGTATTACAAATTCAGGTGCAAAGGTGAACGTTTGTTCTTATGTCACTTTAGGATACATGACTAGCTCCTCGGTGCACTCTATTTAATGTGTCGTAGATGTGTACTCTCTCAGGCATTTGTGTTTCATCTCAAAGTACTCGTATTTGTTTATCTGCATTTAGTACTTAAGGAGTAATGCCCAGATGAAGAAATGAGGGCAGTTGTTACTTAGTAGTTAATTTTTCTAAGGCGGCACAATAGGTTAAACCTTTTTACAAAGTCTTTTCAACATCATCACTCATTTACTTTTTCCCCCTCACTCTCAGAGCTTCTTTGTCTCTATCACTTTTAATTTTTTTAACAGTTTATTTTCTTACTTGATGTGTCTTTGGTGTGCTCTGCTGGCTCTCCCATCAGTGCCGTCTCCTCATCTCTCCGTCGGTGTGATTTTACTCTCTTGTGTGCAACCTGGTGGATCACAGAGAAAGGTCAAGAAAATTCTGATTAATCACTTACATTCATCATGTTACTGCTAAGGTAATCTTTTGGTTAGAGGGCTCATCCTGCAGCTGAAGGTCTCTATTACTGGCTAAATCACACAAGGTTTACAGTTTATTTTAATGTGGTGAAACTCACCTTGCTCTGCAGTGTTTGCAGGTACAGACTCTGTTTCTCCAGTTTGTCTTGTTGCTGCGTAATTTTCTCCACCAGCTGGTCAATGCGTCTGTTCTGAGCTGCAACCAGTCTCTGGAAAAATAAAACCTTTGGTCAGCTTCTGATGGAGGTTTGTCTCCAATAGTGACACTCCTTTAGAAAATGTACTAGTCTGTGGGCTTTTTAATTGTTATTTATCTCATTTGAGAATTACTCATTTAATTCCAGTAAGCTGTGTGAAAGCAGTATTTTCCTCTTACCTGGATTAATGAGACTCTTGTGTTTTCGCTATTGTTGCTTTTCAATGTTGGCTCTTTAAGCACTTCATCCACCTTCTCCTCCAGTCTGTCTATCCTGGTGTGGATGCCCTCGTTCTGTGTCTTTACCTCCTCGGCCAGCCTCTCCCTCTCCTCATCTTCCTTTTTGCTTCTTGCCTTCAGAGCTTCATCTTGCTCCTGCTGCATCCTCTCCAGGCCAGCCACAGTGCCATTGAAGGCCTTTAGTTTGGCATTGATGTCTCTCATCTGGGCTTTGGTCTTGTCCACGTGCTCCTTCAGACCCTGGCCCAGCTGCAGGAGGCCGTGAGCCACCACGTTCATGTCGTCCCAGGAGGCGTGTTTGTCCTGGCTCAGCAGAGCTCTTCTCTCCGTGGGGAAAGCGGTTGCTGCATGCACCAAAATGATCATCAGGAGGATAAGAAGCTGTGGCATCTTCATCTTTTTGTCGGCTGTTTCAGTATGAAAGTTGGTTCTGATGTGTATGTCTCTCTCTCTTTCTCTGTTCTGTGCTGCTGAACTGCATTGTGAGGTTTTTATTGCTCAGTGCTGCAGCAGAGGGCTCCTCTGATTGGCTGTTGGAGCTTGGAGGTGGAGCAGGAGGGAGGCTGGGGGCGTGGATAGTCTTTAATAGTAGTCAGTTACCCTTATGCAGACTTGGATCATGATACAATGAAAGGTCTGAATTACTGATTAAACACTGACTGTTACAGGAATATAACATTGATTCTGTTTTACTTTCAAAGCTCAAACTGAGGTTATCTACCAAAGCCCTTTTATACATTTCTTTCATGTAATTAATCTTTTTTTCCAGCTGTGTTCCTTGTAGTTGTTCCTTAGAAACTCAAATATTGTATGTAGGGCTGTAATTAACAATTTTTCTGAACTAACAAACCGTCTGTAAAATATCCTAGAGCTGACATCAAATGTCTGTTTTGTCTGACTAATAAGTTACCATGTGTTTTTCACCTCTAAAGAAATCCCAGTCTTACATCCCTAAAACACACTGAATAAAATAAAACTATTTGTTATTACAGTGTTTTTCATATTTCCATTTTTATTTGAGCATTTCATTCATCCATTATTTAAACCAATACCATATGGATAGTTTTAGCATTTTTGTTGAGTTTTGTGTGGGAGTGCAGATTGTTTGGGGAAAACGTCAGTGAGAGGAGAGGAGTCAGTGTGAGAAGTAGGGGAAAGTTCAACCCTCAGGCCTTTTTACACACTCAGTCCTGACAAGAAAATCCAACAATTATACGCACACAGTGCACGTGATGAGGTTCAGATGGTATGCCAAACACTGAAACACACACACATGCAATACATTATGGCAACCCATGTCTTTGTGACATATCAGAAAAACACTTTAAAAGAAAAATAGTTTACTCAGAGAAAAGAAAAAAAAATGTATTGGTCAGATTATAAGTATTTAGAAAATGTATCTTGCATTCAACAAATGTGCTGCCTTTTTGTCTAATGTGATATTTGAATATTTTTGAAGACATCACCTTGGGCTTTAGGGAAAATATGATGGGCATTGTTGTACTACTTTTCCACATTCGTACAAGCCAGGCAATCAATTAATCAAGAAAATAATTGGCAAAAAAAAACTCCTTAGTTACAGCCCTAATCTTATGTATAAAAAGAAAAATGGCAACATGAAGAACACACTAACATCTAAAAGTCAGGGGATTAATTAAGTTATTACAATTCATTCTGAGGGGAACATAACTTTAATGACAATCGTTGTGCAGAGATTTAAATTAAAACCATAAATGTGAACCTCATGGCGACGCTAGATAAATAATCACCAAAGTCAGTAGGATTCATCCTCTGTGAACCATGAATGTCTGAACCACATGTCATGACAATCCATCCGTTATTGGTAGTTCTCAACCACCGACTCAGCACACAGACCAAAAAATAGCCTGTAAGGGGAAATGGTTTGAAGGCTTTTTAAAACAGTTGAGACATTCGTTTTATTTCTAATAAGAAAAAAAAAAACCCTGTATTGACTCAAAATGAAACCAGACGGCCAAAGAGGAACTCCATTTGCATGGCATGTTGCACGATTACAAAGTACACTAAAATGGAAGTAAAACAAACATTGACGTTTGTCTCAAACATGAATCTGGATAGCTGATTTAATTTGTTTGTATTCCTAATATAGCCTTTGGGGCATTTACCTGCTTTCACGTTGTTTGTACTGCCATGATCTGATCTGTGACAAAGTGCACGTATCTTCTGAGCTGCAGGCTGCCGCCCTGCACGTATCCTCAAACCTCTTTTTTCCTCTTTTTTTTTTCTCAGCTGACATGAAGCAGAGCATTGTCTGCAGCTCTGTCCTGAATCAGCTGGACCAAGACGTTTTCCATGATTAGTCAGCGGTATTGTCGATGAGGTTGTGTTTGGACGAGGCAGCTTGCATGTCCATGCCTTGCCCCCATTGCAAAAACAGCTGTTTCCTGTAAGTTGGAATAAAAGGACGTTCAGACACTGGTAGATTTAAGGGTTTGTATTAAAATCACCCTAGGTTAAATTTGTGGTGGTCGTCATCAGAAAATGTTGTAACTGAATCCTCATTCAGGATGTAAACAACCAGTTAAGAAACATTTGACTTTTTTTTAAAGGTAACTTTGTTTACCCATTTTGTTGACCCTGCTAGCACTTCTTTTGGGGCCACAATTCTAAATAAGTTTTAACATAAAAAAATAATCTAAAAAACGGCACGTGGGCTGTATCTTCCTTGATTTTCTTCCAGTGTGTCACATAGAGTAAGACAAAGAATTCTGTGGGGCCATGTCCACAGTAAAGCAGAGACGTCCTAAACCGCTGCAGATATCTTTAAGATTATCCTCGGCCCATGTGCAGCTTGTATTTATGCCCACAAAAGTGTTGTTTCTTTGGTTGAACAGAAAGAGGTTTTAAATAGACCTATATCTGTATGGATCCTACTAGAATAATAATCTGAGCCTGTCAGTGGCAAAAACAGCATTTTTAGTTGGCAAAATTGACGATGCACATTTGCCCTATAGAATTATATTGCAGCCCGGTCTGTGGCTGCTGGTCACAGCGGTTTTGCCAGAGGTGGGTAGTGTAGCCAAAAATTTTATTCAAGTACTGTTACTTTACAATAATATGACTCGATTAAAAGTAAAAAGTAGTCATCCAAATAATTACTAGAGTAAGAGTTAAAAACCAATGACACGTAGAATACCAAAAGAGATGAAAGGAAAACAAGCTCATTTTAGCCTAATGTAGCGGAGTAAGAGTACAGTTTCTTCTTCACAAATCTACTCTAGTAAAAGTAAAAAGTATAGTGATTTAAAACTACTCCTAGAAGTATAATTTTTTTCAAGAACTTACTCAAGTAAATGTAATGGAGGAAATGTAACTTGTTACAACCCACCTCTGGTTCTCGCAAAATACTGGACCAATTTCAAAGATTGTTGTTCCCATCAGTCACTTACACACAAAAACATAGGAAAATGAGGTCCATGAAAAGGAAAAAAAAGAAAACCCTTTAATCCATCGTGGCTGTCACTGCTTTTACTAACTGTTAGTGTAGTAGTGTTTAAAGTTTTTTAGTTTTTGAGCTCTGAAAACAGCTGCAAACAACACTATGAGAGCGGTAAGAGTGAACCAAAACAGTAAAGTTGCGGACTGGAGAGCCAAACAATGAGCTGAAACTCATTGTACAGTAAAGCCACCACAGAAAGCTGTTTTCAGAGAGAATGCTTTTAAAACCCACTGGAGCTGGTGAACATAAAATAGTATTTGGCAGCTAAAGAGACAAATATTTCCCTCAGGATTTGGAGACCAAAAAACAGAGTTACCGAAAGTGAATATTTGACTTACAGTCATCAGGTGTTGCTCTGTGTCTACTGAATGTGTAAATGGCCAACTGTTTGCTAACAAGTACGCCAAATCAAGTTTATAATGTTACATGTCATTGATCCACCAAATAAAACCATGTAAGAAATACTCAACCTCTGTAGACAAAATTGTCTATAAAAGGGTTGTCACTTTATTTGCATCATCAAATAAAAGATTTTAAAATCAAATTTTTAAACTCTAAACCCTGCACCTTTTTAAGTGACAGGATATCTATTGATGAAAGGATTTTAAATGTTTTTTTATGCTGTTAGTCTTTTACGCTTGGTCTACATACTTACATTTTTAAATAAATATTCCAGTTCAAGTTAGCCTTGAATGTAATATGAGAGTATGTCAAATTTTCAAATGTGGATGTTGAATGCAGTGATGCCCCTAGATATTTTGGGCATTTAAATGATAATCTTCAAACAAATAAAATGATAATATTGTCCCTTAACAGTATATTAACTGTGGTTATCTGCCAATTCATAAATCTTAACACACAGTTTTCCTCTTCTAACATGTCCTGAAACATCCCTGCACCTCGAGGGCGCTGAGTGCAACACATGTCCCATCAGATCTGCACATGTACAATACATGAGGTTCCACAGAGGAATAGGGGGGTGATGGTGGGAGTAAACTGCGTTTCTAGGCACCCAGTGGGTTAGTGTGTGAAAGGTGAGCGAGTTGCCACGTGTCTGGTATGTTGCATCAGCCTCTGAGGGCAGAAAATATCCACGGAATCTGTTAAGGATCAGACATGCTCAGCTGGAAGGCGAGACCAACTCGCTTGTAGCTCAGAGCAACAAAAACATCCATAAGTTGTATATGTCTGTTTGTGTATGTGTTTGGGTGTGTCTGTTTCTGCGTGTTATTTTTGTCTCCCTCCCTCCTGCCTTTCCTCTCTTATTTTATTGTTATATACGGACCAAAGTACGGAGTGTGGATTGGTAGCTGGAGAGATGCCAGTTCATCTCCTGGGCACTGCCATATGCTCTAGAGCAAGGCACCGTACCCCCTCCCCCAACCGCTCAGGGCGCTGGTCCACCACTGGCTCACTCACTCTGACTCTCCATTTGTGCATGAATAGGTCCTGAGCATGTGTGTAAAGTGTAAATTGTAATTTCCCCACTGGGGATCAATAAACAGTATACATTATTATTATTATTATTATTATTATTATTATTATTCTAATATCTTGTTTGTTTGATCTGTAACAAAACCAAAGTGTAAAAATTACAAGTTGTGGTTTTACAGTGGGTTACTTGTCTCTGACTAGTTCTTGGCAATAAGCGGTGACTTTCTGGAGCCAGTAAAACTATGTAAAACGAGTCAATCTTCTCATCTAACTCTAACCAAGAAAGCTAATTAGCGTATTTCCCAAAATGTCCCTTTAACTAAAGTTAGCTTTAAACTTTTTTAAATAAAAACATTTTACATTTTTATGTAAGTTTTTACTGTATTTCATCATATATACTGTACCTATTTCCTGTCATTGAGAGTCATATAACATTTTCTATCTATATATTTTCAAGGAAACAAATCACCAAAAACCTGTTTTGTACTTTTATTTATTTATATGTTTGTGAATTTATTTTAAAAAGTTATGTTTTTGAAAAAAACAGTCTTTAGTCCTGGCTCGTCTCTTCTTTTAGTTTTTAGTCTTTTCAGTTTATTTGGCAGAAACGAAAAGTGTGTGAAAGGTAAAGTGTATAGTTTTGTGTGTTGATGTCATGGGGGATTTATAAAAAGCAGCTGTTATTTACAATTCTAAGGTTGAATCTCCGTTCATTCACTTGCATCACACTGACCTTTTACCCAGATTCCCCTCTCACAGCATACTGGTGCTCCTGCTCGCTTTGGGACCCGTTTCCTTTTGTTTTTGTACAATCCGATTCTCCAGCTTGCACTTTAACCTAGAAAGCAGTGTTGTTTCCCCGAAACGACGGCATCCAACTTCTGATCAAAGAGACGTTGGCATATAAGTCAGCGGTGTGCTATGTAAATACCTTTCCTGTTAATGAGGTTTTTATGGTTACTGTGAAACACTGAATGTATAGTTTTATAGTGATTAAATAAGCACCTGAAACAGAAAATCAATACTTGATCATCATGTGACTTAAAGTTTCATTGTGTTAATTTGTCAGTTAATTATCTGATACACTTTAAAAAGTACCACACAACTACTACTTATCATTCTTTTTGTTTTTAGCAAATGTATAATTATGAAGCTTTCATGTCATTTATATATTTTCTGGGTGTAGTGATGTCAGGTTGCTCCACTACTTTGATCTAGACTGAAATATCTCAACAACTATTTGATGGATTGCCTTGTAATCTAATTCAGACGTGTATGATATGGTCCCCACAGGATGAATCCTAACTTTTGTGATACTCTGACTTTTCCTTCAATGCCATCAGCAAGTCAAAGTTTCACTAATTCTGTGAAATATTTTAATATCAAGTAGATAAATGGGAACAAAATTGTGCGTAGACTTGGAAACAAGGCACAATAGAGAATTTAAAACCCTGCCAACTTCCTCAGCTCCGCACAGCTGGCCATTCACGGCGTGAAGTGGGTGTAAAGGTTGGATTGATGGTTTTGCAAAGTTTCAGAAGTTGTCGGATGTTTCTAGTCCCAACATCAGAAAGGTGCGTGTGGGGCGGAGGAGGTATCCAACACTGACCATGTGACAGGCCAACACATCCTCGAAACACAACAGAATAGTTAGATTTTAAATGACTTCCAAAACGGCATATATGACCGTTCATGATTCATGTAAAACAGACGTCATTGCGTCAGAAGCGAAGGTCCGTATAAGTCTGTTAATTTCAAAAAGTGACAGTTTTTACACAGGACACGAACCCCGGTCTCTTGAGACAAAGTCCTGTTTGTTAGTTTGACATCCCCACCACCCCAACCTGCCTCCTCCTTACGTGGAATCTGGTGCTTTCATACTTTATCACCTCACTTTTTCGTTTGCTCTCACGATAATTACTAAAGCCACGGGAAGTCGCCATTGAACAAGAAACACATTTAGGGGTTGTTATAAGCTGCTTGCACAATCAACCCAAACGGTCGTTTTCTGGGTGAAGACAGTCTGGACATCCTGACACGTTTAGTCTGGTTTAGACCAACTTGAGCCATTGCTAGTGCACAACTTGGACAGGCTGTGTAGATGCAGAAGAGGCAGCTTCTGTTCAACAATCAAACAAACTAAAGGCTGTTTGAGAGCAGAAGTTGTTTTAGTTGACACCTCCCTGTATGATTCTATTTTGAAAATAAAACCCCAGTTGACCTTTTATTGTCTTACTATTAACCAGGTATTAACCTCTGCCTCAATTCAGATATTTACTCACATGTGGATTCGCTGGTTTACTGCAACCAGCATCACTTTACTTGGCTGTGACCTCTGCTGTGAGAGGGTCAAATCCCTTCTCTTACACAGTTCACCTTTTACCCAGAAACCAAGAGGAAAGCCTGAGGCGTGTGAAATTGAAGAGAAAACTTCTACGTAGGGCGCCCAGATGGCTCAGTTGGTATAGCAGACGCCCATATATAGAGGATGTTTGCTCTTTGCCACAGCGCTTCTGGGTTTGACTCCCACCTGCGGCCCTTTGCTGCATGTCATTCCCCCTTTTATGTCTTCATCTGTCCTGTCAAAAATAAAAAATGCCCAAAGAAATAATCTTTAAAAAAATAAGAAAACTTCTACATATGCACAGACAGATTTCTGATTCATTGTGGATTTTCATCCAGCAGTTCATTATCTTTTCTTTATTGTTTTATGGTGATCATTTTTGAATTATTAGAAAATAATCTGAATTGTTTGCTTCTTCTGTGTTTTTAATTCTTTTGGATTTTATGTACTGCCAAACCAAGTTTAAGTCATAAAATTATCACCCACTATTTTCATTATAAATTAATCTTTTAAGTAATTTCTTTGTCAAAACTGCCAAGACCATTCTCAAACCTGCGGTTTCATAAAATGAATAGGCCTACTGTTTGATCTAGGTTTTGATCTGAACAAACAAAGTCTCACCTCTGGGACAATGGGTTTATATACACTACAGTAAATGATTATTAGATTGATTATAATTAGATCAGATTAATTATATAACAATTTGTTAGTAAGTCTTTGATTATGCTTGCACTTGTTTTTCTGAAGCCAAACAAGGAGCTTGTTTCCCTCTTCAAAGGCCAAACTAATGCAAATGTGTTTATGGCCTCTTCCTGTTTAGTCTCGCCTGGACTCTCCTTGAGGCCCGCAGTAAATAAAAAAACATGTTTTGCTGCCAGTGTCTCTGGACTTTGATTCACTCTCAGAGAACGTGACGGACAGGTATCCTGCTATCTCCATCCTGTCAGTACCACTCGCTGCTCAGTGGGGAAATTACTTTTTGTTCTGTTAAAGAGCTGCTGGCCTCAAACTCTGTTTTTCCTTTCCGGTTGCTCACTGTGTACAAAGGTTTCTACCACGGTAGAATAATAAAAGGTGAAGGTTCAAATAATACACAAAGGTGTAAGATGTCACCTGTGAGCAGAGAGTACTGCAAATAATCAGAGAGCAGTACACCCTTTTCTTTACACTGACTTTACAAAGACAAACCAGGACAACGAATAACTGTTTATCTTGCTTCAAGATGAGGGTACATTTTACGGTTTAATAAGAAATATAACATAATATAAAAACAGAGATCAGAACAGTTAGTTATCAAGCAATGATAAGTTTGAACTTACTTAATTTTTTTAGTGATTAGCTCCAATAAACGGACTGAATGCTGCTGTATGAAATTTTCCATCAGGAGTTGGTGGTAATCAAAGCAGAGGTGGTTATGTGGCCATAAGAGCTTGACTCTTAAACCAAAACTAATGTTGCTCTGTGTCTTTTAAATGTGTAATTTTTCGTTTATTTATTACCATATTCACAATAATAGGCCAAACAACCTGTTAACACTGACATCACCTTATAGAGTCACACTAAAGTATAAGGTTAAGCTTTATTGTTATTATACAATACAGGATTTGCACAATAAAATGCAGTTGTAGCCCCCTCCATGCTAAACACACAGAAATGTATAAATACCTATTCACATATTTTAATAATTAGAATATAATAAAATAGAACAAATTATATATAAAAAACCTAATATTTACAAAGAATATATACAGTGTAGCAACAAATAAGTCAATGTTCAAAGTTCATTCTTGAGCTACGGAACAACTGACCTAAAGGTCCATTTAGGAGCTGTTCTGGAGCTAAATCAGCTTGAAAACTATGAGATTAAATTTGGAAAATTAACCGTGGTTAGTTTCAGAATAAGATTTGTGTTTTATGTTAAACTGAAAATGAAAATGTCTGTGCGTGTGCATAGACATACTGTATATATGGGATGTTTTATTTTCTTATCACTTCACTTATATACTTGGTCCAGTACATTACAAATTTAAACTGTTTAACTTGTATAATATGACTGTTGATGTATTTCTCATGCTCACTTATTTTTGAATTTTAAGCAGGGCGTGTTCATGTCTCTTGGGTCTGTGACCCTCAGGACAGGAGGTCAGGCTGACCTGCAGGAAAGAGAAGCCATAAAATGTCTTAATGCTAAGTGCTAAGTAAACTAAGTGCAACTTCCTCCATCTGTGGGTTCCATCAGAAAATTGTCCCCGTCCTTAACTGCTGCAAGCTTGTCATGGTTGTAGGTCTACTTTCAGCTCAATAGCAGCACATATACCAGGGAGCATAACTAAACATTTTAAAGCAGCACTACAATTGTGGTGGAATTTGTAAACATTTATAAAAAAACAATGCCATTTAAAAATATTCTATTACAAGGTAAAACATAAAACTTTTCCCTGTAAAAGTAGAGAGGTACTAATTATATTAAGTAATAACCACACATTGTCGCCACTGTCGCACTAAATGCTTGCTCTTGGGGAATTACTGGAATTTGTGGGTCTTTGTAAATTAAAGAATGGGGTTACTCTATATGTAAAGTTTCTTGAGATAACGCTTGTAATGATTTGATACTATCAATAAAATTGAATAATTTGAATAGATCGTATCAAATAAGGATCTAGTCTCTGTAATGTCACTCATAGGTTTCTGAAGAGTTAAAATGAAGCTCAAAATGGGCGGCTTCCTGTGGCTTCAGCCGTCGCCATCTTGGAAGTGCCTGACGTCACCTAAATCCTGGCAAAAATGGGCAAAGAGGTGGAGCGTGGATGGACTTTAGGCGGGCCGAAAGAAGTGTATAGTCTATGCTTGCCTCCTATGACGGCAGCCATCTGTCACTAAAAGAGGCCATGCCCTTAATTATGCACAACTTTAAGCTTTGATACAATTTAAACTTAACGTTGTAAAAACAATTCACCCCCCACCCTACAGTTACAGAGATGATTTTTTTTTGTTATTTTTCAATGTATTTGTCTACTGCATAAGCGTTTCCAATGAGTCAGCAGAACAAGGTGTAAACACATAAACTGACATATCTACTCCTTATAAAGTCATTATGAAAAAATGTGTGTCTCATAACAGTAATAAAAAAGTCATAAAAAGTGTCCCTCGTGTCTCATTTTAGTAGGAATGTTAGATGAATTAACAACTTGTTATCTTGTTTTGTTAGCCTTATTTTTCAGAAGAGTTATATTTAGTTGACCTACTTTAAGGCCCATATATTATTTTTATATAATTATTTGGATATTTATTTTGAAATTAAACCACATTTTCTGAGCTTTAAGACTGTGTTCCCATGTTCCTTGACTTCTTGGTCCACAAGCAGTCGTAAAAAAAATCATAGTATAGTTTATAAAACTATAAACTATACTATAAAACGTCTTAGTATACAGTATGTCATAAAGTAGTCACAGTATAGTATGTCATAAAAAGTAATAAAGAAATAATAGTATGTCATTAAAATTCAAAAAAGGCATAGTGTAGTGTAAAAAGTCATGGAATAATATATCATAAAAAGGTCAAATAAGTCATAGGATAGTATGTCTTAAAAAGTAACAAAAACGTCATAGTTTAGTGTGTTATAAAAAGTCATAAAAATGTCATAGCATTGTATGTCACAAAAAAATCATAAAAAGTCATAGTATAGTATTGTCAGAAAATGACGAAAAAGTCATAGTATAATATGTCATGAAAAATCATAAAAAGTTATGGTATAGTATGTCAGAAAACAATCATAGTATATATTGTATTGTATCTAGTAAAAAGTCATAGAATACTGTGTCATGAAAAAGAAAGAAAAATTCATAGTATAGTATGTCAGAAAAACGTCATAGTATTGTATCTAATTAAAAAGTCATAGTATTCTATCTAATAAAAAGTCATAAAAAGCCATAGAATAGTATGTCAAAATAGTCATAGTATTGTATGTCCTAAAAAAATCCTAAAAAGTTATAATATAGTATATCATAAAAAATCCTAAAGAAATTGTATTGTTTGTCAGAAAAAGTCATAGTATAGTATGTCATAAAAAATCCTAAAAAGTCATAGTATAGTATGTCATAAACAATCCTAAAAAGTCATAGTATAGTATGTCATAAAAATGTCATAGTATTGTATGTTATACAAAATCATTCAAAAAGTCATAGTATTGTATGTCCTAAAAAGTCATATGATAAGTATGTCATAAAAAAGTCATAAAAGTCATAGTATTGTACATCATAAAAAGTCATAGTATAGTATGTCATTGAAGAGTCAAACAAAATTATAAAAACGTCATAGAATAGTATGTCATAAAAAATCCTAAAAAGGCATAGTGTAGTGTAAAAAGTCATGGAATAATATATCATAAAAAGGTCAAATAAGTCGTAGGATAGTATGTCTTAAAAAGTAACAAAAACGTCATGGTTTAGTATGTTATAAAAAGTCATAAAAATGTCATAGCATTGTATGTCACAAAAAAAACGAAAATAACGAAAAAGTCATAGTATATAGAATAGGCTCCATCCCCTGAGAACAATGACAAAAAAACCATTAGATCTGGTTGAAAGCTCAGGAAAAGTGGACCTTGAGTTCAAATAATTTTTTGTCAAACTTATGTTTCTAGGGTCAAGAATACACTTTTACACTCAATATGAACCCCATTATTCCTTTCACTACAAACAAAAATAAGACTCATAGATACATTCATCTCTTTTAAATTTAAAGAAATGTTAATATTACTGTTTAATAAGCTAGAAGATTGAACATAAGCCTAAAAAAAAATGCCTTTCAAAGTAAAAATGAACAGCTTTAGCTATAGGAAGTGGAAGCTGAAACTAAATAAAAACAGCCCTGTTTCTCAAATAGTTGATGTTGTTTCTCGGAGCAACACGCACAAACCTGCTCGCCAGTTTAACTTCACAACAGCAGTCATACAGTTATTGTTTGTGTTTCTGTTTATAGATAAGATTTTTACTTTTAAAGATATTTGGCGACATTTACTAAATAAAACAAACCTCAGTGGTGAAATAATAATATATTCTACTTTTTTTTTTTTTTAAACTAAAAAAGACTTTTTTTTTAAAGTCTTACATTCAACATTTCACCTAAGTAAAAGTTCCAGGTACTACCAACAAAATGTAGGCTACTTAAAATATTAAAGTAAAAGTACTTGGGTGAAATGCTCCCTTTCGGAGTTATATAATTGTGAAACATTAACTGATGCTTTAACACGTAAGCAGCATTTATCTTTTACTTCATGTAACGTTATACAGTAGATAGCTCAATCTATAGCACAGTATCATGTTTCAAAAATGTGTTATTATTGTATACTAGTTGGGGGGTGGCAGTAGCCCAGTCCGTAGGGAGCTGGGTTGGGAACCGGTGGGTCACTGTCCACATACGGACCAAAGTACAGAGTGCAAATTGGTAGCTGGAGACATGCCACGTCACCTCCTGGGCACTGCCAGGTGCCCTTGAGCAATGCACCGTACCCCCCCCCCCAACCACTCAGGGCGCTGATCCAGCTGGCAGCCCACTCAATCTAACATCGCTCCATTTGTGCATGAATAGGACCCGAGCATGTGTGTGTATTTCAGGTGTGTGTTAGTGATTACTAACAAAAAAATTGTAATTTCCCATCTGGGGAAACAATAAACAGTATAAAGCAAAATTACCTTAATATTGTACTTAAGTAGGCCTACACTACTAAATTAAGGGTCCTTATTTGCATCCCAGCACTTTTGACAGTCATTTTTTGTAGACTGTTGACTTTATTTAAGAGGTACCAAAATCCTCATGAAAACTGCCTTCAAAGTGAAACAACAGCGTCCTCAGCTGCTGCCTGGCAGACAAAGCACTGGTGAGGCCTTATGGTAGATCAGCTGTTTATTTCCATATTAAAACCTAACTGTGACTAGACCGTAACACATCTCAAGCAAGCAGTGTCAGACTGGTTGAATCACATTTAGATATACTCTAAACTATTTGCTGAAAAACAAAAGAAAACTGTAGCCTACTGTTGTAAAACAAGGCAAATGGGCTAAAATGTTGACAATCGTTTTGACATCACTCCTGGACAACCGCTGTGGGCTAATGGCTTGATCGACATTTGTAGCATGCGGTCATGAACGAGTAGCTAAGCATCTTGGAATTGTTGTCACTTTGTTTGGCGCCATTAGAACAAACTGCCGAACCAGCCTTAACGTTACCACTCTGTCGCAACCAGCCAGGGGATCTGGATCTTGGTCCTCATTTGAGGATTCAGCTGTCAGTCATTGATTCCTTCGAACTGTAATCTGCGGCAAACTAAAGAAAGCTGCGTCCAAATCAACAGACAAGAAATGATCGTATCAGACATGATCCTGCCTTCAAAATAAAAGCACAGAATGGGTAAATTGAAATATTCTATAATGTAGCCTGTTACAGTGTAGCCTATACAAAAACAAAAACACTTTACATAGGCCTACAGCCTTACAATTTGTCTTGGCATAAATAAGTCTATAAATATTGTTACATTCCTGGACAATGCCTCAAATGGACATGTATTTAAAGGACAATGCTTGCATCCAAAATCAATAGAACACATAACCAAACACAGATCCAACAGAAATTGAAAACTGAAAAAGTAATGTTTTTATTAAGACAAATCAGAATCTGCTTTATTGGCCATGTATCACAATGTGTGCACAAACAAAATTAATAAAAAATAAACAATAAAAAAATATTTGACTGGTTTTACATAACTTACACACAGTTCCAAGAACAATTTATAGGAAGAAAGAAATGGACATAAAGCTAAAATCAAGGACAACAAAACTGAACTAAGATAGGCAAAAATAATCATATAACTATTATTTAAATTAAATAGGTTTATATATGAATAGCCTATATATAAAGAGCAACAATGACCGACAACATACAATGTCTATGGTGGTGATGGTGTGGTCAGGCACTTGTTCAACCTGAGTCTGGAGAAAGTCCCAGCCCTGTGGAAGACCTCCTTTGTGGTACCAGTACCAAAGTTGCCAAGGATCCAAACTGTTGCCTTGACTTATCACCTGATGAAGACCATGGAGAGGATCATCCCCTGGCGGGCACACAGCTGGACCCCCTGCAGTTTACTTACCAACCTAGGATTGGGGTGGACGACACAGTGATCTACCTGCTGCACAGATCGCTGCTACACCTGGAGGACAGCGGGAGCACTGTGAGAGTCATGTTTTTTGACTTTTCCAGTGCTTTTAACACCATCCAGCCTTCTCTGCTCAGAGTGAAGATGGAGAGCATTGGAGTAGACCTACACCTGGCTGCATGGACAACAGACTATCTCTCCAACAGACCACAGTATGTGATGCTCCATCACTGTGTGTCTGACGTGGTGCACTGCAGCACAGGTGCGCTCCCCTGTCCTTTTCACCATCTACACCTCTGACTTCACTCACAACACCCCCCACTGCCACATCCAAAAGTTCTCCGATGACACAGCCGTTGTTGGATGTGTTTCTGAGGGGAACGATCTGGAATACAGGTTGAATATCAGGGACTTTGTCAACTGGCGTGAGCTCAACCACTTTCAGCTCAACACCAGCAAGACGAAGGAGATGATCGTCAACTTTCGGAGGAAAACATCCCACTTCTCACTGGTGAGCATCTAGGGATCGGACATTCAGGTAGTGGAGAGCTACAAATGCCTGGGTGTTCACCTAAACAATAACCTAAACTGGACTGATTACACATGCACTCTACAAGAAGGGCCAGAGTCCTCCATCTGCTCAGGAGACTCAGGTCCTTTGGAGCATGCAGGACTCTCCTCATGGCTTTTTATTACTCTGTGGTGGCCTCTGCCATCCTTTATGCTGTAGTCTGCTGGAGGGGGGGGGCAGCTCAAACAGGGACAAGAGCAGACTCAATAGACTGATCAGGAGAGCGAGCTCTGACCTGGACTGGAGAGAAGGATGTTAGCTAAGCTGACATCGATCATGGACAACACCTCTCACCCCCTACATGACACTGTGGGGTCCCTGAGCAGCTCCTTCAGCAGCAGACTGATACCCCCCCCCTTGGTGTAAGGAGAGGTACTGCAGGTCGTTCATCCGCTGTCAGACTCCAAACACCTGCACCACCTGATAATGGTGATAATGGCCTGTTGTTTGTTGGTTTGCTTTTTACTGTGGAAAACTGCTGCTGAATTTCCACACTGTGGGATGAATATAGGATTATCTAATCTAATCTATAAATGTCAAATTCCTAGATTACTTTAGGCTATAAGTGGCTGTTTATATAGGCTACAGTATACACGTGTATGGAAGCATGTCTATTTACAGTAGACTGTATACAGTGTGCATGATTTATATTTCGATTGATAGAAAGTTAAACTAGGCAAATAGAAAACAGAAAAACAATACAATCGATTCAAAATTGGCTTTTTATTTTGAAATCCTTATCCGGAAAACGT
Organism: Percina caprodes; assembly: GCA_013375575.1. NCBI lineage: Eukaryota > Metazoa > Chordata > Actinopteri > Perciformes > Percidae > Percina > Percina caprodes. Next base: position 3,358,327 of record JABXJD010000004.1, on the reverse strand, counting down.
GTTTTACATGTTACGTAACTTGACATCAGTCAGAGGTAGGAGTTTTTTCGTTTTTTTTCATCTTCTCCTCCTTAACTTTTCTTACCTTCTCCCGAAAGGCATGACAAGTCTCAGTGAGACTGGACGGAGAGAAGCCAGAAGGTAAGAACCAGCCCTAGGGAACTATTAACACACATGATACTGATACGTATTGATTTGCTGATTATTGGCTGACTGATCGACTCCGTTAACAAACGACAAAACCATTTACGCTGCGTGTTTTCCTCAAAGTGTAATTATTGATCACACCTAATGTAATTGTCTCCGCAACGCCTTTAATAAGAAAAACTTGGAAATCTTTATTAAATTATGATTGATTGCAGTAAATCTGTGTTTTTGATGCTCTTTTATTTTTCACTACTTTTCCTTAATAATCACCCAACCAAGTCTTTTCCTGAACGTAAAATTAAATTTGACTGTCTAAAAAGTGGTGTTTTAGGGTGTCATACTCTAAAAAAGAAACGTGATTAATAGTTTTAGATCAGAATTTAGAAATAATTTATTGCCAAGAAAGTAGCCTAACACAAAGAAATTTGCCCTGGTTGGTGCATACATAAACATATTAATAGATAGATATAGGCCTATTGATATTCTAGTTATGCCTTTTGTGCTCTTTAATCTTTGATGTTGAGCTGAAAGCAGTTTTAGACACAGTATTGTGCGTTTTGTGATCATTTTTTTGTTGTTGTTGCTCCACAAACCAGTACATCCATCTTTTAAAAGCATCTTAAACTCCTTTTTTGTTGTCTTTCTTCTGATTTGATTTTGTTTTGTGTACACAAACTCAGTTCTTGTTCTCAAAACGTCATGGTTCTCTGTCTATTTTATCTTCCTTGTTTTTCTTTCTCCCATAAAGCACTAGGCCTATTGTTTTGGAAAGTGCTTCCTAAATACAGTTTGTTTGCTTGTAGAGAGAATACATCCAAGAAATGAGGCTATTATTGTGTATCATCATCATCATCATTTAAACTGGTGTTGGATGTTCAGCTGTTCAGTCTGTCACAATGAGAATTGAAAACATAAACAGTAAACAATCCCTAAGTATCCAAATACAAAAATACAGGAAGAAATCCACCATAGAAGATGCAGAAACATCTGAGTAAAATATGGTCACTCCCCTTCCCAAGGGGTTGTGGAATGGGATTGTGGGAAACTCCTATACAATCTGGTATCTTTGCCTAAACTTAACCAAGTGTTTAGTTGCCTAACCTTAAAGCGGCTATAATCCATATTCTTTGATAATAACAATTTATCAAATGACAATGTGTCAAAATATGGCGTGAATCTGCAGCTCCCCTCAGCTTTTACAACAAGTTCTAGTCATTGTTTAGCTGTCCCATCCACAACATTTCTGTTTTGGCTCACTCTTACTGCTCTCATAGTTTCATTTCCAGCTGTAGCAGGCAGCTGTTTTTAGCAAAAAATCTCCAAATAGCCGCTGTACACTACCTGCTCAACATCAAACAGCAGACAGTGAACATAGTGGAGCATTTTGTGGCTAAATAGACAGATATTTTCCCTCAGGAGTTGGTGGAGACCAAACACAGCGCTGAAAGCGAAGGAATATTGAACATATAATGTTGACAACCGATGTGTTTGAAACCTCGGATTACAGAAGGGTGGAAGGGTTTGTTACTACAACTTTAACTACATTTGTGTCCAGTTTGATATTTGATGATGGTTGCTACTTGTTGGGAGAAGTAATGAAGTTTAGTTCTTGTTTATGATTGAGTTTAAATGATTTGATTGTAATCATAGAGAATCTATTGTCTGGTTTGGGAATAATCATGTGAAGAATGTGGAACAAAGTGATTGGCTATCATGCTAAAGAGAAACAATGAATGTTTATTTGCTTAAGTTAGGAATGTCAGGATGCGGGGGCTTTTTTTGTTGAATTCCACTTTAGCGTCTTCTTGTAAAATGAAACCCATCAAAGCTAAATGCAGTTTTATATGGATGCAATCAACTGTAGTTTGTCAGATTGGTTGTTTTGTTGATGTTGTTTTTTGAGATATTCTAAGGCAAATACATTTCCTAAATTGATAACTGCAAGACAATCAGCTGCACAAGAATGAGATGCGTAAGCAGATATTGACCTTTTAAATTAGTGTTAATCTCTTAACAAGTTTCTGTCTCTCTCAGGGGAAACTGTCATTCTGCAACAGGACTCTGGGGTTTGACTTACTGCTGTCACCTCAAAAATAGATTCACTTAAAGTTTAGTTGGCAGTGTCAGTGTTACACTCTGATACTCTGTATTTCCTCTCCTTGTCCCGTTATGTTTTTCTTGCACACACACTTTGCTCCGAATGCATGTTTTTCTCAACTTGTTTACACCTTAGAACAGTGTATTTAATTCAATCTGAAGTAAATTTGGGTGTGTGCTCATACTTATGAGCCTGATAAGATGCATGCTGTTGTATTTTTAGCTCTATTACGAGTGGTTTTAATTTTAGCGCCTCAAGACTGAGTTCTCTCTGCACTGCAGTGACATGATGAGCGAAGAGAAAGCTAGTTAAGATGAAAGTGTACCACAGTTAGAAACAAAATTGGCATTTTTTGTTAATCTGGTAAGTTTGCAATCCAAAAGAACCCCTGTGTTATGATATATTTGCTTCTGTGCATGGGCAATTGTTTTCTTATAGTTCATTAACAGCATGTGCTGTTTGTTTTGGTGCTGTTTCAGATACAGGTTACACAGTAAAACAGTTTGAGTAGCCTAACAGAATGTGTCCCAAGGCTCCTCAGATGCCAAAACACTGTACTGAGGACTGTATTACTCTGACGAGATGTCATAGCTACTGGAGAATTATTGTCGCGGCAACTATAATATATTTTGTCACAACAATCGTGAAATAAACCATAGAAATTCAGCATTCGCATTACAAAGTAATGCACCAGGAAAGTGTGCTTGAGGAGAGTTTTAAACATTAATTCTCTGCTGCTCTATACAAGTATATGGTTTGTGTACTTTTTATTGTTTAAAAAGTTAAAGCTTTTTTTTTTCTTCTAAGGCCACAATTAGTTTTAAGTGTCAAGGCTGTGTGGAACCTGATAGCAGGAGGTTTTCATCATAATTAGCAGGCATCCAGGCTTTAAAAATGGAAATTACCACTTTCAGCTTCATGCCAAATCCTCTGATTGGAGTGGCTTTCCAAATTGTCCTTCAAAAGAAGATACGCTCTTTAGAAGTTCAGTGTGTTTGAGTGAAGCAGCTGCAAGTTTTCTACATGTAGCTTTAGTTTTTACAAGGTAGAAAAACAACAACTTTGTCTGTAGTTTTTCTTTTCTTTTTTGTAGCAGAGACCATGTACAACAATTTTACAACAATGGTTCCAGAGTTGGCTTCAAGCTGGACAGGAAGTACTGAGCAATTACAATAAAAGACAACTGTACACAACAGAATGTAATAAACAGGAATTACACAAATATTTCATAATAAAACAAACGCAGTTGTGTTGTGTTGTCTAGTTCTTTGTAGCTGGTAGACCCTTTATAATCTCATAATATCATTTGCCCCATTAGTCTCGAGATTGTGACTTATAAAACCTCAATTTAGGTGTTGTTTTGAAAAGACTTTTGCAGATTGAGTTTGAATTTAATAGTTATCTCGAGATATTGGTTATGTTTCAAACTGTCTCAAGATGACAGAATCACTTTTTGTAGCAATGTAACTTAATTAAGGCTAATAATGTGAATTTAGTTGTCTGATTATTTACATCATTAAGTCCTGAATGAATTAAATCAGCTGTGATGTCTCCTGTTGGACATTTATATAACTCTGTCCAGCTATTAGATTGGGACAAACTCTTGAGTTAACGGAGACACTGAAAAACTTAATTATCTTAAAAGAAAAAGATATTTCAGTTGTGATTGTGAGAAAATAGCGTTTGATCATCGGAGATGACTTGTGATTACTTCTTAAACATGAATACGAGCATCTCAGAATCTCATTCATTATATCTTGATAATGAGGGTGAGTTGTGACAGAAGGAAAAACAGAGATGAAGACGCCCATATAATGAAATACTTAAATTGTAATGTCAGGATAACAGACCACCCTTGTGTTCTGTAGTTTCATTTACAGCTTGAAAATTAGTCAAAGGTCGTCTCTCTAAATGGATCTACAGTCATCTCTCGCCTAAGCCTCAGGACCTCTCATTTCGAGCTCGGAGGCAGTTCAACATCATGAATGGTTTGGTAAAGAATGAAAAGGTTACTAAAAGACAAAGCTGCTGATATTCATTAATTACATTCCTTGTCAAAACCAGCAACTTCCAGACTTCCCTACCTTGTCTGCTCCAAACCCCACTGGTTTCTACCAAAGAGTCTTCAAAAAACAAGTCACAAATATATAGTTTAATTTAAAAAAAGATTAAATAGTTTCTAAAACAGCAGGGCACTGTAGTTTTTAACTAAATTTATTTGAACAGGAGTAAATTATAATGAATTGATTTCCCTTGATCAATAACGTATTCTGATTCTGAAATTGTGCTTTTCTTGGGGACTACTTTCAGCCATGGCTTAAAACACATTTCTTGCTCTAGAGTATTCACAGCAGCAGATACTCAAAATAAACTATAGTGCCCATGTTCATTCTTACGAAAGAATATGTGCCCAAATGCAAGAGTACTGCACATTGATGTGTTTTTAACAGCTTTTGGACAACAACGGAGCTCTCTGGCACAGATGAATACGAGGCATCAGGTTTTGGCTAGATTTAGTGGGATCAATTCATTGTTGGTTTTGGTCTTTGCACATGAAGAACAAAGAATATTACCAGGTTTATCCTTTTAAAATTGTGCAAATTCCTGTAGGCTATATAATGTTTGACCTGTATGGTTTATTGGTTATGAAGAGTTTACACTCATCTGCCTATGAACAACCGATCATACTCTTATGAAATAGTAAAACAAAACAGGACTATAATAAGACTTTTAGTGAGTGTCTACCACTGTGGTCTAATCAGACGCTCCTCTCTCTGTTATCTCCACTGCCTGAGAAACACTGAATGAAAAACATAGAGCTAAAAATACCAACGTTAACACAAGTACTTGGGCAAAACTTGGGAGAGAGGCACTAATCAAACTGTGTGCACTAACATCAGAGTGGGACAACACCAAACTAACCAGCACTGCTGCATTTTGGTTTATCTGGTGAAGACACTGATCATGATTTACAGGTTGTGATATTTGACCCTAAAAAGCTTTTTGGCTGGTGAAATGGTGAATGTGGCAGACTAGTTTGACTGTTGTGGCATGTGCAACAAAAATGTCCAACTGTCGCTCTGCCTGAACTGACCGCTTCTCTCTGTGGAAGAATGAAACCACGACTGCTTTTGGAAAACTTCCTGCATGTCACTGTGATGCCACAAACCTAACCCAAAAATTTTCATTTTTGGATCAAACAAGGATTGTGTGCTACTGAAAAGAGTTTAGTTCGTGTGCTCAAACTTTCTCTGATGCTGATTGGTTTGATAAGCTAGTAGTTTGGACACAACCACATTACTTGAAGCCTGAAAAGATAGATTTTTTTTTGTATTTTGGGATCTGCTTCTTGCGTGATCTGCTAAAATCACGTGAATCCAACTGCCGTACAAGGTGCGAGGCCTTGAACTAGAGTTATCAAATTGGTTTCCCAGCAAAGAGATCACCTGTGTTCACTGGCTTATAAGAGAAGAAATGTTGTGTTTAGCAATGAACAACGCTGACATGTTCAGTTCCCACTGCAAGGTGAAAACTATATTTTACAGCTTAATTTTTCTTTTCTTTTTTTATGTTCCTGACTCTCTTTGTTTAGCAGTTTCTGTATCCTTTTTTCTCTTCTTTCTTGTTTTGTACTCTCTAATGCTAATTTCAATTTTTGTTTAAAGCATTCTGTAAAAGCTTTTTTTCTAGCAAAATGCTTTAAAATACTGGTTAATTTCCAATAGAGTGCACTTTAAATCTTGTAACCTTTACTACTCCTTTACAATTCAGTTATAAGCCATTAGAATAACTTTTTGGGTGAATAATTTCTTGGGGCATTTCCAGCTTTTCAATAGACAGGACAGCCAGGTTGGACTCAAACCCTGGACCTCTGCGTCAAGGCATAAACCTCTATGTATGTGCGAGCCTGCCAGCCAACCTGGTCACTGGTTTGTCATTAATAGTTAAGTCTTTAATAAAGAGTTGAGAGTTTTTGCACTTTTTAAGAAGCCATCAAGTATCGGTTATAATTGTAAATACATTATTAATAAATCTCTCAAAGGTAGGGCTGGGTATCGTTCAAAAATACTTGATACAGATACCAATACCGTGACTTTGATACGGTTCCTAAACAATACTTCTTTTTTTTTAACCCAATTTTAAAAAACAAAAAACATTACAGCACAAATCTTTGTATTTAGTGTACAGCATCTACTACATGAGCCTGCTCTGTGTAACGTAGAATTTTTTCTGCGTGCCGCTACGACCTGTAGCCAATCACAGACATTGTTAGATCTTGGTAGAAGCACGCTGCATGCTTTTTGGCTCACTGCTGCTGATGACATTTACTTCTTAGGTATTGAAATAGCGTATTGAATTATAAGGCATTTTTTTGCAGTGACTTCCTGCAACATACCCGGCATGAATAGCTGGCTATTTTTCCTACAGTAGACAGTGAATGGTGATGAACATGGCGGATTTTGTGAGAGACAAAGAGGATGACTTTTTTTGACAAATGACCAATTATTTTTTTTTGTTTTTGGTGTGATAAAGTCAACTGGGAAAAACGCAGAATGGACCCAATAAACAGCTGTCCACAGAGTAAGTGATTACTGTAAACATGAAGCATGGTTATTTTACGTGGTACAATGCCCCATATTAGACCTGTACTATATCACGCAGAGTTGCTGCGTGATATCTTGGTGCCATGTAGCAGTGCTTCGGCTGTGCACCCAATATAGTCCAAAGTCAATATCTGCCTAGGAAATTGTCTAGTCATAATCTGCATTGCCATTTGTACTTGTTAATATGCAGGCCACAAGAAATAATAATAATTTTTTGGGCTTTTATTCACAATTAACCGGTAACAGAGGATTCCATTCACTACGGTAAGCTAACTAGCGACGGCGCAGCCAGTGTTGCACCAGACTAAAACAATGCATGCACTGAGACAAAAAATGTGTTGGCCCACCTATCTACAGCTAGGAGACTGTGATAAGCCCTATTTCCACGGTGGCGTATTCCTTTGAGTGTCACCAAAATAGTGGAAAACTGGTAAAACAAGGAGGTAAAAGACTTGTGCAATACATAACGTAACAGACAAGGCAACAGAAGAAGAGTGAGTAAAACAGAATTTTTTTAATGAAAGAAGGATTCTCTTTTGCAATTTGGGTGAGATCACTCTGCAGATTGTCTCAGGGTCAGCTGCATGGCATCGATATGTTCAATTAAGTTTTGTAATGCCTGGCAAACATCAGATTGCCTCTCAGGAATAATGAGCGACCCAAATCTGAGGAGCTAACTGAATCAGTGCCTGATGGAAAACTAAATTAGAGCCCACAAACATGTATTTTCCACAGCAGCAGCTCCATGTTGATGAAGGTGTGTTCACAGGAGCTTTGGGAGACATTTTAAAGACCTACGTACACCCAGTGCCTTGTCATTACCCCGATGCTCTCCATCAAAGAGATGCTGAACTGGTATAATTTCCACCAGTGAAGGAAATAACGTGATAATAGACACATATTTCAGTTGTTTCTGGGAAGAAAGCTGCGGACATCTGGTCCTGTTCTGTAGTTATAAGAATCAAACATCTAGAGACTTCAGTTGCTACTGTTGTAAAAGAGAGATTTGAGTCACAGTCCTACACACAAATCTGTGAACCAGAGATACATTAAGATGGTGTATATTTGAGTTATTTAATTGGCTAGAAAACAAAGAGCTGAAATTATTAGAAAAGAAGGAAATATGTGAAAAGAGACATTTATAAATGGAAAATTCAGTTGAGAGAGAGAAAAAGCCTTTTTCTTGAGTTTGTCTAACTATGGAGGGAAAAAAAGGTGTTTTCGTTCAAAATGCAATGTGACATCAGAGCTTGAAAGTGGCTAATTAGGGAAAACTCTATTTGTGAGCGCTGCTTTGTTTCAGGGAGGGGCAGCCAGCCGTCAGCTATGAGAACGTTTAATTCTAAGGTGACTAGATGCTGCTGCTGGAATACAAACTGTGTGCAGCTCTCAAACAAAATCATTGTTTCCAGAAAGAAACATATAATGTTATTTCAAGAATTCAATCATGTCCAGTCAGGTTTTTTGGTTCTGTGGTCACCCATGTTAGAAAATTTACTGGATGAAAAACCATAATGCAGTTTTGACAACATACACTGGAAGTTGTTACTGGCAAGAGAAATACTTTTACAATTGTAAGGATATTTATTAAAGTTACTTGGTGTTTCTTTACTGAGTTGCAGTGAGGGATAGGAACACAAAATGGGATTTTTGTACTAAAAAAAAACTTTAAAAGATAACCCACTTGATTTGACAAACTCAGACTACTGAAGCTTCAAGTGTTTTTGCTCAGAACAAGGACTATGGATTTTGCGCTTATTTCAGCTATGAATATCTCTTTCAATGTACATACAGGATGGACATGTGAATATTGTATAACAGACTTGGAAAAAATGTGAACCTATCCTTTTGGGGCACATTGATAAATGTAGGCTGTAAAATGAAGGCTTCAGTTGTGTTATGGAGTTTAGGTGGCCTGAGCTGATCCTGTTGTCATTGGCCACATTTGCTTGCAGGTGATAGACAGTTTTCTGCATGACGATTATATGAATGAATGAATGCCATAATTCCCTAAAAATGTAAGATGAAGCTTGGTCAGCTAATATGACTCGAATAGTGGACTCAATCAAAGAGCAAATCGCGGCTGTGCATTTGCGCGAACGGACACTGCAAACCGTCACCAATGAAAAAGGAACACTCTGCTGAGTTCAATGTTAAACCCACACAAGAGTCTGCGTCAAACGGGTCATAAGTAGTGAAAGGGGGCGTGTAAATAACTGGGGGTGGGGCAAACATCAATGAAAAAGGAACTCTGTGCAGAGTTCAATGACACCTTAGCACTCTAGTGCTAATTTCTAAAATTTGTAAAGCATTCTGTAAAAACCTTTTTTTTTTAGCAACATGCTTTAAAATACTGGTTTATTTCTAATAAGGTGCTCTTTAAATGTTATAACTGTCTTTATTAATGGTTCATCTTTTTATTACTCCTTTACAAATAAGTTTCATGTAAATTGATGGATAGCCTTCAGTGACTGAAGGCTGATTTCCTGTTGCCAGCAGGGGGCGCTATGACTACACGTCAGTATTAGCCTGTAGATGTCCTCAGGTCTAGACCCTCGTCAATCATTAAATTGAATTCCGGGCAGATTGGACAATGTACACTCGAGTTACAATTTTCTCGTTCATCGCTAAACACTCAAAATGGCCGCCACACCCACACCATTCGATGAAATATCTTGCCTTGAATAACTTTCGGTACGGTCTTGAGATAGCACGGCCACATTATTATTATTATTATTATTAATAATAATAATAATTCTTTCAGTTTCAATAGGGCCTCCGCCATAGCTGGCGCAAGGGACCTAACTAGAATGGCTCTCGAAAAGCACAGACCTCTGCCAAGGCTAATGGTCAATTTCCTGAGTCATCAAAGTCGTTTTTCTTACTGCGGTGTGTTGTTGATCTTCAAGTTGTAATGTGGAAACAAAATGGACGCTACAAAGATGTGTTGTATTTAAACAACAAGATAGCTGTTTCCATTATTTGTATGCCAAGGAAGAGCAAAGGTACCAGATTGGTAAGCCATGAAATGTATCTAACTAATTTTTAGGATATTTCTTACACCAAATGAATACGCGCTTCCACCACATTCCAAAAAAATCGGGACAGCTGTTTTTCCGTAATCCTGCTGACGCACAAATTAACAAACCAGCAAACATACAAACAGAGCCAAACAATCTCCTTGGCAGAGGTAACAACTCTTAAATCAGCACTTTTAACAATGATTTTGGCAAGACTGATATGTCACCTGCTACTGACTTGTGAGGGCAAAACAAAATAACCCCCATCCTAACAGGAAATAAGGTTACATGAACACAATGTCAAACTGAATGAATTCAAGTTAAATGAAATGGCATTTCAGTCTGATTATTAGAGTAAGAAAATCAATAAAGTGGAAAAGGGTGTGACAGGCAACTCAAAGTATATCATCATGGAACACCCCAAATTAGTTGAATCTCAGAGGAGATCTGACAGAGAAGGAAGTACAGTATTAAGTCACTAGATGAGTTGCCTCTCTTTATCCTTCATGAGAAGCTTTATGTTGAGACTTTAAACCAGAGCAGCTGCTTCTCAGCATCTTCAGATCCACTGTGGAGCCAGACTCTCTCTTTGTCTTAAAACTCAAAGTGAAAGACTTCCCCAGTGACTTTATTAAATTCACTTTGTGACATTTTGAACCTGGACACAGTCAGAAAAAGGCAGGGGTGTGGAGAAAACAACGAGGCCTCACAAAACTTCTGCGAAAACAGCATCGCCACCAAATAGGCATAAAGCCTCATTGTGGAGGCTGAATGTGCCTGATTGTGTTTGCTGGAGAATCTGGAAGGAAGAGGGAGGAGAAGCAAGAGGCATGTGATGTTTGAAGTCGACCTGATTTGTGCTAAAAAAAAATTTGTTATCTGGATACAGCAGGACACACAAGATGTTAGAAATGTGACATCAGTGTTTGATTAATGTTGAAGAGATGGGAGACAGGAAGTGGCACAAACCCTGTGTGTGTGTGTGTGTGTGTGTGTGTGTGGGGGTATACAGAGGTGATGGCGTGTTATTGTGTGACACTAACACTTGAGTCTAAAAGTGCTAACGTGTTATCTAACCTCCCTGTGATGCATCATGTGATGTTGGCCTTGGTGCTGTCGTTGGCTGCAGGATGCGTGTGTGTGTGTGTGTCTGTGTGTGTGTGTGTGTGTGTGTGTTTTGCTGGCTGTATTTGTTCAGCTCTCAGTTTTTGCTTGTCTTCTCTACAGTGTTTTCCTGCTGCCTTCAGGAAGCAGCTTTCAGGACGGCCTGAGTGTTTCCTCCCCCCCCCCCATTCCTACTGGGAGACAATGGGAGGTCTCCCACAGGGGCATGAAAGGGTTATGTGTGTCTGGTGATGAGGGGGGTTTATTGGGGAGCAGTGGGCTTCCCTTCAGGAAACTGCAGATTTATCCCAGCAGCTCTGTGTGTGTGTGTGTGTGTGTGTGTGTGTGTGTGTGTGTGTGTGTGAGAGAGAGGCCTAAATATCCTCGCAAGGATAAAGACATGAAACAAATCTTCACCTCGTCTCTTCAAGTAGTTAAATTAATTGGATTTAGATAAACTGGGACGAGAGTTGAAGTTTGTTAAGATGGACATTTGCATTAAAATGTTTTCTGTTTAGAAAGCAACAAATAGGTTAGTGGTGGAAAAACTGACCTCAAGGTCCATTTAAGAGCTGTTCAGCAGCTAAATCAGCTTAGATCAAATTTGTGAAATTAACAGTAGTTAGTTTCAGGATACAATTTGTATTTTATGTTACACTGAAAATGAAATCAGTGAATGTCCTAACAAGTAGCCCATGGTAATCCTGGTGTGTCATATGGAGTGGAGGCCTGTATTGATGATTTGCTTCTTTGTTTTGTGTGTGTGTTACTATGTGTGCAGATTTCTGAATGGGTTTTTTTCTCATGTAAAACAGTCGGATAGTAAAAGTTGCTGTCAGTGAGAGAAGATGTCTGCTTTCACTCCCTCCTCGTCTGTCAGACTGACTTTTTTCAGGAAAAGGGTGGTGGGCGGTGAGGATGAGGTTACTGTTTCAAAACATGGCCCCCAAGCCTTAAACCAGCACATTTCCTTTTCCACTGAACACAGGACTACTCCATGTTTTCTTCTTCGTAAGCCTGCTCTAGGACTACGTGGTGCTTCTCCACTTGTCACATGTTCCTACTGAACCCGAGAGGAAAAAACTGTATCAATAGCAAGGTGTTCTGTATTTGAATGATTTTAGGAAACATTTTTGGTCCCCTAAGTACTAATTCATCCAATGTATGTATGTATGCATGTATATATATATGTTACTCCTAAATCTGCTTGCTATACCAATTACCCCAGCTGCTTGAAGTCTGACCCACTCATCACTAAAGAACCTTGTTTAACTGATTGCAGTTCTAAAAAAATCTTAAAACCTCAAACTGTTGTTGCAAAGTACCCTTCTGCTGTTATTGTGGCATTGCAGTTCTTGTTGAGAAAAAAAAAGTTTAAATCGAAAGTCAAATTGTGGATTTGGAGAATCGTGACACCTCTAGTAACAATGATTCCCTTAATTCTCTATTTTGTTGAATTGTCCACTTCCATGAGTAAAAATAAAACTGTACTTATTAAAGTTAATTGATGAGGTCCGTAAATTGACGTCCAACGGGGGAAAACACAAGCAATCATATAATCAAACGGGTTGTAAACATCTATCAGCCAAAATGTATTACCGGAAGGCTACCAGGCTAACACACATCACTCTGGCAGGAGTTTTTCAAACGATCAGTTTTCAGTGACCTAAAATGCAGTTTTCTTGTGGACAAAAGACCAAAACACATAGAAAAGGCTACATTTATAAAAAATAAATAAAATCCCTGTGTACGTGTGGACTAGTCCTTAGTTGCTGATGGTGCTGGCAGACATCGAAGATTATTGTGTGGGTGCAATTTTAAGAAATGCGACTGTAGTGTTGCATAACAAATGAAGTGTGTCATTTAATCTGTAGCCATAGAAATGCAGACGTCTAAGGCTGTTTAGTAAGTCTGAAGAACAAGAAGTTTATCTGTTAACAATAAAAACCGCTAGGAATTTACTAAATTAAGGTGGTATGCCCACAGTGTGTGTGTGTTTTCGTTGTTTGTGTGAATAAATGCACAAGTTTTCACTCAATGTATGCATATTTTGTTTTTGGCTTGTGCAAGTGTCACAAGCAATGGCACTCTCTGTGTGTGTGTGTGTGTGTGTGTGAGAATTGTCAGCGTGGCTATCTGCTGGTCAGGACTCGGCGGGTGTAGAAAGAAGGAATGCAGCTTCTCCCTTAAGTCTATAATTTGCTGTCTGTCATCAAATCAGAGAGAAAAAACAGAAACACTTGAGGTGTATGAGAGGAAAAATTAGTCAGGTGAGGAGAAGAGGGTAGAGATGAAGAGTGGTAAAGTATAATGAAGAGAATAGAAGAAATTATAGTTGTGGGGAGAAAGACTTGACTTTTGGGGGTTCATTTTGTTTGTTCAACAATCTAACTGCAATGCAAATCAGTTTCATGAATAATGCTCTACAGAGTGAACTAGTCATGCATGAAAATGCACAGGAATATGATTCTCCAGCATTTCTGATCTGATCTGATTTCATACTTGTCAAAGCTCTAAAAATCTGCAGAACCTTGTCCTCACGTGTACTTGATATAAACCATATTGCAACTTTACTGGAACAAGTAATTTTAATATATTTGAATAACCGCTTTTAGCAAGAAATGAGAGAGAAAAAACTTTAGATTTACCAAATGTTGACACAAACTCTACCATATTTAAAAAAAAAAAAGTAGCTGTGTAATCCACCCTACACATTTGATAACACTAAAACACATCTGATCATATGTAGAAGAAGAGTGGCGACAAGGAACTAAAGTTGCATAAACAAAGCCCATTAAACAAACCATCTTTGAGTTATGTGTGGAGTTTATGTGCAATGGTTAGCTTGTATTTGATCTTAAACAAACTCAATTGCAGTGAACTACTTCCCTCTGGTCAAATTAAACCAAGGTGAGGTCACAGGCTCAGACACTGTAGCATCACATTTGCTGTGTTTTGCTCCCATAAGTAGAAACTGACAAACACTGAGGAGAAACAGACTTGTGGCTGATAAGATACTGAGCAGAACCATTACCAGTTAGAGAACATACTTTTTTTCTTTCCTTTGCATATTTCAATTTATCCATTGTCCATAATAACTCTAATATAATCTGTGATAATATATCTTGTCTGTCTGAATGTTGTGACAATAAACGGTCTATATGCTGCAGTCTGAGCTGACAGGTGGTGTGTGTGTGTGTGTGTGTGTGTGTGTGTGTGTGTTTTATCAGTAGTCAGTCAGCTAGAAGGACGACCAGCGTGTTGCAACAGCATGCGTTAGGAATGTGCCCGAGGCTGCTGGAAAACACATCTGTGTGTTTGAAACAAAATGAATGACTGCATGTATGTGAGGGTTATGTGTGTGTGTGTGGGAGGTAAGAGTTACTGTATCTGACTGTCTTTGAAATATGAAAACATGTACAGCGTATCTATGTTGCACAAATCTTTCTCTCTGTTTTGAAAGTTGTTTTACACCTGAAACACACCAGCTTTATACAGCCCACAGCAAAACCTGTAATTTACCCACACACACCTGTGATAGTGAGGTTTGTGGTGACGCAGGTGGATGCACACCTTGTCACAATTGACTGAGTCCTGTTGTCGGGAGTTGAGGCTTTTTCATACTTGCGCTCTTCTGTAGCTTATCTATCATCTTCTCCTGTCAGGTGATAGCACATCTTCTCTTGTAGATGTTTATTTTTGTCCAACGTTGAGATGAAAAGATACTTGGATTCCTAGTGATCCTAAGAGATAAAATTTTTTTTTTTCTTTTCTTCCAGTTTAGTATCAATAAAGTCCATCCATTTATCTATTAAAGAAACTCTGGTGCACAACAGCTGGAAAGATTGAAGCCTTGCCTAACAACCCAGTTGATTAAAAGACTACAGGTATCCCAGGTAAAAATTTGTATTAATTTGCATAAAGAAGCCAAGAAAAGATGAAAAAAATCTCCAAAAGGCATCAAATGACAGATTAGACATTTGTATAATATGTCACAAAAAGTTAGATTTTATTTCCATCATTTACACTTTCAAAATAACAAAAAGTTTGGGCACCCTGCAGAGTTAATACCTTGTACTGCCCACTTTGGCAAGTATCACTGCTTGGAAACGCTTCTTGTAGCCAGCCAAGAGTCTTTCAGTTCTTGTTTGAGGTATCTTCGCCCATTCTTCCTTCCAAAAGTCTTCCAGTTCTTTGAGATTTCTGGGCTGTCTGTCACACATTGCTCTTTTAAGGTCTATCCATAGATTTTCAATTATGTTGAGGTCAGGAGATTGTGAAGGCCATGGCAAAACCTTCAGTTTACGCCTCTTGATGTCTTTTTCACAGATGGCATCAAGTTAGCGTCCAAAATTTGCTGACAATTTATTGAATCCATTTTTCCTTCTACTCGTGAAATGTTCCCTGTGCCACTGGCTGCAATACAACCCCAAAGCATGACTGATCCACCCCCATGCTTAACAGTTGGACAGAGGTTCTTAATAAATAAATTCTTAAGTTCTTAAGTAATTGTAATGCCGCACAATTCCCTGCTAAGCCATGAACTACTACAAAGAACTACTACAAACTGTTATCTTTTCTGTGGCTGTTATTGCCACAGAAACTGTGAACAGAAATTGCCACTCTTCATTCTAACCCCAACCGGTCGTCAGACACCGCCCACCAAGAGCCTGGGTCTGTCCGAGGTTTCTTCCTAAAAGGAAGTTTTTCCTCGCCACTGTCGCACTGTTGCTTGCTCTGGAGGGAACTACTAGAACTGTTGGGTCCTTGTAAATTCTGGAGTGTAGTCTAGACCTACTCTATCTGGTCTAGACCTACTCTATCTGTAAAGTGTCTTGAGATAACTCTTGTTATGAATTGATACTATAAATAAAATTGAATTGAATAAATTTTCTTCTCCAAACGTACCTTTGCTCACTGCGGCCAAAAAGTTCTACTTTAACCTCATCGGTCCACAGAACTTGTTCCCACAATGCATCAGGCTTGTCTAAATGTTCATTTGCAAACTTCAAATGCTGATTTTTGTGGTGAGGACGTAGAAGAGGTTTTCTTCTGATGACTCTTCCATTAAGACCGTATTTGTACAAGTATCTCTTTATAGTGGAATGGTGTAGCACAACTCCAGTGTCTGCCAGCTCTTTCTGGATGGATCGTGCAGTGAAACGTGGGTTTTGACTTGCTTTTCTCACAATCCTGCGAGCTGTTCTGTCTGATATTTTTCTTGGTCTTCCAGATCTTACTTTAACTTCCACTGTTCCTGATGACGGCCATTTCTTAATTACATTCCGAACAGAGGATATTGGCATCTGAAAACGCTTTGCTATCTTCTAATAGCCTTCTCCTGCTTTATGAGCGTCAACTATTTTCAGTTTGTTTTCTAGACAACTGCTTAGAAGAAGCCATGGTGCTGATTGTTGGGGCAAGGTCAGATGAGTCTGGGCATTTAAAACCTTGAGATTGACATCACCTGGTCTTTCCAGACGCTGATTGAGAACAATCCATGACACTGTCAGGTCTCAGCATGCTATAAACTCTGCAGGGTGCCCGATCTTTTGCAGACGGCATTTTTTTGTTTTCTGTTATTTTGAAAGTGTAAATGATGGAAATAAAATTTAACTTTTTGTGACATATTATACAAACGTCTAATCTGTCATTTGATGCCTTTTGGAGATTTTTACATCTTTTCTTGGCTTCTTTACGCACATTAATAAAAATCTTTACCTGGAGTGTCCAAACTTTTGAGCCCCACTGTAGATTCACCGTGTAGTATTTACACATAATGTAGATGACAAATTGTGACAGATCATCTTCAACTTTAAATATATTTGTGTCCCCAATGGGCAATTGAGTGTGCAGCAGGTATTCACTTGTCTTTATAATATGGTTATAATATGCTGTACAGTGCTGATGTGTGAAATTTGATGGTAGATGTCTCTTTTTCTCTCAGGGCTAAGTGGAGCAAGAAGGAGGAACTTCAGCTACATGAATCACTCAATGAGCGGCTGAGAGGTAAAGTTTTCAACACAACATTCGTTTTACAGTTTTAAAGTTAAAATCAGTAATTTACTGTAAGTTAACAATTTCTTTCTTTTCTATGTACTTGGTATAGAATTGGCCAGAGAGGGTCCAGTTTAATGCCTTTCTCCCCTTGCTGTTAGGAACTCGCTCTGCTTTTATTGTAAAGCAAAGGAAGTGTTTTACACGTCCTGTCTGTTTGGAACAACCAGAAGAAAAACAATGTTAATGTGGCTGAACAAAGAAAAGACTTAAACTTTTGTTGATTCTATTGAGACATTTTAAACAAATAGTGTTTGTCTTTTAAAGATAAAGAATAACAGAAAAAAGACAGCTTCAGTTCCAGTCAGATGTTTGTGTTGCTTTCTACTACTAAAAATGTAAAAGTTGACTTTTTTTAATTTGAGAGTAGTCTCATAATTTTTAATATTTTACATTGTTGTTGTTGTTGTTTGGCAATTATGTTTTACAATGTAATTAGTCCCCTTTGAGTTCCTTTATCTCATGCGTCTGAATAAATAGACAATTCTACATTTCCCAGTGCAGCAGTATGTATGTCAGGGTTCAATGGTCTGGTGGTGAGCAGAATTCTGTGGTTTCTCACTAGAGTTGGATGGTGCGATACTGTCATTAATGAAGCAGCTGTCTTTTGGTTTTTGGACCCCGTTCAGCTCTTTGTTGTTGACTTTGTTCTGAGGTGTTTTCCCTGACTGCCAACTTTACTGTGTGCCAAGAGTTTCTATACATACACATTCACACACAAATGTACATTTGAATCTTAGGCATGTATCTTGAACTCTTAGTGACTTTGCGTACACGTACACTTGGTAAAGAGGATGTCAGGCCAACATTCTTGAAAACTTATGAAGAGAAAAAGCAAATATTTAATTTAACAAAACCACTTTCTCTGAAAGAAAGGAATTCACCTTCTTTTGAAATCAGTCACATTTGTTAATGAGCCAAAAGAAAACACAAACTTCTTTAGACGTTTCTGCACTTTATAGTATGTTTACAATTCCCATAAAGGAACATATTTCCGCCATTAAAGTGAAAGCAAGAAGCCACTTATTTGTTGTGTGTCTCCTTTTAACAAAGACATGTTTATGGGAACATATGGAGAATGTGATTTTGATGCTTACAAAATAAATCAGTTCTATAAAATCAAAGCACACTTTCAACTAAACAAACATATGTGCAGTGTTTTTAGAAATGACATGCTTTTATTTCCTCTTGGTCATAATTACAGCCATGACAAAAGCATTTGTGTCACTGTTTTTTTTTTGTTGTTTTTTTTTAGCCAGGTGTTGATTTGAAGCTGTGTGTGCTGAAAGGTCCAAGTCCTGAAAAATGACTCAGTCTGTGCAAGTTAACCCAAAGCTGCCTGGTAAGAAACTGCATGAAGATGACCCTTTTGCAAACATGAGGTTGAAAGTTGGGTGTTGCAGTGTGCTGTTTGATTGGTATTGATGTTGCTTGCACTGTAAACATCACAGCACATTGTAACATTTTAGTGTATTGACTATACTATAATGGGTATACTGTTTCAACAAGTTATACTGGTTATTATTAAAAAATGTGTACCATTATGAATGCATGCTGGTAGACATAGATTTAAACAACACAGGATTTTGGGCATTGTGTTTAACCCTTGTGTTGTCCTCCCGGGTCAAAATCTGACAAAAAAATGTTGTCCCTTTTTCACTAACATCACCTTAGTACCACTAGTTTTACAGTACTTTTAGGAATTCATGGTCAATAACCCTCATTTATATAGAATTATACTAATTTTTGAATTAAAAAAACAGAAATTGTGAATTATTTTGACTAGTAGTTAAGATCAGAGGAACGTACAGATGAGTTTAGTCAGGAATGAAAGTAATCAATTGTGTTTGCAAAGAGCGTTCCAATCCATTTTTTGTGGTAATTTGGTAAAAAGAAACCCATATTTCTGATACATTTTTTTAAATGGGTCAAATTTGACCTGAGGACAACAGGAGGGTTAATGAGACAAGAAATACTTTTTACGTTTTTTTTTTTTTTTTGGGACCTCGAGGATCCACAATGTGTTCAGCAAAACACTGAACATAAACATAATTTTTTTGTTTACTATGAAGCGCCACAGGCCATATTTAAGTATGAAGCCATATTGTCTGGTCACATGTCCTCTTCCCTTCAGATCTGGGCTCTCCATTTATCTACTCCAGTCAGGAGGAGGCTGACCAGCCAGGCTCCTACTCCGTCCAGACTCCATATGGTTTCCAGCTGGATCTGGACTTCCTTAAATATGTTGAAGAGATAGAAAGTGGACACAATCTTCGTCGGGCACCAGTCGGCTCCCGCCGCTCTGGCCGAGGGCCCAAACTCTCACAGAGGAGTGTGGGGGGACGTACCAGTGGCTGGACTTCCACAGAGTCTCTGGCATCCCCAGCCAGTGAGGATGGCAGAGCTCCTCCGCCACCACCACCCCGCAACCGCCTTGGGTCAGCACCCTGCGAAATGCTCTGTCTTTCCCCTGTGACCCTGCTCAGTGTTCCTCCTCTGTCTGCCGGAGCCAAAGTGCCACCTCCTCCACCGCAGCGCAACCCTAGAGTGGAGCGGACTCTTCTGGAAACCAGCCAGCGGCTACAACAGGAACAAACCCACCAGCACCAGAACGGTGGGCGCTTCCAGCTCTCAGATCCTCCAAAACAGCTCTTACCCTCTCAATCCACTCAGCCTCTGCAAAGTAGCTGGACTAAACTCAGTCCTCAGACCTCTGGGCGAAGCACTCCAGCTGCTGGTACCACGACGACTCCAGTCGCACCCAGCCAGCTGCAAACAGTCAGAGAGCAGATGGCTATCGCCTTGAAACAGCTGAAGGAGATGGAAGAGAGGGTAAAGGGTGTTCCTGCACTTGAGAAAGAGGTGGCCAAGCTTCGTGCAGAGAAAGAGACGCTCCTGTTAGCCCTGCAAGAGAAGAAAGTAGCCATGGAGGTGGCCCAACAGAAGCAACAGTCCACAGAGTCTTCTACCCAAACCACAGAGATCCTTCAAACTGACCACAGCATCCACAGTCAATTGACTGCGCCAACCTCACCTAGACATAAAGGCTTAGGAAAATCTGGTGAGTTGAAAAGGCTGACTGAGAAATTTGAGGGTAAAGAAGATAAATCTACAGAATCAAAAGTTTTAGTAAAAGCTCTAGAAAAAGTGTCTGTTGTTGAGAAGAAAGCAGTGGCGGTCGGGGGCGACATGCCAATGGACTCTGTTGTTTTCTACTACAGCCAGGGTGTGAAAGATGCTTCTGAGGGCACAGAGGTAAATGTTTATGAGAAAGGCACAGGAACTGAGGCTCCTCTGGTTCATGAGGAGGGAGTACAAGCCAGTGTGGAGACAGAAGAAGCTGAAGTTTGGGTTATGGAGTCATTACTTGGGCTGACCAGCGAAGCACAGCGGGAGATTGACACCTTACAGGACACCATTAAATTCCAGCAGGAGTCCATTGTGGCTCTAGAGGACCGGTTGAGTGTGGCTGACAAAGACATGGGGATCCTTAAAGCCCAGATGGAAGAGAAAACCTCCAAAGTCACGTTTGAAAAGGGGGTTCTTGCAAAACCGGATGTGACGAATGCAAAGGTAGAGACATTGACTGCTGCATTAAAACATGCTGCAGTTTTGTGCCATCCTGAGGTGAACGATGCATGTGTGGGTGAGAACTTAACAGCGGATCAGATTGAACAGTTCACCCAGACTGATGATGTAGTGGAAACAGCAGAACCAGCTGCTGTTACACTGGTCAGCACTGGGTGCCAATGGGAGAACTTGTTTGAGGAGCAAAAAGTTACAGTCCCAAAGAAGAGACAGTTAACTATTGCTGAATATAAGGTCTCACCATTGGAAGAGGTGGTAGGAATGGCTGAGAAGAAAGAGGAAGACCAAGAAGAGAAGACTGTAGCCAGCAACACCAGGACAGGTAAATACTTGTAAATGTAGAATAACATTGGTGCAAAAAAATATAACGCATCCTCATCACAAGTGGTGGAACACGGATAGACTATTTCATAATCTTTACATTTTATATTTCATAAGTTCCCTGGAAAGTCTAAATAAGTATAACTACAGACTATGTAATCTGGTACTAATTTATAGGGAAAATAAAATTTCTCATGTCTCTGTCTCATTTAAAACCAAGTAAGTCATTATTCATTTTTAGTGGACACTTAATGTATATGCCGAATTGTGTTTACCTGAAGGCAATTTCAATTTTTTGCACAAGCTGACCTGTTCAGACTCACAATAGTAATTAACAGTGTACCAATCAGTCTTTTTTCAAAATAAATAATTACAAATTACATCTTGCTGTCCATGAAACATGTTAGAAATCATTCAGAAGTTACAGAAAAAAAGCATTACCCACTCTGAAATATTTTGACAAATGAACAAAAGAAATTTATTTTATAAGCAACTTTACTAGAAAGACAAATGAGTCATCTAAAGAAATGGATTAATCCTACAGCGATAAATTGATAATTATAATTTTGTTTGCATCATGTGAGTATTTTTGTTTCTATTTGTTTGATCCATCTGCTTCCTTTATGCTTACAGGTATGCTCAAATCAATCATGAAGAGGAAGGATGGGAGTAACTCAGGCGAGAATCGCACTGCTGGCAAGAAGAGCCTGCAGTTTGTTGGCATTCTGAATGGAGGGTGGGTAACATGAATTTTATTTTTTACCACAGTAAAAATAAAATTGTTCCACAGTAAAATAAAAAAGAGCCAGCCAGTGGTCTAAAGGTTGGAAATAACACGTTGACCAGGTCACAGGTTTGACAAATAAACAAAACCTTTAGATTAGATAATACTTTATTCATCCCACAATGGGGAAATTCACTTGTTTCAACAGCTGTTTTTTACAGTAAAAAGCAAACAAACAGGCAAAGCAAAAAGTACTGAATGAATGTAAAGTGGCATTATATAAAAGGTATTGTAAAGTGAGGTGGCCATAGTACAAAAAATATTGCAATGTAAAATAAGGGACATGAAATTAAATTGAATAATATGTAATTAAATAATATAGCAAAAGTAAGTAACCTATCTATCTATCTCTCACCAAGTGTGTTGCTTTCCAAAAGAAACAGTCATCGGTGTTGCTTTGTATATCAGCAATTATTTGTGTCTCTTAGGTATGAATCTACATCCAGTGAAGAAGAAGAGGAGGAAGATGGGAGTTCCTCTGGAGAAAGTGGAGAAGGGGAGTGCTTGGACAGCACAGAGGAGGATGAGGCAACTCTTGAGGATGAAACGTCAGAGGAGGAAAGAAACATCAACATGGACGAGAGTGACACTGATGAGGAATCCCTGAGAGCCGCAAATTATTCATCTGATGCTGTGAAAGAGAAGTATGTTGTTGTGTTAAAGAATGTATTTTGTATATTGCTATACTGATTTAATGCAGTGTCAGATCTCCTAGCCTATAGAAAATGGATTAATATAGTTTCCTGATTAAAATGTAGTGCTGTAATATGCTCATGTAAAGGCTACTAAATCATGTTGGCAGCAAGTCTTCTCATTTAAATAAACATATATTGTTGAGATAAACTATGTACAGAAAGCAGTAAATAGTTTTTCTACTTCACACATTTTTGTTACAGGTTTGAGCTGAGCTCAAAAATGCGTGAAGCGTGCCTCATTCTGAAGAACCACCTGAACGATGACGTTAAAACACTGAAGAGTAAGGAAGTGGTGCGTTCCTGCATGCTTCTTAAAATCATTTAATCACCAAGTTACACTTTTAACTTCACCAGTGCATTGTTGAAATAATGCAAGATGGTAATTACTTAAAGTTGATGAAAGCTGTGCGACTTATTTTATATTTTAGGGATATTTACGGCAATATCAAACATCATAAACAATAAGAGCTTCATGTAACAATAACTGAGTGTAGACTGAGGAAAAAGTCAATTACCTCAAATGTGTACAGTACTTTAAATATACTTATTTACTTTCTGCCACAGGGTAAAATACAGCTTTAGTATTGTCTATTGTAGTTATAGATTATATTATCACTTCCCATTCTCACCTTTAGCTCTCCAGCACCCACACAGTCCAGCTTGAGTGGTTCCGTATCTCCAGCGCCAAGATGGCTCAACCTTCACGGGTCTCAGACTACTTGATGGCGTTTTCTGAGGTGTCGTCAATGCTTCTGGAGCATGTAGTCAACATGACAGACGGCAACGGCAACACAGCTCTCCACTACAGTGTGTCCCACTCCAACTTCGGTGTGGTGGGACTACTGCTGGACACAGGTCAAGTGACCTTCTGAGAATGATGAAATGTTACCACACAGGCTATAAAGATAATCCAGTTAATAATCTAACCAGTTATTTGAGGAAAAAAAAAAAAAAAAGTCCAACTGCAGCCCTTAAGTCTGTGAACCATGGGAAATGAATAGGCGTCCCCATATGCGAGCTCTGTAACTTCTAGTGTTTATTCATTTTCACCAGATATAAAAACTTTTAATAGTGGTAACTTAATGTTTACCAACTATTCTTTCTTGTAGTGTGTTCAGTTTACAATAAATACTATGCTAAATTACCTGGAAAAAATACAACTGGTTGATGTTACATAGGATAATAAGTAAGTAATATATAACTATAAACTGTACCTAAATAAAAGGTAACCGATAATCTGTGTTCTGTATATCTGTGCACTTGTATACATGCTTAAATACACATTAGTTAAAAACGTGCTCCCTTGCAGGTGTGTGCAGTGTGGATAAGCAGAACAAGGCGGGCTACACGGCAATCATGCTTGCTGCTCTCTCTACTGTGAAGGAGGAGTTGGACATGGCTGTGGTCAAGAGGCTCTTCAGTCAGGGGAATGTCAACGCCAAGGCCAGCCAGGCAAGTCATGTCATCATCAGTTTATCACAGTTGAGTAAACAACACATGAGTGTTGTGTATAGTACTGTGAAGTTCTGCTTGTAGTCACCTTCCTCCTTCCATGCTCCCAGTCATTTTACTGCAGTCATTACTCTCATATTTGTGTCATGAATAAAGTTCACTTGTGACTCAAATATTTTTAGATACAGTTCTCTATTTAAAAAGGGGTCACCTGACAATTGTAAATGACCAATATGTGCCAAAAGAAAGAACACAAAGACTTAACTGTGATTCTATAGTCGGCTTTAACATCCTGAAGCATTTTATCGCTGAAAAGAGTCAATCCTGCTGGCCTTGTTAAATGGATTTAATCTGATTTTAAACTGTCAAAACATTTAAACAGATACATAAATTATAAATATTACAGCTAAATAAGAGTGTAAATGAGGTGAGGGTGTTCACCTCACTAATTTGGTACTAGCATTATTACGAGCATTGAATAGAGCAAGTTTTTACAGCATTCCTTGGCTAAATCTAAACTTGGCTTTTCCCCTGTTGGTTTATAGTGTGACATTCAAACACAAAAATATTTGCAACAACACACACATATACACACACACAAAGTTAAGATTAGTTATAATAAAGTAGTTTTGTGTGAATATCTACTTGATTCCTACTTACTATTTTGAGTAAAGGTAAACAAACCAGACAAGCTGTCTTTGTTTACGTCAATGGAGGAAGTGTTAAAAGAGCTTTCCTTGTGCTGTAATGAAGTACTACATTCAGACCCAGATGAGTAATTGGTTATAGGTTAAAGAAATGTGTAGCATAACTTGACACATTCGTGAGAATCTATTGACTTTTTTTTTTTAAAGTGGGTTTTATCTCTTTGCTTGATCTAATCAGGTTGTGTAGTGCATGTGTTTGGACACGGCGCATGACAGGCTCTCACTGCCAAGTCATAGGACTCTGGATTTATAGCCAGTGATGCTATAAATTAAATTACTGCCACTGGTCATTGTTGTTGTGGTGAACAAAACATGCAGGAATCAGGAATCAAGAATTTAAGTCATACTATTTTCTGTTGTATTTTCAGTTCAGTTTAGTGACTCAAATGTTCAACAGTGTGTAAATGAAAACTGGCAGCACTATGCTGGAATTCATTTAGCTTAAATGTGTAATAGTACTGAAAAACAGAAGACATGTGTGCTAAGCAAACTTTAGATACAAATAAATACCTTTTGTAGTTTATTTTAAGTTAAAGTCATCAATTTCCTCATTCACATTGTTTTAGATAGTGAAACAATGTGATCGGTATTAGTAAGTCATTGTT
Organism: Percina caprodes; assembly: GCA_013375575.1. Lineage (NCBI taxonomy): Eukaryota > Metazoa > Chordata > Actinopteri > Perciformes > Percidae > Percina > Percina caprodes. Next base: position 3,333,145 of record JABXJD010000004.1, on the reverse strand, counting down.
GCTATCACTTTTTGTTTTTGCAATATTTTTCAAATTGTAGCAATATGAAACTCTCAAACTGTATTTTCTTAGAAATAAATTACTTTTGTAATTCTTTATCTTTGTAGGCGGGCCAGACAGCGTTGATGCTAGCTGTTAGCCATGGTCGGCAGGAGATGGTGCGTGCGCTGCTGGACTGTGGCGCTGACGTGAACGTGCAGGATGACGAAGGCTCCACAGCTCTGATGTGTGCCAGCGAACACGGCCGTGCTGAGATTGTCAAACTTCTCCTGGAACAGCCTGGTTGCGACATATCCATTGTTGATAATGTAAGGCATTTACATTTAGCTAATGCACTCATTATTCAGTAACTTACCCTGAGCCTACAAATTAAGTTAACCGTTGGATCTTTGACTGCTGAAAACATCAGAGCATTTTCTCGTCTGGGATTCAGCTTAATCCATGCTCAGGAAATGGCTCCTCATGGGTCTCTGCAGTTTCCTCTCGTTGTCACTTCTTTATCTGCTTCTCTTCTTTCTTTCTTTGTTAGCAAGCTAGGCTGAGAGCTAAGAGCAGAGTTTCATCTGCCTTCCCCTGCAATCAGTGCTGTTTACTAGAAACACAATCACTGAGCTACTCATAAGCCCCTAGGGGATCAATTAAAAAGCCACAACTTCTCTGTTCACAGCCGCAGACTTGCAGATTTCAGACACAATTGCCTTGCAGGCTCTTGCAGTCCTCTGCATGCTTCACCACATGACCCATCCACTGTTTATTTCCTAAAAAGAAAAATAGGTGGAAAAACTTGTTCAGCAATCATTTTGTCAACCAATTGACTTATGTACAAAATTCTAAAATGTATGAAATTCTTGTAGTTTTAGTGCATCAGTATTTTCAGTGGTAACAGAAATATACCTCAAATAGCAGAAATCTTACCCTGGAACAAAAGTCTTCTCATGGCTGCTTGTGACATTTAAGGCTTCGTTTTTTTTTGTTCAGACAGCTGTGTTTTAAAGTGATTTTACAGAGGATTGCTATGGATGCTTGTAGAGAGGCCAGGCAGACAGATATTTGAGCACTCACATCTGTGCCATGAATAAGTTGGCCATTCAGTGCAGGCAGCTCCTGGATTGTGTTTCAGTGCAGCACAGCTGGACCGAGAGGTGGACAGGGAGTGGGGGGGTGGAAAACATTTGGAAAAGCCCCTACCTCCACTGTTCTCTGAAAACAGAACAGAATGCCAAACCATGACTGGAAGACACAGTGAAGCTATATACTGTATGCACAAAACAGTAGACTATTTTAACTAGAGATGTAAGGGTACACAATTTATGGGTTGGTACTATATGTTGAACTCTGAATGAAATAACTTTAGTTGATTTAATTTAATACCCTAACCCAAATACGTCTTAGCTGTGTGGCACATAAATGTCAACTTGTGGATTTTGTGTACCTTTACACCTACAATATCAACCAGAGCAATTTACACAAATTGCAGGAGAGTAAGTCAAGCTTATTTCTAGTTTAAAAGCCATATTACATTTGACTAAATGGGTTATAGGTTCAAAATCACAGGATCTCCCTTACTGTAGATTTGTGTCCTGCTTGACATGTTTGATGTAATAGCAGCAAAAGTACAATTACAAAAACAAAGACAGGCTAAGGATGCAGGGAGGATGAATTGTCCTGGATGTTTACTGGAAAATCAGGGATGCATGATAGTGACTTAACTGATGGGAATGAATGAGTTGCCCCAACATCCATCACAAGAGAGACATAACACATGCAGACAGAGGCACATTCTTGAAAAGGAACAAAACGTGTGTTTTAAGGGTCAATAAACTCACTTTTACTCTCCCTGCCCTCCTACTGTATCTGTTTCTTCCTCTCTCCTGTCTATAGGATGGCAGCAATGCTCTGTCCATCGCACTGGAGGCGTCTCACAACGACACAGCTGTGGTGCTCTACGCCCATATGAACTATGCTAAGAGCCAGCCTGCTGTGGTGAGTCCTCCTTCCCACCCGCCTCCTCCTTTTGTGGAGATGGGGTAGTCACACTTGTAAAATCAGACACGTACAGTAAGTTACAGACTTAAGTAGAGTTCAAAATGTTGCCTACCTTATAGCAAAGTCACCTTTTAATTTTAATGTAGACTTTGTTTCGTTTAACACCCTGGAAAGAAGGAAAAAGAATAAATAACATTCGCAGTCAAGAATTAACTTTTTAAGTTGGCGGTGGTTCATTTTTTGGTTTCACAAGCTGAAAGGTTTGAGAGCCAGCATCTTTTAAACTGCTGAGAAATGGCATGTAAGCAGGCTGAAGTCAACATATCTGTATAGTGAGCAATGTCTGTTGTATTTAAAGTGGGTCAGATCAGTTCCTCGGCAACATCCAAGCTTAGGTTGGGTGTGGACAGCACTGACTGAACAAGCACTGCTGCCCCCTACAGGTGTTATCAAGCTCCTGCGGATTGTTTTTTTATTGAAAGATGGGAAACAGAATATTTGAAATATTAATATATATAACTAAAGCATTTCCATTCAATTTATCTAAACTTCCATAAAATAAATGTAATTACAATTTTCAGTAGACTTTGAAATTAACATACCAATAGCAGTCAACAATAAAGGAGCCCTACCTTTGAGATGTAATGGCTCTCAACTCTTCAAACTAACAAAAAATGTCATTTAAAGGTTGACCATGTTTCTTACATCGTCTTTCAGGGGAGTCCAAAGGCCCAGCCTAGGAGCCCCACCAGCCCCCACCAGTCCTGGCCTTCAGATTGAAGGATCATGGAGAGATCAGCAAACATAACTGGATCTGAGCTGTGAAAAGCTCCACTGGAATTTACTTAAATATATCTATTTATATATTACCATATGTCCTGCATTTATAAGTATTGTTGATATGAGAATATTATTTTTCCATAAAAGTCATGAATGGTTATATAATATACTTGACTAATATAAGCTCCTAGCATGTCTAAATGAGGTCTCCAGCGCTTGTTTTTTGTGACAGAAGATGAGACTTTTACATTTATTTGCACTCCACTAATAATTTTACTGTTACAGGCAACACTCACCGGTGGGATATGATGCACTTAATAAAAAAAATAAAATAAAATCTGCACCAATAACTTCTATGTCAGCCCACACACTTTCATTACAAAATGTGTCAAGAGACGTCACTGTCTATAATAAATCTTTTAGTAAAGCATCAATGCTGCAGAAAATGTATCATTATTAGCTCCCTGGTTTGGCACATCCTGGCTACTGCATTTTGACTACTTCTGTCTTTATATCCAGTGTGTACTTTAGATATTACACAATTTAGCCGGTGTGTGTTGCCTATCTGTGCATTGTATGCACATACTGTGTGTGTGTGCGTGTATATACACACACACACACACACACACACACACGTCTGAAATAAACATTTAAATGAACGTTGAACAAAATGATTGTCTGCCTGCATTAATTTATTTTGAAAGTGGAGTTCATAAAGAATTTTTTCTGAAATCTCTCTCTTCCATTAGCAATGTTCTTATGCACTTTTTACAATTTAGTTAGTTTAGGTTTTCTACATTTTCCTACTTTCTAGCCAGCTTGTGAAGAATTAGCAATCCAAACTGTGTTTACCCAATATTAAAGTAAGCTCATTGTAAAATAATCGTAACATTACATTCCTATCTGGGCCCATGAGGAATTCTAAGTATTGACAACAAACTGTCAGGGAATCCACAGGAGGATTAAAAAAACATGGACTCTTCAGAAGAGCAAATTATCTTTGAGTTTCTGCGTGGGAAAGTCGCTGGACCCCACAATCTTCTGAACATACTGAGAAATACAGAGAGTTGTGTGGAGCGGATAGTCTTAATTAGCTTTGTAGCAACTCATTTGGCAATGGCTTGAATGTGATGGACGTTCATTAAACACAAAAGTCATGTGTTCATGTTAAAAAATGTTAATCACAAATCAAAAAGAAACAAATTGCCTCCTCTCAAAGGTTTTGGAAGGACTAATCAGTGCATAATTTGTGTTATCCCTACCTGATGCAAGTGCAATTATGCTGATAAATGTAGAGTATGACTGGTACTGTACAATTGTAGTACATGAGGTAACATCATGGCATCATGTTAAGCTACTGAAAGACACACATCTAATGTACACGTACATGCTTGCTAAGTGTAAGTGGAATTAGGGAAATGGTATTTCTAACCTATTTACATCTAATTATCATGCCATTAAATGTGATTTCTGAGCCACGACCATATTGGGAGCATTTACTCAACAGCTGTTAAATAACAGCACTGCAGAGAAATAATTTAACCAAATCATCTAAACAAAATCTGTTATGAGATTATCAAAGACACAATCTGTTATAAATCTAGATGTGACGTATAATCACTTTTCAAGTACAACATAACACAGATAAGATATGGTATACTGCCATTATATACTAAACAGAAGATCCATTTATCCCCCAATTGAAGATGGCACGATCTTTTGAGCTTAATGAGTTGGGAAAAGAAATTCATTTAATTCTCTACTTACCTCTATATTTTTTCTGGAAATGTTTAGAAATGGTCAAGATTGAGATTAGAAATGAGAATGGTTCTTCACACATTATCTAAAAGTATCCTTTTGATTTTTGTTTGCAGTTTCAGAATATTTTTCTAAACATTTGAACAGAAGAAAAATAACTTTATGGAAAAAAAAAAATAGTAACACTGCAGCACAACCCCATCTAATCTGCAACAGATCTGCCAACATACAACAACTGACCTAGATATTTAGGAGTTCCACACATTTTATGAAGGAAGTTATCATGCCTGATTTCAGATTTCAAGAGCCTAAAAGAATCAAGGATCACATAACCATTTAGTGGATAGCAATAACAATAATGTAAGTTTTTCGTTTTACAGGAAAGCTGCTCCATAATATTACTTTTTAGGATGTGAAGACCATTCAATTCTATTAATTTTTGTCCAAAAAGATAATTAGCAGATAAATACATGATGAATGTATTGTAAATGCAGCGCTAGAAGCCATGGCCTCAAAATAAAGAGGTAGAAATACATGTAATAAGTTTATCTGAAGAATTATCAATATAGACAGTATAAGAACACTTAATAAGTAAGTAATAAGCATTCTTAAAAAAATAAAATAAAATGCTCACCAGTTACAATTTGTTTAACTATTAATGCAAGGACCTCCTGTAGTTTATTACAGCAGAACCTGTAAGAAATAGAGCAAATTTCACCTAAATAACAAAAGATATTTCACAAACTGGATGCTCTACAAATTGCCCAGAGAACCAAAATGCAGTGCAACAACAACAACAACAACATGTATCTGTATTTCATAAATATCAGAAATCAACAGAAGATGAATCAGTTTTCTTCCTTATGGTCTGTTTCTAACAGTACTGACTGGAATATCATGGAGGTAGTTGGGATGGTGGCGGGCTGTGTCTGCTGTTTTGTCTACAGTGCCGTCAATTTTTTTTTAACCAGTTACTTCCACACCACTTCTTTCATTATGCTGATCTGTGAAGTGGAACGCTACGCTGGCTGAGTTGAGAGGTCAGGGGCTCCCGCTGCCTAGATACATATAGTCTAATATTAGAACATTTCCTTGATTTGTTAGCAGCATCTCTGCTGAGTCCTGAGCACATGGCAACAGGCCGGCCAATAGGATTTCAGGAGACCACTAAGCCCCTCGCTCTGTATAGCAACAGTGGCATCCTTCCCTTATTTATTTATATACGAGTTTTTTTCCCACCGATTCATTCTCATGCTTCTGTCCCCCCACTGTGCATCCATACTGTGCTCTCAAACTGTAAAAAAAAAAAAAGAGTTAGGGTGCGAAGAGTAGAGCTGCTTTTACTTTTGTCTTTCCTTAACCTGCACAAGCTCTAAAACCTACATACATTTTGTAGATTTTTTTCTTCTCCATACTTGTATACATTTTTATAGATTTTTTTTAAACTGCACCCCACAGATCAGTGGAGATTTTTTTCTGTGCATTATATGTAAAAGTAAAAAACACAGTGGGAACTGTCTTGGAAAAAGCTTGACTTTTATGAAGACATGAAGTGTATCGGAGAAGAGGAGAGGCAATACCCAGAGGAATGGCATCGTGGGAAAATCTGGCACTCAGAGCGGACGGACAACAACCAAGTGGAGAGGATCTTTAAAAGATGGAGGACACAGGCGGAGAGGCAGTACAGGATGGGAGGAGTGGGGGGGTGGAGGGACATTGGATGGCGTGAGGACCGAGGCCGGTGGTTGGTTTGATCTGAGCCACGTGTGTGTCCAGCCACGTCTCTTCGCCGCTTAATGGAGTTCGATGAAACGTTGGCTTCCTCTGCCGTGCGGTCCCTTCTGTCTTGGCCCAGGTAGGTGCGTCCCGTCCTGTCAAGTTTCTGGATGATGCTTAATTTTTTTTCAGGCTGTTCAGATCTTATCTACAAAAGAAGTTGCCATTTTGAAAGTTTCGTGCATGTTCAACCTTCGTATCTCTTCGTCATTCCAAGCTTAGGTAAGGGAAGCTTGAAGCGTTAGAGGAAATATGGCGTACATCAGCTGCCCTCTTGGATAAAATACTACGAACGAATATTTAACAAAAACACATTCCAAGAACTGTCATCAGCAAAATAAATACCTTCGTCATTTTCTGTTGGATGGGGGAGTGACAATTTTAATTGCCTGACACTCTGAAAATATGTGACATTTTCAGCAGAACGTTACTGTAAAATGCAAAATACGTTAAGATTTTTTACTTTAACTTTGTTTTTCACCAATGCTTTTGTAATTGAACCACCAACTCCTAACTGAGCCACTAAACACCATTTAGTTTGTTTTGACTACGTCATCATTAAAACACAACCTAGTTTTTGATGGCGTTTTTTTGACTTACAAACATAAATAGCAACAATCATATTGATGTCAAAAAGGTTGTTAATGAAAATCACCCAGTTTTGTCGTCCCAGATGGATGCGTACTGGAAGTTTGTTTTTTTTTGTCGGGAAAGTATTAAAACGAGAAAATTGGCTTATGTCATATAGATTGCAGGATTTCGTTGATATCATGTTTAGTAGCCTGCATCGTGTCTACGGACACAATGTCTGTGAACGTTGAGCCGTGAAGACTTTATCGTTCCGTACCATTGAAAGTATTTTGATGCCGACGCAATTTCCAATGCTTCGATTTTTAATCTGCAATGTTGCATCACAAATTTAGATACTACTGTATGCTTGTTTAATAGAAACAGACCGCATTTTAAGTCATGTGTCTACTAACAGCAACAATACAGATAAAGTTAATTTGATTTGTCACATAATCAGTATATTTAAAGCTTTTTCAAAACCTCCAACACCTTTAATTGATGCTGACAGGATTAGTTGTCCAGATTTTGTAAATATAAAAAAAGAAAGATTTAGTAAAGAAGTTAAATGAGGTCACTGTGTTGTTTTCAGTTGCAATTTAGAGTTACAGCATCTTGTTTTTCTGTTAAAACCTTATCTGTTTTAATGGGATCAGATCCATCATGTTTAGAAAAAGAAAAAGAAAAAAAAGAAAAAATCTGATCTTTCATTAAAATATATTTTGGTTAAAATAAAATTATGGTCATTTTCCTCTTGTAGTGCAGATGATACCCCATCTTACGTCTCTTCATTAGGATGTCACATTGTAAAGGGTATAGGAGGATAACAAACCGCTGACTAATCCCAGATGCTTGGGAGAGGAGGATTTAGCCACAGTCCCCTTGAATTCTTTACCATGAAATGGGTTTCATGATATAACTGTAGTCATTATATAAAAAAATCTTTGACACAGAATCCCCAAAGAGAATAATCCCATTAAATCCCAAAAAGCAATATTCTATACCCTCTTGGACATTGCATGCACAGACTTTTTTTCCTTTTTAATTTCAAGGACGACACCACAACATGTAAAAATGTGTATGTCTGATGAAAGACATACTTAAAGGTGTCTTTATCTTTAAAGAAAGACACTAAAGAAAGAAGAATTCAATTTACAAGTTTATTCTTGTGATGCTGATCCTGGGACAAACAAGGTCTAGTGCTGGGCGCACCATGATAGTCATTGTAACATACAATCTGTTACAGATGTTTCCAGTTATTCCGTTAGAGCAGAGCTTGTCTTTTGACAAGGTATTTCATTACCAAATTACATATTTCATAATACTTTCCGAGTCTGGTTGTAACAGCTTTTTCTGATAGATGACTGCTAGTTTTCTGTTTTTATTTAGGATTGGGAATTCCTCACAAGTTGTACCAAAATAAGACTTGAACTACTACTCAGAGTCTGGATTGTACATGATAAAACCAGCCTCTGCATACAGCCTTGTCTGCAATTAACCTGCGCCTCTTGATTACAGTGAACATTAAGAGTTGGTGATGTTAATATAGTCTGAAAACATGGGGCAGTATGTGTCATTTTAAATATAGATAATGTATATATATATATTGGAATATGGTAAATGTCCTGGCAAATCAATTACGAAACCAGAAAGTAATGTCTTGTTATTTATTAATCAAGTAAATATTAACACCTGACAATTCAAGGTACTTCATCATGCAAAAACCATGTAAAACCCTCAATATTGCCACAAAGCAGTTCTCACACTAGTCTCATACTGGATATGAGACAATATAAACGACATGTTATGGAAAAATCTGTGACGGTTGAAAAATGTATGGCTCACAATGATAGTTACAATATTCTCTTATTCTCACGCTATGTTACACCAATCAGAAAAAAATAATGACATTTTAGTGCATAAACATGTCAGTAACATCAATGATTGAGTTTATTTAACCTCTTTTGCAGGAAACCATTATAAGTACTCAGACTGATAATGCCAGAGGTTAAATTTCAAAATAACTTAGAATTAACACTGGGCAGCAAGTCTGGAACATGAAGTGGCAATAAATAAGGGTTTGACAGACCCTAATATCAAATAGAGAACAGACTATTACAGATTATTATGCCATTATTTGGCCAGAAGTTTTACATGCAAAAAGGCCTGTTTTCCCAATTTACAGTATTGTTTCTCAAACTCTTTTTGTGCCTTTTTCGTTTAAGGTTTTCTGACACAAGATGCGCGAATCATTGGGAAAGAAATCAAAGCAGTGCTTCAGTCCCTCATTCTCCAGTGGGTGTACAGCTCAATAACTAGTGTCAAGGTGTATATGAAGCACGCAGTCAGCTGTTCAGTAACAAACTGTGGTTGTTCTGGGTAGCTTCCAGGTATGAATCCTTTTAGGGGAATGACTGTGAAGCAGAACAAAGAAAACTCCCACTGAGTATGTTAAAGTGAAATTGCAGGTTCTACTGGCAATGTCATCGCTCTGCTCTGTGATGAGGTTTAACTGGGGGTTCAGGTTGAGAAACATGCTCTACCTCCACAACACAGGGCAGCCTTGAACTCTGCACCGTCACCCACTCTATCCTCAGCCATGAGTGTAACTGCAAGATGATAGTATGAGAACAACAGCACCGTGGCACCTAACATCCCACTGCTTCACCACCTCAATAAAAACCTAGCTGGACAATTCAGTCTGTGTTGTGAAAATGGCAGAAAAAGGTTTCCAGCTCAGAGCTCTCAACTGTGCAGAAGACTTCCCAACGACATCACTAGCATCCCTCCATCTTAGGGATGAGGCTGTGGTCATCAACGAGAGCACCAACCATATGGGAGATAATCCTGAGCCTCATTCTGTATTTTCTTTGATGATGTCATCACCGCATAACCAATCACAACAGCAATCAGACATATCCATAGCTACTAGGCCTGAGCCTTCACCAGCAGTTCAAGGTAAGATTTAGTGGTATACTAAGCATTTTTAAGCATTAATTCTGACATAACTTTGATTATAGTAATTGTTATGCATCTGAACAATTATAGTAAATAGATAAGAAAATTATGCAGAAATAATCTCAAAGATTTTGGCAGTGCTAGTCTTCTCATCTTTTTAAAGCAGATTTCCAAATTAAACCTCTGTTGAAAGGTAATTAGAAAGTCTTAAAAACATTCCTGTCTGTAAGGAATAAGTACATTTATCTTATGCCAGTTTGTGTCATACAGACAAATATGAGGCAGTATTTCTTTAAATTATTTTTGCCTGAAAAGATAAAAGATTTCTCAATTTGCCACAGGTCTGATTGGCACCTCCTCCTGCCACTGTTGCCCTTGGAATAATCACTGATTCTCCAGATTTCTTAGACAGAGTTAAAACATTCATAACTTGAATGGCACTCAGAGACAAGACCAAGGCTGACTGTGCATTCAATTGCTTCTCAGATGGTCCCATTTCCCAAGTTGGGAAGCCGTTCTTCAGACTTTGGTGTGTTCATAAGCTTTAAAAGTAATCTGCCGGTTACTTAGCCCAAGGTGGCATCTTCATATTGACAGTTTTTATGACCAACAGTTCAAAACCCAAAGATAGATAGATTTTTTATGCCAAAAAAATTCTTACAATTTAAAACCTTGGGCCAGATTGTTTGTCTATTTTTTTTATTGTTACTAACAATTAGTCAATCAACAAAATAGTTGCCAATTAGTTTCCTGTCAACTGATTAATCGACTAATCTTTTAACTCTAGAAAAGATGTATATGAAAAACTCCAAAAGAAATGTTGGCAGCTGGGATCACATAGTGCCAAAGGCTTAGTGAGTTAAATGATTTACCAAAAGTCAGGATGTATTAGATGCAGAGCTTTTAGGTTTTTTTAGGCAAGTTTTGACAGAGCTTTACATTTTATAGGCCCTGGGTTAATGAGTTTACGCCCTTTCTATTTTTACAACAGCATACATGTGATTCCTCCAACATACAGATCTGTCTGCAACTGCAATTCAATGCATCTCCAAACATGCCATCACAAGTGCTGAAGGGATGATTTACATCAACTGCTAACAGCACACATCTCACTACACATTTGCATCAGCATGTGTTGCATAGCCACATACTAGCAAACACAAACAATTCACACAAATGTAATGCTTTCAAGAAATGCCTGACGGACAGGTTCTCACCTTCGCCTGCTTTCCTACAGACATGGCATCTCACTGCAGACAGCTGTTGTTTGTTAGCGGGGCAAGGCAAAGCAAGGCGAGGTCAAGCACTAAGCAGCACTGAATCTGGCCGAGTGTGCCCGAGTGTTGAGGAGTGCCTGTTCTGGTATTTTAGGCAGTCAGACAGTGTCACCTGTCAGCAGACTAGCCCAGACAGACTCTCCCACATGGTGCAAGACTAAGCAATACAACGATATCTCCCTCTGGAGTTCTTGTTAGTAGGCCAACAGTGTGTGCTCAACAGCCACAAAGTGCAGATAGCCACATACTGTAAAGACCGGCCACAACTGACATCAGGAGTAACATTGGGTTATTGTGTGGTTGATGTTGCAGAGTTCTTGGATCCTGAAATAGGCCAAAGCGACAGCAAGTCTCAGGCTCACACCCTGACAGCGTTCCTGCAAGACCTTTGCTCCCCTGTTGATCCTGATGATGCGTTTCCTGCACTAAGAAGCAACATTGTCAAGGAAGGAGGTACTCTCCAGCATATCTTTGTTCTTTTTGTAAGAAGTGTAACAGATCTTTTGTAGCATTTTTAATCATTTTTGTTCCACAAAAAAAAAAAAAAAAAAAGGGAAAATATACAACAAATGTACTAACACAAAACTGCTATAGTCATAATGTTAGCTAATTTACGGCCTCTCCTGTTTGGTAGTTCAGTCATTTTTAAAATCAAAACAAAAAATACCTGTTGTTGATCAATAAGAAAAAATGGTTATATGAGTGAAAGGAGATAAAAGGATGGAGACTATGACGGATTATCTTTTAAGAAAGTAAAGAATAGGCCTACTTGGTAATTTGCTTTCGATTAAAATATGACACAAATTTTATGTTTGCAATTCTGAATTTGTATTTGTAAGACAAAGTCGCATTGCCTTTGTGATCAGAACTTCAACCCAAGAACAACAAAACCAAAGCGATGGCAGCATGTGACTCCAGCTCTGATGATAACCATCTGTCTAATGCAGAGTGGTACTGGGGAAATACCTCAAGGTATTGAATATTTTCACATGGCATGTAGTTTTTATTTATCACCCTATAGCATATCAATTTGTTTCTTTTTCATGCAAATTCCTTCAAGTTCTTACAATATATAAAAGTTTGGAGGACTTTGAAAATCATTTTGTTTGCAAATTGTTTTCCTTTATGTTTGAAACCTTATTGTCCCTTGTGATTGTCCAGAGAGGAAGTAAATGTGATGATGAGAAACACTCCTGATGGCACATTTCTGGTCCGAGATGCTTCCAGTAAGGTTAAGGGGGAATACACTCTCACACTAAGGTAACCACTTTTTAACTAGTATGTGTTTGATTCTAGGCCGTGATGATAATTACATTATTTGGATTTCAATTATTCTGTATTAGTTTTCTTGTATAGTTATCATCATTGACTCTCTTCTATGTTCAAGGTAAGGCTGCACGATATAAGGAAAATATCTAATTGAGATTATTGTGACTGACTTTGCAATTGCAATATGATTCACGATATTGAAGAGAATGATCATGGTTATATCATTATTCTCATTTTCATTGACTAATATTAAATCTTAAAAATATAAATTATTATAGTGTAGTAATTTTTGCGAGGATCTGTACCAAGAAAAGAGGTTTTCTGTCGTCGGTAGGATAAGTTTTGTAGGCCGGGATGTCTCTGCAGCACCACGAAACTTCATTCAGAATGATTACCTTTAACAAATCTTGCGCCCCTCTGCGATTTGGATTTTGCACTAGTCCATATTGTGATTTTGATAAAACGGATTAATTGTGCAGCCCTAGTTCAAGGGATTCTTTTATAAAATTGTCACTTCAGCTTTGCACATAAGGGAAACACAGTCCATTCAAAATATGGGGGATTCATTATTATTAATTTTTTCTACTTGTGATAACAGATAACGTTAAATTGAATATATAATACACAATAAGGAAGGGAAGGACTCAGCCAGACATTTCTCCATTCTCAGCTGAGATGGACGGCGTGGTGCTGCAGTGTTTAACCCTAGCACTTTACACTGCATAGATTAACCCAGCAATTAGCTGAGTTTTCCTCTGTTCAAAGCTTAATCCCGACAAAACAACAGTTGAAAGTGCCTGCATGCACATTTTGAAAACATTGTTAAAACTGAGCAGCTAATATTATAATGTATATTTTATTAATCCCACAAGGGGAAATTACAATTTACACTCTGTTGTTATTACAAACATGCCTGAATTACACGCATGCTCAGTACCTATACATGCACTAATGGAGAGATGCCAGAGTGAGGAGATTGTAGAGAGAGCAAGTTAGCGGACTGCCCTCTCTCTGCTCAGCTGCTAGCCTGCTGTGCTGCAGAGCAACATACATTGTGTTGATATGTTGCTTCTTCATCGCAGTTAAAAAAAAATAAAATAGACATACTGTCACAGCCCCAGTTGATGCATAAACAGTTAAGGGCTTTGCATGTGTAATGAAGTGTTTAAGCTGCCAAAAATATTATAATTATCAGTACTCTGCGTCTTGTGGGAAGGCTATGTTCTCTCCAAATTGAATACATGTAGTCAGAAGTCAGTTATTTTTTCCTGGTTTCAAAGTCTAACTTTAGTTGTCTGGTTTCAAAGTCTAAATTTAGTTGAATCAAGACAGACTAGGTTTCAGATATAAAGCTTTGTTGATTAGCCTTTGACCCAGACTCCAGTGGTAAGCAATATAACACCATTTCTACACAGCACGCGTTTGAATAGAATTTTTCCAGTCATCCACCTCACCAGTCTGAGGGAACAGACATGCTCCAGTCGTACACCTTACAAATGGCTCCTGCTTTTTATATACACACTACCGGTCAAAGGTTTGCGGTCACATAGAAATTTCCATTGCACTCCATTATAGAAAGAATACCAGCTGAGATAAGTTGCATTGTTTTTTTAACCAGGGCAGCAGTTTTCAGATTACATTATGTGCTTACATAATTGCAAGGGTTCTACCTTCTCATTCAATGCGTTTCCTTTATTTTCATGACTATTTACATTGTAGATTCTCACTGAAGGCATCAAAACTATGAATGAACACATGTGGAATTATTTACTTAACAAAAAAGTGTGAAATAACTGAAAACATGTCTTATATTCTAGTTTCTTCAAAGTAGCCACCCTTTGCTCTGATTACTGCTTTGCACAGTCTTGGCATTCTCTTGATGAGCTTCAAGAGGTAGTCACCTGAAATGGTTTCCCAACTGTCTTGAAGGAGTTCCCAAAGATGCTTAGCACTTATTGGCCCTTTTGCTTTCACTTTATGGTCCAGCTCACCCCAAACCATCTTGATTGGGTTCAGGTCCGGTGACAGTGAGGCGCAGCACTCCATCACTCTCCTTCTTGGTCAAATAGTCCTTACACAGCCTGGAGGTGTGTTTGGGGTCATTGTCCTGATGGTCATGATGGTCCAACTAAACGCAAACCGGATGGGATGTCGCTGCAAGATGCTGTGGTAGCCATGCTGGTTCAGTATGCCTTCAATTTTGAATAAATCCCCAACAGCGTCACCAGCAAAGCACCCCCACACCATCACAACTCCTTCTCCATGCTTCACGGTGGGAACCAGGCATGTACAATCCATAACGGCACGGTGGTTGGAACCAAAGATCTCAAACTTGGACTCATCAGACCAAAACAGATTTCCACTGGTCTAATGTCCATTCCTTGTGTTTCTTGGCCCAACAAATCTCTTCTGCTTGTTGCCTCTCCTTAGCAGTGGTTTCCTAGCTGCTATTTGACCATGAAGGCCTGATTCGTGCAGTCTCCTCTTAACAGTTCTAGAGATGTGTCTGCTGCTAGAACTCTGTGTGGTATTCATCTGGTCTCTAATCTGAGCTGCTGTTAACTTGCGATTTCTGAGGCTGGTGGCACAGACAAACTTATCTACAGCAGCAGAGGTGACTCTTGGTCTTCCTTTCCTGGGGCAGTCCTCATTAGAGCTGGACCGCAGAGTGAAGGCAAAAGGGCCAACAAGTGATAATCATCTCTGGGAACTCCTTCAAGACTGTTGGGAAACAATTTCAGGTGACTACCTCTTAAAGCTCATCAAGAGAATGCCAAGAGTATGCAAAGCAGTGATCAGATCAAAGGGTCGCAAGTTTGAAGAAACTAGAATATAAGACATGTTTTCACTTATTTTACACTTTTTTGTTAAGTACATCATTCCACATGTGTTCATTCATAATTTTGATGCCTTCAGTGAGAATCTACAATGTAAATAGTCATGAAAATAAAGGAAACGCATTGAATGAGACGGTGGGATCAAACTTTTGGCCTGTACTAACTATATATATATATATATATATATATATATATATATATATATATATATATATATATATATATATATATATATATATATATATATATAGTACACTGTGTTGGTTGGATGTTGGCATCCAGGTAGATGTCTGTGCAGAACGGTGGTTGGGTTTAAGAGACAACGCATTTACATCGGTGGTTAAGCCCAATTAGAAACGCCGCTCATGTTTTCATATTTGAAATTCCTCCAACAATGATTCCAAAAGTATGATGCTGACCAGCTGCTCCTGTCTGCATTAGAGTAAATATATCTTGCACCAGCAACATTTGTGCTGAGTTCTGCTAGATTTGTGAAATGTTTGGCATTGGCAGCTTTGTGTGACAGTTATGCTTTGACTTTTGCAGGAAAGATGGCTCCAACAGACTGATAAAGATCTACCATCATGGGGGGAAGTATGGCTTTTCTGAACCACTGGTCTTTCCCACTGTGGTGGACATGATCCAGCACTACCAGCACAAATCTCTGGCACAGTACAACTCTAAACTGGACACGCGGCTACTTTACCCCATAACCAGATACCAGCAAGTGGGTTTATGAGGCCCTGAACTCTAAATATGTGCCATCTTATATTTCAAATATATAATTACTAAATACAATTATAGCAATTTCATTTATTGTAGAGGAGGTTTATTGTTATGATTTTATTTGATATTATGTTGGTCTAAATGAGATTTTGACTGCATTTCTTGTCTGTAGCAGCAGGTTGTGATGGAAGTTGACATTGATGCAGTTGGAGAACAGCTGAGGATATTTCAAGATCAGTACAAAGAGAAGAGCAAAGAGTATGACCTTCTATTTGAGAAGTTTAACCAAACATCACAGGTACAACAGCATCCAAATCATTGAGACTTCATTTACTAAATACGATCACCTAAAGGATTATTAGGAACACCTGTTCAATTTCTCATTAATGCAATTATCCAATCAACCAATCACATGGCAGTTGCTTCAATGCATTTAGGGGTGTGGTCCTAGTCAAGACAATCTCCTGAACTCCAAACTGAATCAGTCAGAATGGGAAAGAAAGGTGATTTAAGCAATTTTGAGCGTGGCATGGTTGTTGGTGCCAGACGGGCCGGTCTGAGTATTTCACAATCTGCTCAGTTCCTGGGATTTTCACGCACAACCATTTCTAGGGTTTACAAAGAATGGCGTGAAAAGGGAAAAACATCCAGTATGCGGCAGTCCTGTGGGCGAAAATGCCTTGTGGATGCTAGAGGTCAGAGGAGAATGGGCCGACTGATTCAAGCTGATAGAAGAGCAACTTTGACTGAAATAACCACTCGTTACAACCGAGGTATGCAGCAAAGCATTTGTGAAGCCACAACACGCACAACCTTGAGGCGGATGGGCTACAACAGCAAAAGACCCCACCAGGTACCACTCATCTCCACTACAAATAGGAAAAAGAGGCTACAATTTGCAAGAGCTCACCAAAATTGGACAGTTGAAGACTGGAAAAATGTTGCCTGGTCTGATGAGTCTCGATTTCTGTTGAGACATTCAGATGGTAGAGTCAGAATTTGGCGTAAACAGAATGAGAGCATGGATCCATCATGCCTTGTTACCACTGTGTAGGCTGGTGGTGGTGTAATGGTGTGGGGGATGTTTTCTTGGCACACTTTAGGCCCCTTAGTGCCAATTGGGCATCGTTGAAATGCCACGGCCTACCTGAGCATTGTTTCATGTCCATCCTTTTATGGCCACATGTACCCATCCTCTGATGGCTACTTCCAGCAGGATCATGCACCATGTCACAAAGCTCGAATCATTTCAAATTGGTTTCTTGAACATGACAATGAGTTCACTGTACTAAAATGGCCCACAATGTCACCAGATCTCAACCTAACAGAGCATCTTTGGGATGTGATGGAACGGGAGCTTCGTGCCCTGGATGTGCATCCCACAAATCTCCATCAACTGCAAGATGCTATCCTATTAATATGGGCCAACATTTCTAAAGAATGCTTTCAGCACCTTGTTGAATCAATGCCACGTAGCATTAAGGCAGTTCTGAAGGCGAAAGGGGGTCAAACACAGTATTAATATGGTGTTCCTAATAATCCTATAGGTGAGTGTACATCTGTGGGATAAAAGCAATATATATATTTTACCTCTGATTTACCACAACAGAGCCTTATCTTTAAGGCCTTGAATGTTAAAGTAAAGATTTGTTGTCTTTCCTTACCAGGAGCTGCAGAGCAAGCGGACAGCCATCGAGGCTTTCAGTGAAATCATTCGGATCTTTGAGGAGGAGTGTGAAACTCAAGAACGCTACAGCAAAGAATACATCGACATGTTCCTCTCATTAGACAGCAGTACAGATTCAGACACGTATGCTTTAAAATACCAATGCTTTTTCCAATTTGGTCACTTTGTCTTATCCGTTTTACTTATTTTCTGCATTTTAAGAAATTTGTTAAAAGTCAAATCTAAATTAAAAGATACTCAGTGCTGTCATGCTCATTTAGCAGGCACACCAAATTGGCAAACTCTGAATTGTTTTCTCAAGTTGTTCTTTCTCTTCCTCCTCCTCCTCCTTCCAGGATTCAAAGCAATTCAGATGAGCTGCAGTCCAGGGTGGAGGAGATCCACAACAGCAAGAAGAAGTTGGAGGAGGAGCTGAGGAGGAAAGCGCTGGCTCACATGGAGGTCGACAAGAAAATGAACAGCCTGAAGCCCGACCTAGTGCAGCTCAGGAAGATCAGAGATCAATACCTGCTGTAAGTTCAACTGCTCAGCACTGTTCTAGGTCTAGGTGTTTTTTAAAAGAGTTGAGGCATGTACTGTATGTATATAGGGCTGGGAGAAAATCCAATATCACGATATTCTTGACCAAATACCTCGATATTGATATTGTGGTAATATTCTAGGGTTGACAATTGGTGCTTTCAAAAAATGAAAAAGAAGATAAGAAGATTAAGATCATCAGTATGTGGAAATAATGTCTAAGTGGGGAAAAGGCAAATAATAGAACAGAAAAGAAAAAAGAGAAAAAGCTTTGTGCACAGCATGTACTACAAAGGGGGCAGTGACTACAAAAAAATAAATGTAAAGTCAGAATAAATTAAGTGTAATAGTGACCACAATCTTCTGGATGTACTATTCTGTGTATCAAGCAGGTACATTTCATAACTCTATACGCTATGATGAGAAGAAATCCATTTGATATATGACTGATAAAATGTCTAGTACAAAACAGTCTGTCACATACCAGTGACACAGCTGAGTTGTAATCATAGAAAACCCAATCAGCTGTTCTCATCCATGTAGCCACAGCTGTGAATCTCCAGTATGCTCAGCACTATCTTGAGCCTGATTGGAAGATGTGTCTTTCTAGCGGACTCTTTTTCTTCAGTAAATTCAAATAAGCAGATGTGTCCTATTTAGGTTTTGTGAATAAGAATAAGTTTACACACCAAGCCTTGTCTTGCCGTGTCATTACATAGACAGGCGTCCCTACTTTACAACAAATAAAACAAAACTCAAAGTCTGTGTACATTATTATGCATTAACAACTCTTAAAACCCGCCTACACATGATCCTCTGTAAAACCGTGAGGTAGGGCGCAGGCAAAGAAGCAAAAAGCATGTATACGTACGTCATAAATGCGTCTGGAATTGGTTGTGCCATGAAAGGTCAGCGGCAAGGAGGTCAAAGTGGAAATAATTTGACTTCTGAGCATAGCGCTCGGTGGTAAACTCCCCATGGGAAAACATTGGAATGGCCAGCACAGAGCAATTTTACCACAGATTATGCTATTAGAAGCCTTCTTTATCATCTTCTTCTGTCACCTGCTATCTTATATATACACTGTAGATATACTGTATATCATTCAACACCATGAAAGAGAAAAACTGATAGGGTACATCTTTTCTAAATATCAACATTTTGCAGCCTTTTTTACTGTGTTTTGTCCATTTTGTCAGCTGGCTCAACCAACAGGGTACAAGGCAGAGCCAGATTAATGATTGGCTGGGAATCAGGAATGAAGAAGAAGAGTGAGTATCCTCATTTATACTGGGTTATAGTTTAATTAAAAACAGAAAGATGCAGAATCTACAAGAATGTTTTGCCATTTCTATTTTATTTTTGACATTACAACACATGCTATGTATCTTCTTTCACAAAATGGCAACAGTGCTCATAATAAATACGGCATGATAAATTAGCATAGGGCCAAGAACCAAGGTTCATTTGCTCATATTTATTCAAAAGGAAAGGTTATGACATTCATGTGCCAAAGCATCAGATATGAGCTAAAATATATTTTCTAGCTAATCTAAGCCTTCCACTTCCTCATCATCCTCTAGCCCATACACTCTGGCAGATGATATCGACCAGGAAGAGAGGAACTGGTACGTTGGTGGTATGAGACGTAAGGAGGCAGAGGAGCTGCTGAAGGGGAGGAGAGACGGGACCTTCCTAATCAGAGACAGCCAGACTCAGAGAGGCTCCTTTGCCTGCTCTGTTGTGTGAGTACCATCGGATTTGCATCTTCTAGGCATTTAAAAATCACAACACTTTGCCCGTCTTTAATCCTAATGGATCATACATTTTTACCAAAAGTAGGTGCAGTGCAGATTAGACTCGTAACCTTTTGAGTGTTGGATGTAGGCATCCATACTACCTTAAAAACATCCATATTATTATTATTATTATTATTATTATAATATATTTTGTCTCATGCAGTGTGGATGGGGATGTGAAGCACTGTGTGATCTACAAGACAGCCACAGGGTACGGCTTCGCTGAGCCCTACAACCTATACCCATCGCTAAGAGAGCTGGTCCTCCATTATCGACACACATCCCTGATACAACACAACCAGCAGCTGAATGTAACCCTGGCCTGGCCTGCTCTCGGCCAGCAGCCCGGCTGATACACACCAGCAGGCCACCCTAATGGCACTTTCCCAAAGCTTCACTGTATTTGCACCGCAGACACACCAACGTGGACACTGTTACCAGGCTCTAACAGAATACGGGTTAGTGTCGTCACCATACGAGAGTTTCCAGAAACTGTTTTATTGCTCAGATCTAAAAATCCTACACTGGTTAGATGTCACAGGAAACAAAAAGCATTACTGTCACAATCACTGAAATGCGTTTCTAAGTTACTTGGAACAGATTTTGAACAGCCTTTCCACAGTAGTTTTAAGGTTGATTAGTTCATTGTCAGCTTTGTGAGTTAAATACAATGGTTGCATCTTGACTGCAGCTCTGTTCTGTTTTTTTTTTAAAGCTAATGTTCCTAATATTAATATTCCCATTTACTTTCCATCTGCACAGCTTGCAAAACGCAATTGGGATTATGTACTTAACTGAATTCAACATTGAATTAAATCTTTTGCAGCAGTAATGAGGTAGCACTGAAATATTGCCTCATCATGACACAATAGTTCAGCAGCGAGTGTCCCAAACCGATGCTGGTATTAAAGTTGCAAAAATCTTAACAGTGTAATAATTTATAATGACAATTTCAGGGTAACACAGGATACTAGTATCTAGCTTTTAGAATACTGATACTGAACTGCTTTTTATAAGTAAAACAATCAAAGCAGAGAAATACAATTTGTCTTGCTTTTTACTATTATTCACTAATCCAGAAATTTCATATTTCAGGGTTGAAAGTACAAGAAATCATAAATATTTAAGAAGCAAATATTACATTGCAGAGTATTGAAGTCATGATCTCTAGATTTCAAATATATTTTTGTCCAACAATCCTAATGCTCTGCAACAGGCATCATCCCTCCACAGTACATATCTTAAATCCATATAAATCAGTTCAGTTGCAGTGTTTAAGGTGCTTCTGGAAAACTGAGATAAGGATGAGAACTGCACTAACAAGCACATGTGCATTATGGCTAGTGTAGTGTAGAAACTGAGGAGACACACAAGCACTTTATCCAAAACAAGACAACCAGAATATGCATAAGCACAGAGAAGAGAGCTGGAGATGTGTGAGAATTTTTGGTGTTGTTGGTTGAAAAGAAGTTTTTATTTCAGTGGTTAGGAATATAAAAATTTATTTTCTTACTTCCATCTTCATTGTCCACAATATCTTCATGAGACAAAATAAGGATTCTTTCATGGATTCTACCTCTAGGGTATATTTATGCTTTTAGCATATAATATATATATATATATATATATATATATATATATATATATATATATATATATATATATATATATATATATATATATATTTTTGTTCTTTTAGTAATCAAATTGTTGGCAGGTGATGCTTTTTGGGAAATGGGACAATCACAGTAAAGTTTGTGTAATATATGTTTGGCTTTAAGCTCAGTGTTTAACACTTTCAAGTGTTAATAATATATGAGCGAGTTTAAACATCAAATACTGAAAGTAATTATGTGTGTTGTGTGCATGCACATTTTGGAATACAACCCAAAATATGCACATTTAGGTAATAGTCTGGTTCAGATTAATCTTTGATGAGTCAGCTGTTTTTTTATTTCTATATTCTTTCTGAGGATTTTTGTTGGAGTTGGTGATCCAGGCTCTTTGAAGTCTTTGAAGTCTCTGGAGCAACACTCAAGAGGTCTTTTAGATTTTGGTCTGGTTGAAAAGTGCCCTTAAGTGTTCCTGTTCCAGCCATCATAATTTTAAATACGTTACTCTCAGGAGAGATGTCTTGCCCCTTACATGAGTGTGGTGTCAACAACAATGTTCTGATGACCCAAATGTTGAGGTTGTGTCTAGCTGGATACAAGGCTACAATAGCATAAATGCTCTGGTGTACCCTCAGGAAGAGTATCATTATCATGCTTTTTACTATAATAGCACAATTTTTAAATCCTTATATTTTATTTTGTAAAAGTGAGTGTCAAATAGACTTTATTCCCCCAGCAGTTGCAACATTAACCTTACACTACACTTGACATGAGATAAAATGCAAAATAATTAAGAAAACAAATGCTCATAATCCTAATGGTTTTGAACTTAGACAAGTTACATTTTAGCCTGAAGTGAACTGTAGACACGACGGGTAATCATATTTTAAAAGAGTTTAAAGAACTGGTTTTACATATAAAGACTTCAAAGTATTACCATGATTGCTTGAATTTTGCAGGCTGGCTAATTAGCGACTAGCTAACAAGGTATGATTCCAGCTATGGTGGACCAAATATTGTATGTTACCATGAAATGTTACAAAATTTTGATATCGCAATTCACTTGTTAGTTAAATGTTGGTACACAGCTGCAAACATACCTGAGATGATTTTTTTGCTTCTTAAGTGTGAGGTATATTCAAAATTACATCTATAAATGTTAACAACTGAAATGAAAGTTGTTTACATTTTAGGCCTATCCAGGCCTCTGTGGCCCTGGGAAGGTAAGAGGGACTCCTTTAATGGTGGACTTTGTGTGGTGCTGACAGTGAGTTACAGTGACTCAAACTATTTTTATAGGGAGAAAGGCATAGTAGTCTTTAAATATGGCATTGTTAGTTTGGGTTGCCCATAAATAAATAAATAAATAAAATAAATAAATAAATAAATAAATAAATAAATTCCTGTTTAATGGGTCCCTTTAAATACACTTCCCTCTCAGCGGTCAGTCAAACGTGTGCTTGATGCTTGCTGCACAAACGCTATCAGTTTTGATAGAGTGTTTATTGTTTTGAAGGGAGTTGAAAAAGTTGTGTCTAATTCCTTCTTTGTGGATGAAAAGTAAAAGATGTAAATGTTTGATTTTGCATGCAATCGTTGTGTAACTGATTACCTAGGTATTAGATGTATTACTAATTTAAATGTTGACATAACGGCTGGGTACTGTTTTGATACCAGTTCTTGTATAGGTTCACCACCAGCTATAAAAAAAATATGTTTTGTTAACTTTCTTTGATGGGTTAGCTGTATTCTATGTTTTTTTGTTGTTGCTTTATCTCCATCATTGGTGCTAAGCACTCATTGCTGTAAATGCACCTCTCCGAGATCACCTGTCAGTCATACAGCATGAGTGATACTGTGATGTCGTATTTATCGAAGATAGCAGAGAAGCTTTCATGTTGGGTATGGTTTGTTGTTCTTGTGACCACATTAATCTGTGATGTAGTGTTGCACAGCTAAGTGCTGCACTGCACAGGTTGTGGACAGAGCATGCCACAACCACTAGATGGCAGTGCATGCAGGACTTTTGACCTGTGTGTAGTTACTCTTTAGTTTACTCTTTATTTTGTTAAATGTTGGTCCACTGTTTATGCTGTTTTATAGTGCCCAGTGCTTAGGGACATGTAGCACTACACTCCTGTGTAGAAATTAGGATTATGTACCAGTGGTGTAGTGTAAAAGGAAAAACTGTGACGTTAAGGTACTTAGGACTCACACCCACCGCCATCAGACTGCTGAGCTTTATCTTTGTTAGCCTGAATTCCAATTTCATTTCATCTTATAGTGACTTGTTATACAGAAAACATGGATTCACATTAATGACTATTATTACTTTAGGCATGCAAGGTGCACGTCTAGCATGTAAAAGTAAGCATCTGTCCGTTTAAAAAAATAAAATAAATAAAAATAAAAACTTTTCGCACACGGATTGGATTAATTAAAGTGTTAATTTAAGTCCATAACTTGAAACATACATGTATTTAATATTGTGAATTCTAAGAAAAGAAACTTTACATGTCCAGGTTAATTTTGTAGCAGTAATACAGTTAAAGATGTAGGCCTACAGGTTATATCTGCACAAACACATACATACATACATACATACATACATACATACATACATACATAGGACTACACCACTGCTCTGTCGTGTTTAGATTTAAAGCACAGTATTTGCACACAAGTACCTCATGTGAGGTGGAGATACTATGACTGTCTTCATCCACCCTGTTACTGAAGCAGGTGGTGGTGCTAAATATGGACAAGTCACTGATGAGATTGATATGCCGTAGCATTGATAAAAGCATTGATTTTGTTTGTCTCTTTAATCAGCTGTCCACTTATTTCTGCAAAGTCAGAGATATTTTTTGTAATTGTATGTGCACAATTTGGTCTTTTTATGTTGTCTCTTTTGTAAGTTAAGAATTTTAGCGTTGTGCAAACAAAAATGAAATAGAGAGATAACTAAAATAAATTTCAAAATGATTGTTGTTTTGTAGAATAATTGATGTCTCATATCATAAAATGTGTGTCATGATGTATTTTCAGCTACAATCATGGTTGGTAGTTTTGTCCAACTAGTTCTTCATAATAGCCTACTATTCCCTATATACACACAGTTATAAAAAAAAATACTGTTATGTTAAGAAAGAAAACTCTCCAGTACCCAGGTCCTAGCCATCTTGGTAAGCTATTTAGCTTGCCTGCCGACCTTTCAACATCGTGAATCGTTTATGACTGCATTAAAAAAACTCAAGGAAGTAGAGATTTTTTACAATGGATATGTGGCATGGAAGATTAAATGAGTCTAACTGGTGTATGATGTGGTAATAACAGCTTTGTTTGGCTTCAAACAAATAAGACCCAGCCGGATGCTTAACTGGTTGTCTTGTTAATTAAGTCCATTTACTTGGGTTGCTGATGAGACTAATTGAAGGGCTTGATATTTTCTAACGCAGGATTGACAAAAAAACCAAAACATTTTGATTATAATTTATAGACATTTTAGTGGTAATAATGCAAGTTTCCTAGGAGGGGAAGGTATTTTTACACAGTTCCTCCTCCCTAGGAAGTTCATATTGGACGGTGCCTCAGGAAATGATTTAGGTCAATGCCAATGTTCAGCAACGATGCAGGAAGTAGTGTGCCACTTAGAGAAGCACAGGGTATGGATGTGGAAGCTGAGCTTGTGAATGGGCATGGTTGATTTTGATACTGGAGAATAGGGTTTTACTTGTCTCAATGATGATTATTAATCAAGTTGTTTTACTTGCCTAACTTTAATCATAATGTAATTGGTACTGGTATGGATATTGTAAAAATAATTAAAAAGCGTTTGCACTGAATGTCCAAAAATGTTTGCAGTCAATGCAATTTAATGTATTTTGCAGAATTTGTCTACATCAATGTGGTGAATATGTTGTTTAGGTTTGTGTTAAAGTACAAGGTTAGATAGTGTTAACGGAACTGGTAAGTTAGTATTAGAGGAAAAGGTAGATCTGGCTTTGGTGGTGTTCAGGTATTACGTTGGAGACAGATTAAGTTTAGTAAGTATGGGAATGGTTATGTTTACTAAGGGTTTGGTGTGATTATGGGTAAAGTTGAGAAGAAGGAGGCTGGTTAGTAATTTTTATCTGCATTCACACAGTTTTTTGCTCCATCAACTTTCTTCCATGCCATATACATTGTGGGAACTAGCAGTAACATTTGTCACAACAAACCTTTTAACATTTTAGGAGATAGGGTGACCATCTCACTCTGAGTTAGATACGAGAATCTTTATCAGCTTTTTTGTTTTTAAATCTGGGGAATTGTTATATTTAGAGAGGTTTTGTTTCACTTTGAGCTGCTGTGCATATGGTCAAATACCTCTACTTTACCTCTACTCTGCAACACATTCAACATACTAGTACTTGATGTTAGAGCCTGACCGATATATCGGCGGGCCAATATTATCGGCTGATATTAGGCATTTCCCGAACTATCAATATCTGCATTTTTTTTATATTTAAAAATGATTTTGATAAATTAATACTTAAAAAATAAAATCCGATGGCCAGCCATGTTATGAGTGTTGGCGTTGCATAGATTGTCCACCAGAGGTCACTCTATAACGTCCCTGTTGGCAACACTGATTATTTCTTTTGTTAGTGTTTTGTTGAGTTTAAGTTTCATATCTTAAATTTTAACTTTCATATTTTGATGTTCCTCTGTTCTGTTGTGACAATAAAACTAATTATTATATTATTTTGGTGAGAACTCATAAATAACTACAAATAATTAATGTTAGGGAAATCTGTTTATGGATATTTTTTTAACTATATAACGGCCAATATATCAGAAGATCAGATTTTTAAATAACCAAATATTTGTATTTTTATCGGTATCAGCCTTAAAAATCCTTTAAAATCGGTCGGGCTCTACTTGATGTTTCTGTAACTCTGAATTTCTTTTTTCCCCATTGTGGCTGTATGGATTTGTCATCTGCTTAAATCTTAAGCATTAAGCTGCCCTTTGTAATAGCCTAATTGCTGTGAGAAAACTTTATTATTGTACATGCTTATTTAATGTATTGATTATGCAATAACATTCAGCTTTTTTTAAATAGCTTTTGTTTAATTTAGAAGTCATATCTGAGGTAATTTGATCGTTCTTAAACATTTGTTGGTAACCTGACTTCAGGACATCATTGTTCATGTATGCACTTTCAGATCCCCAAATAAATTTGAGATGGTTTAATGAATTGTTGATTATTATTTGATAAGCTGAGGATTTTTAACACTTTTTGTTAGATGGGGTGAATGATTGAACACTACAGAAGGCAACATCACAATTACCAGTCAAGTTACTATTTACATAAGCCTAAAGCAAAACACTACAATGTACTGTACAACAGAAGCACATACTGCGGATTTACAAGCATCTAGCAGGTCTACTGCACATTGATTAACGGATACACCTTCCTCCTTGCAAAAGAGGTTCCAATCTCAATTAGACTTACCTGGTTAAATAAAATAAAACACAATACAATGCAACACTATGGTTTAAACCATACTCAAACAACATAGTTAACACCTAAATTTAAACATTTGCTGCACATAATAATGGTTTAAGACATTGAACAGCTGCCGTTCTACTCAACCATATAGCCACTGTCAAAAAATGGGCTACCAACCACTGAGCACCAGAATGCAAGAGGTATAACCATGTCACAACAGCATATTAATATAGTGTCAAAAAGATGAAAGTGTAAGCTAAATTGAATTCTAAAATAGAGTGATGTGCAACCAGCAGGGGTGGATCAAGTACTTTACTTCTACCACAGTATAGAAATACAAGTAAAACTACTTCATGCATTCATTTCTTCTACTTAAATAAATGTAAAATATATATATGTCAGAATAATATATTTTATATTATTGGATTCTAATTATTGATCCATTTATGTTGACATATCACTTTAATGTTAATTACTATAACGAACTTTATGCAGGTGGTAAAGGTGGAGCTTATTTGAATTAGTCCTACCCTGGGTAATTTAGCTTGTCAATTTACCTCCACTTATCCATAATGTCTTAACAATACATGTTAATTTGTAGTGTAAGCTAGTGAGTAAAAATAGACCATATTTACCAATGAATTGTAATAAAGTATAAAGAAGAAGAAATTGAAATGGAAATAGGCTACTCAAGTAAAGTCCCTTAAAATTGCACTTAAGACGGGTCCTTTAGTAAATGTAGCCTACTTAGTTAGCCTAATTTTTACCACTGGCATCCTGTTACCTGACAAACCTATGCAGCATGTAGGCCTACACATAGTTTTGAATTAGCTTACACAATACAAAGTCAAGAGAGCCTTACCTTTAGAAGAGCTCCTTCTAGACTTTTTCAATGGCAACTGTCAATCACCATTTTCACTGTAGCTTCCCTCCCGCCATTTTTGTTTGGTTGAACCAGCCGCCCTTCATGTTCTTGTTTCGTGTCATTCTTGTCCTGGCCAGCCGACAGGAACTGCTACCCAGCAAATAGCTAGCAGATCCTTCGTACGACTGCTGGCCGATCGGCTTCGGAGGTCCTTGCTGTGCTGTGCCAGTGTTTTCATCGAAAAAAAATAAATAAAAATAATTGCTGCGTAGGCTACTGTACACAGATAAAGTGTTTTGGTATGAAACCCCACATTTTTATTTAATAAAGTAAGCGGCTGGGCTGCCTACCAATAGACTACATGTCCGGCATTTGTAACCAAAACCGCTTGATAATTCATTGTGGATATACAGACAAATAATATTTAACTGCTTTTCTACAAAACACGGACGCAGAAGCAGAGTTTTCAGAGGACACCTGAAGGCAGCAGAAGTCAGCCACACCTGGCGTTAATCAGCTAATCGTGGGGCTGGTTGGGCGGCTCACATAGCCTAGCCTACTCATCTAAGGAGGCGGAGCAGCGTCACTCATCTCTCCTCAGTGACTGGCCAGGCTCCTCATATCAAACATGAAGCTCTCGGGACTGTTGGCTGTGATTTTATTCGTCTGTTCCGACCGGAGAAGCCTCGGGATGTCCCACCCCAAACCGGCATGCCGTTATCCGCCGTCTCAGTGGTGTCGATCCCTGGAGATAGCAATATCCTGCAATGTAAGTAGCCTAGGCTAGAATAAACACTGCAACCTATAGCCTAACTCTTTAGTATTTGGGCTCACAGCAAAATACTTAAATAATTAGGCTACATGAATAATGAACACAAACGTTCAATGGTCTCTGTATTGGCTTATTAATGTTATTAGACATTAATGTAAAAGCAAAATAAATGCAATAAAAGCTAAATGTGGGATTTTATCTTTTACTAGGCTGGGTTATCTGTAAATGGGATGTAGCTACTGGAACTATTGATTAAAATGTTAAATATGACGTGTTTTTATATATAATAATATGAACATTGACCATAATATAAATCTGAGCATCGTTGTTCTAAACATGAAAACTTCTGTCTGTTTTAAATGAGAGTCATGCTTCAAAAATTGAACACCAGTGGTTCTTCATGTGATCGGCAGTGCAGCTCTGGGTCAAATCACACAAACTCTTAATTAGTTTAAAATTGAGTTAAAAAAAAAAAAACAGAACATTTACTTTGAACTTTAAGCTTCACAATCGGCGTAGAACATGCCGTGAATAAAATACCTATTGGCAAGA
Source organism: Percina caprodes (assembly GCA_013375575.1). Lineage (NCBI taxonomy): Eukaryota > Metazoa > Chordata > Actinopteri > Perciformes > Percidae > Percina > Percina caprodes. Next base: position 3,303,907 of record JABXJD010000004.1, on the reverse strand, counting down.
CACCAGAGGCTACAGTGATGTCTACAAAAAATGCTGGTTTTAACCCCCTAATGTTAAATTTACAATAAAGTGATCACGTCATTGTAAATTCCCTTTTTTATTGTCATAAAGAACATGGTAGGCTACATAGTCACCAAGCTAAAAAATGTATGGAAATAATTTAAATTATACAGGGTTCATATACCTTTTGCTTACTTAACCTGTATCTCTTTTTATAAACTCTTGGTTTTAGAATCAAAGGTTAAGGTCTTTTTGTTTTCTCCTTGTGTAGGTTCAGAAGCAGTGTATGGAGGTGAATGCTACCAGACCAAACCAGAACGTTCCTCCAGTATCTGTCACTCTGTACTACGAGAGTTTGTGTCCGGACTGCAGAGTCTTCATCACCCAGCAGCTCTTCCCTACCTGGACCATGCTGCAGGACATCATGGCCGTTACTCTGGTCCCGTACGGGAACGCTAAGGTACACAGATTTAAATAAATGTATTTATTTAATTGCATGCCTACGTAACGTTGACATTTCTCTTGTAGGAGATTCTATCAGCAAATTCTCCCTTCACATGTCAGCATGGAGAGCCTGAATGCAAAGGAAACATGATTGAGGTTTGAATGTTTTATCAACTGCACTATTGGTCCGTCACATTTCAATCAATACTACACAACATGATTACTTGAGATTGATAGATCTGTTCCTCAGGCCTGTATCATCCATCTAGCTGGACAATCAGCATTTCAGATCATCTACTGCATGGAGTCTGCTACAAATGTTCTTAACGCTGCCCAGCCTGTGAGTAATAAACTTAAGTTATTCCCTTATTAACACAACACACAGGTGGTGAGATGGTCAGACAAGTTTTAATTTCTTTCCCCCCAAATCTAAAAGTTTGAAAATATACACCCACAACTTTGTAATGTGTGTGAGACAGAGAGACAGACAGATCTCTCTCTCTCTCTCTCTCTCTCTCTAAATGAGCAAAGTGGCAGTTGGTCAAGGCCCCAGCCTCCACCATGCCCCCTTCCTCAAAAGCTACAGACTCAGAAATGACACGTCCTAAGGAAAGCTCATTGTGGGACTGGCTCTAGTGGCTGTAATTCTGCACCAAGGCTGAATTTTGGGAAAGAGACTTCAAATACAGTATTAGGGGACCACTAAGGTCTATATAAAAGCATCCAAAGAGCACCATGTCATGGGACTTTTTTTAATATAATGTTTCTTCAGAACCCAGAGTGTGAAACTTACAAAACTGAAGTTGCCACGTTAACAGTGACGAGGCTCTTGCATTAATGGATGTGTACTTTGCTGATGCTCTGTCTCAGTGTCTCCAGCTGTACGCTCCCTCTGTCTCCTGGTCGAGTGTTACTTCCTGTCTGAAGGGAGGTCTGGGACGCAAGCTGATGCACGCCAACGCTGCCATGACCCGAGCACTGAACCCCGCACACACACACGTCCCCTGGGTTACCTTCAATGGGGTAAAACACTCTGGACTCATGATAGATGGATAATAGTGTTCTTTTCTACTTTTCTGGGTTAATAAGGCAAAATTACACTTTTTTAATGCTATTTGTAATGTTCAAATAATTTAGTCACAAGTTTTATTTCAATTCCAACATTGATAGTGAAGTAAAATGTCAAAGAAAACAGGGCGTAGTATCTAAGATGCGCTTTTAGTCCATCTTCTAAGGGTGGCACGGTTCACAAAACCCACGGTTTGGTTCATATCACAGTTTTAGGGTCACAGTTTTCAGTTCTGTACTTTTTAAAATATTTTTATTAAATCTTTAACACTTCAAAAATATACTTCAGCATTAGTATGGCTATCACCAGACCAAGCCAAACTCAATAGATTTGAGATTGAGCGTTGGTCTGGAGCGTCTGCTCCATATTTTCTCTGCACAAGAGGCGTGACCAATGGGCATGGTTCAAATGACGCTGTACGCGATCCGGGTGCCGTAGAAGCAACAGTGGCATCAACGGGTTGCAGCACTTTGGTGGCTGCTATGTTGAATGTAAACAAGAAGCTGCTTTGTCGCTTCTCTAGTAGTTATATCATGTAATTATGCACAAACTGAATTTGACTTGACTGAGACAAAGCAAACCAAACTTTTTTTTTCATGAACTGTGCCACCCCTACCATCTTCAGAACACTGCAGTTTCACCACTGCACCTTGACATTACCAGCCACCGTTGCATTATTACTTAGCCGATGTGCATTCACATTCTCTAAGCACTGTGGTATTTTCCAAAGTCTACATTAATTGTGATTCAGCAGCCACTGTTGTAACACCTACAACTTTCATACAATATGGCTATTATTCATTATCAGTTTTCCACATTTCTTACAACTTCACCTTACACATTTTAACCAGCAATCCAGTTTTAAAAACCTAAATTATTCCTTAATTTTTTTTTAAACAGTGGTGTTATTCAACTTTTCAATGAAATTCGTACCAATTAAAACAATTCTCACTATTCTCAATACTTACAGATTTAAGCTATTAATCCAGTTTAGTGTTAAAAATTTAGCTATTCAGCATTCACATGCATTTTCTAGTTCTCCTTTTATAATGTTCCTTGACCACAAGACGTTTTCCACAGAGGTCAAGGAAAAGTAGTTGGTATAATACATAGGACGTCATTATTTTTACTATTTTTGTCCTTTGTGATATTGAAATAATCAAATTATTAAACAAATCCCAGATTCATCATGGAAGTGTAGTTTGGGATTATACTGTACACTACTTCTGGATGTCTTTCTGTAGCCAAGAGCTGAGGAAGTTTTTTTACAATTCACATGTAAGGAGGATTAAAAGTTGTATTTACTGTTTAAGGAATACACTGAGGAGGAGAAGACCATGTCGTCCCTTTTCCGCTTGGTTTGCCAACTCTACAAGGTGGGGACTTAGTTTTTTTGTTTTTTCCCCCTTGTCGCTACTGTTATTCTACTTTGGAATATTTTAGGTATCAGTGCTGGTAGAAATGCTTGTAAAGACCTTTTGGGGAATATTCTCACAAGCTAAACATTAAAAGGAATCCAGAGAGAATTGTTACTTAAAAGATTATAAATGTATTCTCTTTTACCATTACTGTTCAACTTGACTAAATGTTTCAGCACTAAAATGTTCGGTAGTATGTGAGTTCTTAACCTGTCATGTTTGTGTACTGTAACTGTGTCTTCAGGGGGTGAAGCCTCCAGCCTGCACAGGAGCTCCAGTCAGACTGAACAGAAGCTTCTGCTCAGCACAAACAACTTAACGTGTGAAAACTGCAAATCACAACATGCTCATCAGAATCATATTAACATGTTTTGTTTGTAGTTTAAAACCATGTGGATCTGAGATCATACAGTGGGTTTTTATTTAAAAGTGGAATAAATCTGACATTATTTCCATTTCAGGAACCTGTGTTTTATAGTCTATATAGAAACAAAACAACCCGTTTATCAATTTCCATGTTTCTTTTATTGGCATTTTCCACTTTAAACACCCTGAACTTTGACAGTCTTTTGGCTTAGAATAAGAAACAAAATTATTTTCTTTGACAAAAACATTGGAGTGGCAGATGTATCCTTGATTTTTAGGCTCCAGAACATAAAAACAAATGTCCTATGTTACAGTACTTTGTCTTAACAGACATGTTTGAAGAATAAATATCCTTTTTATAGAAGTTTACACATCAGAGGCTGAGAAAACAGACAGCATGAACATTTTAATGTTGGCAGTATCAGCGCGACACAATGGAGAGAGTGCAGGAACTTTCCTGCTCGTCAACACATTAACACTGTATAGCACTGTCTTTCTGTAAAGAGCCATGCTGCTGTGCTTTTAACATGCCGATCTAACTCCTGAAAACTGAAATCAAGTTTCAAATCCACAGTAATCCCACATTATGAAACGCCCTGCTTTTTTTTTTTTTCCTCTAGGAAAGTGATGCATTTTCTTGCTTCAAAATAGGAAATGTATAATGAGAGCTTAAAATTATAGACTTTAATTGCTTTTCTGTGCAGCCATGGTAACTGTCACTGCTTTTGCAAACTACCCATTGCTAGTATTCCATACTAAAAGGAAATGTCAAAACTCTCACTTTCTGTGCTGCAGGAGAGCTAAGGGACAGCTGCTATGTTATAGCTGTCACATAAAGGGAAGCACATGATTTTACTTAGATTAAAATGCCAAAGGTTTTTTACTTTGATATTTAATCAAGAACACTTTGTGAAAACATGTTTCAAACAAATCTTAAGAATCAGAGGTTGTAAAAGAGGAAGCATTTTCTTTTATCATTTTTGATTGACAGTGACTATTGTCTGTCTGAGCTCCTTCATCCTTTCATCCTCAACATCTTAACCAAGTTGAGGAAATTTGCTTTTTAACCAGCACTAGGCAGTTACTTTAACTGCATACCAGCAGCTCCAGTGATATCAGTGGACTAGAGGTTTTAAACACGTTTAAATATTTAGACATTTAGTACCAAGACCCAAAGCTTGGATAGGAAGAGGAAGCTTAGTGATTATTACAGGAGCACAGAGCAACTTTTTGGATTAAATCCCAGGTACTGTAGGATTCAATCTTCATTACACAATATGAAAGTGTTTCATGTTAAATGACAGGTTTATTGTCGAGGTGATGGCAAAGAAAAGACCATAAGGGTTTTCCGGGCCATCTGTCAATTAGATTGACATTTCTTGTGTTTAAATGTAAATATTAGCCTGTTGATGGCGGTAGAGGGAAGGTCTGTGAAACATTTGATCCAAGTGCTCCGCTACTGAGGTTTACATGGCAGCTGTTTACAGATAAGTGCTGTCATGAGAAATGTAAAGTTTCTTATATGTATTCTGATTCTTTGAGATTCCTTTTTCTTTTTCTTTCTTTTTTAAAGCCTGCTTTTCAAGAATGGCAAAGCAAACAATGCTCTGAAGCTCAGCATGTTAAAAACAGCATAATGGTCCTTTAACACTAGGCTCCAACCACATCCATACCATATCACATGTAAGGCTAGCTGAGTTAATGAAATACTGTTAAACTGGTGTTTTCTATGACTGTCTGACCAGGAAGTGCATCATATCTTTGTGTAGTGCTTCTTTGCTTCCTGGTCTTTCTACTTCAGTGACGTGACAAACACTGCTCTAGGCTGAACATGGACTCCTGAAACTACACACATTCTTACGTCCCAGCTATCTGATTAGGAAAGGGCTAAACCGACTGATCATGTGCTGCACAAAATCTAATAAACTGTCCACTTTAAATACTGGTAACATGTATCATTCATAAAAACTAACACTATAAAGTCAGTGACTTTGATACAATCAGGTTAAAATCTCTAGTGTAAAAATGTACAGCATTGTAGGCTGGCAGGTGTTTGTGTCTTTTCAACACTTATGGCACACAGTTATCCCAGTCGAGCACTGTCTATCAAATAGGACGGACAACCTGATGGAACACAATCTGTTTATGTTGAGCTGATTTATTTCTGTCAGCAACCTCTGATCTCTACATCAGTTCGATCGGCAGGGCAGGGACACAACAACATGGTGACTTATTTGGAATTATAAGATCCTCATAGAAAATAGTACATAGTTTCCACATCCTGTTTGTGCCACACACTATTTTAAAAATATTTTACAGTTTATTTTACAATAAAATAAATTGAACAAGAAGCTAAAGTGCAAAATAGTTTGATTGGGATCAAAACAGGAGTCTTATAATTCCAGTATTATCTGACTAACCAGAAGGTTGTGAACTTTGTTGATGGCCAACTAAGTTATTTTCTATCTTTTATTCTGAATCAACCGACGAGTGAGTTTCCTGCTCTGCCTTCTGGTATCTTGAGTCAGACAACCCGTACTGTTCTGTCTGTGTGATCAGTTGGCCTACAGTGGACGAAGCCCTTTGTGTGAATGAATAGAAGAGCTGAAGAGCAGAGACGGTAAAGTGCTACTGCGGACTGGAGGCACCCTGATAAAAAATGCTTTTCAAGCACATAGACAAAAGACAAGCAAATGTACAATAAAGAACTGTCCAAAATCCTAAAACAATGACACCATTTAAAATAATCTGAGGTAAAAAAATAAAGCCCAAACTAATAATACAGGTGGTGTCAGGTGAGACTGGGGTACAGCCTTCTTCAGTGTTTAATCTTTGTGGTGCTACAAGCTGGTTTACATATATTTTATTTGATTGCTTCAGTTGCCAAATTTTATATTGAAGGGTTTTAATTAAATGTAGAGACACAGGTTTAAGTCTCAGATGTCTCTGGTGTGGAGGTAAATCAAACAGGAAAGAGAGTTTGGGGTTATGTGTCAGGTCATGGGAACCCACTACATCCGTGCTACTATTAGATTTATGTTTCTAATCATACCCTGAGGTTTAGGTCCATCAGTTTTCTCACCTACATTCTGTATTTGGCAAAATTATTCATCTTTCACATCATTCTCAAACAAAGAAATCATGGTTATTTCATCCGGATTCAGTAATTTCATATCCTAAATTCAAACTATGGTGCAAAATAATTTCCAAGACCCTGGCAGACCACCGGGGGTTCTCATTATTGTTATTGGAGGAAGACATTTCCTTTACCTTTTGTTTGTTCCAGTATGTCCATATCTTAGCTTCACCCTTCTTCCAAGGTAAATGCAGCAGTCTTTGTCAGGAACTCTGAACTAAAGCTACAACAAAGCAGGACGGGACACAAAGGCCAATCAGGCCCCCAAAGAGGGGCTGAAACTATTCTTTTGGTTAAAATATAAAATAAAATAGTTCTCCAGAGTGGGTGTCTCCAGTGTAAAGGGACTGTAGTGATTTTACAGACTTTATTGGTAAAGGCCTGCCCTGCCGCGTCTCTCCACATTCAGCACTCGTGTCTCTCAGGCAGGGCAGGTTGTGCTGGTTGTTACGTGCCCATACGTAGGCACGCCACCCCATCGCTCTCCTTGCTCAGTTCTCTGTCGCCGCCCTCTTGCCCCGGGGAGGCCAGCGTCCTGTGGGGGCTCCGCACCGACATGCCAGCCAGATTCAGGGTCCGAGACGGGTGAGGCGAGGGGGGGCGGTACCTGCTGCTGCTGCGGGGGTCTGGGGACAAAGAGGGGGAGGAGGAGTCCTGGTGCCGCTCCCCACCCAACTGGGACACCTCCTCAAGGGGGCTCTCCAGGTCAGACTCTCCCTCCTCCTCATCCTCCTCTTCCTCCTCCAGAGTGAGTTCAAACTGGAACTTGTCCCCCTCCTCCTCCTCCTCCTCCTCCTCCTGCTCCTGAAGGCACAGCCCCTACTGTTCCCACAGCTCCTCCCCCTTGTATCACCTCCACATGGTGCTCCTCCGGGCTGGACGGCGATGGGCTGCGGGGGATCATGCTCTGGTACCACTCCCTGTTGTCCTCTAGCGTGTCGAGGATGTCCTGGGCATCAGGATGCACCAAGTCTGCCCATGTCTCCCACAGAGGGTGGACAATGTAGTCGATAAAGCCCACCTAGTCATAGAAATAATATGTATAATAACAATAAGAAACACACCATTATGACAGGAGTAAAATATGTAAAAACTAAATATTTTGAAAAGCCCCTATGAAAGCCATTTAATTTAGAAATATTAATTTGTGTGTTTGTTTGCTATCTTGACTTCCTAAAAGTAATTTTTGTTTGTATCTATTACAAAATAATGATCTCACATGCTGCTTTAATGTTAACGTAAAGGTTGAAAAATAATCTTAGAAGTTTATAACATTTCCACTATTTCCCTACATCCTTTGTGTCAGGGGGTGTTACCTGGCTCTTCTCTATAGAGGCGTTATGTTTGTCACACATGGGACTGATCTCCATGCCTTTGTCCCGCTCTCGGTCTCCCTGGGTGAAAAACTCCACCATGATGCGGTCCGTCCACTGGCGGTAAATCTCCAACGGTTTTGTTGGGTTGCTCAGGTCAGCACAGTGTACCATGTTCTGCAGAACCTGGACGACACAGAGCAGACTCTGCTGGTGATGTGTTCTGTTTTCAAAACCTCAACATGAAATACTCAAAAATAGCAGTGATGCAAAATGTAACTAGCATTCCTTTTATTTTATATATAGATTTTTTTAAACCCTGTCCTGAATCTAACAATACTTCACCAATCCACAGTGTGCAATGACCAGTGTTGTCCAGCAGGCAGCAACACTTTCACACACTAACTCCCTGGTTGAACATAGAAAAGTTCTTTTGGAAAACATGCTGCTGCCAAAGAGTATTTTAGCAACATAAAATGTATTTTTATTGATACTGAAAAGTGAATAAAGAAATAAAGCGTTTATAATGGATTGTATGTGAAATACCTAACTGTATTATGCATGCATACTAGTTAGCAGGTGGTACACACTTATAATGACTGTACTGTCAAATAGCTATATATTTTTTTGTCAGTATGGTTTTTCCAAAGAATCACATTCTTATTCATATATCTATACTTACACATATTTATATATTTAGTGTCAGCAGGGGGCGTTCTCACCTGGATGCGGTCAGAGTAGTTGTCAAGCAGCAGGACCCCCAGACTGGTCACCTTCTTGGTCTCCACCATTGTCTTCATGTCCGCCAAGAAGTTCATGTGTTTGGACATATCAGTGGCAAGCACCTAATGAAGAGATTAAACACATTGTAAATGATGCATGTACGTGCGTCCCGTCTGTGTAATGTGTGCGTCTTTGTTTCCTATATTTTTAAAAACTGGATCTGTTGGCTTTTAACGGTTATTGGAATGTTGTAAATGACGCACAAAGTGTATATATGAAATGATAATTGTCTAAATGATGTTTGTCTTGCAGAGTCTCGTGTGAAATTGTGTGAGTGAGTGACAGTTTGTGTTTATTAGTCCTTGCACTTGTGTAGATGTGTCCACCATTGCAAAGTGTTACTAAATCTGGTTCTGAAATAAACAAAGACACCATGTTCTCTCAGCTTCACTGCTGCAGTCCTGAGTTATACCTGTAGGTATCTGGATCCTAAGTCTGGTTTGGCCCAGTTTGGCACAGAATCACTGTCCTCAGGTTTCCCTTTCAATTCAACATTTGAGTTCTTGAGTCTTTTATTGGTCTGAGGTTATTTTGTATTTTTCTTGTTAATTAATACATTTAAGACACACTACACATGGGCTTCAAAAGCAACACTAACAAAATAAAATTCTTATGGGACTTATGAAAGCTGTAACTGACCACCACCTGTAACTGTTTTCTCTTACAGTACATACATACAAACTACATGATGATATTTTGCCAGCAGCCTTTTCAAAGTAGCCTGTGACCAGATAGACTATACATCTGCTGTATCAGCAGAATTTTACTGTACACAAACTTGACTGAAACATAACAAAACATTATGAAAAAACATACTGTAAAGCGACAGTTCAGGTACAGCACGGGGGAAAAGGACATCAATATGTCATGTACAAAGTGCAGCAGTCTCACCATGTCGATCACCATCTTTCGGAGGGAGTCTTTCTGTTTCTTGCTGAGGTTTTGGAAGATGTCACAGTTGTCTTCTTGCAGCAGTTTAAAGCCCACAGCAAGGTGGTGATTCTCCAGCACCGAGGCATCGTTGTACATCAGTGCCAGCTCTGAACCTGCAGAGATGTGGTTTGAAATTGTTAAAACAGGAAACCTAGAACATATAGCTCATTTGAATGAGGGCTTATGGTAGCACACAGTCTAAATGAGATCCTATGCCATACTGTCAAATGACCCAGACCCAGTTTAAGTGCAGCTTAAGTAAAAAGATTTAATATTTTACACACCACAAAAAAGAAAACATACATATTTAGATATGTACAGTATATATTCACCATAGAAAAGAAATAATGTAAATAAAAAAATAATCTGTGAGAACACCTCGTCAAAACCCTTCTTGTACCTTTTGAAAACCATATTTTTGTATGTATTTTTTTCTCAAGTGACTAAAATGTTGATTTTTTTGTTCTGAAGAATGTTGTGTTGGTTGTGTGCAGAGACAGAGAAGAACCTACTGGTGTTTATCAGGAACTGGTTAGTGACTCCTGGGTGGTCAACATCATGGATGGCACTAGCAAACAGAACAGCCATGATCTCCAGGTCTGTGAACACCGCCTGGGATAAACAAAGAATAGAAAACACATCCATTCAAAATGTTACACTGATATTATATTGTAATTATGACTTAACCATAAACTGCAACAACAACAATGACGTTTCAATTCCAGATTGGTCAGGTCCCAGGACATTTGTGATTGGTTTAAAGAAATGCCAATAAACCAGAGCATGTTTTCAACTTATCTACAACACTGTGGCAGAAGGTCTGGCAATGTGAGACTACAACAACAACAACAGCTTCCTCAGCTCACCTCTAAAGCAGGGGTGGACAGGAGGACGTGGGTGGACTGCACCACATCAGCTGCATGAATGTTGTTGTGATAAGCTACATCTGCATGGTAGTGGTCCTCAAGGGTCATCATTAAGGTGATAAAGGTGTCATTTGGGATCTTAAAGGTTTTCAGAAGGTCTCGCTCCTAGAAAGGTGTGGAGGAAGAGAAATAAGTAACATCAACCACAAATAACAGTTTTTCTGTTCTGTTTCCGTTTGAGTCAAATGACTGGGGAAGTTGCCTTGAATTTGCCTGCAACCAGCAGATTCTTTTGTAAACTGACTTTCGGGTAACAGCGTAAAATATACAGTAGAAGCAGACACAGCGACAGGAACTTCTTCACAACATTTATACCTATATAACAGTATATCATACAAAAAACTGAATTTATAACTTCTAAACTTATAATGTATCAAATCCTCATATTTTTTAAAGCAGACTCTGCGCTGAGGGATCATCCTACCTGGAAGATGGAGTACATGATCACCGTCAAAGGGCGGTTTCCGGAAAATTCTGCTATCTTGAATACATCCAGACCCCAACGATTAATCTCCTCGACCTCCTAGAGAAGTAAAACATAACACCTATAAGACACTGTGACTGTGTGTGTGTGTGTGTGTGTGTGTGTGTGTGTGTGTGTGTGTGTGTGTGTGCCCACCTGGGCAAGCAGGCTCTCATGTGGTGTGCTAACTCCAAATCGAGGGATGCAGGTGGGTGCTAAGCTGGGGCTCTGCGTCACCTTTTTCACACCACTGATCTGTGACATCGGCCTCTTCTTCTTCTCCTCCTTAGAAGGTGGAGACAGGATCTCCACATCATGCTGTTTCTCTGCAACAAGTACAAACAGACATAGATGCATACTGTTGTATACTGTTTATGTCGGTCTTCAAGTACTTTTAAATATTCTGATCCAATTTTTTCGCTTTTGCTATACTGTCACAATGTCAGTGCGACAGTGTCACATTCAAGCTGGTATCTATTATTCTGAGACAAATTTAGAATTCCTATAGAGCTGTTGATGTTTTAAAATACATGACCACCTATTAAATTAAACAAAATGTAGCTTTGTGTCAGAGATGTGAATGTTTTCATGTACAAATGTTGAGGAAATATGACCTGATTCTGCTTATATTGTCCTAGGCTGTTAACAATCAATGATTTCCATGAGTTATATTTCATACTGTAACATAAATCTGTCTGCTATGTCTGTTATTTTGTAATGTCTATTTTTAGTGTCTAATCCATCTATTACCAATACAATTATAGTACAGTTCCACCAACTATGGCTGCTACCTCTACTACTGCTACAATCCTGCCACCATCAACTGCACCAGCTAATACAAATTCTACTACTAATACTGCACCTGCCACTATTGCAACTTTACTAATGCTGCTGCTGCTGCTGCTAACATTACAACAGCAGGATCTACAACTACAACTCTGCGTCATTTTAGCTGAGGTAAGACGGTCAGGCTAAAAGATCTGTTCACAAGTGAAGATGGTGTCACATACTGATCTTCACCGGAATATTACACAAATAGACATGTAGATAATTTAGTTATTTTCACTATATCAATGCAACAATGTGTCTAATTTGGGTATGCATGCATTTGTTCAACGTCAGAATCCGTTTTAATGAACTAATGAACAAATAGACAATAGTGGGTTTGAAAAGGCATAATCACGTCTACAGGTTGGAGATTTATCTTCTCACCCAAAGCAGAGCTTGTAATCCTTTTAGCAAAAAACACGGAAAACATCAAAGCAAGGTTCCAGTAACAACACAATCTCCATATGACTTGTTGACACAATGGGGCTGTCCCAGCAGACACGATAGTGTTGAAAATGACTTGCATTTGTACAAACCAAGGAAATAATGATCCCATTTTGACATCACAGACAGCCTGCTTTACCTCACGTCCACATATCATTCTCAGTATTTCACATCCATGTTTTTTAGCGTGGCAGGAATGATTGCTTGAACAATATCCAGATCTGAACCCAGATGCAAGTACACACTACCATAAGGTTGCAGAGCGACCTGAGTGGCAGCAACACACGAGGCACTGTCTGGCCTCTCTCACCTCTCTCACAGTGCCTCCTCTTCCTCACACCCAAAACCATGGTGTTCATTTCCAAACGCAGCCGGGCTTGACGCCGGGGCACTCATGTCAAAATGGCAACAAACTGACAGCTCCATCTTTGTTCGGCTGGACCTCCATCCTGCCGGCAGGGCTGTTGAAGACTGAGCATCCTATTGATGCAACACGCCGTCTAATAATATTGCACCCTGTTGCTACGACAACGACACACAATGTGTCCGGGAATGCTGTCTGTCGCCGCGCCTCCTTCTCTTTTAGGGAAGAAAAAATCCTTACCTTCTCCATCCCTCCCTAATAAGAATCAGTGCTCTCCTTCTTCCTCTCCTTTAGAAACATGCTCTCTTCATATTTTCATTTAAAAAAAAATCTTCCTCACATTAACAATTCATCCCTCCTTCTCTCTTTCCTTGCCTTCAAAATGCTGAAATTCTGAAATTCTTCCTTTAATTTCCTCTTTCATCTGATCCCTTTTTAAACCCTTCTCTCTTAATTTTGTCTTCACTTGAAAAAATCTCTCCTTTTAAAAACCTGTTTTTCCTTCTCTTCTTGACTCTTTCCTGCCCTTTTTTGAAATATTGCGTTTTCTTTGCTCAAATAAATAACAAGTTTATATAAATAACATTTTTAGACATACTTCTCCCACCTCATGTACTGTACCCCATGCTAACATTTACAAACGTTAAAAAGCTGTTTGGTGTAATGCTCATAAAATACCACTGACAGTACAATAGTCAATGAAGCAGGTGATGCAATTATGCAAATTATTTTCTTATTGTTAGTAGAACTGGACAGCACCACAGACACAGAAATGTTTGGGATAGTACCAAATGTAATTTATTATATGTCAGGATATTTTGTTGTGCACTCCATTTATATTAATGGGAGTTAACTAAATATTAGAAACACCTCTAAGTAAAAGGCAATTCAATTTGAGAGCACCACAAACTACAACCTCCAATCCTCGCAGCTGAATCTCTCTATAAATTCTTTGTATTAGCCTTCATCTGTTTTAGTTACTGGATAAACTAGCAACTGAGATTATGTTTCCATAAAGAGAAACATACAACTTCCTTCCACAAAGTAAGTGTCCTTTCATTCATTTAAGTCTGGCATTAAAACTCACCTAGGAAAGTGTTGGAGATGAACTCTGACACCTGATTCCCTGAGCGGCTTGTCTCTGATAGCTGCGTCAGCTCACGGTTTAGCATCCTCTTAAACTGCAGAGACAAAACAAAACCATTAACAAAAAATGTGGTTAGTTCAGGTAAGACTGCAGACAAACATGTAAAAATATGTACACAGACAATGTGTAGCATGTTTATACATCAATGTAGCGGTAAACTTAGTTGTGATACCTTTATAAACCTAACCACATTTCCCAAGATCCCTGTGTTGTTCCTGCCCTCTTCCTCTCTTTGAAGAGGGTAATTATGGGATTTCACAAATTAGCTATTAAAACTTAGTTCTACAGGCAATGTACACTACTGGTCAAAGGTTTGGGATCACTTACAAATTTCCATAGTACTCCATTATAAACAGAATACCAGCAGATCTGGGTGGATGGCTGATCTTTAATGCAATATCTACATTGCCCATTATCAGCAACCATTTATCCAATATTCCAAAGGCACATTCTGTTTACTAATCTGATATAATTTCAAAAAATGAACTGAGAAAACATTGGAGAATCCTTTTGCAATTATGCAAGCACATAATGTAATCTGAAAACTGCTGCCCTGGTCAAAAACCAATGCAACTGATCTCTTTTCTATAATGGAGTGCAATGGAAATTTTTAAGCAACCCCAAACTTTTGACCGGTAATGTTTATATTATGTACATTGCATGTTATGATTCATATTTTGTCATTACTTTGCTTTTACTAAATATTTCCTGTGTTGCTTTGATTACTTGTGTTTTGACTTTGTCATTTAAAAGAAAATCACTTTTAAAAAGTGATATACATACATTCATACTCTAAGAATATGAAAAAAGATGCAGAGTTAGATGCAATATCAGATTAAAAACAAATCTCAATATGTATCCACAATGAAATGGATGGAGGTACAGACATGGGTTGAACCGTGGGAAAATGTGTTTTGCTGTACATTGTTTAAAAGGCTCTTCATAAAAACATTGTTAGGATGCACCTGCACCTTAACTTAACGTAGTTAAGGTATATTCATGTTACTCTGTTGGTTGACATTAACAAGTTGACACAACTTTATAAAAACACTAGATTCTCTATAATCTTTATCACATTTATATCTATGTCTACAAAGCCTGCAATACACGTTTACCCCCTTTTTAATGCATTATTGTTGTTTTTTTAATAACACAAAACAAATTGTAATATCTCTCACTATGTTGTTTGTTTGCAGCCATGCAAGAGAAATCTGCACTGTGGTTGTAAAAGACTAGTGAAAGTTTTTTAAAACTAAAGGGCTCAACGTTCCCCCTAAGTTTTATCTCAGCGGTAGCTTCCACACTGATTATGTAACAGCTTTAGCACATTGTGGCTGAGGGAGAAGGGAGGAATCTGGGTGAGAGAGTGATGCTGCAGTAGCTACTATGTGACACACATATGGGCACAAACAAAAACGTACATACCAACATGAAATATAATCCTGTAGCTTTGACCAAATTATGTCTCCTGTAGATTCTGAACACAACTGCTCCCTCTATCATGTTTTTCCTCAGGCTTTCTATTGTGTGTGTTTCTCACATACACACACAATCACACACCTGTGTTTACAAAATAGTATGCAACATATTCCTGCTGCTGTAAACCAAGCCACAGCTCTTAAATATGTTACACTACAAAATCATGTCAGCTACATAATAACATAATTTATTTAGCCTTTTTCATCTATTTTTGTTTTTCATACACACTTACACACATACGTGCATAGACATACACACAATCTCAACATTCAGCCCGTGTGTAAATCCAGTCCTGCACTGCCAATTAATAGATCCCAATGTAAACAAGATCCCAATGTAAACAAGGCAAGCCGGCAACTCTCCCCGTCGCTCACCTGTCTGAGTCTGCAGCACAGACAAACACAGAGAGCCGATGCAGGCATGTCAACCCACGCATGTTGATTTAAGAGGTTGCTTAAAATCCCAAAAGAAAAACAGACAGATTTTCTTTCTGAGTGACGGGCTGCTCACTCAGTTCTGCTCCACGCTCAGCAGGGACAGTCTGAACATGAAAAGAAGTCCATTTGAAAATACAAGTTCCCACAGTCCCATGTGCTGTCCTGAAGGTGAGGGGGGGTCGGGGGAAGGGTGGGGAGGGCTTAGGCGAGGGAGGTTGGGGATGTGGTCTACCATCGGGGGAGAAAGGGTGTGGACTGCAGTCGCTCATCCAACTACTGTCACACACACTGTCAATGAAAAACATAAAGAGGGAGAGCGAGAGGCTGTGAGGAACCCCCTCCCCCACCCTGCATGCTGTTCCCCCCTCTCTGTCCAATCAGATTCACCTGGCTTAAGGGGATGGGAGAAGGATGGAAATCTGTTTGGCTGACTGGGAGATGGAGGAGGACTGAGTTTAGCAGCCAGACGGTGGAGAGAAACATGAAGGAGAGAAGTAAGGAGATGCTGATTAACTCTTTCAATGGAGGGAGACGCCATTTATGAACCCGAGTGGTTCAATGTTCACACTGCAGCTGCACATGTCACCTCATATGTAACTTAAATCTTTTCTCTAATAAGAATTAACAAGAGGCTCCTCTGCACACATGGACAGGAGCAGCACTATCTGATCCTGCAGCATTAGGGACCACAATGTTAATAAGTCTTTGGGCTTTATTGTGTCATCCCTGACTATTTATGTATTTCAATGTATGACATAGAGTACTGTTTTCATATTTTTATTATTTAAGTGGTCAAATAAAATCAATCAATCAATTAATTAATGTGACACGTTTGTGATTCATATTTAAAAGCTAAAATTAAAACAAATAATTGTTTTTGTGACAAAAGCAAACATTTCCAAGCTCAGCTCAAGTAAAAGACAAGAGAAAACAAATTTATATTTTTAGTATAAATCACTTCCAAAACATGTATCACATTGATTCTGACCTCTGCTGTTATAAAATTAAAACTTGTTGTGTCTACAACTGAAGTTTTTTTATTTAATGAACTTATATCACATATCATCATTCATTCAAGAATTTGGGCTTTTGGATAAAGTTGAGGAAAATGTCCTATCACCTTATTGGATGCCATCTCGCCGACTGAGTGTCTTGTCTGCAGCGTCTCCAGTTGGTCCAGACACCAGTCCAGCTCTTCCAGTGTCTCCACCGCCAGCTTCTGGTAGGGCTCCTCTGAAAGGTCAGAGGTAACAAATACACATACAAATGTTACAGATCAGTTGTGGGACTGCTATGAAAACATCCACATCCTGTAGTGTGCTGCCCTTGTGGAAATACAACTGAAAAATGTTGGTTAGCTTGTTGTGTTGCACCTGTCCTAATTTAAAAAGGAGCACAGAATGTTATGTGTGTAAAACCATGTTAGAATTTTAATGCATTTAAATCAACAGTATAAAACCATTAAAACATCACACTCTTTAACATTTCTTTCATGTTAAGTATTATATTACAGTATCTTCATAAACAGACACAAAAATGAAAGTATGCACCGTCTTTATGTGATAAATCTCAGTGTCCAACCACACAGGGATATTAACACTAACCTGTAAGACATGGCTTACACATGGGTGGCTGGTTGCTGCTTGTCTGCCGCCTGGAACAAGGAACAGATTAAGTGTTAGTAGAAAAAGAAGAAAACAAGTAGTTAGTCATTCAGTCTGTTTTTCTTGTTCTTACTTGTTTGTTACACGATCTTGGAGATGTGTCAGAACAGAAAAGTTACTTCTTACTGTTCGTAGACTGGCAAGAACCTATGAAGGTAAAAAAGAGTATGAATGAGTATTGTATTTTATATTTTTTGTATATTGTGCATGAATGGGTCCGGATGGAAACACCGGATACATGTTCCCGTTAATATCAGGAGTAGATACTCAGTACATACAGTAGTAGCCTATGTGATAAACACCTTAAGCTTGGGACAAGCTTGTGTGTGATCTTGTTCTGGTTTTGGATGTCCTCGCTTCATTCAACACATAAATGCACCTAAAATCAGTGTGGGTCAAAGCTGTTCTGTACTTTTTGAGGTAATGCTATCTAAATGTGTTACTTCAGATCTTAGTCCTTACTGGAGCTCAAGCAACTGCATTTATACGTTTCCTGTAATAAGTCACTGAGTTAAGTAACATCAGTTTGTACAGTATCTTTGATAATATGAAATTTTTTGTCAGGTAAATTAGTTAAATTTCCAATTGCACGTGGGCCAAAAGTACATTTTAGATATTAGTTTGGAAATACAGTATAACATCAACACAGAGATTGTATTAATGGGCCAACATTGTTGTTAAGTACAAAGATTGTGTGTGGGTGTTTTCTGTGAAAAATGTTGTTTAATGTTGAATTGCAAACCAGTGAGTAAGGACCAGTGAGAAGCCATGTGGATTGCCTGCATTAGAATGTGTGTACTAAGTAGTGCTCAATAGTGAAGCCAATACACCCAGCGCTACAAAATTATAAAGAATGTAAAGAAAGATGTACTGGGGACAAACACTTTTGCGAGATCTTGACTTTGTTTTGCGAGATCCCGAGTTTATTTGCGAGATCTTGACTTTGACAAAAGATTTAAAGAATTGTTTAAAAAAAAAAATTAAAATAAAAAAAAAGTAGTGGAACAATCACTTTTGCGAGATCTTGACTTTGTTTTGCAAGATCTTGACTTTGTTTTGCGAGATATCAAGTTTTATTTGCAAGATCTCGCAAATCCAACAAACAATAAGGCTAACTTGGCGCGCTAGCTAGTATCTAGCTAGCTAGTAGCACAACATGATTACATCTCCTCAGTTGTCTAAATACATCCATCATTTATCTTGGTACTGCATATTGCAGCAGCTCCTTCTACAATGAGATGCTCTGCCGGTCAGCATTCCACTGAAGCATCACTGACAGGAAGAGTTTAAACAACTTTTATAAATCCATTTAACATGTATGTATTGTGGTGGTGTGTTTCTACTGTAAAACTGTCCCTAATACTAAACTAAGCTTTTCACCCCTTCATAGTTTCCACCAGTCACCATTTCAATGCTGGCAACTCAGTTCAGATTCTGTAATTTTAAAAATGGCCAGTACATTTTAGAAATTCCTGGTCTTACAAAACCAGCAATACACATTGCTACTAACCTGTGCAAATGGAGTCACTATCATGTCTTCTCCATGTCTGCAAAAACCACAGACAAACACAAACAGACTTCCAGTGAAAACGCTGTGTGCTACAAAAAAAAACCTCAAAACACATACACACAATGATGACAAATAAGTTTGTTTAATGTCATCTTCTGAATGTGAGGACTTTAAAGGACGAGTAAAGAGGACAGTTTGCTACAACAGATGATTGGTCTAAAATATCACAATGGACATAGGGAGAGGAGATTGTTTTAGTTATACAAATATTTCTTAGAGGCAATGATGCATTTTATAGATAACCCTCAAAGAACCACTGCTTTTAATAAGTTTAAATAAGACTGAAGCCCAGTGGAAAAACCTAAAAGGTAAGAAAAGTGGAGGACAATATTAGACTTACACTGGTGACTATCAATACTGCATCTACCCATTGAGGTTTCACTAAACCAGTCACAATAAACCTGAATGTTTTTAAGATTAAATCAAATGACTGAAATAACATTGGAGTTTATTGTTTTGGTTCTCTGGTCTCATGGTTTTTATTAAGCTTGCAATGGAAAACCACGGGCAGTTGTTCCCAGCAAACAACCTCAGTGTCTGCTACCTGTCCAACATTAGGAAGTAAGAAAAAGAACAATTAATCCAAGTGATTGGTAAAATTGTACAGTAGCATTTAGCAGGTAAAGACACAGATATTTGTATTGGTGGAGCTAAAAGAGAATATTCAAATGACCGTCATTGGGTGTGTAGAAACTCCAATGGGATACAACTGTTGCCCTGTGTCCACTGGATGTATAATATGTTCAAACAAATTAGCCATGACAACTTAATAACCCAATGTCAGCCCTGTGTTTCTATGAGGGTCAAAAATCACTTAATGCAGGTTTAATTCTGCACTTACAGGGTATGCCTCCAAGATACCTATTTGTACAATTACAACTATGTGCAGGTGAAGAGCAGTGTTCGTGCATGAGGTGGTGGGAAAGACAACTTTAGGAAGGTAGAGCTTTCTGGAAACTTTAGGGTCTCAACATGCACCTCATACCCATTCAGACCTAAAGGTAAATCCATGCTGCCAGTGAAAAGTACAGTGTCAGAGTCAGCCTGCCCAGCAGACATTTAGACATTGAATAACTGAAGATATGAGAGCCTTTGCACAATGTCTTTCACAGTTTTGTGAAATTACAACCTAAATATCAAAAAAACATTCCAATGTGATTTTTTTTTTTACTGCACCTCATTATCAAATTGCCAAATGTTTTTACTTATGATACAAGATCAACATTTTTCAAATGCTTGCTGGGACTGCTTCAAAAGCTTTGCAGGTGTGCAACACTGGAGTTGAGTGGAAGAGGTAATAGGTTGGACTCAGTAAAACATGATACAGCAAAGACATGGACAGAAAAATCACAGCAGTCTTCACACTTTGTCTCACCGAGGTAGCCAATTGACTTCCCAATGCTTCAATCCCTCCTCCCTTTAAAACAAAGGAGCAACAGCTATTTGTGGTCCATTTACACTATGGCTTCAAAAAGACTACTAGCTGCAAAGAAATCTTTAGCTGTATAAACAGGCAAAAACTATATGAAAAAACTGAGCTAGGGTTATAGTTTGACTGCTGACAAACACAGGCTTTGCAACAAAAAACCTCTTTAAAGCCAAATGCCAAAAATGCATTGTTTATAGTATAAATTCGACATAAATAATTATTGACAATAAATTCCAGTGTTTCCGTAGTAACTCTAATGTAACAGTAGTAATACAATCCATGCTATGTACTTTGCATTTTACATATGGATCAAATGAAGGCATGACATGCAAAATCAGTTTCAGAGTCATAGTTTAGAGTTTTAGTACTACGTGTATCCCATTTTGGAAACAACAAACAGTGACGATAGTAAATTAAATTATGTATTGATGATATATTGATGATGAAATGATGTATAACCCTAACCCTAAATGAGTTTTTGTTTTATTGTGAAAGCACACTACTAATGAGGGATTTGGGAAACACAGAGATTAAGTGATTTCTAAGTATCCAGGACTAGTCTGGACACAGTTAAATAAATAAATAAATATCACATATCTTTAAACATTAATATGGCACTGTCAAATTACTAGGTTCTCTCAAGCCTTCCATCATCTGCTATTATCAGAAAGTTTGTTTTCCTCCAAATCAGCAATCCCACACTATGAAATGCAACATGATGATGAAGGCTGGTTGCTTTATTGGTGTTAAAATGACACAGAGAGTATTGTTAAAATACTTACAGGTCGCTGGCAGTAGACGAGTTGCGGGACATGGTTTTGGGCGAAAGGTCGAAGTCTGAGTCGGAGCGGTAAAGGAAGGACTCGCGGCGCTGACTGTGGGGGAAGTTGGCCTGAAGGACCAGACCAGAACTTGGGCTAGTCTGAGAGTCCAGTGGACTGCGACCCACTGACAGGCCATTCTCCACATCAAAACTACAGAGAGAGTGAGAAGAGAGAGAGAGAGAGAGAGAGAGAGAGAGAGAGAGAGAGAAAGAAAAACATAAATACTATTGTTTTTACCAGAATGCTATAATAAATTCCTTATTCCTTTAATTTCATTATTTTGGGGGGTCTGGAATCAGGCTACCTGCTAATACCCCTACTGTTTGTTTTTAACAGTACAATGACTAATACTACTATTACTACTACTGGTAATGTTACTAATACTACTACTATTAGTGCTGATGCTACTAAACGAAAGCCGCCATCAAGTTCCTAAATAAATAAAAAAACACTTGATAAAAGCAGAGTAAAAACAACATATGTAAAAATACATTTTAATTGATGACTTAATCAAGAATACTGATATAAAACAAGAATGCAAGAATGATTGGGGTCATCTCTCAGCATTGCATCCAAACCCTGTAACACCCAAATAAACTGATAACACAGCTCTGTGTAACACAGCTCACGTAGCTGCTGAAGACAGATGGAGACAGAAAAGAGAAAGCTAAGCTAAGAAGAAGGATAAGACGAGGTTAAGATAAGCTACGTATAATACAGTGGCAACAGACACAAGACAGTTAAAATTAGAAAGGAGCACAAGAACAGGATGTGTATAAATATTACTAGAAAGAATGAAAAATCCACATAATAGCAAGTAGACATAAAAAGCACTGTCTCAATGACATGGCAGCTCTTAGCAGAATAAAAAGGTTAGATTCAAATTCTCTACCACGACTGTGAGCATTTTTTTAACAGGTGACCTTGTAATTATTGCTTTTTCGCAATCAAACACAGAGTCACACACATCCTTCCCTCCGCTATCTCCGTATGACGTCAACACTGACTCCGTGCATGGTACGTCAGTAGAGCTGGATTCAGTCCAGCTCCTGTAACCAAACATCACAGATCGACTCAGCCCTGAGTGAATCCATTTGAAATCCTTCCAATCAAGAAGAGGTCAGTTTGCAGGGTCTGATTTAGGTGGTTCGATATTTCAAACGTTCACTAAACAAATTCCGTTTTACTCAAAATTTAATTTGAATCAAACTAGTGATACACAGTGCAACCACAAAACAAACATAGAGCTAAAATACAGAAAGATGAACAAATGAGGACAGAGGAGAATTTGACTTTAGGACACAGAGCGGGTGATACGGTAGTGGAAGTATTGCATTTTTTCAGCTTACCATTGTCTGTGCCTTGCTCAAGAACACACTTTTTTTAAAGGTATTTTATTGCCACATACACATACAGTACATGTAGCAAAATGTATTCTCTGCATTTAACCCAACCCTCTGAGCCAGTGCCTTGATCAAGGGTACTGACTGGAGAACCTAGTAATGATTTTTGATGGCGGGGAAAACCGGAGCACCCGGAGGAAACCCACGCAAACATGGGGAAAACATACAAACTCCACACAGAAAGGCCCGGAACGATCTGGAATCAAACCCAGAACCTTGAACAAAGCGATATTTTGGTTACAACTATTTTACCTGAATTCTACCACAAGAAATGTCTTCTACGTTATTAGATTATAAGACAAGAACGTTTCATGATTGCAATTAGATTTTAAAGCACCATTGTGTGGATACTTGAGTGGTAATGTTATGGTACTTTTGTGCATAAGTGAAACCATTGTTATCTGTTATAACTCTCCCCCTCCTTCCTTGGTAAAAAAACAAAAAAACAGAGCACTGAAAGGTTGCTTCTGCTTCTATTTTTAGTTCAGTGGGCCTCCAGCGCTCCAGCAATAGCAGTGCCTGATAAATGAAAGATGGTTATTATGCAATTATTGCTGAATGAAAGACCCAATTCTAAGAAGCAGAGAGAGACAGACACAGAGTTGAGGAGGAGAAGGTGAGGGTGAGCTGTTTCGCAGCACAGTGATGTGGCTCAGCATCCCACACCTGATTGGTGAAACATGGCAGATAGGAGGGGCAGGGCATCAGCAGGGCTTACCTCAATGATAACACACCCACCCCACCACTCCACTACACATCAACCAGCCCCATTTTACCCACCCCCTGGCTCAACGTAGTCGGCCGTAACGAGGCTCCATCAGAGGAGACCAATGACGTCAGAAGCTATAAATAGATCCACCTGCCAGGAAAGAGGGGAACTGGGAGTCTTGTGACGGAGCTTATGTAGCTACACCCCCAGAAAGGGTGCAGATGATTTCTCCCCTCCTCATGAATATATGAAGGACTGTCCTTTTGATTTTGATTGGTTGAGTGCTTCTAGATGACTCCAAGTAGAAATATAAGACCACAGTATTTTCTTTTTGTTCTTATGTATTCATTTTTTTTTTTTTAAATCTTTTATACAGCCAAAATGCAGTGTGCAGGTGGGATGTTGAAGTACGTTGCGCAAGGACACTTTGACAGTGTACATTGCTGCTGCCAATATTGAACATAGTCAGATGAGTAATGTCCTTAAAGCAGTTATTGTTGTCAGTTGCAAATTTAAACTGCCCTTCAGATTCAAAGTCAGTTTTCACATTTTCGTTGATCTATTATGTGCATAGTTTCTATAGCCTCACCAGTAAAATTTGACCTTACTTTTTATTATGTGAGACACTAAGTCTTTCCACTGAACCCAGACTTACAGTATGACATACAGTACATGTTGGTGTAAGCAGCTGAAAGTGATCTATACCACCTCTATTCACTGGGATCCATTACTGGCTTTAAATGAAGAATTTACCTAAAAATACATTATCAAAATGAAATAAGGTTTTCAAGCTTTCATTCACTTCCGACAATAACTTTATGACACTGATGATTACCCTTTTCCTTAAGGCTGCAACAATGAATATAAATGAAGATGACTGAAAATAAATATGTTTAAAATACAATAAAGTAACGCCACTAAAAACCGTGAGAAAAGAAGGTGGCATAATTACATTAAGAGTGTTTAAGGTTGACGTATTAGGGGTTTTAATGTTTTTGGTGGCAGAAGATTTTCACAGATTTATAATCACCACTGAGCTCAGCAGCAGCTGCAGTTTCCCAGATCTAGCTGCTGGCCTATTGGCTTCAATAAGGAGTCAGCACCCACTACTGAGGAAAATATGGTACTGCAACATCCAATTAACAAGGCTCTGCTTAAATCTTGTCTTTTGCATCCTGATCCGGGATGAAACCAGCTGGTGGAACACATATGTAAGATACGTTGGAGCATACATTCCCTTTTTCTGTAAAGTATTACGATTGTACTGTATGATTGTATTTCCTCCCATTGTGTGTATTATAGAGTAGTATTGGACAATAGATGACAGTGATATGGCTGGAAGGAAAAATTGTTTGTAGAGTTGTAGAACAAATGTAAAGGATTTTAAACAGTAAAAAAATCTTGATACTTTTTGTCCAACTTTTGTTCTCTCTAGCTGTTTACCTACTTTTACAGACTGTTATAGGAAGTATAAGCACACTGTAGGTGGAGCCCAACCAGTCTGGGTTTTAATGCCAATACTAATATTTCTAGATTCAAGCTCCATTCTTTGTATAATTTGCAGTATTATGTCAGTGCTTTCTATTGACTAATCCTAATGTTCATCCTATTTGGCATTTAGACCATCATGACACTGTAAAGTAGCAGATACCTTTACAACTACTTCTACTACTTATGTCTACAAACTTATTCTTCTTTCTATTACTACTACTACCACTACTACTATGACCACCTCCAAAACTGACACTACTTGTTATACCAGTGTTTCTGCAACTGGATAAGACAACAGGCAAAGAGGCATGTAGGCGTCTTGTTCAGTCGCAACAAGTTGACCTTGCTCTGTCTCCTCCCTCTAGCATTGTTCTCCATTTCTCTGACGTAAATAATGGCTCCCTTTTCTCTCTCTAACTCTGTTTTACTAAACTTTTTTTCTCTCTCTCTCACTCTCACACACACACACACACACACACACACACACACACACACACACACACACACACACACACACACACACACACTTCCCTGGCCATTCAGTTTGCACCTTTTCTGCCAAAAAAAAAAAAATTGTAGTTTAAGTGTGGAAATCAACAAAGTTTCCATTTTATTATCACCACTCAGGATAAGTGTTTGCATATTTGTCTTTGCTGGAAGTTGAGTGATGAGACTGAATCAGGATTACAGTCTAGAGCTAAAACACCTAACCGATTAATCAAATAGTCAATTGACAGACAATGAATTACCACCTATTTTGATAATTGATTAATCATCATTTATAATTAATTCAAGGGATTAACAGTCACAACACAGTGAATTGTTACAGCTAAAACACTCACACAAATGTCACTGTTCCAAAGCTGTTGAACAATGACTTGCATTGATGTCACACAGAGTATTTGAGTTACAGTCACTCTGATGTTAGGACATGCAGAGACAACATTTTTCATCCAAAGCGGACATTATACCATCCACATAAAGCCTTTTCTTAGGGTAAGCCTGTGAAACTGCACAAAAAAAAAACCTTAGGATGGGAAATGCAAAGTACGACCAGTTCCAGTTATTGTCCATGCACGCAAGTTTGTTATGTGCTCATGGGAACCAGAGCCAAGAGATTTAAGGAACTTTTTTGTTATGTATGTGATACAGAAAACAAACATCAAGGCCAGATGCTATCTGATGGGAGATGATGACACAGGCCCAGGGTCAAAGGTCAACCCCCACACACATATATACACACATGCTCCCTCCTGTTTTCTTTCCTTGTAGCGTGGGAATTGGACGAGAGGCCTAAAGCATCACACCAGGAAGGAGGCGAGAGGTGAGGAGGAAAACAGACCAGGGAACAATTTGAGTGTGAGAAAGAGAGAAATAGAAAGAAAGAGAGAGACAGAGAGAGAAAGAGAGAGAAAATGGCTAAAATGTACTAATGATTTTACATGATTTTAAATGAGAAAAACAGCAGTATTTTGTCTTGGACAAGTATGAAGCAATTATAGCGGAACAGTTTAGTTAGAAGGGCAGTGTGTGTGTGTGTGTGTGTGTGTGTGTGTGTGTGTGTGTGTGTGTGTGTGCGTGCGTGTGTGGTTTCTGTTGGAGTGAGAGAGTTCAGGGAGTAAAGAGGGTTTGTTTGCTTTACACCTCTTAAACCTATTGTACATTTGATCTGAAAACAGCAGAAAAACAACTCGCTTCCCCCTTATTCGGACCCTGCCAAACAGATCTTTCCTTTCACTGTCAGTGTGTGGTTCGTGTGTTTATATTCGGCAGACAGAAAGGAGATGTTGGGCAGCAGAAGAACAAGCAGGAAACTTATGCAGACCCAGATCTGTGCATATCAAACCAAAGAGAAAATAATGTCCAAGCCGTTCTATGATTCAGAGTTTATCACAAACTAGGGCTGTGCAATTAATCAAGTTTTGATTGCGATCACAATTTGTGTTCCTAATAACAGTAATCACAATACACATTACATTTTGAAAGTAAACTCTGATTTACACTTAAGCTGCTCTTGAAGGCTAAACGTACTCAGCTAATAGTCAGCGAGGTCCTGTTTGTGGTGGCGTTTTAAAAACACCGTGAGTGAAGATGGCAGAGGGAGAGAATCAGCGTTAGTGAACAAAATGGAAAAAAAGATCCCATTCTCTGGGAACAGTTTGGATTTAAGGAATCTGACGTGGAGCTAGACCTGCACAGTTTGGGGAAAAACATGTATCATGATTTTTTTTAGCTTAGAATTGATATCAGGATTCTCTGCCACGATGTCTTTCTCACAAAGTGTAATATTTATTGCACACATGAACCATGACAAAACAAATAAATTGGCAGTACCAAACATAGATTTTTTTTTGGCACCTATAGCACCTCTCCAGGAACCATCACCTTATCATGGTGGAGAGGTTTGTGTGTCCCTATGAACCTGAGGGCTGTGTTGTCTGGAGCTGTGGGGTCTCCCATGGCAAAGTGGTCTCAGGTGAGGGGCCAGACAAAGAATGGTTCAAAAACCCTATGAACCTGAGGGCTGGAGCCAAGCCCAGACGGAGGGCTTGTCAGCGAGCGCCTGGTGGCCGGGTTAGCCACGGAGCCTGGCCAGGCACAGCCCAAAGAAGCTACGTGGCACCCTTCCCTCCATCCCATGGGCCAACCACCTGTGGGAGGAACCGGCTGGGGTTGGACCTTTGCTGCCACATGGGCCTCGATGGACCAAACCCGAGTGGCAGAGGCTGGCTCTGGGGACGTGGAACGTCATCTCTCTGTGGGGGAAGGAGCCGGAACTTTTGTGGGCGGTAGAGCGCTACCAGTTAGATCTGGTGGTGCTTACCTCTACGCACAGTCTTGGTTCTGGAACCATACTCCTGGATAGGGGTTGGACTCTGTCCTCCTCTGGAGTTGCCCAGGGTGTGAGGCGCCGGGCGGGTGTGGGGATACTCACAAGCCCCCGGCTGAGCACCGCTGCGTTGGAGTTTACGCCGGTGGACGAGAGGGTCGCCTCACTACGCCTGCGGGTGACAGGGGGGAAAACTGACTGATGTTTGTGCATATGCACCAAACAAGACTTTGGAGTATTCGGCCTTCTTGGAGACCTTGAATGGAGTCCTTAAATGGGGCTCCAGTGGGGGACTCAATAGTTCTGCTAGGGGACTTCAACAGACATGTGGGCAATGATGGAGATACTTGGAGAGGCGTGATTGGGTGGAACGGCCTCCCTGATCTAAACCAGAGTGATTGTCTGTTGTTGGACTTCTGTGCTAGTCATGGATTGTCCATAACAAACACCATGTTCAAGCATAGGGATGCTCATTAGTGTACGTGGTACCAGAGCACCCTAGGCCAAAGATCAATGATCGATTTTATAATCGTTTCATCTGATCTGAGGCCGTATGTTTTGGACACTCGGGTGAAGAGAGGGGCGGAGTTGTCAACTGATCACCATCTGGTGGTGAGTTGGGTCAGGGGATGGGGAGGACTCTGGACAGACCTGGTAAGCCCAAACAGGTAGCGGCCAAAATGGTTTTCCTCAGGAAGGTGGCTGGTGTCTCCTTTAAAAATAGGGTGAGAAGCTCAGTCATCCGAGAGGACCTCGGAGTAGAGCCGCTGCTCCTTTGCGTCAAAAGGAGCCAGTTGAGGTGGTTCGGGCATCTGGTAAGGATGCCTCCTGGGCGCCTCCCTAGGGAGGTGTTCCAGGCACGTCCGGCTGGGAGGAGGCCCCGTTGGAAGACCCAAGACTAGGTGGAGGGATTATATCTCCAACCTGGCCTGGGAATGCCTCGGGATCCCGAGTCGGAGCTGGTTGATGTGGCTCGGGGAAGGAAAGTTTGGGGTTCCCTGCTGGAGCTGCTGCCCCCGTGACCCGATATCAAATAAGCGGATGTAGATGGATGGACCTATAGCACATTGCGCATTGCTTTAATGAAGAGAAGGGAGAGCAATGCAGCGCTTGGGAGCACTTCACCTATTTATACTTGTTTAAAACTCACAGAAGAAAGTAGTAGCGTTTTTGATGCAGTCGGCTCGTAAAATGAAATGAGTATAAGTCATTAAAAAAAAAGTTATGTAAAAATAAAATTGTGAAAAGGGTGAATCGAGATTGCGATTTTATACCAAGTTAGTGTGCAGGCCAGAAACACATCATCTGCAAGATTTGCTACACGGTGGTGTCTGCAAATCTGTTTAACCACCTAAAATATAAGCACAATGTCACGTACAGTATGACCAACTAATGTTGATAAAAAAAGAAACAAAAAGAGAAGACAACCTCAATGAGTAATCATGTTAAATAATCACATTTTTAATGTTCACCAAAATAATTGATTATGATTTTTTCCCCATAATCGAGCCGCCCATCACACTTTACATAACGACCTTGGGCTGATGCAATACATGTTTTTTTCTAAAATCAATCTTAAAAACAGATTACACAGTTCCAGTAAAAAAGGATAAAAGCAGTTTGATTTACCATATTACATCAAAAGATGTGTTGTGCATGTTCACCTAGAATCCACTTACAGCACTTCTCTCCTCATGTAAACTAATTTGAACAAAAAAGAAAATACATCAAAAGACAACACTAAAAAGTGTGCAGGGCTCCCTGCTCTCACTCCTACTCCTCATTATGCTGCTTTTGTAAACAATAAAAAAAATGATTTTTCTTTTTGATGACAGTGATAAAAACGTGTCACCTGCACCATGTTGTATCTAAAATCTGGGAATGCTTTTTCCAGATAAAGAGGGGACATCACAGGCTTTTGAATTCAGTATTCACTGGTTACTGTAGTTGAGGCAAGGAGTTTGGTACATTATATCTATATCTTTGCTCATTTGATTTATTACTCAGAACTATGACTGTACTGCAGAGAGAATCAAGATCATTAAATATTTACTCTTCTTTTTTAGAAAACTATTTCCACTATTGTAGTGGATTGAAGCTTAGTGCAACACCTCCATAAGAGTCAATTTGCTCTTTCCATACATCTGACCAGCCACTGTGGATCCCTGTCCAAGTAGAGCAAACACTCTCTGTCCAACATCAACATCTGATCTCAGAGCAGCTCATGTCTCTCTAAATATAGCCAAGGGGAGGAGAAGGTTGCACCGAGTCAAGCCAGCTGCTGTGTTATTATTTTTCTGTTTGACCTTTGACCTACAGGCAGAAAACTCAGGACTCTTGCCTTTGAAAACAGTTTCTGAAGATTGACTTCTGTGTTGTCTACTATATTTGTGTGACTACAGTATACGCGCAACCAGTGTAGTTGTGCAGCTATTCAGTGTTTCCGCACTTGTTTTATCATTATCTGTACATGCTGTCAAAGTCTTTGGTCTGATGCTACATTTGCAACCATGAGACTGTTTTTTTGTAACCTCCATGTGCCTTGTTAACTACAGGTATACCTTATGATAACCCAAAGCACTACATGAAATTTCTGCTTTTAATTGAAATGCACTATACCTACAGATCACAACAAAACTTGACAATTGCCTTTTATTTTTTAAGTTACATTGTTGTATTAAGGGATTATTGCAGAGCAGGCAGTGATTTGTTGTTTGGTCAAAAATACTTCAGCAGGGCACTTGTTTCCTGTCTTGGGTGTTTGAACTGTGGTGCTGTGGTGCCTTTGTTGCATACTGGCCCTTTAAATATAAATGTGACTGGTGTAGGGCTCAAGTGGTTTCATTTTTGGAGTGCAGGGCACCTCAAAGGTTGATTCACTACTCTGGACGGGTATTGATCATAGAGTCTATGTGCAGTGATTAGCTCTGCCTGTCCAGCCAGGCAGAAATCCATACAGGGCTTGTTGAGCATTAACATCATTAGAAGCTGGTTAGGAGGGTAACACACCGGGCCAGAACCTCCCAGAACCACACACACACACACACACACACACACACACACACACACACACACACACACACACACACACACACACAGTGTATGATTATAGCCCCAGCAGTAGAGATCTAGATTTGGCTCCAGAATCGACCTGAAAATCGAACAAACTTACATCACACTGGTGCGCAACTGGACAGGCTGGTTCAGGGCATGAACACACACACGCACACACACACACACACACACACACACACACACACACACACACACACACACACACACACAGTCGGTCTTTGCCTAGCAACAGGCCATGCCGAGTGCTACTCTAATCATGTTCATATGCCACTAATTGGCGCCTTTCGGTATACTGTGATTGAGTCTGGCTATAAGGCTGGAGTGTGCCACTTCCTCCTCTAATTAGCCAAAGGCAAACCAGGAAGAGCCAATCACATTGCTGATCAGCGGGGCCTGACAAGATGGAAACCACGGGGGGAGTTTGTTTTTTTGTCTTAATTGTTTTCAGGTAGTTACGTCATGTAAAGTACGGTGAATCTTTTTTTATTTATTATTATCATTAACAATAGTAAAATTAGTTAAATTATTATTTAATATAATAAAAGGCTTTGGATGACAATCTAATCTATTTTGTATGTAAATCTATTAGGGATGCACCAATATAATTTAGTAAGTGGATCAGGTATCATCATTTACATTACTGATCGCTATTAAATGCAGTTTCTTTCTGAAAGTCATTCCACACTTTATTTTAAATAGTTTCTGCTGTCAGCTGAATTCATACTGTCACTGTGAAAAGCCAACTCAGTTGTTAGTAACTAAGCAATCCAAGCCTCATGTTATCCCAAATTATCCCAATAAATTCCAGTGAGGCATACAAATAAGCACTGGTATTGGATTAGTACTTGGTATAAGCAGAGTTGAAATATCAGAATTGGTACTGTAAGAGAAAAAGTTGGATCGGTGCATTCCTATATTCTGCATATATCATTAATTATGCAACGTAATTTATTTAATAAATAACAGTTTTAAAAATACACACAAACACTAGAGAATATCAGATGCCGTACATATTCATAGCAATGATACTTGTAAAAAGACACAATAGTATTTATTTTTCAAATCTCGTCTATTTACTGCAAGCTTCGTTGAAGCACTCACACACATTCACACAATCTTGTCATATCACTGCAGTCTAGTAAATCTGAAAAAATAAGGTTGTTAACCCAACCCCAAGGCCCTTCCCTACCTGGTATCCCGCTGTGTAGGCAGAGCCCTGACGTCTATTTAGGTGATCAAGTTGATCACCTAAATAGACTTCAGGGTAATCAAGCAGGCTGCATTTGGATGCATTATTTCCTCATTCGTTTGGATAAAGTAAAAGTCCACCAACCACACTATTGTCTAGTAATCCAGCATCAAAACAATGGAAGCCTCTTCGTGAAGTGTTCATCAGGCTCTGAGTTGCTCATCATTCCTAAAGTCACAAGAGTCACAGAGACTGAGAGACAGAGAGGATAACACTCAGTCCACTATTCTAGCAGCAATATTCTACACAAGTACACACACAGTCACACAAACACAGTCACACTCATATGCTGACGTCAGTTGTGGTTTCATGGCTGTTACTGCATTGCCGATCGACCAGCTCTCAGGCCTGCAATTATTCCCAACCCAACGCTCTGCTAGCTGGAGTTCTGTTTTTCCACCAAATAAGAGACTTCAACACAAAGGATGCTATGAAACACGTTAAAACGATACAAGCCAGAAACCAGCTGGTGGAGCTTGTGGACGCATTGGGATTTCTGTTGAGGCGTGTTTGGTGTAGGAACGGAGAGAAGTCCAAAGACTCGAAGCAGAGGCCTCCTGTGGTTCAGCGGGTTGAGGCGTCAGCCGTGAATTGCATGAACGATTTGGGATCAAGTCCAGTGAACAGCCACTGGCACGTCAATATTTCCTGTCCTCACCCGGGGTCAAAAAAGCTTTGTTGCAAAAGTGCTTGACTATATTAGCTGAATATATGAGTTAGGTATAATCTTTAAAGCATTCAATAATGGAAGGGGGTGATGGATCATCCTAAAAATATGTTTATATAATAAAGATCTGAAGATTGTTGCTGTTAAACCCTAAAGACAAATTCCCTGGAGCGGAAAACTGGAGGGATGTTTGACATCATCATGACATCACAATGCGACAGCTGTGGGGAACACTGCAGTTCATCTGAAATGGCAAGGATCATAGACAAGAGGCGGAATGAAAATAAACAGACAACAACAGCTGTCTTTGAACATAAAAACAAAAGTTCCCTTCAGACATCAAATTGAGCAATTTACAGACTATGAACATGATTTTCTAATGTATTTATAGTCCAATTGATTTTTTTTTAACCAAATATAAAATGAAAAAAATCCATCTCAATTTGCCCTGCCACCATACTCAATCAATGAGGAACAACTCCATCAACACTATAAATAACTTAATTAATTTCTTTATTTATTGTGAGTGGTCTCACAATAAAGTTATTTATACTAAAGGTAATACTGGAGGTTTTACCTCTTCAGACCCTTCTACCTTGGATGAAGATGCGGCAGAAATCCCTACTGTGTTTCTACAGTGCCATACTGTATTAGTCAGTCTCTTCTCTACAAGCCATCTCCATGTGCTGAGGGGAAACACTTAAATTGGAGGATAAAACCCACATTGTTTGGCAGAATATGTAGTGCTCTTGAGATTGGTCAGCATACGGAATCAGTCACTGAAGTTGCATAGAATTCAGTGTGGGAAGCAACAACCACCTAAGTCAAACCCATTAGATGCATATCTCTGAGAAATGGGATACAGAAGACAAGAGATGCCTGTGACAAGTATGGAAATAATAAATAAATAAATAATATAAAACAGATGGCACTGGAGTCTGTGGAGGGAGAAATACATCAGCATTGTCAGAACAGGTGAGTAAAACCTAACCAGTTGCAGTGGTATAATGAGATCACTGATACGGTCAGATGGTACTCACAGATGACTCGTACTCCCGGTGAGCCCGAACCAGTGGTGTAGTCTACGTGATATGCAGGTATACACAGTATACTAACAAAAAAGCTGCAAGATTACCATATACTTATTTAAAAATGTGAAATGACACACAACAACATACTTTTTTCTTTCCTTTGCATAGATAAAGATATTTCAGCGGTGAATTGGTGCATAAAAGTGTATCAAAATGCAGGAAATTAAGTCTTTGACGAACAAACTTTCCCTG
Organism: Percina caprodes; assembly: GCA_013375575.1. Lineage (NCBI taxonomy): Eukaryota > Metazoa > Chordata > Actinopteri > Perciformes > Percidae > Percina > Percina caprodes. Next base: position 3,270,163 of record JABXJD010000004.1, on the reverse strand, counting down.
GGGGAGGGCACCAAGACCTCACCCCCCCCAAATATATGCATATACACTACACATACAATACATTAGACTACACCACTGGCTTTGTTTACATTATGTTCCAACATGCTGGCAGCTAGCGGGGACCTTTGACCACATGTAGAGTGAGCTGTGCATCACGTCACAGTGTGTCGACATGGGCTAAGGCCCGGAGGGCTGGCCCAACAGCTATGACACCACCAAAAGTCAGTTCTAATTTCTAAACTGTTGGGAGGGAGGGCTGTACACAGATGGCATGAAAAGTCAGAAGATACCTGCGCAGAGAGTACATGAGTTAAACTGATATTTGGCTCAGATGTTGGCCTTCAATTAAATATCAGATATCAGCAGGCCACTAGTATTCTGATCTGGGAGAAGGTTTGATGTTCAAGGTTTCTGCCTGACTTGAGCAACAGACACACAGACAGTGAATGTTGATAGAACATTTTCTCGTTCATTCATTCATTCACTTAATGGCTCATCATGTCATGGTAAATGCAATTTTCATTTAGGGGTCAGAAATGTATTAGTTTCATTTGCTGATAGTTGTAGGGAGTCATAAGTTGTGGGAAGTTATTATTCCTAAATGCTGTTAGCACAAAACTTATTTTATCAATATGATTTAGAGCTTCTGTGGTTTCAGGCTGTAAGAATATTATTGTCCCCATCCACCCCAAGAATTTCCATATATATTTAAGTCTAAAAAAGAATGAGCACAATGCATCACACAGAAAGGAGCAAGAGTAGTTGACTGCAGTTGTCAGCTACAGCTAAAGACATTTATATGAACATTTCTGTTTGTATTGCTTTGACAGTGGATCAGTTTTACACCAAAATATGTGCATGCACCTTTGTTACTTTGGCCAAATGTCAGGACGCCAACACACACTCAGGGTCAGCAAAGCTGTTTCCTGAGCCTTCCTTTCCTAAACTTGTAGCTTCAGGTTAAGAAAACCCTGTGAATTATATGCTATGTCAAACTTAAAAATACGAATTGGTTGACCTCTTACAACTTCATGAATATACACACTGAGTTTACACTGTGGTTTATTTTATGTTTAGGCTCATGGGAGAAAAAGGGTGTTGTTAATTATTCAAACACTGACCAGAGCCTTGAATACTCCCATAAATACTAAAACACAAAACTGCTTAGACCCAGTGAAGTTCTGTGGAAGTACTATAAACTGTGATGTGTTTAGTGTGTCGTTTTGCAGGCAGCAAAGAGCACAAGGCTGCACATACACAAGACAATTCCTTATGACTGTCACCAACATGCAAAGAGCAAAACGCCTGTGACCTCAGCAACTAAATCCTGTCTGCTACCACCTTCAAGAAATATCACATCTGAGCTCTAATTTCACCAAAGAAGAGGTATAACAGTAATGGAACACAGGACGGAGCTGAGGATAAACCCACCAGAGATGGCAAAAGTACTCACTTTCCGTACTTAAGTAGAAGTACAAATACTTGAGTTAAAAAATACTCTGGTAAAAGTGGAAGTACTGATTAAACTTCTTTACTCAAGTAAAAGTAACAAAGTACAGGCTTGGAAATTTACTTAAAGTATAAAAGTAAAAGTAGCCTTGCGAATGACAACCCTTTTCTATGCAAAGCTACCTGGAGCAGACAAATGTTACTAGAGAGACGCTGAGGAACTTCAGTGGACATGGAGAACACGGTCTTTATATGGCAATGGCTACATTTTAAATGGCTGTCTGCCAACAGGCCTAAAACATCACATATATGATTATTATGACAGAGACTGGGACTCCAGGTTAATAAGATTCTGACTCATTAGCAAGATATAAATTCAGTTGTGATTCTGTGAGAATTCACAGATCCAGTTTATATTTTTAATCTTCCCCTTAACATTTAAATGAATCTACATGTATGTGTGTGTGCTCAAATATGGCTTCTGGAAATAAAATAAAGGATTAAAATATGAATGACTAAACAGACATTAATGAAGAAGTTCCCCAGCACATTGGCCAGGAGTCCTTCTTGATGCCTACTGTCTCAAACATCTCTCTCTGATAAGGCTGAGGATGATGTCTTGCTGCTTGTCTGCCGGATCTCCATTTTCTTCATTTTCAATCATGTCTATGTGTAAGTAAGTAAGGTTTATTTGTATAGCACCTTTCACAGATAAAAATCACAAAGTGCTTCACCGTAAAATGTAATACAATACCAACAAAGTACAATACAATGCATATGACACTTAAAAACAAATGGAAAACATAAAAACAAAACCATAAAAAACCACACGTCTAACTTAAATGTGCTAACGTTAGCGCCATCAAGCCGCAATGATTTGCTGTGAATTAATGCAGAATGCTGAATCTGTTGAGTTGCGTCAAATGCAACGTACAGTAGATATTCCCATCTATTTAGATTGAATATGGTATTGATGATGTACTACAAACTGTTATCTTTTCTGTGGCTGTTATTGCCACTCTTCATTCTAACCCCAACTGGCCGTCAGACACCGCCTACCAAGAGCCTGGGTCTGTTCCAGGTTTCGAAGTTTTCTCGCCACTGTCGCACTGTTGCTTGCTCTGGAGGAACTACTAGAACTGTTGGGTCCTTGTCAATTCTGGAGTGTAGTCTAGACCTACTCTATCTGGTCTAGACCTACTCTATCTGTAAAGTGTCTTGAGACAACTTCTGTCTAGCTAAGTTTTCATCCACTTGTCAATTGAATTACAGTATCTGAAGTTGGTGAACAGGTGAAGACCACACCAAAACCACTAGCTAACTTACTTTAAATGTGAAGAACTATATACTAATAACGGGCTTAAGTAAACTGACAACATGAGTTATACGACTTACAGTTCTCAAAGACGCACACACACAATCTCAGCTGATTATCCTCCGGACAGATATTCTCTTTTTCTCCGTGTGGCGCGCACCCGCTCGCGGTGTGCGCGTGTCCGCGCTATTTTCCGACATAACAACCTCTTGTACAAAACAAAAGTAACGAGCCAATTTTGTAAAATGTAAGGAGTAGAAAGTACCGATATTTGTGTTAAAATGTAAGGAGTAGAAGTAAAAAGTCGCCACAAAAATAAATAGTAAAGTAAAGTAAAAATATCAGAAAAATCTACTTGAGTACAGTAACGGAGTATTTGTACTTCGTTACTTCCCATCTCTGAAACCCACCTAAATTAAATAATCAGCATCAGACTAGCAATAAACAGTTTGTAAAAATATATATATTTTTTAATTTATGTTGGTTATGTATGGCTTCTTATGGCGGCTGTTGTGTTGCTTTGATCTTACAGTGCTGAGTAACTTTGGTGACTGCTGAAAACATAAAAGCAGTCATCTTTATTAAAAAGGGTTTAAACATTGCTCTTCTTGCTTGTTCAATTAACCACAGACAATAATGAACATGCACCTGTGGAACAGTCGGTATGACGATAACAGCTTACAGGCGGTAGGCAATTAAGGTCATAGTTATAAAAAATAAGTAAAGTAAAGAGACCTTTGTACTGACTCTGAAAAACACAGTGCAAAGCAGTGGCAGACCACGTGTAACAACTGCTGCACAGGATCGGTACATCTGAATATCACACCTGCCGGACAGGTACAGGATGACAACAACAACTGCAAGAACTGGAGCAGTCCATTAAGAGGAGATGCACTGCAGTACTTAATGCAGCTGGTGGCCACATCAGATACTGAGTGTAATTTTTGATTTTGACACATTATTCCATTTCTGTTAGTCACATGTCTGTGAAACTTGTTCAGTTTATGTCTTAGTTGCTGAATTTTTTATGTCCATACACATATTTAGTGAAGTTTGCTAAAAAAATAAATAAAAGCAGTTGAAATTGAGAGGATGTTAATTTTTTTGCTGAGTTCATATCCCAATTCTTTAAGTGACCCTCGCTGTCCACTGTTGCTCTGGTTGCCCTTACTCTATCTGTAAAGCTGGGTAGAGGAAAGGAAAAATGAAGAGCATGTTGAAAATACAGTTAAAAGAAAATGTACAGAGAAGTTGTGCTTCACAGATGAACTAGTTAAGGAGAAATTGGCTTTTTAATTACAGCATTTCTTTTTTTTTTTACAGCTTTATAGCTGGTTGAAAAATATTTGGGCCGTTTATCCGCCATTGGCAGAAAGACCAAAAAGTAAATTTTGGACCCTAACGAGAGATATGCCGTTGGCTCCCATCTCACTGTATGAGTCCATGTCTAGTTGACATTAGTGATTTGTGCTGGAAGGTAATACATGATGAGTAAGTCAGAGTTTGGCGTGAGTCTTCATTATCATCTTCATTATCATCTCATCACCACTGAAGTTACAGGTCTACTGATGAAAAGAATAACAATGACAAGCCTGAAAGGAATGTATGATTTTGTTTAACACACCAACTACCTGAAAAATCTACAGTACTGTAGGCTGCAAGTAAAAATGATGTATGTACAGTAATATAAGAAGACAGGACAGGGTGTGATAGAGCAGGACAGTAAAGTCAGAAAAGCAAAGGACAAGACAGAAAGTGAAAAGACAAGATAGAATATGGCACTAAGAGAAAGTGAGAGTAGTATTTGAGATAACAGAGCTTAGAAGAGATAACTATATCGGGCAGTAAGTAAAAAGGAGGTGAGTGAAAACTCACTTGTGCCCTTTCACACACGGCAAACTCCTACATCATCATAACCCTAAAAGCAGAAGCAGAATATATGCACTGACAGACATGAATCTGTTTGCCAAAACTAACTGTTCTCTAACTTCACGAGGTAAAGCGATGACGAGCAGCATGTTTCTGTGTAGGAATTAATGGAAAATACACAGGCTGCAGGGTTAAAAGGAATTGGACGATTATAAAATGCACTCTACTCTTCTCCGCTGCTTTTCGACTGTGCTATTACACACATGTGGTCAATCCATCAGGCCTATGAATACGTCTGAGTCGGCGTTCATTAGCAATTTCCATTTGTAGATTTTTTTATTGGTGGGTTGACATTATAAAGACACTTTGATCCCCCTCCTCGCCCAACAAAGCAGATGTCGTTATGACTTCTGAAAGGCCGGCTGCAAAATTAGTCACATTTCCTTGTGTGTGTGTGTGTGTGTGTGTGTGTGTGTGTTTGTGTGTGTGTGTGTGTGTGTGTGTGTCGCATTTGATGCCTTTGCTATAAAAAATGAAGAAAAAAAACAATCAAGAGTGATATATGTATGGGCTGTAATTGAATTTAACAAAACTGATGTTTTTTTAATTGATAAAGCAGCATTAAAGGGGACATAGTATGCTTTCCTGTATTTTCTGTCATATCTACAATGTTATAATGTTGGATTTCCTACTTCCATTTTAGAGAAATCCCTGTGAGCTAAAACGTTTAGATTTCCAACAGTTGTGAACGCTCCAGTTTCAACAGTTTTTTATACTCTCGGCTAAGTATTACGCAACTCTAAGCCGGGGTTATCTGCTTCAGGCAGGAACAACTGAAGTATTTCTTAAGCTTCTGCTGTTTTAACATTGTCGCATGTAGCTACATGCTACAGCAGTAAATGTCATCTTGGCTGCCAGTGTGGTTAAATTCTTTCAGATTGCGGGTCGCATTACTCCTGAAACATGTCTGGTTATGGAGTATTTGGTTTAAAAGCCTTATCTGCAATTATTTTACGTTTGCTTACTGCTAAATATTACGTAGTTGCATGCTAACACCACATAGCTGTTGCTAATCTTGGCGGCTAATGTTGGTTACTTTTCTCCAATATCGGGTCACTTTACTTCTGGGACATGTTTGTGTACTATTTGGTTTATAAAGCCTTTATTGGTGATATGTCAAGGTACAAAGTCCTGCTATACTCCATTGCAGTAGCTCTAGCTGATGCTAGCGAAACGACATCGTAGGCTGCGGAGCAAAGCACTGAGTCCAGAAACACTCTGGCCAATCAGAGCCATCTTTGTCGGAAGGGGACAGGTGCTACTACATAGTGTCTCATACTGAGAGTGACTACAGGTGCAACAGCCATGGGCAGTATGAGAAAAATAAAGTTTTTTGAACATTAAAGCATGTAATGATGTTCTAATACAAACACAAAATACAAGTACAGTATTTAGCTAACATTTTCACATTAAAATGTCTAAAATGACTTGACTTAGTGTGTGTGTGTGTGTGTGTGTGTATTATTTGGTGAAATGTATTTAAGTGTGTAAAAACAAGCAAATACTGTAGATAGAAAGAGTATTTTCAGGTGTGTTTCAGTGTATAGAGAGAATAAATATTTAACAGTGTTTTGCTACAAACTTTGTAGTAATTAATAATATATAAACACTGTCAAAAATTCAAGCATCACCACATACACCTACTCAGATATTGGATGTAGAATTATGCACGCTTGTGACAAATTTATGTAATTAAATCTTACTACCATAATGTCAAAAATATCAAAGAGGTCCCCGTAAACCCACTACTAGCACAGTAGCACAAAGGATGACTGTAGGGATATTATGGTGATTATGGTGATTTCAGGAAACTAAATGTAAATACCAAATATCATTAACCACTGAGATCACTGTAAACTCTGAGTAGCACAGAATCACTGCAGTGTGAGTCAAGGATGATCATGATGGGGTACAAATTCAATGTCACTTTAAATGTTACACGCTAAGTAACACCAAAAGATTACGAATCTCCTTATGACTATTAAAGGAATATTTTAGAGGCAGAAATTATGGAATGAGGGCCACTTCAAGAATATTATGGCGCAATCAAAAGAATTCAGACATTTCTTTTGCATAATAAATTCATTTGTTTTTTCAAGTTGTTAATTTACCTTAAATTAGCATTTGGGTAGCCCTAACACAATGCAAACAACTGCAGTAACACAGTAAAAAAATGCTATAGTCACAAGTATAATATTCTAATGACTAGCAACAATATGGTAATAATAAACTCAGTTTTGAGTGCTAGATATTGTGGAGGTGGTGGGTTCAATATCACAAATATCCTAAAAATTAAAGGAACTTTATTAATAAATACCTCTCATGACAAACATTAAAGATATGTTTTAGTAGAAAAGACATGAAAAGTAGTAAATGCCTTCCTGACCTTTATAAATATATACTGTATATAAGCTTTCATGAGGCTGTGACCACTCATCTTCTAAAAAGCCTACCACTGGAGATAAAGACTATTAATTATCATTAAAACACTATACCGCATTATTGAATGCCACTTAATAAAAGTAAGAATTGTATATAATTAATATTACAGTATTTTAATCATCATCTTATTGTTTGTCATCTGAAGAAAAAAAAGAATAGACAGCAGTTTGTTAGAGTTGAGTAACTACAACATCTGGATTAAAACCACATCTGGCCTACCGCCTGCGTTTCTGCACAATGTCGATGGGCCGGTTGACAGCGCACGGCGACCCGCAGATATTCCCATTCCTCACTTTGAAGTAGCGATCCTGGACTGAGGGGGCTAGATACACACAGTTAGTCGGTAAACTCATGTTTGTGGTTGTTTTTGTCTCCCTTCTGCTTTGTTCTTTACTAATCCTCCTCTTCCTCCTCTTCTGGGAGCTCCTCTCCTCGGCTCTTGTGCGCTCTCTCCTCTGCCTCCACACCACACCAGGTTTCCATTGAGGCGTAGACGGACGGAGGAAAGCCCTCCTTGGTGTGTTTCAGCAGCATGCTTCCAGTCCAGAAACAAGTCAAGAGTGAAAAAGGAAAGGGGATCAAAGCAGAGTGGGTCATTTCCTCAGCGCTGCTGTTTCTTGTGGTTTTGGAGAGCTGAACGCGGAGAGCTAAAGCTGTTGGTTTCAAATCTACATTGAAGAGTTCAGCGCTGAACTCTTTGTTTTCTGAGAGACACTCCTCCCGCTCTACCTCCCTCCCTCTTTCTCCATGGCTCTCTCTGTGCCTCACTGGCACATGGACAACTGAGTCTTTAAAAAAGACAAGAACTATGTGTGCATGTGCAGTATGTGTGTGTGTGAGTAAGAGAGATAGAGGGGGGGGTCTGTGGTCGTAGTAGTTTCATCACGTGTATGGGTGTGTGTAGAGTGAGTCTGTGCAGAGTGTGTGTGTGAATAAATGTATGGTTGTGTGAGTGAGAGAGATAGAGGGGGGTCTGTGGTCATAGTAGTTGCATCACGTGTATGGGTATGTGTAGAGTGAGTCTGTGTGAATACATGTGGTATATACTGTATCTGCATTTTGTGTTTCAGAGACCAGCAACTCGGAACAGAAAAATCCAGTTTAGTTTCAGCAGTCAGGGAGTGATAGACTTACTGGACTTGATGATCTCACCAACTGACGATCTTGCTGCTGTCGACATCACAGACAAATATTTGTCTTTTAAGAAATAGATCAGGCGGACGAGTCAGACATGTTGGAAGGCACATGAAGGGGGACGTGGATTGTGGTAGGCTTTAAAATGTCAGTTTAAAATACTAACTTAGCCTATCCAAAATGTTGACGTGATGAGGATGTGGAGGCAGAATCTGATGTTTTACCTTCAGCTGTTCTTTAGACCTGCTAAAGTTGACCAGGTTTATCTGAAAGCTGCTCCCTGAACTCTTTTTACACTCTAGATCTAAATAAAAGGGGTGTATTTAAGTACATTTTATGACATTTGTATAGACTTGCCTCAGTTTCATATAAAAGCCATGCTGCTGCACTCTAATATGCTATTGGCTGATTTAATGGTAACAGCTGTGGGCTCATATTATTTAATTTCCACACTGAGTTCCAGACATTGGACTACATTTATGGCTCAGTTGCTCAGAAACATTAAAAAAATCCAAGGCAATCAGGTAAATATTCCCCTGCATTTGTGGAAACAAAAGAAGCTCACTGTTCAGCTCAAATGCCAATGCTTCTTCAGAAGTGCTTTTTGGATGGTCAAAAAGCTTCGGAAGCATCTTTCTGACATCAGATTTGTATGGTCCTTATTTGTTTCCTTTTCCCTGCCGTCGATGTTTTAAAAATTCTTTTAGAGATTTTCTTTAAACTTTGGAATTCAATAAAGTGGGAACAAAGTTAATTAAAATAATAATTTTAAAAAACAATGATTTCCTTATATTTCACAAAAGAGATGGAAAATGACTCATCTGTGTTCCATATTTGTCTATTAAACTGTGGGACTGTATTAATTCACACTGACCCCCCAAACAAACCACATTTTACCCCATTAACCACCTGTCTGGGAAGGCACTAAACGCTTACTTAAATGCATATGGTGGTGGCCGTCCGTTATGTTGATCTGGCTGATTACATGGGCCACTCTGCCTTTGGGAGTCCCTTAGAGGAGTTACTGCTTTGACAACACATGAAAACCCTTCCAACATTATAAGTTGATTTACGCTAGTCTCACTTTCAGAATGATTTCTTGTAAACTAACTTTAGTCATGCAGTGGAATAATTGCTGAAAACAAACTTTACGGACAGGTCACGCGCATCTAAAAACTTTCACAACTTTTTCTTTGTGTAAATTTTTAAAACCAAGAACCATGGAACAAGTATTACGTTTTTTTGTGCAGTTATTTACAATAGCATTAAGCTGTATACCCAGTTTTTTCTAACTAAACTAAAACCCCGTACCCCTTCCACTAATGCTCTCTTTCTTCCTTGTGTAACGTGCTTGTGAAACATGTTGGACCTCAAAACAGACGCAGGGGTGGAGGTTTGCTGAGAAAGAGGTGTTTGTGAGGCGGTCGTGTAACCAAATCTACCAGCCAAATGACTTCTACAGTCCAGCTGGCTGCTGGCTCCTATGACAACATAACGTCTGGTAATGAGAATAAGCTGCCAGGGGGAGTTTCATTCATGTATGTGTGCATATGTGTTTGGGAGGGTGATAAAGTACACATATAAGTGTTTGTGTGCATCTATACCAAGTTTATACTGATATACTGTACGTGTCAAGTATTATTGGACTTTTATCAAAATATTAGATTATCAGTCCTTTTTAGTTAAGTTTCACAGCAATGTAATTCCCCGTTTAAAGACAGAAATGTATTCTGGAGACTCTGAACAGGTATAGTGGCAGCGTTTCTCTTATACACCTTTGTCCGCACATTGTCTTTACTGCAGTGAATTTGTGACATCAGAGCAGAGAAAGACTTGCACCGCCTAGTGGAGAAATCACACATTTCTCTGAGTGCAGTGACTTCCAACCATACAACCTGCAGGTTTTTGTTTCAGCTGGTTGTTACTGTGGCTGGTTGCAATGGGTTGCATCCCTTTACCCAGACAGGAGCAGTTTATCAGAGAGCTGCTTTAGTCAGAATTAAAATTTGCATTCATGCCAAAGAGTGTACAACAACATGGTCACAGCGTCTCTGAGGTCACCAATTTAAAAAGCCAGCGTGAAGAGAAACAATCACACTTAAAGAGAAGAGGAAAAGTTTTTTTTTCTGTTTTCATTTATTTATGTATTTATTAAGGACAGCGCACATTCATTAACATTTCTGTAAATGTGCCAGTGTTAGCCATCCGGCTAATTGTCAACTGTAGTCCTTTGGCTAGAATGTTATGAGAATCATGGTTCTCAAAGCAACCACCTTTGTGTTACTTTAATCATACCTTTCTAACTATGGTTTGTGCTGCTTTTACAGTACATGCAATCCTCTTAAACATGTCTGATTTGTGGCAATGTGACCTGTGGTTGCTGCTTAGTTTATATTCATATTGAAGTCATGCTGCTTCTTGTGTGCCTCCCACAAAACACACAGCCTGCAGTTGCAGTTGACCAGAATGTGTTACTTTAGAGGGTAGTGTCTCTTCATGTGGTTGTTTTTTGGCTTTAATCTTTATTTGTCCAAGATAGGTTGACCAAGCATGTTTCAGCCTTTCCAACAACACCCACATTCCCATTCACTGAGTTTTATCTGGGACATCAGAGAATGTTGATTTTCACCCAATATGTGAGTAATGTCAGAGTGCTGCTGATTCAGTATGCTGAAGATGGACTGACTATCCAGCAGAGGGCGCTCTGTGCCTTGAAACTACCCTATATTGACACACACAGGAGCGAAACAGACACACTCTAGAGCACAACTATTGGAGGTTTGAAGGAATGGAAACATGTTGTCTTACTTCAAATGTGGGTTAATGATCATGAAGGAAGCAATATAACAGAGGGGCAATCACACACAACTGGAGCTACCAGAATACAGAGCAACACGCACCCGCAACAGCTCAACTTAGACAGTGACCAACATATACTGGACACAGTGACTGCTCTATATCCCCTTTCCTTAGCTGATGCTCCATATACTTAGAAAATTATCTTGTTAAGTGGTAACTAGCTCCATTACTTACACATTTTCACAACTGAACAATATCCCAAAAAAAACACTCAGTAACTGCTATAAAAAACAAGTGAAACATATGAGAAAACAGCCTAGTAAACATGACACCTGATTGTCAGCTTTTAGCACACATATTGATTAACCTAGCTTCTCAACTTCAGGAGCAAAATGACCTCAAAGTACCATTAGCAGTTCTCTGGTGGAACAATCAATATGAATTTTTGGAATGGGTGGCTGTGGCAGGGTAAGCGTGTGAGCGTGTGTGTGTGTGTGTGTGTGTGTGTGTGTGTGTGTACAGTATACAAGAGAAACAAGAAACACATGTCACATTCCTGTGTTATGTGCAGCCAGGCTGGCGGGGCTGAGGAACTATTCCAGGCTCAAGGGTTTTATTTTGGGGGTCTGTTGTGTTATTGTTGCTCTAACCCCCTCCCACACACACACACACACACACACACACGCTTGCTCTGCTTGTACTCAGCTATGGCCATACTGGGTCAGAAACAAGTCTACTGGGAATGCACTGGATGATAAGCTGGAGCCAACATGGGACTGAGCAGTCGTTTAAGTTGTTTATGTTTGTAATTTTGTTGTTTGTTAACAGGTGACTTTTTTGCCGGGTAAGTCTCTTGCAAAATAATGACACAGTAACATTTCACAATTACCCCAATTTCCCTTACCCTTGAGTAGATCTTGACTGACAAATGTGTAAAGTTGCACAATAACACCACTGCATCTTTTAAATCCAACCTAGAACCCAAACGATGCTCAATAAAAATGGACTGATTTGGGCTGTGGACAGGTGGTTACCGTTGCCTGTCACTTATTGTCAGTTCAGACAGAGAGAGCATTTAACGCAGCTCTGATGCCAACTCTTTGACATCAACAATAACAAGCAAACGTCAATTAAGGTAACTGTAACATGGTAATCAAAAGACTTACAGCATTGATAAATGTTTGTTATTTATATTAGTTGGCAGGTTTCAGGTTTTGAATGAGAAAATAATAAAGTCAGACTCAGTCCCTTATTGTGCATCAGTAACATGCATAGCTATGTATCCACCAACACCCTCCCTCTGCTGGGAGGACTGACAACAATGCATAAGGCACAACACACACACATATACTACATACAAAGTGTCAGAGAAAAATATTCACAAAATGAGGAACATGCACTTATTAAAATGTAATTTGTCTTGGGTTATTGCACTGAAAAAGGTCTCTGGGAGACTTTCAGCAAAAACAGGAAGCTTCTTGACTAGTTTTGCCACAAACAAAACTAGCTTCCTCTCAAAAGCGGTTGGGGAAAATGCCAGCAAATAAAAAAACAGTACAGCTCAAAAACCACCAAGTAACACACTTGCCTCAACGCTCAGGGTGTTGAGCGACACACCCCCCCACTATATGTGCCCAACGGCTCATATCAGCGTCATCCCATAAAAAACCCATGAAACTAAGTATTTTAAAACCTTATCAGACCAACTCTGGAATTATACAACTGCCATGAGTTGCTTGATACATGAATGTTTGAACAAATAAATACCAATTATCGCCGTCACTATTCAAATTAGATCCTAAAAGTAATTCAAAATAAAACCCTGCATGTATTATCAATAATTACAGTAAAACCACTGAATGTATAATGTTCAGTTTAAAAATAGCCACATCTGTTGCTGTTGCCTAGACAGTGAAACTAACACTCTAGGTGTGAGAGCCATGTGTGCAGCTGTACTTTGCAGCGTGTATGAACACTCCTTCTCATGAATATTAGCACTGATTAGATGCCAGATGCATAGTTTAGGAACATACCCCAAGCACGAGTGTCTCCGACCGTGTCTGAAGCCAGTCGGCACCCCATTCCTTGCCATTCGGTGGTCTTTGTTCATTGTCCCTTAAGCTCATACGAGACACTCGTGGCCGTAAAAAAAATAACCTGAACATCTGAACAGAGCCTCTTGAGGATTCTTGAACTTTACAACTCAGTTTGTTACTCTTCTCCCGTTAACCACCGGGTGGTTCTGAATTGACTCCATGAGGTTTTGTATTGCGATAAACCAAAACACAGGAAGAGTCCAGGTGGGAAACGAAAACAAAACTGACACAGTCAGATGGAGGACAGATCTGATTAATCCCCGGTGCCTCAGGATGCAGGAGAAACCATTGAGGAATGTTGACGAGTTCTTCCACTGAGGTCCCAGGCAAGCCTCAACAAGGCTGACTGGAGTGTGATATTCAATTCATCTCTCCAGAAGGAAGAAGCAAAAAGGGAGCAGTTGTAACTAAAGACTCAGCTGCATTGAAGGACTTTCCACAGTTGTCGTTCCTCTCTTAGTGATTTGTTGTTGTTGCTGTTGTTGTTGTTGTTGTTGTAGTAACTACCCAAACTAATCCCAGACGTAACGTTGACTCTGAATAGCATGGAAGATCTGGAGAGAAGTCTACAAACTATCAAAGTAGCTTGTTATTCTACTACTGTTAGTCACTCACTCTGTTTGCAGGAAAGGGGAAGGGTTGAGTTGCTGCTTGGAGCCATGATACTGCAGGGTAGCGTCAGCGAGGTTGACCTCTTCCTCCAGCAGTTTGAGAGCAAGCGGAGTCCCCTGAGATTGCTGTAGGAGCTAAGGACAACCCACCAATGAGCTGTCAAGGAATCTATTTTGTTCAGAACATTCAATGCAGAGACAACTATGCAAGAGCTCAACTTAAAAGTTTTGGTATCAAGATAAAGGCAGGCTTCTTTTAAGCAACATTTTCAGATATTAGGTAAAGCAAAAGCAGTGAGTGAAGACTATTTCAGAGACGAAAAACACTCCTACATTTAAACAGTTAGAGAGGAACCTTTCGGTGTGTCCCAACTTGTCAAAGGAAGATCTGAATCTACAGCGTGGCTGGAGGGTGTTTTTGTGTCTGGCAGAACTGGCTTGGCTCAGCCTTTGGTGACACGTGAGATCATTGTGCCGCCTTACCCAACACCCTTCTTCAGCCAGGGGGGTATTGTTATTTTTATTGTTAGAGATGGTGGTGGGCAGGGTGTCAAGGGGTGTGTGTGTGTGTGTGTGTGTGTGTGTGTGTGTGTGTGTGTGTGTGTGGCATAACGGGCATGCAAGGATGTAGAACAAAACTCACATTCTTAGATTTACGAAAAGTATATGTGAGTCTTTTGAGTTTTAGTGTTAAAATTCTTTTTATAAATTAGGGCTGCAACAAACAATTATTTTCATTATAGATAAATCAGCAGATTGACAATCCAAGATTACATCTCTAAATGTCTTCTTTTGTTCCATCAAAACTCGAAAACCCAAAGATATTCAATTAACAATGATATGACAAAGAAAAGCAACTAATCCTCCCATTTTAGAATGTGGAACTACAGAAAGTTTTGCTTTTTTTCTTACTTCTTGCTTGAAGAATGTCTGAAATAATCAGTTATTATTTTATAAATACAGTAGCCACATCTTTTTCTGCCAATCAGTTCCATTAATCGACTCAAAATATCAGCTCCAGTCTAAATGCTAGAAATAAAATTACAAAGACTAGTATTGCACAATAACCAATCCTTATATAATATAAAATTATCTGTACACAAACGACACTACAGGCATTGTTCCTGCTACATTATAAATGATGAAAAAGAGAAATCAGGAAGGAAAACCTAACTATTAAGGAGTCTGACAGAGTGAGAAAGATAGGAGAGGAGTGTGAAGATACATTTCACAACTTCTCTACACTTATTAACTTTTCACACATTATATGCTAGTAAGTCAGACTCTAAAACATGAAATGGCGCTTGAGCCAATAAACTATTGACTCAGAGGTGAGATCGCACCCCTGCCATACACACATCCTCCATCTGAAATCCAACAACAGATTCCCAGCAATGATGTTTTGACCCACAGAACACTGCGGTGAGATCTCACCAATACAGAGCTGTTAAAATGATTTGCTTGAAATAAAGTCTGTAAAACATACATATGGTACATCTTCATGTACCATCACCCGGAAACATATTTATGTTTTTATTCTAGACTTTCCCAAGCAAATTCTAACCATATAAAAATAATGTAACCTCTATAGCGTCTTTTCTGGGCAATTAAATCATGAAGGGCAACTTCTTGGATGTTACCATCATTTCCACATTGCTTACAACAAAGAGTGGACTGGCCATTGACAGCAGTGAGGGCAGAACTTTTGTTTCAAATTGCTAGAACTTAAAGTTTCAAACATTTCAGCTTCAGATATAGGGACACTAGTTACGTGGCGCCACAACAACCACTTCCCTCAACACTACATGAACACTGCAAACTAAAAAGAGGATGCTGTATAGAGATACACAATTATCTTCTACATGTGGTATAACCTGTTTGTCATGTTGCTGGTGCATTTATTTGACATGTGTCCTAATAATAATAAAATGAAGTAATACAATCAATAAATATACTTATGAGTCTGTTATAACAGACAAATGATCCCAGCATTTTCAGATCCCTACCCTTAACAGGTGCCTTGATCTACTAAAGCCTTGTTTGGAATTGAACCTTTGATATTTTTATTACTTTTACTTTGCTGTACCATTTATGCAGTTATGCAGCTTGAAAGTTCATCCACAATTACTTATATAAATATTGAGATAATCCAATAAATATGCAAACAAATACTTAAACAGCCTAAAGATGCTTGTTTTTATGTTGTATGGCCAATGCACCCAGGTTTCATGTTTACCTGATGAAGTATGTTTTAATGCTCTATTAAGTACAGTAAACTAGAATTCTGAATACAGTTTTTGTGTGGAAAATGTGTATTTTTATGAGTGTAATTATATCTTGGCAATTTAAGTGTTGCTCTCCATCACCACAACTAATGATTAAGCTGCTTACTCTTGATTTCTAACTGTGAAGAGTTACACAAAATTTTTTATTAACAGATAATAAAAGATATCCAGTTATAAAATAATTGCTTGATTTTACGCTTTGACACACCTGGTGAAATTTGGTTAACTTGAATTGCTTTTCTCTGAAAACTGGCTGTGAGTTAGATCGGCAAGGGAGCTTTTCTCATCAGAGTTTAATAAAAAATTGTTGGTTGCACAAGCTCCAGCAATAAATGGATTAATGAGGAGTAATGTGACAGAGCAAAGGTGTGTGGTGTCTGTGGTATACGCTCTATGCACTTAACCAATATACCTTTAATGCGAATGCCACACCACATATTATAAGATAAATATTCCTCTGGGTTTTCAAAGGTTCATTAGGCCCAATATTTTTTTTTCTCTAGCTGTGATCTTTTGTGTACTGTATGTATGTGAAACTGACAATGAGGAGGTTTTCAAGTAAAACCACAGGACAAAAACCAACAGCTTGCAGCCACATGAAGGAGATCTCAGCCTCATGGTGACAGCATGTTAACAACATCAAATAACTTAGGACAAAATTGTTGAGATAGCTGTGAAAAAACGCTTCTTATTCTCAGAATGAAATGTCCTAAAAGTTGAAACAGCTGTTTATAAAAGCAACAATTACTCCAATCATCATGCAGTGATTCTATGGGAAAGACCAACATTTTGTTAAAGCTCATTAAATAATTTTCTTCAAGTATTTTAATTTAACTTGTAGACTTGTAAACTTGTACTTTCATGAACTACTAATACTGAAAAAATGGGACTTTAGACAGCAGGGAGATTTTCCTTACATCCAGCTTTCTCTGAGTTTCCTCAAATTACCTTACAGGTCATAGTTGTGCACATGGAAAATCTATTTTATACGTCACTACCCGCTAACACTGCAATTCCTCGAATTGCTATTTTAAAAATCTGAAAATGACTTCCTGAAATGACTAATAATCTCTATCCATCACAATGCACTTCAGCAGATATCTTTTTAAATATTTAAGACATTATATACCAATTTAGGCATTACAAAATGTAATCGGCTCAATCTGTTCTGACGTCAAAGAGACACATGCTGATTGTTTTCAGTCATGAGGAACAAATGACACAGCATTAGCCAGCCTTGTGTTTACTGCGGTGATATGTCTGTAATCCCTCTGAACTCTTTGTCTTTGCTGAACAAAAACTTCAGGCCAGAGATAAGCAGTCCAGCTGCTGCTATAGGATCTCACCACTATTTGACCTTTGCCAGACCTGCTGAATGCAGCACTGAACACCTTAGGCATAGGCACAAAACAAGACACTCTCTTTCATTGCAAAAACAACGAGGTCCATTGAGATGACACTGGTCCCGACGTCAACATAATCTGATTTCCCACAGTTACCTTCTCAGACAATCAGGCTTTTTTGCCAAAGCAAACCCATGACAAACACTTTCATCACCTCCTGAAACATCTTGAGTTTACTCAAGTTCAGGGTCCCTGTTTCAAAAAGACCTCTAATTTTAATTCAAAATGCATTTACCTTATCCATGTATTACAACTTCTCTAGACAGAATCCTGTAAATCCTGATCATGTAATATCCATACCAAAGGTATTAATACTACCTGGGTGTGTGTGCCAAGGTGAAGCGCCTCTGCAGGGCGATGCTACGGTTCATGACGAGCTTGCGGAACAGCAGAGGAGAGTGGCGGGGTGAGTTTTGAGGAGAGCTGCAGGGGGACGTCCTTGGAGATTGACAGGGTGATCCAGACGTTGACTGTGGTTTCCCCTTGATGGGCCGAGTGCTTCTGAGTGGCGAGGAACCAGCCTCACCAGAGATTTCCAAAACTGCCTCACTCATGCTGCCGTGTAAGGGTTTAACTAAATCTGACCTCTTACGCTGATCTCTTGTGCAGCCCTCGCAGTCCTGACAGGTAGTACAGGTCGTCCATCCTCAGCAGCAATCTTCTAAGGAATTCCCAAAATAACTATGAAGTCTGTCTTGTCATGATGCACTACATATGAACTCTGAACTCCTCAGATCCACTTTTACTTTATAGCTTGAGAATCTTCATTAACTTTCTCAACAGAGCATGTGCAAGCACTATTGATGGACACAGACACGAGCGCAGGAGTGAGCCCTCCTCTCAGCAGTAAGCTCTGTTTACACAACACTGAGCCCTGCCTAAATATGGCCAGGCCTGAATTATAGTGTTGTCAGATTGTACCACGGGTAAATTAGCTGTGCCCAGCACTCCCATCATGCAGGAGTAAACTCCACATATGTTCTCTTCCTTGGCTCATCAGTGCCAGAGGTGCCAGAGGTGTGCTGCATTGAGAGGCTGCCGCCTAGATAGATTTTGATTATGCTGGTCATTTGTGCCCTCTCTGTATAAAAACAGAGCTGAATTGAGATAAAAGATAACAGTAACCGTCCTGTCAACTTTTAGTCCTATCTCAAGTGAAAACCGCTTTCCCAGAGGGGAGATGGAAAAACAAAGATCAAGCAGAGTTTCATCTTTGGCCCTAAGACAGCCAGTGACCCGAACCTCCTCTACCCAAAACAAAACCTTGTGAATTTACATGCATTCCAGTTCAGTTAATTTATACTCAGTCAGTACACCTCACATGTAAGTTACAAAACATGCTCCATCTGTTCATCAAATATACAAGTTCAAACTATACTCAATCTTAGGGATTCAGAGATTTGAGAAGTTGTCAATGGTTGACTGTGTGTCAGGGATCAGCTGCATGTGGGTGACGACAGTATTAGCTATGACGCTTCACTGATGCACTTAAGATGGCATCAGACAAAATATGAAAACCATCAGAAATTGTTGGAGAACCATCATATTTAACAGGGTGGGGGAACTCTAGCTAGATTAGCCAAGTTAGCAATACCAGTTAATGACAACGCATTATGCTGTATTCTGGGCGTACACCGTACACCGTACACAGATAGAAGTTGGACAGTACTGTGTCTGTGTACGACTGAACTGATGAGACACAAATAAGACAGGAGTGCTATTAAACAGTAGATTCATACAGCTTTCACTACTGTTGAAGCTTGGAGCAGCCATGTTGGATTGTGAGGTCACGGTTGGTGAGGTTCTCACAACTTTCCGAGTCGGAAATTCGGCTTCATGGAGGTGTTCCAATTGAAATTTGCTGACTGGAAACTTGGAAATTTGGATTTTATAGGTCAACCTCGAACGCACCATTATACTGGAATATTTTTACTCTGGTGACCTTTCCTTTGTCTGTTCAGTTATAGCAACATGCAAAGTCATTAGAAGAGCAAATGTTAAAGCTCTTGTTAATTATGTTAAGGTTAAATCCGCCATGGGGGTAATTAATGTGAATACTTGAAACCTACAATTACTGCCTTTCAGTTGCGTCTGTAAAGTATCTTAAGAGCATTAACATCTTCAAATCAGAAAAATTGTTAAACATTTATTTTTCATCTTGTAATTATGTCTCTTTGTCACTCTGCATCCATTTTATAAAGCATTAAAGTAGTGAGATAGAAGGGCTCTTGAGCCTGAGGGGCCGACTGCCAAAGTACTGATTTAATTCGGGAGGGGTCAGGAGAGGTCACTGCAATGAGCTCACTAACAAAAACACAGCTGTGGTATGAAGTGGTGCCAAATGTGACCAGCAGATGGTGCCCACACACAAACATACAGCGTGCACACACACACACACACACACACACACACACACACACACACACACACACACACACACACACGCACGCACACGCACGCACGCACAATGATGCAGACAAATACACTGTGTTATGCCATATGAATCACATGACATAAAGTCTGGATAACAAAATGTCAAATCATCCTATGGGGGTTTTACTTGGAGAAATTCAACTTTAGAGGATTAGTGAAATATTTTTTCCAAGGCACCTTACAGCATCATCTCCAGCATATGAGGACGCAGTGGTGCTTTTCCAACCTCTAACCCTGGAAACAGTCCTCATCATCTGCTAACAGTCTACCATTACGCCTGTGACTGAATGAGGGGTTGGCTGAGTGGGATTAAATAATTCAAAACACAAAAAACCCTGTAGACTGAGTGGGCAGACTCAATCAAACCATGACATTATGAGTCAATGGGAGAAAAAATGAGGAGCTGAATCTCATGTTTTTTCTTAAAGTGACTAATCCCAGGATATATGGAACTATTTATTCAACTGAGTCACACACCCTTCCTCCTTACCACCACCAACACCAGATCAAACACAACACACAGGCAGTGTTGGTTGAGATGACACACGCGCACGCGCACGCACACACACACACACACACACACACACACACACACACACACACACACACACACACACACACAGAAATGCTTTATCAATTAAGCTTTAGTAACTATAGGTATAACTGCATAATGCTTAATTAAGGACCTTTAATAAAAAGGGATGGAAACCACATAACTACATAACCTACAATTTCATTCTTCCTCAAGGCTGTGTTTTTAATAAGTTTAAGTGTGTGTGTGTGTGTGTGTGTGTGTGTGTGTGTGTGTGTGTGTTTTCAGCAGTTAAACTTCTATAATAAATGGCCCTTTAGGTGCTTTGTGGGGATGCTGTGAAAGAAATGATAGAGGACCACGCTTTCGAAGCAGGAGAAAAGAGATTTGTGCCGTTTTTGGATGTAAGTGGATCTACAAGTAGGCAACAACACAGAAACAATGACACACCCAACATGTGTTTCAGAAAACCAAAGTGTATCTGATACAGATATAACAAAACAAGATGGAAGATTACACATTACACACAATAATTACATATTTTCTTGTAGATTTCCAGGGATTCTCTGAACATTTGAAAACCTCTTAAAAGACACTTGAAAATACATGCTTTTCTTGCCTAAATGTTTTACCAAAAAAAAAAAAGTGATACAGCTCCCATATACTTTGGCCCTCTGGGATGTGCCTGAGGTCATTGGGAAGATAACACTCTCAATTTTTTGTTCCAAGTGTCAGTGCGATTCTAGGCCTTACTGACACAGAGCTAAAGAGGTTAGAATAGAAAATTTCTATTTCCGTCCAAGTAAAGCATCTGTAAAATGATTTGAAAACATTACTGTAAGCATATTAGATGGGCTACACACAAAACTAGTACGACAGCCACATGTCTCAACTTAATACAGAAAAAAAGAAAGACTGTCAGAAAATGGATATTTTATGAAGTTATTTCTACAGAAATGTCTTGTGTTTTTCTTATTTTGTTTTGAAAAGTGCAAAGAAAAAAGCCAAAAAAGTGCAAAATACAAAACTTTTCAAATACAAAAACACATCCACATCAACCACACACATACATGAAATAACTATATACATACATTTATAGAAATAAGTGATTATAAATTGATGAAATACTCAAATGCAATAACTAAGGCCCTATTTTTGCTTTGACACAGCTGCAGCCATCACAGGGTTAAAAGTTTCTGGTCAAGTTTGGTATCAATCAATTCGTCTTCTTATTGGCTAAACAGATAGGCCGGCTTCGTAACATCTTGTTTTAACTAGAAGGAATAGATGTCAATCTTTCCCACGTTGGTCCTCCCTGAACTCTGTGACATGACTTTGCTTCTATTAGGGGCATCTCGGGTTACACTTGATGGATTGGCTTACATCACATGTCAATTGAATGTTTAGACATCAGAGAATCCGCCGGTGTGCTGAGTAACAGAGTTGCAGCCCCCGGGGAGAAGAGAGAAGCGATCAAAACCCACAAATGATAAACTGTTTAGCTTTCTTTCCGTTGAAAACCGGCCAGAAATTACAAGATTGTGAGGGGACCAGCTTGTTTTGGATAAAATGGCTTGGATATTCTAATTCTTTGGATTGTTGGCGATTTATTGGCGACCTTTCACCGCTGTGAACACGAGGAAAAACGTCCACTCTACACTCCACACTCCACTTTAGACACTAGCGGCGCAGTATCTTTCTGTATTTCTTTACTTCATAACAGGATTATAACCACTATAAGTCATCTTATGCTTTGCGTGTGGGCAAAGTGGTGTGTTGCAAATGGTGTGCTGCATGTGCATGTTCATGAAGATTTAATGCTTGCAATTTATGAAAACGTATGAGTGGAGAAAACTGTCCTGTCACCGGGACAGTTTTCAGTAAAGAACCATATTACATGAGCGAGGCATATTACATGAGAAGTGGCCAGCAGTAAGCTAGGTGTGGGTATCATGGTGATAACTTCTTCTGTGTGTAAGGTCCATGTGGTTAGTCACGTATTGTGACTGTTGTGTGGACTACTGTCTTTGCTACGTGGTCACAGTTTCTGATCATGTATTGTCTTTATATGTCCCGTTTGTTTCTTTTTACTATGCCTGCCTTAAGAATTGCACCTGTGAGATAAATATATATATTTTTTATTTACTTGAGTTGAATTAAATCCATCAACAATGCAGCGTTATCTGTAAAGAATCTACTGTTTTCTTGCATACAGAGCAGATAAACTATATGGTTATGTATCACCACAGTTGAGCACTTTGATTCTTGGTTCATTGATTCTGAGCTCAGCTCAGCAGTAGGTGCAGCTCAGACTAAATAAAGTACTGTGTGTGTAGGCAGCTTTATGACCAATGATAGTTCACCAAGGGGACTGACAAACTGACAAATTTAAAGGCAAGGAGGGAACAACTCTTACTTTCACTCCATCAAGGAAAAAAATGCAAATTGTAACTTGTACAGAAGAAGAACTTGATTTTAGCTTCTTGTAGTTGCTTATACAAAGAAAAGTAGTTTTTCAGCACAACCGTCAAATTCCGTCTTTTTTTTTTTACTATGAAGCTGTATCTACAGCTTAACCTAGTCATGTTTCCTCTAAGGCAATAGTTCATTTCTGGTGCCATCTAAAAAAATCTGAACATTTATTATCTAGTGTTTTTTCTAAAAACTAAGGACAAACATTTTGAGGGACTGTGGCTCAAGGGCGCTTTTAAAACTTGTTGTAATATAAAACAACACTACCCAACACACACACATGCACACACACTCATCTCTTATATACTTGAATACTATACTCTCTTACTGCTTCTGCCGCATCTGTTCTGAGGGCAATGTGACTGTAAACAATGTGCAACATTAACCTAGGTTAACCACAGACAATTAGCCTATTACAGCCATGAGCTTCAGGATACCGTTATCCAGTGTGATGAAATCAGTATAAGGAAAATAAATTATTTTCTAGCTTCCATTTAATTCTCAACCACAAACTTATTAATTTCTACTAAAGATGTACATCTTTAAAACCAGGACACAAATATATAGTTTAAGAATATTTTTAAAGTCTCAATGATTAAAGCTATAGTGCGTAGTCTCTGTCGCTCCCATGAGGAATTCTAAGTAATGACAACAAAACTTTCAGCGAGTCCACAGGCGGATTAAAAAACCATAATGGACTCTTCAGAAGAGCAAATTATCTTCACTCGAGTTTCTGTGTGGGAAAGTCGCTGGACGCCACAATCTTCTGAACCTAGCCATACTTAGAAATACAGAAAGAGTTGTGTGGAGCTGATAGTAATTAGCTTTGTAGCAACTCATTTGGCAATGGCTTGAATGTAACGGATGTTCATTAATATCAAAACATTACGCACTAAAGCTTAAATTAAAAAAGATGGGACCTGGAGTAAATAGTGCTTTGTTGGGGACTACT
Source organism: Percina caprodes (assembly GCA_013375575.1). NCBI lineage: Eukaryota > Metazoa > Chordata > Actinopteri > Perciformes > Percidae > Percina > Percina caprodes. Next base: position 3,246,311 of record JABXJD010000004.1, on the reverse strand, counting down.
TTAAGTCACAAATTTGGTAAACAGATGAGTATTTACAGCAGCAGAATGCTGTATGTGAGATTGACACAGTATGTAGTACCCACAGTTAAAACATAATTTGTATTTAAGTTCAACAGTGGCTCATTGATTTGATTTTGCTAGGACAACAATGGTGCTCTACGGCACAGAGAAATAAGTGATGTTAGCACAATATATGCCTGTTTGTAGGATCAATTTGTTGTTGGTTTTGATCTTTAATGGGATTTGTTGACTGTAAGAAAAATATACTGTAGTTTACCACCAGACTTAGCACATTATTCTTTCACATAATAATAAAACAGAAAAGCGACTATTCCACATTAGCGACCATTCTACAATAATGTAATTATGGCACTTCTTCCATAATGTTGTTGTTCTACAGTAGGCATTTCAGAATAATCTGCTGATAACGGCTAGTTAAAAACAGATGCCTGTTAAATGCCTAAAATGTAATGAAAATATAAAAAGGGAAGGTTAAAGAGTGTAGGATGCACAGAGATGCACAGAGCGGCGATAAGCTTGTCCAGATGGAATCTCGGAGTCCCAGCCAGCTCCAGGGGGACGAAGAGCCAGGAATATGAAGAGGCTCATTCTGGACAACTTTCTCTGGAAAAGGCTGATATCTGTCTATATGTTCAAATGTAACATATTAATTTAATTTAATGGCTGGTTGTGGAGCACCAATTAAGCCTTGTTGTGGTCTCTAATAGATAGCCTGACTACTAATAGCATGCTGTTTATTCAAAGTGACCAGTTCGTCCTTTTTTTGCAGTCTGCGTTTAGTGTTGGCAGGCAATTATGATGATAAAGATAATAAAGTACCGACAAAAAACACAACACTGAATATGTTTAGTGTCAGTAGCCCAGTGATCTGTATAAAATCCTTCTACCACATTCATTTATTTCTTAATCAAGGTTGAGTTTGCACTAAAGGCAAACACACAAGTTGACATTATAATACACTATACTACACTATACTATGCTATGCTTCTATCATAAAAGTAGTCTGACTACACTTTTAAAGCAACATGACATTTAGATTTAAAGAGGCCAAGTCATCTGTGTCCAAACTGAAAGAGCAAGAAACTAGTGCTTTATCATCTAAAGAGAAAAGGATTTAGTCATTTATCAAGCAAAAACAGTTATTAGTATAGGTATGTTCTGCTTTTCTATTATTATTATTATTGTAAATTGAATAGTACAGCTTTTTAGTCACTCCTATTAGCCATGTGTAACTCATCTGAGCTAAAAGCCTGAGGTACAGCACTTCTAATCTCGCAATAGTCCACAACATGACATGCATCCATTATATATGAGGGCTGTCCATATGTCCTATTAAATGGCAGATTCTTAGCCAACACATACTGATATAAGATTACAAAAATGTTAATGCAATTTCATGACTGTACTGAGCAAAAAAAGAAAATAAAACTGACTCACTGGGTTATTTTACATATCCATATCCAATATGGTGCAATACCTTACCATACTAAACTATATTACAGTTTTCTCTGTGAAACTATGGTATACTTTACTTAACTATTGTCTATTAGAAGGATTGTGTCTTGCTCTTCTACTAGTGTATCTGACCTTAACGTTTAGGTAAAGCTCTAATGATAAAAGCCCAGAATTTTATCACGCAGCATCCGATCCAACAGTCTGTCAGGGTCGACTGGATCTCCTAGGCAACTGGGAGCTCCTCAATGGCAAACAGTATGTTGTTATTCAAACAGGACGTTGGCTGAGGCTCTTCGCTTGGTGACCTTGCAAGTACCCAGGGGCGGACTGGGACAAAAATTCGTCCCTGGCACTGTAGCCACACCAGCCCACATTACCACGCCCATGCAGCCCCACCCACGGACATGTGCATTCACTAATTATATTTGTGTACAGATTATGAAATAATATAAGTAGTACCTTACGTAACAGATTTTTAAACATTTAATGTAAGTAACTGGCAAAAAAGGCTTACCACTTTTTAAGAGCACACGTTTATAACAAATTTACAAATTGCCTATTTATGCCGTTTGGATGTGTGACTGTCATTCTCTACAGTATGTTGTTTTTTGTTGTCACTGTCAGTCTGTTTCTCTCTGTTGACACTGTATATATTGTCTGTCTGGTGTTTTAACTCTGTAACAGCAATCTACCTATGTTTTTATGTCTGTGATTATACTTCAGGGTTTTTCCTTGCTCAGAATCGGTCTTTGGGGAACACAAAGCAGGGGGGTCTAGGGGTACTCCCCCAGGAAATTTTGAGGGTAAAAGACTTCTAATACCTGCATTCTGATGAATTTTTTTGGAACCAATTTATGGTAAAAATGTCTGTATTTATGACAAGGGAAATCACAAAATTCTGGTGGCAGGTAACAATTAAAAATAAAAAATATAATGGAATATTATTATAATCAGTAGTCCAGTAAGGAGGCTTTCACATCTGGGACATGATCCAAAGTCCAGTTGTTTATTTAGCATGAACTTGCAGTAACATAGCATGAGCATGAGTTTATAGTAACTTTTTTCCCCAAGGAGCATGTTTTTGCTCCCAAGTGGAAACATGTAGGATTGATTTACATAGGCTACTATATATATATATATATATATATATATATATATATATATATATATATATATAATATAACTTAACAAAGTTATAATATATAACAGTTGTTACGTCTGGTTTACTTTACTTTTTTTTCTACTTTACTCATTTAAAATACAATCACTCAATACTTGTCTTTAATATTACTGTAAAGTCTTAATTTAGCTGTAGCTGCTTTTCCCACTTTTTAGTTTGAGTAACATTATTTTAGACTGAATCAAAGCTAGCGGCTAGCCGGGAAGCTAATGACGGTCCTCTTAATACATCCATGAGGCTAACGGCTGACCACTACAACTATGACAGATCGTGCCATACAGATCGTGTACTGATGTAAACAGTGGGAAAAGCAGCTACAGCTAAATTAAGATTTTACAGTAATAATAAAGACAAGTATTGAATGATTGTATTTTTAATGAGCATAAGTAAAGTAGAACTGACATAACAGCTGTTATATATTTAAATGGTTATTTTCAGTTTTGAGGGTCTTTTAGTGGTTAGCCGAATTAGCTGTTAGTTAAACTAACGTTAGCTGTCCGGTGGAGGCGAACAGACTTTCTTTAACTGTCTATGGGAACAGATTGTGCAGTGTTGTAAATCCGCATTCATCATGATATCATCCACACATGCGTGAACATCTTGCACATGCGCAGAATGGATTGTGCAGGCAGGACGGATCGTGTACCGACAGGTGCCGATTGCCGTGATCGATTCTGCGCAGACATGGCTCACCTCGAACGAGCCTAATGTCTCAATTTCATACTGATGCCGTCAGACGGCCGCGAGGACAGCAGTCGGAGCTCCGGCGAAGCTCTGCGCAAGTCAGCAGCGGCTTCTCGCTGCTGCAGCCGCTACCCCAGTGTTATGGTTTGGTATTTTGTTATATATTTCATGCTTGTGATTGTGTTATTTTTTGGTCTTGTATATATTTTAGTCCTTGGTTGCTCCCGTGTCTTGTCTAGTTGTGGTTTCAGTGTTGTGGTCTCTTGTGAGTGTCTGTATGTTCTGTTTCCTGTTTTAATCTGTGCTGTCTTGTCTTTAGTTGTAATTCCTGTGTTTTCGCGCTCTTGTGATTACCTGATGTCTTTCACCTGTTTCCCTGCCCTTGTGTCAGCTGCTTCTTGTTACCCTCTGTATTTAGTTTTGGTGTTCCCCTTGTCTGTTGTCAGATCATTGTAGTGTTTTCAGTTTGGATTGTAGTGTTTTTGTGTGTCAGGTGTCATTTGTGTTCTATGCTGCCTTCTCGTCCTTGGAGTTAATTTTTGTCTGCGGTTTTGTAGTTTGTTTTGCTGTTACAGAACATCTTTAGTCGAATGGATTTTTGTTAATATTTAAGTAAATCCTCAAACTTCACATTTCCGTCTGTCTCTGCATTTGGGTCCACTATTCCCTGCACCGTGCTTAACACCCAGAGTAGCATGATCACCGGGAGGGTCCGGTACAGCCTGAACCATGCAAACAGAAATCCTGTTTGAAGGTGACATGCTTGGTGTTGACTGAACGTCCCAATTTGAGTAACATCTGATTGGGTCGGTCGGCCCATCTTGGGACCAGGCCGGCTGTTGCCAGCTGGCCAAATGCTTAATAATTATTATTATTATTATTATTATTATTATTATTATTATTATTATTATAATAATAACCATAGCGATAAAAACCTGTCCTATGCGCTGTTGGCCTGTAAAGACAATTTATTTGTATATTTAAAAAAACATCTGACCGGCCCACATTTAAAAAAAAATTCTGGCCCCTCTGGCATTTGTCAGACTTGCCAGATGGCCAATCGGCCCCTGGAAGTACTTGGGGTTGCAGCCACAATTAAACACTGCAAATCTGAAGATAATTGACCAGATGAAAAAGTCAAAGTGGTCACAATACAGGACGTGTTTCTTGAAACAGTATGTTTTTTTAACGTTCCAAATCATGGCATTAGATTGTTTAATAAAACAAGTTTTATTAGCAAACACTGCATGGCAGCACAGCAAACACAACTGAGGGGCAAAAGTCAACAGTGACAGAGGCTTTGAGAAAAATACAATGCATGGAAGATGTGATTCAATAGAAAAAGAAGAGTGGGGGTTAGATTCAAAATCTAACGACTCCTTTGCCACATCTGAGCCTGACAGCATAGGAGGGATTGTAACTCGAGATACCATATTTCAGTGTAACTTAGCATGGCAATAACAATTTTGAAATAAAGATGAAAATCATAAACAGTTAAATTGATTTTCTATCCAAGAGATTTCAACGGAGGGAGTAATAAAATGTAACAAATCAACTACCAAATATACAACATAATTTTGTCTTGTCCTATACTATGAAATGATAAAATATACTACAGTTCTCTCAATAACAGTGATATTTGTTAGCATGCCTTGTTAAAGTGATGTAATAAAAGTTATAATACTCAAGTTAAATTTTGAATATCATTACAAGAAATTAATTAATTAATGATATGCATGTTAACACCCACTGTCCTCTGTCAGCCTCTCAGCAGTTCTGCTCTACAAAAGGCAGCCCTAAGAGAGTAATTAATGTTTTTTTCTGCAAAGCTATAAGACTAGTAAATGTGATGTCTTGGTAAGAACTCATTTATTAACTTATTTTTCACAGCAGTCAAGATATCCATCTGTGAATCACTGATTGACTGACTGGAGATTGACTTCCCACTACTAGCTCAGGCAGCTTTGCAACTTCACTCCACTCCATTGCCCAGCAACACAGGGTTCCACAAAAACACATCTCCTGTTGAGAAAAAAATGGCAGAGCATGTGCACTAAAAACCTCTTCATCAAGAAGGTTCAAAACGCTTTGATTTTCTCTTCCCTTAGCTTGGCACATGGATTCAGTGGCATAGCAGGCAGATTTTAATATTTTTGTATTTGTATTTCTGAGATTTCATATTGTATTAATATATATCCATTTATCTTTTATCCTCTTGTCCTGCATTTAAAGAATGGCTGTCCTCTGTATCATTAGCTGATTTTTTTGTAGGCCTGGATTGAGCGTATACAATCATTTAGAGTGTAAGATTCTTTTCAAATGTGGGTAAAAAAAAAAAACACTATAATAAAAGACTGTAATTTATCACTGCCATAAATTTATTGTAGACAGATTAAATAAAAAAAGAGAATGAATGCACTATCCAACATCTCGTAAGTCTTGCATTGCCAAACCTATCGCCACAGTGCTGCGGAGTAAGGACTGTTGTCAATCCAGATTATACACCTCAAAACCAGGTCAAATGTTAAGCATGCAATATTGGGCTTTGTTAAGAGCCACTGTTAGTCATTATTTCTTTTATCTTCAACTCAAATGACTGGTTATCTTATAGTTGCAGTAGTTCTATCAGCATTGAGACCACTTTTGGGCATTAGCTCTGTGTAGAAACTGCATATGTTCTCCACTGACAGGAGGTGAAATGTTTCAACATGGGATCGTGAGAAAAGTAGCACCAGAATGTGTTACTAAAACTGTGTTTCTGCTTCTGTCAACCTCAAGTTATCTGGGAATGTTATCAAGCGACTGCATCATAGCAGATGTCTATCTTATAAAGACGTATCTGTATGTATGGGTGTCAGTGTTTGGGGGTAAGGTAACTTGCACCTCACCTGCAGATGCCATATGCAGAATGCTTTACAACACTTCTTTGGAAGTGTTGAATTCGTTAACAATCATACGACACAAGACAAAGTGTCTCTCTCTCTCTCTCTCTCTCTCTCTCTCTCTCTAACGCAGATATGTGCTGATTAACTCTCATAACAGGCTGGGTGGGTAGCAAACTGCCATGAGTCCATGAAGCTAATGTCTGATTATTCCACATGTCTTCCTCTGAAGGTAGATATAGCCTACACTGTAAATCAGTAGTAGTAGGCTATACAGTGGAGTTGCATGTTAAGTGGTTTGGGGTCCTTTTGTAAGTGATTTTGGGGTACAATTTTGTTTTGAAGAATTCTAAATGCAGCAATACTAATCGGTTCTAAACACAAAGTGAATTAGAATTCAAGGTATGCAACCCAAATATGTGTCATTGGAGTTGCCAGTATCCAACAACAAAGGAAATCAAAACAGTGCTGAATAAATCACTAAAGCAGCATCCTTTGAGTGTGCTGTGGTAGTATATTATTTATCTAACTCATTGTCTTAGCATATGCAATATTTTTCATCCATCAAATTTTGCCATTTATTATATTTTCAGTGCCAACACTCAATATGGTACACTTTCGGTAGGATTAATCACGACAAAAAATCTGCAGTAAATCCATTCACAAGATGCTGCAGGGAGGAAGAAATAAACCAGAACAAAGGGGAACTCATGGACAGAAGTGGAGGTTTTGTTGTGTATTTTGTATTTTAAAGGTTTTGTAGTTTTTAAAGGTCCCATGGCATGAAAACTTCACGTTTTTTAACATTAATATGCGTTCCCCCAGCCTGCCTATGGTCCCCCAGTGACTAGATATGGCGATAGGTGTAAACCGAGCCCTGGGTATCCTGTTCTGCCTTTGAGAAAATGAAAGCTCAGATGGGCCGATCTGGAATCTTGCTCCTTATGAGGTCGTAAGGGGCAAGGTTACCTCCCCTTTTCCTGCTTTGCCTGCCCAGAGAATTTGGCCCACCCATGAGAGAGAGAGAGACATCATGGTTTTCAAACGAGCAAAGTGGCAGTTGGTCAAGGCCACACCCCCAGCCTCCACCTTTGAACACATGCTAACTGTAGGCTACAATAAAACCTTTTGTGAGTAAAAAGTTAATACTTATCAATGCACTCACCTGTATATACAGGCATAAACATGTAGGAAGCAATGTTTCAATCTACTCAGTCCAAATTTCCACCGTGGTGTTTTACACAAACACAGCTCTACTCTGCAAATAGCACACTTTTACAAACAAGCTAAAACAAAACCTGTCGGTTTATAGTTCAACTGTTTATCTTAGTTTGCCGAGAACCTTGAAATCTGCTTATCGGAGATTTCCCACCGTGGTCAGAAAACACAGGGGAGACACTTTGTTTCTCTCACTATGACTCTAGGGTGGCTACTCGCTCCAAAGCCAATTGCTGTCACTCTCTCACTTCTCCCCCGCTCGTCCCCGGCTTGTCTCACTTTGTCCCACAGCAACATTAAAAGAGTTTAGATTTGTGTACAGTTTCTGTTAATAATGTATTGTATTAAGTGTCCATTTCATTATAATATTCAGATTTATTATAAATAATTGAACATGCACATGTATTTTCAATTCCATTAAAGAGGGGTGGAAATGGGGTCACATTTGAGCATTTAAAAATCTACTTGAAAGTAACGCATTAGTTACTTTCTGAAGTAACAAGTTACTTTTATAATTTGTAACTGAGTATCTAATTTAGTTACTTTTTGGAAGAAGTAACTAGTGACTGTAACTAATTACTTTTTAAAAGTAACTTGCCCAACACTGACTCCAACCATGTTTTAATAATCCCATATTTTAACCATGACTCCTCAGTGAACTGCCTCATAGTCTGAGATCTTTTTCTTGTTGTGGGTCTGCTGTGTTCTATGTTGTTTTTCCCTGTTTGTCTGTCTTTGTTTTCATCGGCCGCCAGAGGCGCTCCTACTAGGATCCTGTTAGAGGCGTGTCTTCTCATCCCCCTCCGTCTGGCTACACAGCTGAGCACAATCATCATCATCACCTCCTCCATACTTAAACCTGGGCTGACCACCTCTTCAGCGCCAGTTCGTTACCAACACTCCCGTGGTAACTGGCCCAGTACTAAGCTTGTTGTTTCCCTTATACCTTGCTTCTTACTAACCTTGTGTTTCTGCCACAGCCTTCGTGTTCCGTCTCGTCTTCCGTGCTGTTTCACCAGATGCTCGCCTTGGATCTCCTTCACCACCCACATCACCTCCCGTGTCAAGATTGTTTGTTTTGTTTGTTTGTTACTATACCGCTTTCCCCAGGATTAAACCTGCTCTTTTTATTCACACTCCCTCTTGTGGTCGTTCTGTGTCCGGGTCCAACACAAACTCTTAAGTTAAAGAGCCAGGTTTCGTTATGGAGTTTCCATGTTTTTTAGGAGTTTGTTCACACTAATACAAGTCCGGCTCCCGGAGTGTCTGCTTTGAAAAATTCTGACCCTTGGAAAAATGTAATTATGCACTACAATGACGAATGATAAGCATCTAATCTGCCTATCAAGAATGGCCACAGGAACATATTTTGAGTTGAAGGTGCTGACAAATTTTCGAGAGTGAAATTTTGAGCCAAAGTCAACCACCACACATCACACTGCATCCATCACAACACTCCACAAGCAGAAAAACAAAAACAAGAATGAAATCCAAAACTCAAGACAGGGCAAAACTAGGCATGGGTACTGCAGGATATACTGTAGGCACAAAGCTACAACAATGGTACAGAATATGCCTACTACAAGCTCAAACACTGAGCTACAACTCAAACTAAATCAAAAGTTAGCTGCCTCATCGTCTGTTGCTAGCAGAGTCGCTGTGGGAGTGACAGGTGCAGAGATGCTGCTGCTACTTCTTTCGGTTACAGTTGCTGGGTTTTATGACTCAGATCTATTAGGCTTTTTAGCCTGTGATTGATTAATGAAGAAATCCAAAATGCACTTTTGTGTTATGTTATAGACAATGTAACTTCTGTACTGTTGACCCGCTGGGAAAGTTACAATTCATGCACTTGAGTAATATTTTATCAAAGTATTGGTACTTTTACTTGAGTACAATATTTTACTACTTTTTCCACCTCTGCTCATGGATAAGCAAACCTTTTTACAGTCCCAAGGGTGGTGGTTCATTGATAATGTTTCAACCAGAAGGTCACACTTTTTCTGGATGAAGACCCTGGGTGAGACTATAAAGCTTACTGTCACCAAAAGGTCAAAAGAACATTAGGGGGTTCTCAGTTTTTTGGGAGAACAGTATTTATTCCATTGGCAATTTCTATCCTTTGAAAGTAAAGAAATACCATGACATTTGGAGGCTTGTGCTACTTTTCTTCACTTGACAGCTGTAACATTACCAGGAAAAGGTTTCTATATTAATCTTATTTGTTAACTGGTATAAAACAAGTTTATTAGCAAGCTTGCCTTCCATTTTCAAACGATGACAGAAGCACTGAAAACATTGAAGTGAAGGGTGTTGTATTGGTAGAAAGGCTTTCCTTCATCTCACTTTCCAACTGATAAGTTTTCTTTTAAGAGGGAAGTAGTCATTTTTCCAATGGAGTAAGTTTTAATTTGAAGTGAAAAAATTCCAAAACTTTAATTTAACATGAAATTAAAGTTGCCAAAAGATACTTGTGGTGAAATGCAATTCATCCAGTTCACAAAACATACTGCATTCACAAAGTTTACTAATAAAAAGAAGCAAACAATAGACACTCAAAATGTATTAAATTACAAATGAAATACATACAAGCTTTGCTTCATTAAAGATATAATGATTTTGTAGCAAGTGTCTCATTCCTCATTTTACCATGTCAAACCCTTATGCATTCATATTGAGTAGACACAGGTGATGAGAGGGTTCAGGGCAATGATACAGATTTTTGTCTGTCTTGAATGCTCAAACTCAAACAAAATTCCTGTTCAATAACGATTTACTTGGAAGGGTTCAAATAACTGAAACAGACAGAGTTCTGCATTCCCACCCGGATCATCCTTTGACGGGTGGAGATAATCATACATCTCTTTCTGAGATATAAAACCCACCCAGTGATCCGTTTGCGCCATACAGGCATGGTTTCCCCTCTAAATTAAATACAACATACAAAATGGCACCTGCTGGCCTGACTCAAGAAATCAAAATGCCATGTAGGCCTACTGCAAATGACCAAAAATAATGGTGAAAGAAAAACATAGAAGATTATATTGTCTATCTATACCAACAAAGTGTGGCCTGAATAATATTAAGGATGCATGTAGTGAAACAAATCATGGCTGCAATGTACACTGTATATTTTATTCTTTAATTGCAATACGTTTTATGTTGAAAATCTAGCCAAAATGGACAAAACGTTTTTGCATTGTTTATCACTACCAAGGAAATACAGATACTAATATACAGATAAATACAGATCAATACGGATAAAGAACAAGGAAACAGTTTACAGTTATTGATAATAATTCAGAGAGCTGGTGACCACCAATGCAATTAAAAACTATTTAGTAATAAATCAATGCTACTGCAGCTGATGCCCCACCAGATATTTTACAGTTTTTCAAGAACTCTTCAGTACAACTTGTTGTTAACAAGACCACAGCCACAACCACAGCTTCTGCCGCTCCACCTGCAACTGTTTGCATATCATGTGATATATTTTCAGCTATTCAGTAGATACAACATACCATCTGCTGGCCATTGAAATTAAGCAGTTTTCCACACCTCTGCCACTACTTAACACGCAGCATGCAGACATGGCAAAACGGAATACATACAGTGTTTTTCAGGCTTTGTGGTTTGAACATGTGTCAGGAGTTAACTAAGATTTGTGCCTAGTATATGTCCTTCCTGGCTCAGTGTTAAAAATGTTATTTCTTTGTAAGCTGGAAGTGTTGGTCTGTGATGGGTATTCAGTTACAGTTGTGTGTGTGTGTGTGTGTGTGTGTGTGTGTGCTGTGTGGCAACTGAAAACCTGAAAGTGTAAATAAGAGAAAGTAAAAGTGAGAGACTTCTCTCAGGATGCCTCTGACTGAAAAATCCCATGTGACATAAATAGCTATTATCTAAAGGGTTAGAAAATGGAGCCATACATCTGAGCTCTCTCAAAATATTTACACTATTTGTTTCAAGCCAGTGACTCTGACTCTCAAGAACAGCTGCTTCTGGGTTGATTGACAGAGAGCAGCAGGAAAGGTGTCGTCTGTAAAATCATTGAAAAATTATAGCCAAATATCTAAAATGGTAGTAAGATTTGCAGCCCATGATTGGTGTGGGATATTATTGTTAGCATTATTATTACCATTGTTATTACAGTTGGGGCAGGAAACAGATGTGGCAGAGCTTGCAGATGGAGGAGAATGAACACATATGTTGAAGATGTCTACTGATCCACTCCTAGAACTTTTAACCCTCTGCATGACAGTGTGCATGCATATTGTTAATATTTATTAATATGTATTCATATTTAACTCATTAATTATTGCTCAACATCCATGAAATGAAAAGCCTTAAAAAAATTACGTTGCTCTCTGGTGTAATTGCACAATGTAATGCAATTCCTTGTTTTTAAATTTCCATAAACCTTATTCATATCTGGTGAAGAAATTTAAAACTGTACAACTTGAAATCACATTTGCAAGATTACTAGCATACACAACAGGCAAATAAGCTTACCAATGTAAAAAAAAGATTTCATGAGTCACAAATCCTCACCAAAATCATAAGAACTAAAAAGGTATCTTCTGAAAAGCATTGCATTCAACTCAGGAGATAAATGTGGTTTGTGTGTACTTCAGTTGTTTTAAGGCTGAAATTTATTTTTTCATATAGAGCTGTCTGAGTAAAGGTCTATATTTCTTTCTTGTAGTGACAAGCAAGGGCACAGATGGTTGATAAAAACAAGAAGCACACCTTAAGCTCAGCCATCTTTGGTGACTCCAGCTTTCTCTGATTAGCTGACTGGGGGACAGGTTGCAGTAATATATGTTGTAATTCCTGCCTGCTGGGTATGCAGTTTGTACTCCATACCAAGTGAACACGATCTACAGTGAGTACATTTATATATGTATTTAGCTTATAAGGTTTAAAGTATATTGGTATATGTGGTCTCCATATGTTAGATCACGATCTAATCACTAGCATTTTAACAGGGGACATGACCCTGCCTTCTCTTTACATCACCCGTTTGTGATTTAGGCTGTTAAGGTGGGTGTATTTAAACATACAAATCTTGCTTAATGCAGCTTTAATTCTGTTAGGAATAAATGAAAACACAAATTATAACAATGTCTTGAGGCAAAGGGTGTAGTTCTGTTAGTGCAACGCAAACATCACAAACCTACTGTGAAGTGAATCAGTGAAAACAGCACAGATGTTATGTAATACATACATAATATAAGTACTGTAACATGGCCTTTAGTTTTAAAACTAACATTGTGTGTCACTAAGTGACACTAGACAGCCTTATATTGGTTCCACATGTATGCCACATAATGGTTCAAACCCCATTCTATTTCTTATTTAAGCACAATCAAACCTCAAATAAGATTTAGTTTTTGTCTTTTGCAGCAGTAAATATTAAAAATGGACTGATAAGCACAAGGGTAAGAAGTTCTTATTGCTAACAAATCCATTTATACTATTTATCCTTAACACAAAGTCACAAATTACAACTTCACTAGGACTGATTCCAAAAAGACTGCCTGCCATTAGACTTGCATTTTTTGACACAATTAACAAAACTATTCAATATTCTGACTCTGATTATAATTTATCTATTTCATCTCCAACTACAGTGGGGCTCGAAGGTTTGGGCACCCCAGGTAAAAAGTAAACTTTCCAGTCAAAATCTTATTGGCATCCATTTCGTCGTCTCACGCTCGCCATCCACTCAAAACATAATGTAAAACTAACAGTGTGGTGTTGTAGTTTTTCTAATGTTACTAGGTGTTGCAACAACATGTGAAAAACCTAAAAAGTTTGCTAGGCCAATAAGAAGTAAAAAAAAAAAATTGACGCTGTTAAAATGGGTTTGCGTTAACGCTGTTAATAACGGGTTTAACTGACAGCACTACCTATTTCACAATGATAATGCAGTTTGAATTTTCCCAGTCGTGAACTATTTTTTTTCTGATTATTCCGACACCACATGAATGCAGTACAAATGCCCAATCTCGCAATCTCAACAAAAGTTAAAATAATTTTGCGTATCTCAAACATGACTCAGATCCGCTCCAAAATGTTATAGGTTCTTCCTCTGCCCATGCTACACCCTTCCACCAAGTCCTCTGTGTAAGTAGTTATTCTGTATTCCAGAGACAGAGAAACAAACCAACAAGCAAACAAACGGACAAACATAACCTTCTTGGTGGAAGTAAATATCGTGTTTTACAAGAGAACAAGAAAACCAGGACAATAAGATTTGAGATGTCTCCACCATGATCTCTTTTATTTGACAATTCAAATGATGTATTCCTAAGTTAATTTGGCAATGATAACATTGATTAACATGCTGGCCCTGCAAGATGGCCAGGCCTTCCTGCTTTCAGAGGAAAATGAATGCCATTCTATGCTTGTGTCTAAGTAATCTGCACAGAGATACCCCTTGACTCAACACACCAACAGATCTGCATCGATGTGATAAATCTGAGTCATTATGCCTGCTGCTGCTCCTGGAATGGATCTGTTGTCTTAGCTTCTCATATTACCAGTCAAACTATAAAGCAATTACAGATATTACAGATGTATTGTTTCTGTCTGAGGTGGAAAGGAGGGGGGAGAGGGGAAGGTGACTAAGCTGTTGCTAGGCCTTTCACGATAAATTTTGCTGGACAATAAATTGTCCCAGAAATCATTGCGATAAACGATGGTATTGCCAGATGGATCAGAAACCCTATTTGCTGTTATGAATGCTTGCTCCTCAAAAATAAATGGCAAGTTACACCTAAACCCACACTACTGCAGATAAAAGTAAAAGCACAGCCGTTGGATTTTTCCAACTAATAACAATGAGCTTGATGTAGATTAGCGGCTTACCTTTCCTACAATTATCTTGTGCCCAATACACAAACAGAAAGTAATTTCCATTTTTTTAACTCACTAATTTCTAAATTATAGGCTAGGTTTAATTAGTCAAATTATACCTCTTAATACCCTATAATTCTTGACCCCTCCTTTTGATTTTTTGAAACAGTGAATGCCATAATACAGTGCACAGAGACCAGCTCCAGTTTGAATGCAAAGACAGGAATATTCCTAAAACACAACATATGTGTCTTTTGGTATATAACTGACTGGGAGAGCATGCAGACTTGCAGACACAGTTGCCTTTGCTGCGAGGTGACAGTGCTGCTTGATGCCAAGATTGAACCGGCTGCTTGTGCCATTTTAATACAATTCACTTTCTCTCTTTTCATGTTGTCTTCCAATATGACACACCCGTGTTTGTTATATTATTGCTGCCACTGCCACTGCCACAGGATTTTTAGAACATTTTGTGTAATTTTATTTTAAATGTTAAAACTTTTTAATGATTTGATGATCTGAGAGTGTAATATATAGTTCTTTTGCAGGGAGGAAGGCAGTGGCAATGTATTCTATTAAAGCATAGCAGGATATAAAAGCTTATAAAGCATCACATCCTGAATAAAATCAACAAACAAGTTAATCAAGCAGGTAACAAGAGCAGGTCCTAAATAATGTCTCAGCTGTTTCTGCCACAGGCAACTTGTCTGCGTAAACACTGTCAATTCTGCATGAGTCTTACTATCCAAGGCAAATGCACAGAGAGCAAGAAGCTAACAGGGATTTTTTAAACAAATGTGCTTTTACACAGCTGTCTAGTTTCAAACAAACAAAATGTTTATCTACAGAAAATAAAGTTATAGAAGGCTCAGTGACAAGACATATATAATATTTACCTTCCCTCCATCCAGGACCTGTACCAGTCCGGGGTCAGGAAACACGGCATTGTTTGCCAAAACCAGGCGACATAAAGAAAGTTCCTTTCCCCAAGCAGTCACACTGCTGAACATTGAACAAAGTCAATACAATTACAATATTGTCATTAAAGCGCCCATATTATGCTCATTTTCAGGTTCATAACTGTATTTTGAGGTTGTACCAGAATAGGTTTACATGGTTTAATTTTCAAAAAACACCATATTTTTGTTGTACTACACATTACTGAAGATCCTCTTTTCACCCTGTGTGTTTAGGTCTCTGTTTAGCAACAGAGTGAGGCATCTCACTTCTTTACCATCTTTGTTGGGAGGCGCACATGCGCAGTAGCTGGGTAAGGATTCCATCATCTAGCTGTTTGTTTCTACAACTTCAGTAGTACAAGGCAGACTTCTTCCAACTTTGCGTAGAATGCCTGCAGAACAGGGACATGTAAGTGTATCTTTTGTAGATTATGGTGAACTAGTGTGTGTTGTAGCAGTGTTTTGCCATTCAGAGCTAGCATGCTAGCGCTAGCATGCTACGGTTAGCCACCTCGTCTCGGCTAGTGACGTAGAAAGCTGTACAGATTTTGAACAGCTCACCCAGAGACAGAAGACACATTTAGATCTCACTCTAAACAGCATGTACTTCCCCCCCAAGTTTCTATGTGTGTGGAAGCACCAGAGACACAAAATAACACCCCAAAACCCAGAAAAGTTATTTTTTTATTATATGGGCACTTTAATATATTACCATTGCACTGAATTGCCTTGTGCTATATACATTTGTCAATTTTATTGTGTTGTTATACTGTATACTTAACAGTATTTTTTTTAAATATATTTCTTACTGTCCTGTTTTTATTCGTTTAAGTGAGTGTTGTACTTTGAGAGCAAAGGTTAACCGAAGTCAAATTCCTTGGCCAATAAAGCTGATTCTGATTTGTAATTAATTATAGAGAAGGAAATGGCTGCGCATTCATCTGCCACATTACATAAACTAATATACTAATGGTTAGGTTTAAAAGTCCAAAAATTTTTGATCTTCCGAACTAAAACATTTGTTTACTTCACTCTGCGGTGACCACTGGTTTGAACAACCAATAGCAGTGATCCAGGGTTCACATTAAAATGTGAATGGAGGAAATTCAAAAGACATTTTAAAAAGGAATAATTTAACAGTTTAGGGGAATATGCTTATTTACCTAAAATGTTAAACTATTCCTTCCAAAAGTTAGATGAGAAGATAGATAATAGTTTATTCATCCACACAGTACGTCTGTGCAGTTGGTGATCTATTCCTTTCAAACTACTGATTCAACGTGGATAATAGTTAAGTATAGGGCTGTAGCGATATGGAAAATAAAACCGCGAAAGAATCCTCCAATTTAAAGTCCATATCTGCCACCACCACAAAAGAAAATTGCCAACCAGACAAGGAGCCCCAAAAAACAAAAAAACAAACAAATGCCAGCCAACACGACATTGAGAAACCAAAACAAAAAAAAACAACAGACGAGCCCCCGATTTATGTTACGTCCCAATGTCTAGGGGTAACCGAGACGCGACGTAACGTGTGGGGTGTCGCAGTGGGAGAATCGTGACACAACCCTTCAACTCCCGGGGTTATCCTTCTCATCCAGATCCAGTGCTACCACATCTTTAAAGAGTGGGGGGGGCCCCACTCTTTCCACTCCCAAGCAAGGCCAGAACAAAGAATTACAAAGTAGCAGTTTCTAGTTTATTCAGAGATGAGGTCACAACATAACAAACAAAACAACTCTAGATGCAACCTAAATTTTCCTAAACCAAAACAAAATGCAAAGAAAAGACAAAGCTCTAACCTAAGCTTCTACAAGAAAAACAGGAGAAAAAGGTAACAAACAAAAAGGACTTCTCACTCCTACAAAACTGCTACTAGCAGCACAAAACCAGGCTGTTCCATTACTTACACCATCATAAATCACATCACACAGTTATACAGAGGCACATGTTGGGAATGGCAGAGTGAAGAGAGAGGGGCGAGTTTTTGTCCGATGGGGCTTTAAAATGGCACCTGTCCTCCTGGCGACCAATCAGGAGACAGCAATCAGCTCCGCTAGACCAATCCGGTGTGCACACCTGTTCTCTATTATCTGTGTATAGGAGATCACCTACTATTGCAGGGTGAGAGTCATTATGACACAAAATGCGACACTCAACTCCACGAACCTGTGTCGCGGTGGGAGAATCGTGACACACCCCTTCAACTCCCGGGGTTATCCTTCTCATCCAGATCCAGTGCTACTACATCTTTAACTTACTAGTAGTCCTTTTGGTGCCTTATTCCTTTTTTGTCTGGTAAATTTTGCCAACTGTACAGACGGTTAACGTTACTGATGAATTCGTGGGTTATCCCAGAGTTGTTAACCGTGGTCAAAACAATCATACTAAAAATAACTGAGCGTGTTGGACGGTGTCGTAATCTTCCATTACCTACATTACATTATAAGAATTACATTAGCATTAGCTACTTGTCAAACAGCACCTTTACAGTAGGCACCAAAGCACTTTTCCTCTTTGTTCCACCTACAGGTTGGGAGGGGAATTGTTACCAATATTCTTATATCTCATTCCAATGAGTTAATGAACCATTGAAACAATTTCGGAAACATTATTTTAAGGTAAAATAGAATCTTTGGTGTTGGGTCGATCGGTATCTGTTGTATTACTGTGTTGCAAACTGGGATGTAATCAATGACAAATTTATTACATTTACTGAGGACCCCCACCCCCAAAAAAAGAATCAAGGTTTGTATGTAATTGTGGGTCAAAAATCGTGAACTAAACCAAAGTTTGGTGTATCGTCCTAGTTAAGTAGTCGATTTTTTGGGACTCGTATGACTAAAATGCCACCACTATATGAGGAATAAACTACAATAGAAATATGAAAGAAAAAGATGTCTGTGATGACAGATATGGGCAGTGTCCACTTTACAAGGACTTCATCTGTATATCTCCTTTCAGGCTCTTAGATGTCCAACCAACAATGCAGTGCTTTTCAGTGAGTTAAGAGTATCTGGTTGTTTTTCTAAGAGAATAATTAAACCTCATCTGATTTACATTTTAATTGTGTTGCTTTGTTGTCAGCAAAGAGAAATCAAGGGGAGGAGAAACAAAGTCTCGGCCATGCTCTGTTCTAAAGAGGATAAACTACATTATTACGCATCTTTATTCTCTTTAAAGAAACTTAATGGCCTAATACAACAAGCGGTAGGCCTACATCTTAACTTCTTAAGACATTATATGGTGGCAGCCTTTATAAACCCATATATTGTGACCTACTACATCATGACTCCTTAAATGACTATTGTCACTTACTTGCTACAACAATATGAGACCAAAAAATCGTATTGTGTTGAGTTTTTCCAGCTTGTCTTCAACCTGTCACTTGTTTGAAATCAGTCTCCAGAGTCCTGACTAATTGTGACTGGCTAACAGCCCAGATAACAAAAACAAACTCAGAGACTGAACACTGTCTCCATGGACCACTCTGATTGTCTTCAGCTGACAGACTGGAGCACGGATGCAGGCTGCTTCGTGTTTCTTCTGTCAACTTTTCAATAAACCACAATGATAATAAATCAATGTCCTGGCCACTGGACACTCATCTTCACCTTTTACAATCATGACTCTGTTTCTGACCTCTCAAAGGGAGTACCCGACTGACTGGACTCATAACAAGAGCACTATTGACTATAAAATCTTTCATTAGGGCAGGATAAAGTGTGACTTTACCAACTGTGATAACACTGGCTGTTCTCAGAAACTAAAGAAAATATACATCAAATCTTGTGAAGGGGAAAGCTGCATACTCATAGCTCCAATGCAATCCTTATATTTTTAGTTAAAGAAATCCATCAGTGCTGATTTCTAAACCAGGAATTTTATAAGATAAAAGCAGTATCATTTTCATCTCATGAAGCTCTGGAACCAGAAATGTTGAAAGTGGAAAGTCCATCCACTTGGAATACATGACCACAATGCTGACTTCACAGCATGAGAAGATCCTGTGATGAAAAGCCACCAGAGCGTCCCCTTTAAGAGCCTATATGCCTCCATCGCCAGTAGTTGTTGACAGTGAAACTCTATTTGATAATTGATTGCAATCAGCCTGGAGAGCAGCCTTCAGCCTATACCCATTTATGAAAGGCAATTCACTTTGTCATGGGCATCTATGTGCATCTTTGCCAGCTCATTCTGTGACATTCATGAGCCTGTCAGAATGCCCCACGTTACATATGTATAAAACATACAGAATTGGATGCAGTTCAACTGAATTGTAAATTAACATTAAGATAAATTATATTGTGCTAAGACTCAGGAAATTATAAACTGTGATATTATTGTCAACAGAGAAGAATTTTGCTGATGGCATACCTCAGGAGAAGAAAGATCTGCTGAATCTTTTTCATTATATAGTATTAAAAGAAAACAACGCTAGACACAAGCCCTGTAATGTTAAATACCTGTAAATACCTTTACTAACATTCATCTCTTCCAGTCTATAATAGGGTTGGAAGATGTCTACCAAATTGGCATATGACGATGTCCACAGTGAAACATCAAAATGGGCGATGACATTATCGTTGGGAGAGAAGATTTATTATAATGAAGATTTAATTATATAAAACAGAGGGAGCTTCATTACCATTTTATATTGTGTCTTACATACATTGACTTGAGTCATCTGGGATGATGCACAATCAGAGGTACTCTGGGATAAAAAAAACAAATTGTATTCATCGAAGGATACATAAAAGCAGTGCTGTCGTGGTGGCTATAAAGCTGGCTGACTCATTGGTTTTACTCCTACCTACAGCTCAACTTGTTTGTAGTCAGCGCATACAGCATTCACACTGGCAGGATTCTAGATAGTGTCTGTAAATAACTGACATGATATAGTCAAGGTAGCGCGTTGACTGTGAGGACGAAGGAAAGCCTTGAATGGCAACTGCAGTTTTTCAATGCCCATTCTCTACACTCTACAAAAGCTGATCTCAGTGAACTCACACCATCCATTTGTATTTTTGTTTGTTTACACACACACACACACACACACACACACACACACACACACACACACACACACACACACACACACACACACACACACACACACACACACACACACACACACACACACACACACACACACACACACACACACACCCCCTACCTCACTGCTAGTGCATGCATATTCTTCTATTTTATTATGAGTTTCATGAATAAAAAGTGAGGTCTGATGCATAAATGAAATCAATGTAGAATTCCCATTTTTTATATATAATTTTAATGTATTTAATGTATAATCTGTATCATCTTTACTTGAAACAAAGATATTCTTTAGGGTCACAGTTTTACCTATAAATGGTAAAACTGTGACCCTATAAAATATCTTTGTTTCACCTCAATTTATTTTTTCCCTATAATTTCTAAAGAGGACTAAAAAGTTTGTATTCTAATATTCTGAATAAAATAGGTTCATTTCAGACCTTACTGCTTGATTAAAAAATTTTGAACAGAGCTGGTCTATTTATCTCAACTGTTTACATTCATGTTAGGAAGTGATCCATATATAATCCGTGTGAAACAGCCTCATCCCTAAGGTGATCTACACGTGTAAATTTAATGCAATGCTTCTACACACAGGTCATGCTTCATGCATGACCTGTGTGTAGACATTTAATCAAAGACAAACTATTTATTGGGACCCATTTATTCAGTCATTGAAATGAATGAAATTGCAGTGCAAGCATTCAGCTGTTGAAGATGAGAGGTGATAAAGGGGCAAAAGCAAGTGTCATATCCTGAGACTTGTGTGTGACAAAAACAAAATGTTTACCTAATCTGGTTAATAATGACTAATGACTAATAAACTGCTCATTACAGTCACAGGAAATGGAAAGGCATCAGACCTTTGTCGTTTTTACAGAAGGTTAAATGCCAAGACCAGACACGCTGTGCGGCAGGTTTATTTTTAGAGACTTTCTTTCTTGTTAAAGACATAACGACCCAAGAATGTCATACAAAAACATTAAAGATGCATTCTGGATGATCAGATAGTAATCTGCTGCCCCCAAACTTTGGAACTCACTACCCTCCTCACATCGGCATACTGGACTACCTTACAGAATTTAGCACTGCTCTTACGCAGGTTTTACAGCTCTTTATACTCAAGCCGTTGAAAGCCCTATGCGTCTCATGCAGACGCTAAAGAGTGCCCTGTACGTTGGTCTCAAAAGCTGTTGACGAGTTGAGAGTGAGAACTGGTCAGCATTAAACATAACTGCAATGACGATATTAGAATGTCACTCGCCTATCCCTACCCATGTTTTCAGCAGTCAAAAATAAAAAGGTAAATATGCATTTTTCCACTGCATGGAACCTACTTGACTCGCCTTTTTTGGTTTTCCATTACAAAAGAATGTCCCTGGTACCTGCTGACAGGTACTTTTAGTACCACCTCAGTCGAGGTTCCAAGCAAGCTGAGCTGATACCAAAAGGTGACGCAAAAATTTGCATACTACTGATTGGTCGGAGAGAATCATCACTAATCACTGCGTCATCATTGGTAGCGACAGGCGGGGGTGTCCTGCCGTGGTTAAGTAGTTTATCAAGTAGTGTTTTTTTTTTTCTTTTGAAACAAAATTTGTCTTCTGGCTGTGGCAACAGCCACATGCCGAGAATACAAAAAACACACCTTCGACGTTCTGTGTGTGTCGTGTTAGGTCACAGAAGTTTCCTGCTATGACAACCAGCCACGGCTCGCCTCACGCATTAGGCGGTAGTAATCTGCAATGGAAAAAAGAAGGCCGGGGCACCGCAGACAAATCGAGCTGAGTTGAGGCAGTACCATTAATGGGAAAACAGCATAAATGTGTACACAAGACCAAATGTAGGAAGGGTGTGAAGGAAAAATGTCCCGGTGTTACCCGTGCTGTCAAGTGTAAACATAATCCAGGTACATTTTAAGTACCTCAATACAAAAACTAAATACTGTATACAAGACACACGTTAATGCTAATACTGATATACACCATATGCAGAGTCAATACTTGTTTACTGGTGTAAAGACTACAAAAAACAAAAACAAAAAAATTCCTTGGTTATTATTTTTAGGTCCACTATCAGGGGACAAAATCAGCACTTCAGCATGTGTGTGAAAAGCCTTTGAGGTGAGACGATCCGCAGCATTGCTTGTTGACAGTAAGCTGTATCTGGGGAGTAGAGCTGCACTGACAGACGTTTTCATGCCTGTTAAACTCAGCCAATTATGATTTTTTTTTTTTTACATTCAAGCTTTCTGTTTCTTTCTTGTAGGAAACACATATACACTATACAAATGTGGAGGATCAGTGTATGCCACTAACCTACTGTAATATAGGACACATAAACATGATGATGCAATGTGAGGATTGCCACAACAGTAACGTCGTTTGTGTGGACACCACACATGTTCGGCTCAGCAAGGTAGCCATCACCGTCAGGCACAGGTAAAAGTGGACGATGTGGCCCTCACGTAAGCGATAGGGTGAAATATGTTGCACATTGCCTGCCAATAAGCTAAATAATGTAGTTGCTAATTAATGCTAATTCATTCACTATTCAACTCTCAATTTTAATACTTAAATTCCAATGTTAATATGTGAATAGCTAACTAAAGTATGCTACACGATAAATAGAAGGTGACAAATAGATCTCATGATCGGTGATAGGTATCCATATCGGTCGATCCTGCTTAATAATGTTCCACAAAGAATACATTTTACCAAGACTTATGCCACTGTTATGCAAAAATATTATTTTATTGCTTTCTCCTGGTCTGTTTCTTTCTCTGTTACTGTACATATTTTCATATTTTAAAAGCAACGCTGTTTTGTAAAATAATACAAAAAAGGAAATGCACAAACACCAACCATCAACCTTTTCCTTGGCCGTGCTCTGGCACGAATGAGTAAGGAATGACACACTGAAGCAGATGGAGACTGAGCCCTCTGTCGGCCCCAGACTGATGAGGTTTAGAGAGCCGTTTAGTGTTAGCTAACCCATCATTCACATCTCCTCCATCATCCCTTGAAGTGTATGTAGTAAGACCTAAAGCCCGCCTGGAGAACAGGTAGGAAGCCTCTAGAGGAGACACCCACTCAATTACATTGTGCTATTGCAGGAACTTTTAGTTCAAACCCCTGATGGTACCATGATTATTACAATTTCTTTATTTATTTTGTTACATGTTGAGAATCTTAATAATTTCAATAATAAATTTTTTGCAAGAATGCAATAGAACAGCTGGACAGAAGAAAACAACCAAGTAGACCTGCCCTGTTGCAGGATGATTGTTTTTCAAAACTTGCCATTTTCAGCATGTGGCTTGCTAGCTCAAAGTTTGAATTGTTCATATTTAAGGGATTTTGAGAACTCCTACGTGTGGCTAACCCCAGGCTTTATCCTGTAAATGTACTTGTATGTATTTTCTGTCTGAACAGCCAGCAAAGATTTATGACCCAGGCTACATCTTGTAACAATAAAAATAATAACATAGACTAATTATTGCACTCCTGTAGTACACTGTAAAAAAAATCTGTAATTTTACATACTTTTCTTGTTAACTTTACAGATTTTTTCTGTATTTTTTTAGATACAGAAAAATGCCAATAAATTACAAAAATAAACTGTGAATTTAAATGTCTAATGTAAAATAACATAAAAAAACTGTAACTGTGAATAAGCATAGCATTATCATTATTTTACAGAAAATTTATGTTTTTTCACATAAAATTACTTTTAAAATAAGTTCAAAATGTATTGTATTTTCACAAATATTATTTTTTTATTTATAAGATAAAACTGTTAAATTTAAGTTTAATACTGTAAAAACACTGCTAAAAGTAGATACAATCAATGGCAATTAACAGCAACAAAAGTATTTTTCTGTCATTTTACATAGAATACTTGTGAATTGACAAATACCTCGTAAAATTATGGAAATATTCATTAATTTGAAAACAAAAACCTTGGAAAATAGCTTTTTTAGTCAGTGTAAAAATGTCTATAAGCAGTATTAAACTGTAAAAATACAGTTTTTGTTATTTAAAACAACCACAATCACTGTAATGACACATACAAAAGAAAATGTATTGTTTTCACATAAGTCTGTAAAAACACTATCAGAATGTATCATATATTCACAAATATTTTAGTTATTTAAAAGTTAAATCTAAGTATTAAGGTTTGATACGGTAAAACATTACTAAAAGTAGGTGCAATTAATGACAATTGACAGTAAAAGACATTTGTTCAGTCATTTTATATGGATTTGCTTGTTTTCAACATTGACATTTTATATTACAGTATAGTAGTATATACTGTTAAGTTATGTTAGAATAGAGTCCAGAAACCCCTTTGATTGATACTATTTGTTAAAGGAGACCTTTTAGGCTTTTCTGTCATATCTATGATGTTACAATGTCAGATGTTCATGTTAAACATGGCCAAAGTGTCAAATAATGAGCTAAACATATTTAAAAGAAATCCCTGTGAGACAAAAAAAAAAATCACATTACCCACTATTCAGAATTGTTTTCAGCAGTTTTCTTTACTCTGGGCTCTGTATGACGACACACTGACCCAGTTTCCTATATATCTGGCTGAGCACACAGGTCCCACCCACAAAACACAGGGACAGCGCTGCCCGTTTCCCGTCCATCCAGAAAGCACAGGACGACAGAACTGAGTTGGAGCATGTTCAGTGTGTCACACAGAAAGTGCTTTTACGGTTATGAAGAAAAGGTATACATATTTTCTGGTTTTCACTCTGACGTTCCCTGGCTGCTCTGCATTAACTCCGTGATTTATGAAGTTTCCTGATGGACAGAGCTGTAGCTAACGATAGCTTGCAGCAGCAGCTGTTATAAGCTGCCTTTGAACTAACCGTACAAAGCATCTGTACTAATGTTGGTGTTTACATCTAAAACTAGCTAGCGGAAGCTACCATACAGGGATCACAAGACTACAATATAGGGCTTGAAATGCAGCATCATACAGCCCCTTTTTAAGTCAAAATGTCAGCTTAAACATTTCCACCCGCCATTAAAAAAGTCCAACTAACATCCTCCATAAAACCAAAACATCTCATTTTATTTACATTATTTATAGCATTTTCAGATATTTTCTTTCAAACCCAACTGGTTCAACATAAAGCAATGCATGTTGCCATTTTGCTTTGATAGGACTGTAAGAGCAATGAAAGGCTAATACAAAATGGTGGTATACCATACAGTGAACTACCATGTATAATTCTAAGACTTCCTCACTTTCTTGATTCAATTTTATATTATGACTTTCTAAAGCCAGCTTTTATATCAGTGTGCGCTGGAGTTACTTACAGTTGGTTACGTCCACAATAAAGTTGGTATTCAAAATAAATGAAAATCAATGCAGGGAAAATACAGGAATGTGATACAAACAAAACCCAAGCAGAACATGTTAACATATCTTGTTAAATGGTTTGTACCATTCATAGCACACTGTACAATATATTGAACATATAGGGCAGTCTTTATAAATCCATTTATATGCCAGTTTACAGCATGCAAGCCCAAAGTAAATTTTTGGACTCTTCTGACTTTATACTACAAAACCTCTGAATGACATTAAGTAACTACTAAGCTTTTAAGGTAGCTCAATTGGAAAGCATAATTAACGGCAAACAAAATCCTCAGTATATCTATCCAAGGTCTGTAACACATAAAAACCTGATGGTTGAGTATGAATGACATGTGGTGAGTTTGAAAAGGCGATTCCTGAAGGCACTTGACCACTGCCACCAGAGCCACTTCCTCCTGGTATGTCTCCAACATTCTGAAAAGGGAATACATATTCAGTGTGTGTTCATATATTGTACAAAATATCATATTGATTTCAGAGAAGAATGGGCAGACTGGTTCGAGATGGTAGAAAGGCAACATTAACTCAAATAACCACTCATTACAACCAAGGTTAGGGCTGCTCAATTATGGCAAAATTATAATTTGGTCAATATTGAGATCACGATTACTTATCGACTTTGGAAACATCATCCATTTATTTAACTTTTTAAAAGACTTGTATTTTTAACAATGGATTTCCTTGGATATTATTCAACTGAAAAAGAAAGAATATTGCGAACCTAAGTGTGGCACAACAATTGTTTTACCTTGATTATTTTGTTTTAATAATTGTTGAGCCCATTATTGAAATTGAATCGTAACCGTAATCAAGGTATTCAGAATACCATCTCTAAACGCACAACCTTAAAAAAATGGGCTACAGCAGCCAAAGACCCCACCGGGTGCTACTCCTGTCAGTGTTTTGGTACCCAACCCTAAACTAAGACCCCACCGGGTGCTACTCCTGTCAGTGTTTTGGTACCCAACCCTAAACTAAGACCCCACCGGGTGCCACTCCTGGCAGTGAGAATAGAACACAGGTCTCTCACACCAGAGTCATTTTGTCTCATGCACTGCCTCACCGACCCCCAAACAGAATGTTAAACGGAACTACTAAAGAAGCTACGCGTGGAAATATTTTCAGTTCATTTTGAAACTGTGATGGAACAAATTAGACTGTATCACAGATAATCAGTCTATGTTGTCATTTAAAGTCAAAGCTTTTAATATTGCCAAATTGAGTTTTATGTTTGATAGTGATTTCACATTTCTTGATTGTATAAAGGCTACATACAAATAAAAGGTGAACATTAATTTATCCGCACCGTTTTTATTTCTAAAATATTATATAGTTTTATAGGAGTTTTATAGACATGTCAAATTATTTTGTTTGTTACGTTTGTAGCCACATACATCCATTGTGGGCGTTCTTGGCAAGTTTTCTGAGGCTTTTATATTGTTCATATCCATATCGGAATTATATCATATTGACTAAATTACAGAATATATTGTGATATAAATATTGGCCCTATCGTCCAGCCCAGGTCATCACTGTTATAAAATAAAAGCCTTCGCAGAGTTGTATAGTTGTGACTTCATGACATTTCATAAAATTCAGAAACAGCAGCTACAAAATTTTGGATTTTAATCAGCCTTTTATATTAACTGGATCTGATAAACCCAAGATGACTCTATGGGGCAACAAGATGAAAAATGTAATTATGGAGGATTAAATGTTGTACTCTGTTCACAACAAATAAGTAACCTTCACAACAGCTGTTCAAGATGAAGTTATAGAAGGCCTCTTACCAGCAGCAATGACTCGTTTAAGAGAGGCCCTCATTTTTTTCCCATGGCGCCTGGAACTTGTCTACCCACATGCTGCTGCCACATGGAATGGTTATTTGACAGGGCTGAAGATGGAGCTGAAGATGGGGCTGAAAACAGGGCTAAGGACGGGGCTGAAGACAGGGCTTTCTACCTCAGGTGAACAGGTGGCTGGCTGGGTCTTCTTGAGTCTGCATATAAGCACAGAACAAAAAGTATAGTAAACCTCAGTAACAAGATATAAATTTGCAATGTCATTATTTGATATAAATGCATATTAGATTAGTTATTAAGATATAATCAACATATTTACATAACAATGAGATAGCTAACATGCAGCTTAAGGATTTCTGTCCATGTGTTTGTGGCACTGGTTTAACTGTATTCCTGTTAGTGCTATTGAAGTGCTCCCACTGTCATAAAAGCAGCATAGCTTTACATGTCCAAAGTGAAATCTAATGTTTTGCAAGTTGCATTATATGAATTTTAACGTGAAAAATAAACCAAGAAAATGATGCTTTGCAGAACTTACAAACCTTAAAGTTACAAGTGTATGTCACTTTTGATAAGCTAATGTTAGCTTAACTTGGAAGTAGTTCGTTTAGCATCTTTTAGCATTATTACCGTATACCGTTCTGTAAATCTTGGCTAGCCTTTCTTTAAAGAACCGAATATGTTGGTTAGTGAATAGAAATCATTTTGTTAATTAAAACACTTACGTGAAATGTGTTCAGTGCTGCTCCAGTCCTTCAATGGCGCCCCACTCCTCCTTCACGTCGCTACAAACGTCCTCGTTGTGAAAAATACTCTTCCTCCAGCAATGTTTCTTACTTGATTGCGGCTGTTTTACCGTCGTAAAATCTCTGAATATATTTTGTTTATGACATTGTTTAATTTGTTTTGTTCATTTGAAACAGTCAAATGTAACGTTAACGTCACAGAAAGCCGCGCAGGAAGACCACAGAACTAACTACCTACTTGTGAACTACAAACGCACCGCGCAGTCATACACATGCGCATCCGCACATTACTGTCACCAACTGGACCGGAGGGGGGGGGCGTGTTCGACCACTGTCATGAATGCCGTGGCTGGGCTTCATTCCATTTCAAATAACTGCCTGTCTGCCGCAACCCGAACTCTAAAGCTACTGTTTCTGTTAAAATAGATGACTTATAGATGCCATCCAATAAAGCACTTCACACAATATGTTACAATTCTCTTTTCAAGCTAATCAAAATAGATTGTGTGTGTAAACTGACAAAAAGCATAAAAGCACTGCAGTAAATATTAAATATGTTTACTAGTATTTGGTTATAACAAAATATTTCTGGCTACTGTGATTTAGTATACTCCAACTAACGGTGCACAAACTCAGTAAAGACACATGCCTTTGGTGTAAGAAACCTGGTTTCAAATCCCACTGCGATACATCCACCACTGTGCCCTGAACCAAATGGGTTACCTTCTCCAGAGATGTGACCTCTGACATATACAACAGTTGTAAGTCACTTGGATAAAAGTCTCAGCTAAATAAGTAAAATGTAAAATATATAGTGGTTCAAAAGTTTACATACACATTTAAGTTGACTAAAAGAGAATAAAATCATGTTTTGGAAATTTATTTTAATACCTAAATTAAAAATGAGGTAAAATCAACCTTTAAGGACACCAATTTTCTTTGTGAATGAATAACGTATAAATAAATAAATGTTCTTATTTAAAATACAGGGGCAGAATATTACCCTATGTTAAATTCCCATAGGCAGGCAGATTTTATTATTAAAGGCCAGTTATTTCCTGGATTCAGGATATTATGCATCCTGATAAAGTTCCCTTGGCCTTTAGAATTAAAATAGCCCCACATCATCACATACTTCACCATGCTTAGAGATAGGCATGGTTTTATTTCAGTTAGACTAATACCTGGTTTGATTTGCATTGAGAGATGATTTTATAGAAAGTATCCCATGCCTATCTCTAAGCATGGTGAAGAGTATGTGATGATGGGGCTATTTTAATTCTAAAGGCCAAGGAACTTTATCAGGATGCATAATATCCTGAATCAGGAAATAACTGGCCTTTAATAATAAAAATCTGCCTGCCTCTATGGGAATTTAACATAGGGGTATGTATACTTATGACCCTGTATTTTAAATAAGAACATTTATTTATTTACAATACGTTATTCATTCACAAAGAAAATTGGTGTCCTAAAGGTTGGATTTTACCTCATTTTTTAATTTAGGTATTAAAATAAATTTCCAAAACATGATTTTTTTATTCCTCTTTTTAGTCAACTTAAGCATGTGTATGTAAACTTTTGAGCACCACTGTAGCTCTGATTAAATGGTGATACTTTTACCTGACAGAAACAAGTCTACAGGTCTTGATTTTCAAGATTATTTCCACATATATGCATCTCCTGCTTTCCTACATTCCATGATTACTTTCATTAAAAAACATAATCAACTCTTGAAAGGTAGTACTGATGGGACAATATGACTTCATATGAAGGCATCCCTGATAGTATGTTGTTTGGGCATGTGGACATGGATGTTGTGGTGTTAAAAATATGTCATTAGTAAAGACAACTGTTAAACTACATTCACACTGCAGGCTTTAATTATTGTCCAGATCAGATTTTTGATTGACTGTCCTATTTTTAAATGTGCCGCATATTAGATTGTAGTGTAAACTGGCTACAGCCTGAAAGAGGATGCAAATACATGACATATGACTTTTGTGGCCAGCTGCATTAAACCACTCTAAGAAAGTGCAATATTCTACTTTTGTAATACCATTATCAATATATTTTGAACCTTTTCATGTGTTTCTGTAAAATAAATAGTAAATTAAAGCTGTCTGATAATTTCTTAAATAAAAAGTACAGTAACTGGAGCATTTGCTCAGGTTTCACTTCAGCCCCTGAGTTTGAGACTCCTGATCTAGACTGACATCATTCGCATGAATTCTGATTTGACTGTCAGACTGAGGTCACATTTCAAAAAAGCCTAGCTGTATCTCATTATGATTACATATGCAGCCCAAATTCAAACTAGAAAACATTTAATTTTATGTGACTTATTGTTATAAAATCTGGTCTAAATTGCAAAAAAAATCTGATTTGGGTCAGTCTGCGGTCACAACACAAGATAAACCATTGGTAATACTTTCAAAATAACCACTCTGTGTGTTACAGCATTAAAGCATTATATAATGTTCTGTGATTCGAATTTTTATTTCATATGTGTCTGTCTGCCTTCATAAATTCCAATCTGGACAGTAAAATTGGGATATTTTGCACAAACAAAATTCTTATTAAAAAGTAAGACTG
Organism: Percina caprodes; assembly: GCA_013375575.1. Taxonomy (NCBI): domain Eukaryota; kingdom Metazoa; phylum Chordata; class Actinopteri; order Perciformes; family Percidae; genus Percina; species Percina caprodes. The sequence continues at coordinate 3,215,465 of JABXJD010000004.1, read as the reverse complement.
CTTTTTTCAAACCAACGACATGGAGAAGCTTTTCCATATGAGCAATTGTAAACAGCTTCTTGGATTGTAGTATCTTGGAAATATGTGAAACAGCGCGAAAGACTTGAAAGGGTTAAATCATGAACGTAGACGTCGTTAACAGATCTGCCAGGTGCAGACAGCGGTCAACTTCAAAGACAACTTTCATCTCTGCAAAGTCAGGAGCGGGAGATTTTGGGACACGTGACTCTAAATGTGCGAACCTTCCAATAATTTTAAAGAACAACGGCAACGTTTGAGTGGGGGGTTACGTTAGAAAGCGCGGTGGATACAGCGGGAAGGAGAGAGAGAGACCGAGCCAGAGAGGAGCCGTGGCTGTTTTACCGTTTGAGACAGTTTGGAAGAGAGAATTTTAAGTGCAACGTGTGCGAAATTCAGGTTGGATAAGATGCCATTGACAGTCTGCACGTAAACAAGAACTACAAGGTACGTAAGCCCGACATAAACTGTATGAACTAACGTTAACGTTACCCATTCAAGCTTGGTAACTTTAGTTAGCATAAATGTTAGCTTGTTAATCATTTACCAACTTTGACTCCAGCTTGGCAGACGTGCTAATTCTGTAACCTGGGGCCTGAACCTCGACGTTAACGTGGTTAACGGTGTCAAATAAATGAAACAACGTTACAGCAGTAAGTGTTGGCTCACTAGTATAATGTAATGTTAGGTTGAGACAGTGTTAACTGTTTTACCTATTTAGCTAATGTTACTTAAACAAAATAGTTTACAATGCATTTTAAAATTTTTGGCAGATTTCTAAATTAAAATTGCCTATGCACTCAAATACTTTTTTTCTCTCAACAGATTTGCTGACAAAGTAATCAGAAGAGGTGAGTGTTTTGCTATGTTCAAAGATTACACTTGTCAGGTGTCTGTGAAAACCCTAAAATGTTACTATGTACAACATCAAGGGTTACACAGAAATGAGGCTCATTACCAGTATGCATGTTGGAAGTCTCACTTTAGAAATTATAATTCATTTAAATGCCATGTTTACAGTCATCATCGACAGGCATCTTATGTGTCACAGAGTGAGACTTTGCAGGGACCGTATAAATGTGAACTTACTCATTGTAAGAAAGAGTTGATTGATCTGAAAGATCTTTTGTGTAACCTGAAATCTCATGCTTCAAAAAGAGAGGAGGTGCAATGCCCGTTCAAAAACTGTGATAAGACCACCTATCCAGAAAGCACAAACACTCCAAAGCTCTTCATGTCTCTGGTGCATACTGTCTTCCTTCAGCACCTAGTGAGCCTCAGTTTTCTAAAGCTTGTACTTGTACTTTTGTTAACGAAAGGTTGATATAAATGAACAAATCCTAGATTTTTGTTTTTATTGCTTTTTGGAAAACATCCCAACCCATTGGAGTTTGTAGCTATCTATTGCTAGTTTCTCCAACATTACCTACTCCATGTATAAGTAATGATAATATCGTATTGTTTGGCCTCTGGTGATTCTACTCCTACCAGTTGTGTGATGGATGTCTTTTCATGTGTTTCGTGTGCTTTAGTTAAATCTAATTTAACTTTACAAACTTATTGAATAATTACTGGACGTTATGGTCTTTGAGCACAGTTTGTCACAAAAATACAGATCCCCTGTCTTTTTTATGTTTACAACAGGAAGTTCACCTTTGGCAGCAGAGTACTTCATGCTTTCTGTGGACCAGACCATTGTGAAAGGCCACATCAATGCCTTCACTGATGCCCTTGTGTTGATGTTTGCCAAGTACTACTGCCTGAACATCTCTTACACAGCAGCCCAAGGAGCAACATGGGAGTTCTTGAAGAGGTAAGAAAGCAAAAGTCTATTTTAAATATCAAAACAGATATTGAATGACCAGAAATTTAGTTACCCCTTTAAAATCTAATGCAATTTAATAAAGGAGCCTTGCACAGGACAGGATTTCACAACTTTTCCTTGCTGTCACAGCCTTTGTCTTTTCACTACATTTATATGTACATGTATATTAATACACACTCTACAGTTGAGAAACTGTAGAGTAAGCAATAAGCCACTTTATATTATGTTACTTTAAGTTACAGTGGTCAGTATTGTGCCAATATGCCTCCACGCTGTGGTGTGTGAAATATATGGAAAGGGCGGGTCTAAAATAAAAAAGTGAGTGAAATAGCATACTCGATAATGTCTGCTCATTGATAAATCAATCGTTAAGATATTACTGTAGACAAGACATATCTCACACCGATGGTGGCAAATTATTTTTAGTATGAATTTGACAGGTGAATTATCACATTGTACTGTTTTTTTAATAATACATCCAAATGTATATATATATATATATATATATATATATATATATATATATATATATATATATATATATATATATATATGTATATATGTATATGTATATATATATGTATGTGTGTGTACAGTATATACAGTGTGTGTGTGGATAGATAGATAATACAGGAGTCCATTACTGAAATTGTTTGATGTGTTTCATTTGATAGATGCCTTTTCAAGATCAACCCAGACAAGGGATTGAAAGTGGAGAAGAATGCTACCAGAAAGCAGCTGCCGGTCAGTCCAAAGGTTCTTTCCTGATAACAAAACTCCCGAACTATGAATGGAGGGAGTAAAAGAAACTTTTCAGAAGGGAGACCATTGCCATCCAATGTCCCTAGTTGCACAGTTCATGTTGGTCTCACTAGTGTTCTTTAATTGTTGTCAAATAGTACCACTTTGACCCAGATGAATACTAGGTACACATTGTAACCATCTTTCAAATATAGAATTGGTTCACAGTACTGGACAAAGTTACTACTTTTAAATTATAGGCTTCTTCAGTACCTTCAGTTAAGTTACTGCAATAACAGTGGAAGCAAGCATTAATTTTACCAGAGTGACTTTTACATTTTATTGCTTTCTTTGTGTTTTTATTTCACTGTGAACATTAGCTAAACCTACCTAACTGTTCTTGAACTGAAGCAGGCAATTGTTGGACTGCTAGCAGTATGTAGCCATGCCACGTTAAGCTTTGTAAACAAGTATGTTGATAGAGCAACAACTGTTTTCTATTCTGATCTGTTGGTCAACAGAATAAAATACATGTTGAACAGTAGTAAGTGTGTCCTGGTTGTTTCTAAGAGCGGTTATTGTTAAGCTAAATCTCCATTTTATAATTTGTCATTTAACTGCTCTGTTATAGCTCAATATTTTAGAAATTGTCCATTACATTTGCAGTATTATAGCAGTGTTATGAAATTTGACAAAATTATCAGCAGGTTGTTGCTATAATCAATATTTCTTTGACAGTATTTGGACATTTAAAACAAAGGTAAATTCGTTGCTGAGGATACTTTTTTAACAATAAAGATAAATTAAATATAAATGATTTGCATGTAAAATTGCATTTAAAAACATTAAACTTGGTAGATTGCTGTAATTGTACTCACACATTCTTGTTTAACAACAGTATTTGATTCTCTTTTAAAGGCAAATCCATTGTTTTTACGGCAAAGTATGCTTATTTTACATTGAAGATTAAATAAATATACATGATCTTTATGTAAAATTACATATAAAGACTCATATTATACTTAATAGATTCTAAAATGAATGGTAAATTGCTGTATTTATACTTATACATATTTGTTTAATGAGAGTTTTTTTTTTTTTACGGTAAATTAATTGTATTTATGGCAAAGTATGCTTTTTTCACATTAAAAATCAATTACATACACAGGATTTATTTGTAAATTTACATGTAAAAACTTGTAATAGACTTGATATGATCGTAAATTAAGGGTAGATTGTTGTAAATATAAAGCTTATTATCTGTTTTACAACAGTATTTTGACATTTTTAAAAGTAAAATCAAATGTTTTGTGGGTGAGGTAACGCGTTATTACATTGAAGATGTATTAAATAACATGATTTTTACATTATATTATATTATAAAACTCAATTAATAGTGGCACTTTTCCGCAATTTTAAGACTGATTATTTGTATTATAACAGTGTTTGACTGTATTTATAGGTAATTTAATTGTTTTAAAGGGGTATATGTCCTTTTTTAAACATTAAAAAGCCCAATAATTACATAGAAGTTAATGTAAGATTAAAGATATATTCCGTTATTTCATTATGGAAAATTACTGTATTTTTACGTGATTAGGTTTTACCGTTATTTTACGGTAATTTTTTGGCGCCCCAGCTGCCGGAATATTACCGTTTTTTCACAGTTTTTTTTTTTACAGTGTAGGCCTATGTTAGCGTCACCGCTAAGACCAGGGTATAAGGAGGTATTGGAAATGTTGTGATATAAATGGAAATACACTGTTCTAGCTATAAAAATGGCAGAATCCACAGTACATGATATTTTAATAACCGCGTCATACACGCTTCACGATGACAGCTATTAGTTGTTAACAGACATTCACAAAGACGTATAACCCTGCAACAATCTATCTAAAATAACACCTTTTGGAACCATTCATGATATATAGTAAAATATTAAAGCTGTGGGAAGTTTGTGGCTTAAACTGTATGTTTCCTTTGTCCCCCCATGCTGTTTCCTTTTCCTTCAGAAACATTTAATGAAACATTATGCACGGCCCACTTTTGCTGTAATAATTTTTGAACAGTTTTGTTCAAAACTGAAAATGCAACTGTATTTGACAGATGACACATGTAGGTTGCTAGTGACAAAATATTAGCTTTAAGTGCAATTAAAAAGTGTTTCAACTGTCCCGCCTCTCCCCTAATTAATTTGGATTCGGATTTGTGCAAATTAAGTACAAATCTTGAATAACTTTCAAAACCAGAAATAAAAAATATTGTTTAATATGCTTCTGATGTGGTATATCTCTTGCAATTAAGTAGACATAAATAACTAGTCTTAAAAGACTTTGCTATAGCCTAGGTTGTTCTGTCCTTCTAAAAAATCATAATGGTGAGCAGCCCTAGTGAGCTTGAGCTACATCTTTGTTATTAACATTGGGTAATTCAGCAAATTGTACCGAATAACATGACAACCTGTGCAGTCATCATTGCTCCAGTTGACCCGTTAACATTAAGGTTATAACGGTAACTCCGTTAGAAGTTTGGGACTCTCCATATGTCTTTAGGAATCTTAACTTGAATTAACAAATAAGTGGATTTGACATGTGGTGAGTTCAGACACTTTAGACAGGAAAGAGGTTACCGTTTCACCAGGGAGGGCCAAGACATGCGGGGTTTCTTCAGCCCGGGTCGCAGCTTCTCCAGGGTCCGATTGCGGCACAGGTAGCGCTCGTTGTCCGAGTTGTAGCGCTGTTTGATCCGTATGTGAGTCCTGGGTTGTCGCCACAGATGTTTTGGCGGCTTGGCAAGTCCTGCTCCCTCTCTGCTCAACGTGGTACACTCCATTTTCTACTTTAGTTTTATTTTTTTTCTTGTTTTCAATCGGCTTTTGAATGAAGAAAAGCGTTGAGAAACCGGCTGTTTGCGAGTTTGAGGAGGAAACCCCGCGCTTTAAAGGACACAGCTGCGCGCGCGGCATGGTGGCGGCTGTCCACGAGGAGAGTGCTGAAACGACTCTCAGCCTCAGTCAATATCAACTCTCTCTCTCTCCCTCTTCCCTCCTTCACTCTCTAGCTTTCTCTCCTTTTATAGTCTCTCTAATCTCACGTTCCTCATCTCGCACTCAGCCTTTCTACATCATTTTTATTCCTGCTATTTCCATCTGTTTCTCGTCATCAGTATTCAGCAAAAATCAACACAAATAAACATGTTCCTACAGTATTTCAACTGTGAGCTGTTGGTTGGCTATTGTCTTTTGTATCTGACAGAACAACACTTCTTTTGTATTAAGTTGTGAAACAATGGCAGATTAACCAATAAGTGAACCGACATAAAATGAATGGGCAACTATTTTAATAATATTTCAGTCTGTTAACAGGGAAAATGGCAGCCTAAACCTATATGTACTTTCTTAAATGTAAGGATTTACTGATTCTCATTGGTTTGTATTGTTGGAAATTTGGTTGATTGGTTTTGGATAAGATGAAGAAAGTAAATTAAATGCTTAGTGGGGCTTAGGAATAGTATATCAAGTGTAAACTCTGTACTCTATTTCCCTAGGATTACTTTCCAGGGAGTCCAGAATAAATAAACTAAAAACAAGCAGTCTGATGATCAAGTGTAGTATAGTGTCCAGATTGCAGTTCATATTTAAATGCCTGTAGGCTCGTTTGTTGCCTTGTAAACCTAATTTGAATATATTTCAGATAGTGGCACCATATAATACTCTTACATGCAGCGATTTTGGCAGGGATGAGGAAACCTCGCCCCAAAGCCCTGCTGAATTTGTGCGACCATTAGGATCTAATAATGGATACTATTTGAACATTTCAGTCATTTATTAGAGGGCAATGGCATTTTGTAGAGCATAATAGCTATAATATATGAAATATTTTTTTAATGGCGAATTGCTAATGTTAAAACCCCTGCCAGTACCATGATTAAAATTAAATACAAAATTTGAATAATCAAGTTATTTTGTTTCTTTTCCATCACACTGATTGATCAACCAAAAAAATTGATGATAAAGGCCAACAGATGCTCCAAATCAAAACCAAACACACCAGAACAACAACAGCTCTCATGATGAATTACAAGAAAAAACATCTATCCTTTTCAGAAGTAAATATGCTGCATGAACATCAACAGACAGCTTAAAAGCTTTCAAACAATGCAGGAGTGAAACTAACAGGCACCAGTAATATAAAAGCATAACCGACAGCAAGAGCGCTTAATCTGCATAATATGCCCAGTATGTATACTAACCTGTAACATGAAAAACCAACAACATAAAAACACAGCGATGCAAAGCAGCTTTTTGATTGTGTTTCATCAATTAATAGAAGGAAAGAAGTGTATATGAGTGTCACTGACCTGTGCTCATCATGACTGGCTAGTGCTCGTCTGTAGAGGACTTCCAGACGGTCAAGAGGCAGACTGTGTGTTATAGATGTGCGCCGTCTGTCACATGGGTGCTCCTGGCAGGAGTGCCTCCTCCACAGAGGAGGCAGCAGCAGCGGCCCTGAGAAACGCCGCCGCACCGCCTGTTGTACCGCAGGCAGAGACTCCCGACGACCCTTAACCCCGAGGTGGAAGGGAGAAAGAACATGAGAGTCCAAAACGTCAGTGTGATCAATGCATAAGACAGCAGGTTTATGTCATGTAACGCTGCAGAGTATAAGTATGGATATGATATAGCTTCAATGATATGATATAATGATATAACTAAAAGAAATAATACAAAAGGCCTGCAAAGAAATGTACCTTTATAAAAAGGATATAATGTTCAGTTTTGGTTGAAACTGTTTAGAGAGGTGTTTATTAAACTTAATGGTCAATTTGGAGGGTGCAGTTTATTTGTAGTGCTGTTAAATTGTTTTGAATTAGACTGAGAGGAAACACTTTTCATTATAATACAATAAAAAATCATTAGCTTTTTCTAACTATGCTTGCAGCATGGCTCTATTAAAGTCCGGCAGTGGCTTAACACAATATATTTTTTCTATCATCATTGAGAGCATGTTAGCATGCCAATACTAGCATTTAGCTCTAAACACCGCTGTAGGTTTACATTTTACAACATACTGTCTATCATTATAGATGTGTTTATACAGCATTATACAGTATGAATGCACAATGTAGCCCGAGTATGTTGTGTACTTCAATCAAGTTAAACAAATAACTCAGAACTCCATTAATAAAACATTAGAGATGAGACATTAATGTCCCATAGAAATTACGAAATCTAACCTAATCACTCACAATTACCATATGTTTTGCAAAACTTCCCTGCCAATGCATGAATATATTATGTATGTATGTATATGGTTCAAATGAGAATCATAAGACCCCTGCTACAACAAACTAAATGCTAAAATTATTCAGCTGTCTCAATTTGATAACATTCAACAAATAAGTGAATCAATAATTAATTTACACATATCAGTCAATAGTCATGTGGCATCTGCCCTCTGGGTGTTACAGGCATCTAACACTCAGTAAGTAGTTTGTTTGTCTCTATGCCTGACCATTTAATTGGTGCTTTTTGCATTTTCTCCCTGCAAATCCATTTAATATCTGATGATGCACTGCAATGGCAGATCGTAGCGGTAAAAGACGACAAGCAAAGAGACAGCAACTTTGTCTGGTTGAGAAACAGCACTATGGCAAATCCAGTGTGAGCCTTTGGGTTCAATAATAATAATAATCATAATAATCTATACTTTATTAATCCCACAAGGAGAAATTACAATTCACAGTCTGTTGTTATTACACACAGGCCTGAATTACACACACATGCTCAGTACCTATATATGCACTAATGGAGAGATGTCAGAGTGAGGGGGCTGCCCACGGAAAGGTGCCCCGAGCAGTTGGGGGTTAAGTGCTGACAGGAACCAGGAAAAGAGATCACATCTCTCCTGTTTTAGCTTTTTAGCATTGGCGTTCAGTAAAATCCAGAATAGAATTTAAAATCCTTCTTCTCACCTACAAAGCTCTTCATGGTCGGGCACCATCTTATCTTAAAGAACTCATAGTACCTTACTACCCACCAGAGCACTGCGCTCCCAGAATACAGGGTTACTTGTGGTTCCTAGAGTCTCCAAAAGTAGAGTGGGAGCCAGAGCGTTCAGCTATCAGGCTCCTCTCCTGTGGAACCACGTTCCAGTTTGGGTTCAGGAGGCAGACACCGTCTCCACATTTAAGAGTAGGCTTAAGCCTTTCCTCTTTGATAGAGCTTATAGTTAGGGCTGGCTCAGGAGAGTCCTGAACCATCCCTTAGTTTATGCTGCTATAGGCCTAGATTGCTGGGGGACTTCCCATGAAGCACTGAGCACCTTTCTCTTCCTCCTCCTCACCATCTGTATGCAACCTCATCCCATTAATGCATGTTACTAACTCGACTTCTTCCCTTTTCCCGGAGTCCAGGTGGTTCTGGCTCTGGAGCTGTGGAGTCTGGATCTATGGTTGAAGTCACCTGCTGCCTCCATGTTCCTGCTCGACACCTGTCTATCTGTCTGTCTCTCTTTCTTTCACCCCCAACCGGTCGAGGCAGATGACCGCCCACCATCTGCTCGAGGTTTCTGCCTCTTAAAGGGAAGTTTTTCCTTGCCTCTGTCGCATAGTGCTTGCTCTTGGTGAGAATTGTTGGGTTTCTGTAAACAACATCACAGAGTGTTGTTGTAATTTATTGCTATATAAATAAAATTGAATTGAATTATTTAAATCCAGTGAGAGATGAGACTTCAGTCTTTCTCTGTTTGAACATCACATCATTATGGAATATAGTGATAGTAAATCATCTGATGTTGAATCATGACGAGAGATGAGGAGTTTTGTTTTGAATCAATCTCTCTCTCTCTCTCTCTCTCTCTCATTATTGTTAGTGTGGTTTGGCCCAGGCTCTGGCAGCTCAGAGCCTCTGTTTCCTTTGAGCAAAGTTCAAGGAGTTTTCAGAGAGAGCGAGGTGTTGGATATTGATCTGCCATCCTGGAAGCTGCAACAACAAGTCTTATTTCCCTGCTTGGTGCCGTCAAGCATCAAAAACGTCATGGCAGGCCTGCCATCCACCTCAAGCTACAATACACACCATCATCTCAGACAATCTCTGGTCCTATTGGATATCGATCGTCTTTTAAACCCACATGAAAGTGCTCAGAATAATGGAAAGTTTGAACAGCTACATTTCCATTGGCTGATTAAGGCCGTATGATAAGTGCAAAAGCTTCTTGAGTTGTGGCCAAGAATGAACTGTCAACCTCATCATTGAGCAAATGAAGAGAGCCTCAAGAATCCTTTTCAGTGGCACCAGGTTACTTTGTTTGTTTCTTAGTTTACTATATTTCTGCTAGCATAAGAACTTCAATTACATTTTATCTAATTTAATAAAAACCTCTTTTGAATGTAAAATGTTATGACGAGTAGTGTTTGTGTCCCCAGAATCAAATCACACTTGCACACTTCCTATACGTTTACATTCACTGCAGGTTACTTAGAGAAATCAGGTTATGCAAACCATTGTAACCATGCAGCCAATCAGTAATGCGATTTTTCTTCTACCACAACCTTATTTTGGAAGCATTACTTCCCTTTTTGTATGCTTGGTATTTCCTTTGCATGACATTTAAAAAAAAATAATATATCCGTAACCCGGTTACTGAGTTCAATGTTAACGCACAGCTGGCTTTGTGTCAACACATATAATAATTTACGCTTTCATTCTAAACTGGTTTCTGTGGCACAGAAACAATTTTGGAAAACCATCAAACTACTGGATTAACATTTCTTCTGTATTGGAGCCAAGTGCTTCAACATGTTTTAAATTAAATCAATACGGTAATTCCTGGCGTGTTGGAATTTCACTTTTTATGATGCAAATCCTGTAGCTACTGGAATAATGTGAATGTAACATCAGGTTGTTAATTTAGAGCAGTGAAAATTTAGCAGATCTATTTCAAATAGCAAATGGTCACACTAAGAGTTGCAGGTGACAAGTTCAGAAGCGTGTTTTATTGCACCGGTTATTCTACCCGACAGTGATAACACTGTTGAGGTACTGATAGAACCTGGAGTACTCTTCTAATTTACTCACTACCGGAGGTTGGCAAAAAGGGAGCACTAAGTTCAACTTTAAGGTATTTAAAAACATAACATTAAGATAATCATACTTGTACTGTTGCATCATCATATGGAAACACACTGTTGCAATTATGTCATCACAGGTCCTAGACTATGCACATGAAACATTTGAAACTAGCATACCAAAAGCCTTTCTATAAGTGCATTCCAAGTGGAACAATTCAACAGAAGGCCCACAATCTGTTGCAGCAAATCAAGTTTAAGTTCAGTTCGAGCTTCTCTTAATTTCCTCTCCATTACAATAGTTTGTTTATTTTCATTTTGGATTTATTATCTGACAAATCTTTAGTTTACGTGTTCTTGATGTATTTTTGCAAATTAGTCAATTAGCCTGTTGTGTAAATGTGTCAATTCCCCCCATAAATGCAGTTAATCAAAGATCTAGTGTCATTAAACAGATCCTTGTGATTTGGCTCTAGACAACTTCCACCAATCATTTTCTTGCAAAACAACACAGACAATTGCTGTCATAATTCAGCCTTTTGTGCTCGGAATAAACAAGTTGATGGTGGATTGTTCACTTCACAAGAAGAGCACAGTGCTTAATATTTAGGATCTGTATGTTGTCTGCCATATATTTCGTACCTGTCTTATTCTATTTTGGTTGTTTTCATACTCTCTTTAACAGATGTTTTTTGTTTGTTTGTTTTTAACTGCTCTTTGGTTTACGTAAAGCAATTTGAACTGCCTTGTTGCTATATAAATAAAGCTGCCTTTCCTTGCTACCAATGGGTCTGATTGATTGCTCCCCACAGTGCAGATTTATTTTGCTGGAATCAGACATCTTGGTCAAAATAAAAAAGGAAAGCTATATCACTGTAGAGCATGTAAGCCATCAAAGTGAGTAGTGTGTGTGTGTGTGTGTTGAGTGCTAATGGTGGCAGCTCAGGCATCTTGTTGCTCTGTATGCTCACAGATGAAGAAACTGCACACATACAGTATTTCTCCATACACAGACACACACACAAAGACAAGCAATCAGAGATAATAAGAGCATTTCTTCAGGACACGTTTCTCCATCAAAGCCATTGCTGTTTTCCTAATTAGGAAAATGAATTTTAAATCATACTAATGGTAAGAAGAGCAGGGCTGGATAAACCTTCCCACTGTGCGAGTGACGTGTGATATGTGTGAGCGAACAGACAGCCAGAAAAGTCCTGTCTCTGATACAAAGCTGGAAACATTCACCTGTATGTGTAATGATACCAGGGGGGTGGGGGGGGGGGGATATGAGTAACGTTGCTCCATAAATACAGCAAGGCTCCAATCAACCTTCTACCTCTCTATGAAGGTGTGTGTGTGTGTGTGTGTGCGTGCGCGTGTGCCATGATTAACTCTGCAGGCACACAGAAACAGAATGTTCTCATGAAAAATGGATTTATTGTACTTTAACTTACTAGTACAGTGCCGTTGAAAATGTGCCCGTTTGGGACGGACCAGTTGCTTGGCCTGTGGTATTGCTGCCTGTAGAATTCTTCAAAACCAAATTGTACCCCAAAATTAATTACAGAAGGACTCCAAACCACTTAATATGCAACTCCACGGTATAGCCTGCTACTGACTTACAGTGTAGTGTCTACATCAGAGGAAGACATTGTACTTTTACAATTACCTGACAGAGAATGTTACAGAATGTAATCACAAAATATCACAGTGACAATGTGGAGTAATCAGACATTAGCCTCATGGACTCGTGGCAGTTTGCTACCCACCTAGCCCATTATGAGAGCTAATAATCAGCACCTATCTGCGATAATCAACCACCGCAATCAAACTGTTTGTGTGTGTGTGTGCGTGCGTTTGTGTGCGCAGAAAGAGAGAGAGTTTTATATTTATTCTATTAGGACAATGCACATTAATCAACATTTCTGTAACTGCACGAGTGTTAGCCACACGGCTAATTTCCAACTGTAGAGAGAGAGAGAGAGAGAGAGAGAGAGAGAGAGACGTCTCATGTCGTATGATCGTTAATGAATTTAACATTTCAGCAGAGGTGTTAACTTCGATAACTGTAAAGTAGGGGATTTGATTCGCGGGGGTATTTTGATGACAGTAATGTTATTAGTGTTGTAAATTAGTAGTAGACTTAATTAACTTGAGGTGAGTCTGATGAAAAGTGCTGTGTCTGCCCGGTTCAACTGAGATTTTCTTGCATTGTGCAGTGCTGTGAAGGAATAATCTCAGAGATTACGTTATGTTCTGCCTCTGTTTAAAAGTAAATGTAGGCTACAGCTCACTGTAACTTAATACTATATATTGTCTGGCTTATATCCTGCTCATTTTTTGTTGTGTATGCTCACTGCAAAGGCTTTTGCATTTAAAGCAGACATAGTAGACTAGTAGTAGTAGTAGTAGTAGTATAGTAGACTTACGTTTGTGTAACACTTCTGTGTGGATGGGTAAAGATTCTCCTTTCAAAAATGTAATATCAGATGCAGCTTTAGTTTGTTTTATTGGTTACTGACAGGAATCTGGTTGAGGCAGCATACTTATATTAGGGACAGATAAACAGAGACTCCTTTCATTTAGTTATAATCACCAAATATGCCCTTGAAAATGCATTTACCAAAACAGTCTTTGAAGCTTTATTTTGTGTAAGATAATAAATTAAAAGCCATTTTAAATGCTTCTAGCTGTAAACAGCAACGGATGTGCCTGATTAGTTCATTATCAGACACCTATTGTGAGTGTGTGTGTGTGTCTCTTCATTAACTGCGAACAAATCCCTGAAGTAAAGATAAAACCTTTATGGCCCTGAGACAAGCCCTAACCCATTCCTCATTAGACAGAGAGACAGGACGTGATGCACAACTGCTGCAGCAGTGTGCATGCGTGCGTGCGTGTGTGTGTGTGTGTGTGTGTAAGAAGGGAAGCGATGAACCTTATTTACCTCAATCCGAGACATTGGTGCTGGTTGTTTGTTGCAGCAGCTGAAACAAAAAACAAAGAGAGTTGGTTTTAAAATTAAATTAAAATGTATTTTTTTTTTTAATAATTCCATAATCCAGTTTTGTCTGGACTACAACTCGATCATTATATAGTATACTAAAAGAATAGGTTTGCTTTAATTAGAAATAAGGGAGACAGCTGCTGTTTCATATGAAAAAATGAACAGAACATTTCTGTGACTCCTTACTGGCAAATTAATCATCCAACACTTCACTATCTGCCGAGATTTTTGCTGTTTAATTTTCTCACCCAAATCAAACCCACTTTAAACCTTATTTTAATTTGATTTACAAGTGCAAACCAAACACAAGACAAAAAAAACTAAATAGTACAGGACACAAAAATGCAGTTCTCTAGTACATTAAAGAAAAATAACTCAACTGGCATTACCATGAGCTCAGTGTTGACTCTGAGCATACCAGATGCATTACAAAGGCTGAGCACTCTTTCTATCCAACCAGAGAAGTACACAACAGAACTTTGATTACTTATACTTTTGATAACTTATTTGTTTATTTTGAAGCGAACAAGGGAAGTGACTCAGAGCATGCTGTAAAGCAGTATCTCTGGCCGTACTATGTCACTGAGATTTTAAAAGGCTTTTTAGAACAAAAAACTTTAAAAAAAAATTAAAACCCAGCAGTGTGTATTGTCTTAGCCTCCCCTTTCGTATGGAACATTGAAATTACTAGACAAAAAATAAAAAGTGGATTTTAAGGGGTATGGTATACTGTAACTCCATAGAACACCATTCATTCTGCACTAGCCTGCGATCACCCTCAGTAGAACCCTGGTGGAACAGCAACCAGTTCAGAAGCCGGACGTATCGAGAGAGTGGAACTTCTTCCCTTATTAGAAATTCTTTGACTCTGCCCACAAGCAGCGGTGAAACACTGCTGCACTAAGTTTAACACAATAAACAGAAATTACAGCAGGGAAAAATGTGTAGTAGTGTTTGAAGCCAAATAAAATTGGGAGACATTTTTAAGCACTCCATATAAGGGACAATAAATCATAAATTGGTAAATTTACAGCAGTTATATGCTTACAACACTAAAGGCCCACATCTACCTTTAAGGGAACTTGGTGAGAGTTCACATTCTACATCGGGGAATATTTCAGGCTGATTCAAGTATAGATTTTTTAGACATAATATATTCATTTTTGACACACATTATTTATATATTTTTTATTCCTGACACACACACACACACACACACACACACACACACACACACACACACACACACACACACGATAACTGAAATGCAAACATCATAAATCACAACAAGGAAACCTTTAATACAAATGTTTTATTAACGCAAGGCCTCCCAAACTGTCAACTACATCAAGTTATCAGACATTCATTGTAAAAGAAAAAACTAATACTAAGGCTCCATGTGCTTCCGTCCTGTGTCTTCTATATTAAAAAAAATTTAATCTGCGGATTATGTTATTGATTACTCAACTAATAACTTATCTATAAAATGCCCTTTATAATTTCCCACACGACCAAATCCAAATATATCCAGTTTAAAATCAAGTATGAAAAAAGCATTAAATCTTCACTTATCTTTACTCATTTAATAAGCTAAAAAGTAGCAAATGTTTGTGCTTTAAAAAAAAAAGCTTATTTGATTATCAAAATAGTTGCTATTTTACTTTTTTTTAATACAAATCCATCTGAAACTTGCAGTATTTGTTTTTATTTCTTTTGCCTCCAAGAAAAAAAAATCCCCAGCTTGAAACACTCTCATATGCTCAGTCCCAGTTTCTTTTGAAAGCTTCAGCAACATTTTTTATACATCTTGGTCAGTTGCAACCACGAGTAAGCCTATCTGACATTTAAAGGTGCAGTAGGTAAGCTTTATAAAACTAACTTTCTGTCATACTTGCTAAAACTGAACCTATGTTTGAGTAGAACCAGCAGGTAATTAAAAAATAAATAAATAAATAAATAAAAAATAAAAACAGACTCTTCTGGCACCACCTACAGCCTGTAGGTGAGATTTACAAAAATCCACAGCTCCCTGCTCAGATGCAGGAGTCATTCAGGGCCAGGGAGGGGGTTCTAACTGTGTGTCAATCACTACTCATGGATACGCAGTCATTCTTCATTGTGGGGGGAGGGGCTTAGGACACCATTTTGGGCTTTAGCGGAGAGCGGGGAGGGACTAAGAAATTGTTGATGTTCATTTTTTTTGGCTAAGTCCTGGATCTTCACAATCGTACCTACAGCACCTTTAAGTAGGGCTTGACGATTAATCGCAAATTTATTGACATCAAAATTCTGAAGCAGTTATCAACATATTTTTCCCATATTCCTGTTGATAGGCCTTCTTTCTCCTAAACACATTCTACCACGTGTCAGACCAGACAGCCGCATGAAAAGCATAATGGATGATAACTCAAACACCGAGTCCGAGTCAACCGAGCAACTTGTGCCCAAAACAAACAGTGTTCATTGTCTGGAAACATTTTGGTTTCAGAAAAGATGATTTTGAACATGTTATTAATTATTGTTTATTTATCGTTATCAAGGTCAAATTATTTTGATTGTAGGTCATATTGTACAGCTCCTTTAAGGATGAAGAGTTTCTTAGGAGTTGTCATTAATATCAGTTGTGATTTTTCTGAAACTACACTGATCCCCACTGATGGTGGTCTGTCTGCAGCTGCAGGACATGGAGCTCACCGCTAGTGTTTCAGTTTGACTGTTTAAAAGTGTTAGTGGGATAATCAAAAGGTATTTACAGTATTATTACAGAGAGCACATTACAGTGACAGATTCAAGAGGTTGTAATCAATGAGTTGTGGTTGTGATGGGAAATGAACACGAGGAAAAAAAGAATTTACACGAGTAAATGTTGCACTATACGCTTGCAGCTGTCATTGTGTTCATGCAAATATCTATCTACAAATTTGTGAATATTTTCTCCAAGTTCAAATTTCAATTTGTTCAATTTTTCAAGTTCTGATTTTTTTCTACAAGCTCTCGTGTTTGTTTTTTTCTTTCTGTGACTTCAAATTCTGATCACATGTGTGCCAACATTTTTTGCAAGTGCAAATATTATGTTTACAAGTGCAAATTTAAAAAGAAATTTGTTCTGCAAGTTCTCACATTGTATTCTTTAACCTCTCACCTTTTGCACCATATTTACCTTCTTATATTTTCTATTAATTAAAATTTGTAAACTATTTGTTCAATATTAATAATTCACAATTTACAACAGTGACCCTGCTTTTAATTTAACCATTTTCACATTGACTAGCAGCATGATATATTACACATCTCATAACATCTTGTGCTGCAGTTAAGTTAAAGTTCACTGTGTGTGTTGTGTGAACCAAACTGTCCTGGTACAGCAGAGTTTGTAATGATTAACTATCAACAGCGATGTCCTTGTCTTAATTTCTACAACCAGCCATCATAAAGTGAACACCCAAGGCGTCTTGTGATGCTGTCATTGACGCACATCAGATAGGTCTGTTAAGATTTGAGCTGATAAGGACCTTCTGAGTAATGTTCAAGAGCTTTACCACAGAATGAGATTCATAACCTTCACCCTCACTAACCACACATCTCTACGCACATATACTATCATTATGATTGACATGTCTTACCTCTACAGTAATATTATATTAAAGAAATAGTTTTACATTGTCTTGCCGAAGACAAGTGACTGCTTCTGGCCAACAAATAATCTGGTACATTACTCAAAACCATAACATTACACACAATAATGAGCTTTACTGGTGGCAGATTGTGTTACTTTTGCACAGTGCCAAGCTGTTTCCCCCTGTTCCAAGTCTTTGTGCTAAGCTAACCCACTGCTAGCTTCATGTTTAGCACACAGATATGAAAGTACCAATCCTCTCATCTAACGCTCGGAAAGAAATCAAACAAAACAACAACAATTTCTGTTATATATTCTTGCACATAGCCAACTAGTACAGACTACATTTTGTAAATATTTGTTATTGCACTTGTCTTAGACCAGGGCAATGTGGCATTACACATTGTACTTGTATAAGGATGTGTGTGATATACATAAACCTGTGCTTTGATGTAATTGGTGTCATTCATTAAAATAGCACAATGTGTTAAGTTCAACTTCAAATAGTTTTTAGACTTTAGAGATAAATGTCTGAAGTCAACTGCGGCCAAACACCTTTACATGCCACGCCATTGTTACACAAGGAGCTTACTGAAACCCACATCTAGTTTTCTAGCTCAAACTGTTGTGAGTTACTCACCCAGACAAACAAAGGATACACAGTGCCTCTGGACAGTAATCACTGAGGAGCGATCTGTGTTTTTACTCTGCTTTGCTCTCTACTTCACACTCATTTCTTTAAGTGGATCAGTACAGTATAATCGTATCTGTTGTTCTTGAGTTTTAAACCATCAACTCTTCATTTTGTTGAACACGACAGCTATGACAAATGTCATAATTTCTGCAACTGGACAGCGTAAAGCTTTAAACCATCTTTCAAAAACAGTAAATACACTTCAGAAAAAAAACTGCTGCTGTGAGAAACTTCAAAACTTACAAATCCAGTCTGAAATATAGTCACCAGTATAATAAAAGCCCAAGGTTGTTTTTTTCTTCTCACCAGTGATTTCTAAATAAGCGACCAGAGAAATGCTTTTTTTTTTCTGCAGAATTACCAGTGAGTCATGCAGACAGACAAAAGCAGACTTAGGCATGGGCTCTGCAAATGTTTGCAGATAAACCACCCTCAGATGGTGATGGATGATAAGGGAAGGAGGCGGTGGCTCAGTGCTGCCTGGAGCAGCACGCCATCTAATGGTCACAGAGAGGATGGTCATGACAATGGTAAATTGATGACTAAAGGATTCCCTCAAGTTTTTCACATAAGACAAACAGATCTGACATAATAACTTTAACTGGGAAGAGGCTTCGCGCAGAATTACAATTGGTCTGTTAGTGTGAAGGTAAGCGCAGCAGGTGAAGTAAAAAAAAAATACAATACATCTCACTGAATGACTTGAATCATCACATTGTCCTTTCAGGTTGAAACAGGTCTGACAAAAACTCCTCAAAAATCTGCGTGTGTGCGTGCATGTGTGCATGTGTGTGTGCATGTGTGTGTGTGTGTGTGTGAGAGAGAGTCGGTCTAAAGCTTCTCTCTTTAACTGATTAAGAGAAAAGGGAGATTTAATGAAAGAAACAAAGAGATGAAACTACCAGTATGTCAAAAAGTGGAGAGACTGTGTGTGTGTGTGTGTGGGGGTGGCTACAGAGACAGTATGAAGGAAGTAGATATGGAGGAAGGAAGGAGATAAAGACAGGAGGAGGGAATGCGTAAATATTTTAGGGAAATACATTCCATGTGGGTTTGCTCACAAAGTTGAATTATGCCAACAGTTTAACAGACACAGTCCTGCTTACATACAAACAACAACTGGAAACTACTACAGCTGAATACGGGCTGAGCAGATCTTATAATAAACACTTTAGAGAATATTCATGAAAAAAAAAAATGTTTTACAGTCATGATATATGAATACTCTGGAAAACTTCCATTGAAGTATTTCATGTTTTTACCTTTTTTTCCTTTTCTTTTTTTACAGTCAATGATTTTTACAGGAATATAATGGGAATATTACAGGAAATATGCAGTAAAGCAATACAAACACACTATTAAATATAATGAATGTATTATTGGGATTAGATATTACATTAACGAAGCTTATATCAGTCAAAGAATCTAAGTAAGTCTGAGTATCACATAGCGTAATGTATGTATTCTGCAGGGATAGTACAAAACTTCACTTTAGTGAAATCCGTGATTTTTCAGAATTTTCTGCAAACTGTCAGCACTTCAGTTTTCTAACTTACATGTTGATGGGAAACAAGTACACATAAGATATATCGGCTGCCTCTACGCGGATCTACCCTCACGTCACAGTTTTTAAGTTTAATTGTAAAGATTTATTTTTACTCACGTCTTCTCGCGGGTTTTCCTCGCAGGCAAATTCCACTGGACCTGTTGGAGGTGTCCGTCAGGTAATGCTGCTGCGGTTATGGATCTTTTTCATTTTATTGCCGCTGATTAGTTAGTTTAGACTTCAAACTCTGCAACATGCAGCGCTGCGTGCCCGGTCAGCCGTAACTGTGACGTCGACGCACCGCCGGATCACATGACAGGAAGTGCAGCTGTGGGACTTAAAGTTTATGTCTTAAACAACACTAACCACGAGGTCTGCTGTGGCTTTCAATCCTTATTACTGCTCACACACACCTTTTTTTTTTGTTCGATCTATAATTTATTTAGGTCATACAGGCCTCCTTGCATGTTGTTTTTACTATCACTCCTCTTTCTTGATTTATTTTTTGATCTATCAAACCATCCAGCCATCCATGTCTCCCCTAAAACAATTGGACTGAAATAAGGGCTCCCTCACACTCACAGATTTTATTCAGATGTCTGTTAATCAGATCAATAAGGAAAACAAGTTAGGCTAATATGTCAGATGTCTACTTATGTTTTCACTGGAAGTGTTTCAGTGACGTTAGACACATAGACAACAAGATCACTCTTTGTCAAAACACTAAGTTTGGCTACAGTGGCACAGTCCTCTTGCTGGCTCTGACCTTTTAGGGTAACCCTCACTATCAAACCCTGCAGACAATGCTATATTTCTTGAATGTGAGTCATCTATCTGGACAAACTTAGTCACAGGCCAACAGACAGGGTGCTGAATGGTTCTTCTGAACATAATAACAATACACATAACATAACATCAATCTGAGTCAGGGATCACAACAACCAGTGACAGAGGCGTCATTAGGCCTGGGTGTCCCCAGCTACAGCCCCAAATGTTTTATGTATAGCCCCTGATCTCTCATCTTGTTGCTCTCATGTAATTTTTTTTTGTATAATAGAATAAAAAAGCCCCAGAATGGCACATGCAGAAAGCACATATTTTCCAAGATTTCGCAGTTCTTAATTTATTTTGAAGAATTTAAGGTAGAAGTGTAACTTTGTCCGGTAGCCACACAGCCACAGATGGGATGAGTTATATTTTGATTGTGCATAAAGTTTTGAACATTAGCAGAAATCTTGTTCAAAGAAGTAATACAGTGCAGGGGTTTATTAATGCATTAACAAATGCATCAAATATAATTAAAAAAGTTAATCTACAGAAGAATAAATAGAAGCAATACAGAATGCCTAAGAGCCTTACTGCATATATTCCATTATGTTTTTATATTTGGATTGTAGTCTTTGTTTCCTTTTTACATAAAGATATTTGCATCATACATTGATTAAGAAAAAGGGGCATAACAATTCACCACAATCCAGGAAAGTAAGTGTTTTATGCTCAACCCCAACATCATAAGTCACCACACAAATGTGGAACCTTGGCCTTTGGTTTGCCAGGCCAGTTATGATTAGACCAAATGTTGGTGCTATTTAACCTGCATCTATAAACTGGGCAGCTAAAATAAACATGCACTGGCTATTAACAAGCTGGGCAAGCCAGTCTCCGTTTTGCATTGCATTCACTTTAGTTAAACGGGTCCAGGCTAAACCCTGAACCTCCTCAAGTCTTAGAAAAACTCCTGCAATAAACAACTTTTAAATGTTTTATGAATATTCTTTTTATTTCATTGAAAATATCACAATGATGTGCTTTACATCTGTCTGGCAGCAAGTGTGTAATGCACACAGAAGAAGTTTATATGGTGATCATCCAGATTTTTTTGAAGCATGGATTTACCACAACCCCTGAGTGTAAACGTGCAGCAAAATTATTTTGTCAAAAAAGTTTGAAAGTAGTCTAAATGTTTCATTTTCTATTGGAAGAAGGCTGTGTGTGTCTCATTAATCACTATAGGATGTTAACCAAATTAAAATTAATGTGCCACACACACAAGATTTAAATGTAGTCCTTTCACACAGAACATGTAGAGGACTTTTGTGTTAACATTGTATGTGAGATATAAAACATTTGTCTTTAGCTGTACGAACAAAAAAAGGCATGTTATGTTTCTGCAGACTTGTTTCATAGTTTTTAGAAGGTAGAAATAATCTAAAGGATCAGGATAACAGCAGATCCAATAAAGATAAATTACCAGTATTTGAATTTTCAGGTTTAGCAAGCCAAAGTGCACTTGTTGGCATTATTTGTCTCATCTCTTCCCTTGGTTGGTTGGCAGTCTTAATGTTTCTTGGCTATAATAAACAACTAATAAGTCTATTTCTATATCAAAACTAATTTACACTGAATGTCTCAGGCCAGGGTAGACATTATTTACACATAATATATGGCAATAAATAACACAAACTGTATACTTCACATACACTTGTACATTCCAATTATGTTTCTATGTATATAATAATTGCCCAAAAAGACATTTATACATGCAGAGAACATTATTTTCACGTACACGTTCAACACTGGAAATACATCTTCCCATGCATTTTTGATGACACAAATCATCACCTAAATCATCATGGAAACTTAAAATGTACTGTATTTCTATGTTACATTTAAGAGTGCAATTATGAATTATAAGTGATTACGTAGAGATACATCACCGATTCGGGAAACATTAAATTAACATTTATGCTTTTTAGCCTGATGCTCTTTTCACAAGAAAATTACGGAGAAAAAGTTGATTCAGCTGCAATCAGCAAAATTAAAAGCAGCCAAACAAGCAGGTCAAAGGTCAGAAATACTCCACTGTCATTGACAAAAGTATTTTGTAAAGAAATAAGAGTTGTACAGCACACTGGACTCCTCCTGGATTTCAGTATCTGAGGCCCCCTTTGTCATTTTGAGTACTGGGCGAATGGAGACTTCTCGTTGACTTTGCTCTGAAGAAATTAAAGGAAACAGCAAAATGAACACAACATATTTATTATAACCTGCAACCAGTGTGGTGTTAAAAAAAAAAAAAGAGTTGCAAAGCAGCATTCCAATGTTAATTTGGTGAACATTAAATGGGGTGCATTGTAAAGATGTGTTTGATTCTGTTCAGAAGCTCCACAAAAAGATTTTCACTACATATGTTGATGTAAATTATGTAAAATTGTCTTTTAGTATACAGAATAAAGTCCTGTCACTTATTAAACCTGCAAGTTATCAGCTCATCATCATCTGCTTAGTATGGAAAATCAGCTGTTTTTGTGTGTGGACACATATGTTGTTGGCCATGTATTGCATGCGCTGCCGTGTACATAGTACACTTTGTTCTAATCCAACACAACGTCCTGAAAGCTATTTACAGCGGCTGCACTTATGTGGCAATAAAGATTTACAGATAGCTGGCAACAGTAGTTTTATTCTATATAGTTTTTCTTTTGTCCCTGTTTTTCACACGGTGGAGATCTGAAGAGACATCTGAAGACTACAGGTTTACAGTCTCTGAATAACTGCTGACGCACTGATACACTGCTGATAAGCTTGAATTTCTGATGAAAGTGCTTTGTCATTACATGCTCACCATACATTGTCCTGCTTCTGAGACTTTTTCACAAACTGAGAAATTGCTTCCTGTTTGTGTAAAAGAATAAGCAGCAAACCATGACTGCTGAGGGGGGGAAAGGAAAAAGATGACATATGCCAGCTAATCAATTTTAAATGCCAGCTCTTATACACAAGCAGGGTTGACTGTTCAATTTCCTGTAGAGCAAGACTGTAGCTTACTGTTGCCAGAGTCACACTTCACTTTTTAATCATATTCTATATTCATCAACAAATGTTGCCCCCTGCTGGTGGAAATACCAGGCAACTAGCACACACACAAGGCAGAACCTCACTATATTCATGTCATATCATTGTTTACTGTGTATTCTTCTTGGTTCTTTGTCTCATGTAATGTAGTCACTTTCCATCTTTGCTTGGAGTTGAATTGTCTCATTTAAGTGTGGTAACAATTGCACAAAATGTTTAAGTGGTCCAGAAGCTTATGCTATGATGCTTATGTAATGTCAAAATGTCACATATTCAAGAATTTGGCAATCAATTTTAGGAAAATGGCATTAAAATATAAACTACGACTTAGAGTCTACAGCTATCCTAGCCGGTCTGTGAAGCTGTTCTTGGACACAGCGGTACTTTGACCTAAATGCTAATCTCAGCATGCTAACATTCACAATTACAATGCTAACAGCAGGTATAATGTTTACCATGTTCACTTTCTATAGTAGTTTGTTAGCTTGCTAACATTAAAGCTATGGTGCGTAGTTTCTGCACCCCCATGAGGAACTCTAAGTCATAACAACAACACTGTCGGTGCGTCCACATGACACAACCTTCTGTATTCCACACGGGCCCCACCCCTCCTCCATGCAGTTGATACTACTTTAAAAAAAAATTAAAAAAATACTTTTGAGATTGACTCTTCAGAAGAGGTAATTATCTTCATTTGGGCTTCTGCTCGGCGAAGTCGCCGGACGCCCCAATCGTCTGAACACATCAGGTTCCTGTTTTCTAACTCACCATTGGCACGTCTTCAAGCCTCTCGAAGTTGGACGTTGGTGATTGGATGCATTTAACGATGACAACTACCAGCACAAGGACGAGGATGATACAGAAGATGCAAAGGATGACCACGAGGCCGGGATTTGCTGCTAAGTCACCTTTTTCCCACTCAAAACCTGAGGGTGTGACAAAACAAGAAGTCACATTTTTAACTACTCAAACGTACACTACATTTCTGCTTCAGTCCACAAAGAAATATTGTTAAAAAACTAAATAATTGCAATTCTAAAATTTGCTGGCAGAAAGCTGGTCCAGTGCAGAGCCAGCAAACCCTTGGCTTAAGGCGAGGTTAGCCCACTAACTTGGAATCTGTCAGTGTGAACGCCTTCTTAACACCAGGCTAACAGCTCTGTTATCATGAGGCTTTGTGCAGTGTGAAAAAGGCTATTGTTACATTTAGCATTTTGTCAAATCTGTGAATAAAAAATATTGACTAGCAACTTTGATATGGTTCCCCAATACCCTTGTTGGGGGATTATTTGTTTGTCCTCTTTTATTACAGCTGTTTCTGTATTCACTAATTACTTTTTTACATTAACATTGTTTGTGGCATGTCATTTTACAGATTTGTAATCCCTATAATTTTATGTATTGTACATTAATGTATTTTTAGCAGTTTCACAATTGCCTCTAGTAAAAACCTAAAAAGGTCAACTGCTGTCTTCAATTTTAACTGTAAGCGTGTGGACAGAACATTTAAGTACATGCTTTTCTCTTGTGTAAGATTGTAAATAAAAAAGGCAGCCGGTTTGGAGTCTTCTTCTAAGATCCCTCATTGGCCAAACATGTAACAATGCAGTTTTAGAGTGAATCAAAGTTATTTGCAGCATTGCAGTTATTTTAATGCTCCACTCAGCTGGACTCATCTCTTTCACCACAGAAACAATTACGAAGGGACCATATCTAAATGAGTGAAAATGTTGGATTTTTGTCACTATTTTGTCACGTTTTTGAAATACGTTGGAGGTGTATATTCACTGTTCTTTGATTGAGAATAAAGAAGAAACCTTTAAACCCTCAGCTCTGACAGTAGTCTGACCTGGGCTGGTTATGTTTGCAGTGGTGGTTGCAGGGATCTTTGGTGATTCTGGTGTCGGAGAGAATGTCGATCCATGGAAAACGGTCTCGTTAGACGTCTGGTTGGTCGTTGTAGTCTGAGGAGGAGTGACACTGGGATGTGTTTCCTCTGTCCTGTTGGGTGTTTGTGGGGAAGTCAAGGATGGTGGGAATGATGAAATGTTTTCTGAAGTGACGGCAGTGATAATCTGGTGTGTTGTTGTTGGAGGCTGTTTTGTGTTGTTCGTTGTCACATTGAATAAACTAGTTTTATTTACAGCCAAACTGTCATGGTGTGCAACAGCTGTGGTTATGTCCTTTGCAAGTTTAGCTGCTGAGGAAGTGGTGGTGTCTGCAAGGAAACAAACAGCATAAAAAAACGTTGGTAGGATGCACAGCATTTGTACCCGATCAAGATAAGGCTAATGGAGTGTTGGCTTTGTCAAATTTGATAACGAAACTGATATTTGTAACCAAAGCAGAGGTGTAGCTGTATAATGTGTCCTATTAGGTGACTAAGCTTAAGGGCCCACCTCCACTTCAGATTAGCTTCATTTTATGACACAGCATGCACAAACACAGTACTGTACTTGGACTCGCCCAATTTTTTCCCTCTGTATCACATTCGAGTCACAAAGCTACTGCCACCCCAAATCTGAGTAAGTGGGTGTAAAAGCAGTAAAACAATAATTCATGAGTAATTAGGTAAGTAGCCAATCAAGACTTCACACAAGGGAGGCTTGTTGGAGAATCAGATACTTTTAGCCACTCTATTCCACTCTTTTAAGAAGGTCCAATATTTGTATTATTACTGGGAGGGGATACACTGAACACACTAAGCTACTTTGTGCTCCGACTTTATTCAACTTCTTCCTGTTAACACAATGTTAGCCATTCCCAGCTCCACTGGTTCAGTCGGTCAGACTTGGATGACGTAACAAAAACAAGTGGTCAATAGCAAGATGGTATGGAGTAATACACTGTTGCCACATTTTATATGCACTATTGCATACAGTATTTGCATTGCAGTAATTATTACAGAAGCAGTCGGTCTTTAAGCATTGAGCAGAATATGACAACCAAGACTAACCAAGATTTTGTTATGTTTATGAAAAATAGGAGTTAATGCATATTCAGCATTTATGTTGAAATTAAATGTTTACATTTAAATACACACGTTTGTTTTATTTGCTTGGTGAGATAAGAAGATGAGCCATTGGATGGCGTGTGTATGTTTTTCTGATTCACCTGAGTAAATACAATTTTAGATTATTGCACCAAACCAAACAGCAACATTATTAGTGTGTTAGCAGAAGCCCAGCCCCATGAAGGTAAATAATCACTGGCCAGAGGGTTATTTAACAAACAGAATCAAAGACTCTTCTAACCAGCTGCAGGAAAAACCATGTGTCTACTTACAAAAAAAAAAAACATTTTTAACCTGTTTCTAAAGTTACAACTGTATTTCCTAATTGACCGACCTGTAAGTCTAGATACTTCAGGGGCCATGCTGCTAACAGTAGTGTTGATATTTAAATTTCAGTCTTGACTTGGAAAACAGTTGAAAAAAACATATTAAGGCCATTCAGCCTGGGTGACAAATTTGAGGTATCTGTAATTTTTTAAAGAACCAAAAATGCTCCTTAGGTTGATTCTATCAGTAGAATATTTATTATTATATACGGATACAAATAGTATCCGTGTTTCCAATTCCTGATCATCCATTCATGTAAAAATGCCAAACATTTCAAATACGAAAAGTTGCTTTTTTGGGTCTTAAATGACAATAAATGTTTAATTGTAATTCATTTGGAGGTTTGGACTGTGTCGAACAAAAAAAATTTAAGGTGCCAATAATTTTGACAGCATTTCTCACTATTTTCTCACGCTGTACAAACTAAACAATAAATTAACTGATCAAGACAATACTTAGATCAATGGAAGTAATTATTAGAGATTAAAGATTTCAACTACAAGAATAAAATGCCGCTTAAACATTAATGCATGAGTAGGCATATAATAATAATACAATGTTATATTATAGTACTTTGTACACTCACAGGGGACATTTTTTCTGCATTGATACTTTAAATACATTTTCCTAATTGGGCCTATACATTTTTTTTTTTTACTTGAGTAATATTTCCAATGCATAACTTTTACTTGTAATGAATTATTTTATTGCGTGGTATTGGTGACAGTACTAACTGTAAGTAAAGGATCTGAAGATGTCATCCACTACTGACCTCCATCTACTTATGAAGATTATGTGACAAGATCAAATGCTCCATAATGGCTTCTAAATGGACCTTGAGGTGAGATTGTTTCGCCAACTAATTAAGCTGTTTTTCGTTTTATTTAGGCACCGTTCAGTTTGAGCTTCAGATAGGATGTTGCCGTGTTTCTAACTCAGAACTAATTGATGCGACAAACCGCTGAGGTATTTATGGCGATCAGCTGGCATTGTGGAGGCCTACACGTACCTGCGTGTACACGTGTTTGAGGAAGTTGCAGACACAGTACTACTTTAGATCAGGATCCTTTCACTGTTTAAATATTAGCTTCAGTTTCCACCCAGGCGTGACTTTGCCATTAACTTTAACTCCCTTTTATGATTTGAGGAAAGGCAAACTTTGACTTGCACAGCAACACACATTAACATATCGCCAAATATGGAGGTTTCTGTCTAACTATAGGCTGATTGTTGTCCAACTTTTGATGCAATCCTGACCTTAGATATAGTTTTTACAGCAAATTGCACTGAATACATTGTGTTTCTGTATGCTGAGAAAAAAAGATCTACCTCCAATAAACCTGCCTCTCGCTGCAGGAAGTTCCCTGTTTGCGTAACTTTGCATCTTTTGATTTCCATATTACGTTCAATTCCAAATTCTCACATAGATTAAATACACCAATTAAACGTGTACATATGTGAAATGTTGACTTACTTTCACAAAGAGTCACTGCAAACAGGGACACAAGCACAATGAGGTGCATCGCTGCCGGCATGGTGAAAGAGGAAAAGGCTGGCGGTCATATCGACAACATTCAAATACATCTACATCCTTGACAGCAGGACGTGTGAGAGCCTGAGGAGGTGTGCTCTAAACGCTGGGATGGTGCAGATCAAAACCTTCAGGCTGGATAGTCAATGTTTGAACAAAGCTCCGTATTTGCTCTGTATTTAAAGTGATAGGCTATTTATGTGCTTGCTTTTTATTGCTTAGGGCTCTAATATTTTGAACAAGTTGTTGTGTGAATGCGGGATGTTAAAACGCGGCAATGAATTGGATTGCCGGCTTTAAAAGTTGAATAATACCCATGACGTATGAAAGATGTTCAACATGTTAAGGTGTGAAAATGTCTACTTCAACTTTAACTTCAAGTTTTGTCTGTATCCCACCCAGGACATAGAAGGCACCTTCTGGTACAGTACATATAACAGGTGATTTACCGCTTCTCTTTGCTGCACAAGTGATTGACAAGTCACTAGAAAGACATTACAAATATAACTATATGGTAAAAAAATCACAATAGCTAGAATACATTAGCCTTATTATATGAAAAACTAGATGTATTTTGATTGTTTAAATTGTGAATGTTGGGAACAGTTTTATATTTTTTGTTTAAACTTACATAAAATTGAAATGCAATGATTCATTTATGACTTTGCACCTTTATACGATTTTAACATGCCATTCAATTCAAATTCTCAAACAAATGAAATATGTCAGCGTTTTGTCTAAAGATTATTTTTTGGCCTTTACCGCCTTTAATTTTTGACGGGACAGTTAGGTGAGAAAGGGGAGACATGCAAAATCATCACAGGTCAGATTCAAACCATCAACCTCTGCATTGAGACATAAACCTCTCAGTACATGTGAGCTCATTCTACCACTGATCCAACCTGGCCACAAAACATGTCACTGTTAAGAGCAGTGTACAGCTGCTCACCACTCTAGTGTGATGTCACACACTCTGAACAACACTAAAACTGTAGTCTAGTACAGTATCAAGTCCCATTTACTAACCAGTATAAAAGTACTGCACAGTTTGAAAATGAATGAATTTCACAGTTTCAGCCTCAAGGTTTATACAGGTCATTATAAGTGTCAAAAACATGACAACTCTTTCACATCAATAATGATTATTTTTTCACACTTTATCAGACATATAAAACAGCAGAGAAATAAAAGGAAAGCCCCTCTGTTGGATGGTGTACAGTTTAAATCTTTGAGTGCAACAACAATGATTTGAATTTCCCACTAGAAACCCTGGCAACAAGGTTGCATATTGTGTTGGTGGCAGCAGTTACACTCTTGCCTAGGATGGGATAAAAACAAAAAAAATAACACTACAACAATCAGAGGTGCGTGACAGGCAGTGAAAAAGATTTTCATCCCTGAATATTCCTACAGGAGCGCACAACATTTAAATATAAATAAACAGACAAATTAGACAGAGAGACATTTAAAAACTACAAACATGAAGGGAAAAGTGTTCCAGCACATCCACTTAAACTCCACTTCAAGTCCTCTGAGTTCAGACAGAAACATGTGGTCATTCTAAACGTAGAGAGGAACAGTTTGTCGGAGGAAAGAGAACTCTGTTATAACAGTCTCGCAAACCAAGGTAGAACGTTTGAACTGATAGAAATGAACGACTTCACAGTCGAGCAGGAACTCCGTCTC
Organism: Percina caprodes; assembly: GCA_013375575.1. Lineage (NCBI taxonomy): Eukaryota > Metazoa > Chordata > Actinopteri > Perciformes > Percidae > Percina > Percina caprodes. The sequence goes on along the minus strand of JABXJD010000004.1, from coordinate 3,185,539 downwards.
TAAGCTTTGTCCTCCAGAAGTTTGGACGGTGGGAGCGCTTCCTGCTGTACATCCACAGCACTGCTGTCTGATTCCTGCTCAGTGGGGTGGCCGTCATCCTGTCAACACACCAGAAACCAATACACATATGAATATAATCAATATGACTTTACTTATTTAAAACTGAAAAAGTACCAAGTTTTAAATTATACTGCATACACTGTGAATATATATTACATATACAGTATATATCGTTGTCCCCTAATTCTTACAAACACAAAAACACATTTCTTGAGCTGCAACACGGAGACAACCAATAGGTAATAGGATTGATACACAAATGTACACACAATGTAAAACAGATCCTATGAAACCAGGTAATGTTATCATAAAACCCCTTGATTTACAGAAGCACAATAATGAATACAGTTCCATTTTAAAATCTACTCTTAACTTTCTGTTGGATGAATTGTTTTGTATTAAGCATCCATAACACATGTAAAACCCATTGAGTTAGCTCTGCTCTAAGATGTCTGCCAGCGCCCATAAGACTCCTCCGCTCAATGTGTTTGTGAGCAGGAGGGCCAGGTCTTGGAAAGACGGTCAGAGGTGGAAACGTATCCGGACCAGAAACTGTTTAACCACCCTGGGAAGCATGACCTTAGAGAAAGTGTTGTCATCTGTGAAAAAGGTGCTCTTTGTGTGTCAGATTTTAGTTATCCAATGAGAGCTAGAGACATAGATGGTCCGCCTTCTCACAGTCATAAACATTTAACGTGACATTCACACACATCTATATTTTAGACAGCAGTACGGGCTTTGTGCCTGAGGAGGTGTGCTCTAAAATGCTGGGTTGGTTCATATCAAATCCTTCAGGCTTGTTAGTCAGTGTGTAAATAATGTTTTGTATTTTGCTGTATTTAAAGACAAACAAAATTATGAGCATGTTTGAAAAGACCTTGTTTTTGCTGACCTAAGAATTTTGTTTTCAGTCGACATTGAATTCTATGCAGCAGTTCGTTGGCACTTTTGTCACTTGGAGGCTCATAGCACCAAATGTGTAACAAATGTGTGTCTAGATTGTGTGAAATAGCACGGTATTTTCCTGATTTGATGTAAAATTCAGTATGCAGAGTTTAAGCTGTTATGAGAAGTTTACAGCTGCTCTCCAATCTTATCTAGTGGAGTGTCACACACTCTGAACATTCTGTCCCAGGCACATAACGAAAACATCTGAGAAGGATTGAAAATGGCATTAAAAACTTAAACTGTAAATTCATATAAAGTATGACCGATATGGAAAGGCCGAGTGGGGTAGAGCACTGCCTATTGTATGTTCAGCCGGATCATGTTTGCAGAACCTTTTGGTCTTGATCAGTGATGTTTTTTAACCAGGCAGAGATGTTCCTTGATGATGCAGGAGTAGAAATGCGTCACTATTTGAGGGAATGCCTGGATTTTCTTTAGGGATCTGAGGTGAAACAGTCTCTGCCTTGCCTTTCCCTCCACCGCCCAAGTCAGACCCTCACTGCTGTAGAAACCAAAGTACTCAAAGCTGTACACCCTCTCTACAAGGACCCGTTGCTATTTTAGGGGGGAGAAGTTCCTTCTCTGTTTCTTCCCAAATTCCACTATCATCTTCTTAGTCTCTCTGACATTCATGAGGATGCTGCTGACCTGATACCAGTGGGGAAGGTCCTCTACTTCTTTCAGATAGGCCTTGTTATTGTTATCTGCAATCAGGACCACCACAGCTGTGTCACAAGCATATTTGATCAAGGTGTTGGAGTTGTCGTGAGTACACCAGGGGGCTCAAAAAACGATGTTAAGGATACGGGTACCTGTCAGGAACTCAAGGACCCACATGCACAGTGAGGTGTTTAACCTTAGGTCCTTGAGATTTGTGATGAACCTAGAAAGAACTGTGCTGTTAAACGCTGAACTGTAGTCAATGAAAAGCAATCTCACAAATGTCCTTTCTTTTCCAGGTGAGATAGGCCGTTGATCGGTTGGGATGGTAGGAAAACTGTAATGGTACCACTGTGCTGCGTAGTGAGGAGGAAATGTGATCCTTGACCAACTGTTCAAAGCATTTCATCACTACAGAGGTGAGTGCCACTGGGTGGTAGTCATTCAGGCAGACTGGTCTTGTTTTTTTGGCACAGGAATGGACTTCTTGATCCATGTGGGTTTGACAGACTGAGCCAGTGACTTTCTACTTCTACGCCACTACATTAATCTGACAGCTATAATTACTAGTTACTTTAGAAATTAAGATTTTTGCACACAAAACACATGCAATTTACAAAATGAAACTACCCAACATATACAGGCTTATAAATTAAGCTGAAATAATTAAACACCTAGTTTCATAGCTTCATAGATTCTATCAGCACCTGTTTAAATGTACACAATAGAAGTACACCATGATGTATTAATTACCTTCTTGACCAAACTTTATTATTCTGAGTAAAATTGAAAACAACTTTTTCATCCAGTAGTGTATGATTAGGATACAAGGTAGTTAATGTAATTCAAAAATAAAACAGATATGATTTAGCAGCATTCGGAATTGTTCACAAGCCTAAATGATGTAGGCTTGAATGTAAAGTGCTCATATTAAGCTCATTTTCAGGATCATAATTGTATTTAAAGGTTGTACCAGAATAGGTTTACATGGTTTAATTTTCAAAAAACAAAGTTTTGTTGTACTGCACATTGTTGCAGCTCCTCTTTTCACCCTGTGTGTTGAGCTCTGTTTTAGCTACAGAGTGAGGCATCTCACTTCTGTTCCATCTTTGTTGGGAGTCGCACATGCGCAGTAGCTAGGTAAGGAATACCAATCAAAAGTACAGTATGAGGGCGTGCCACGCTAGCAGCTAGGCGAGCATTATAACGTGTTACAAAGTGACGCACGTTCGTCACAGAAGTAAAGAGTGGACTACAATAGAGCAAAAGTCTCTTTGGGGTGGACTTTGGCCTTTTTCACTTTGTAAACCTAGAACGTGCACAAAAAAAGATATAAAAAACTAGGAAAAAGCCAAACAGCATAATATGAACACTTTAACGTTAACACATATTAGTGTGCTAATGATACATTTTGGGAAATCAAATCAAAATGGTAACATTGTTATATAAACACAGCAACACAAAAGATGAAGTCTACAACAATTTAAATTTGTATGTATTGATTTACAGATTATCTACATTGACTCCATTTATGCAGATTTTCATAAACTGATCACATGACCTGCAAAACTAAAATTACTTTATTCATAAAGTAGCAGCTGGAGATATACAGTACAGTATATCAAGTCACAATAACTCTGGTTACTGGTTTATGCTGAATCAGGTTTACACATACAATTTGGGATTCGGTTTGATATGATAAATATAAAAGAGCTTATATTTAATAATAATTTCTTCATAGATTTTCTTTCAGCAGATAATCACAATCATGTAATTATTTTTTCCATCAATACCTCAAAGGCATAAACAGAAGACTAAGTTATTTGGCATGAAAAAGCGTAGCACTGGTCCATATATTAAGGCAAAGTTTACACAGGTCAATAGGATAGAGCCAAAAACATGGCAACTATTTCACATCAATAATGATTCTTGTCATTATTTAATTGATTTCTTGTCATACTGGACCAGAAACATAAAAAAAGCACAGAAATAAAAATGAATGTCCTTCTGTTGGCTGATGTACAGTTTAAATCTTTGAGTGCCGCAATAACGAGTATATTTACATGCACACCAATATTCCACTATCATTCTGAATTTGAAAAAGGTCATGTAAACAGCATATTCAGGTTGAATATTCTAAATATGGCCCTTTTCCAAATATAGCATTTTCCGATTAAGACATATTCCGGTATCAATCAGGTTTTAGAGCAATTCTTTGGACAGTTTTTAACTGCAGTTTGAGACCGCTTGCCTGTTTGCGGTTTACGGTCAGCTCTGTGCGTTGCTATGGTTGCTGTACTCAATCCAACAGTTTGCAAGGCTTTAGACACAATAGGAAGGAGAAAAACAACTACTTATAAACATTATCAACGACTTGGATATCAAACCGTATTTCAGATATGTGCAAACATCGCTACAACAACCTTTTCAAGAAGCTGTTGAAGGAATAAAAGAGGGAGGCTTCTTTGGCACAGTCCAGGAAACTAGCAGGAAAACTGTGTTTTTTTTTCTTTTTTCAATTGCATTTTGGACAGCTACATGTAAACGGGAATGTTAACTTTCATTAGCCATGTAAATAGCTTAGTCAGAACATCGTCTTTTTTGGAATAAGGGCGAAAAACGGAATATTATGTGCATGTAAACATAGTCAATGTAAGTTTCACACTTCAAACCTTCCCAATAACAGGAAGTTGCATGTAGGTGCCTTGCTGCAGGTTGTGTTAATGGCAGCAGTTGAACTCTTGCCTAAAATGTGATAAAAAAAACAAAAACACAACCATCAGCGGTATTAGCGCGACAGGCAGTGAAACAGATTTCCGTCCCTGAATGTTCCTACAGGAGTGCACATCATTTAGATAAATAAACAGACAAATTGGACAAAGACACATTAAAAACAGTAAACATGAAGGGAAAAGTGTTCCAGCACTTCCACTTAAACTCCACTTCAAGTCCTCTGAGTTCAGGAAAGAGAACTCTGTTATAACAGTCTTGCAAAACAAGGTGGAACGTTTGAACTGATAGAAATGAACGACTTCACAGTCGAGCAGGAACTCCGTCTCTAAGCTTTGTCCTCCAGAAGTTTGGACGGTGGGAGCGCTTCCTGCTGTACATCCACAGCACTGCTGTCTGATTCCTGCTCAGTGGGGTGGCCGTCATCCTGTCAACACACCAGAAACCAATACACATGTGAATATAATCAATATGACTTTACTTTATGTAATTACTGAGCCAGTATAAAACTGACACACGCATACCAAATGTGGTGTAATATAGCCATGTAACAAGCAATAAATCTAAAGGCACGGCAGCTTTATTTGTATAGCACATTTCAGCACCAGGGCAATTCAAAGTGCTTTACACAAAAACAGTTAAAAACAGATAAAACAAGAATAAAAGTTACAGTGCAGTATAAGAAATTAAACAAAGAAATTAACAGTCATTTAAAGAAAGGCAATATCAAAAAGAAAGGTCTTCAGCTTTGATTTAAAAGAACTGAGACTAGCAGCGGATCTGCCGTTTTCTGGAAGTTTGTTCCAGATATGAGGATCATAGAAACTGAACGCTACTTCCTCCTGTTTAGTTCTGACTCTGGGGACAGAAAGCAGACCTGTCCCAGATGATCTGCGAAGTCTGGGTGGTTCATAGTGTAGTAGCAGATCAGAAATGTATTTAAACAGTTTAGTGATTTAGTGAAGATTTGATCTTAACTTGTGCGTACAAAAATTGTAATTTTTTTGGGGCATTAATCAATACTCTCATACTCTCGCTTGTTCTTAAGTAAGATCAACATTTAAGAGTGCCCTAGACCACATGTAAGACAATACGCATGAAAGCCAACTTGCATTTTGTGCTGTGAAATATTAATAATGACAAAAATGCAATTTGCTTAATAAACACAAAAGAAGAAAATGGTTATTTATCCCTTCAATAAACTTAAAAGGTTAACACAAGATGTTTAGGTAGAAGCCTAAATGACAAGAACATTAGACCAATATGCCTGAAGTGCCCTTCCTCAGTGGTGGAGCGCACTGTCGATATACAGAAAGGCCAGTGGCAAGCTTTTTTTTTTTTTTTATTTACATACCTGAAAAAGAGTGCAAAATAACCATTGCCTGCTGTGTTGTGCACACTACACACCATGGTGTGCCACCACATGAAGACATGGAGGGTGATAGCTTGCTGAGACCGGACCACAGGTATAGTAAAAAGAATTACCTCCTATGCCCTTTACTAACAACTTTTCCTTAACTCCAAGGGTAAACGTCATAAGGTTAAGGTAAGATGTGAAGGAGAATTCAAAAGGAATTAGGAAATGTCAACCGCGGTGCCAGGAGAATGTGACTGCCTTTACACTCGGCTAAGTAATTATATGACAGATGTTACTGCCGTGGGTCTGCAGGTGAAACTACAGTGTTCCGTAGCTGGACTAAAGAAAGCGCATCTGATACCTCACCCTGTGCATTCTAACTGCGTTGTTCCATGCAAGCTCTAGAAAGTGTGACAACCTGGTGGAAAATATTACTTCATCACCTTTTTATTTTCCATCTTATTCTGCATTAATTATGTTGTTTCATGTGAAGCACCGGTGCATGAAATTTCGTTATTGTGTTATCGTTTCTTGTGTGAAAGGTGTTGTGCAAATAAAGTTTATTATTATTATTACTACTGGTTGCTCATGCATGCTCACTCCCCTGTCCCCTCATATTTATCCACATTAATCCCAATTATTAGGATTGTATGAAAATAATTATAAAATTTATACAAGATAAACTTATGCAAGATGAACAAATCTACTGTACATATTATATGTTCTAAGGGTTAGATGGTTGCGGGTGGGTGACAGAAATACATCATTAATGCAGACAAATTCCTCAAAACTATAAACAAAGCAAAGCAGAGTCAGCTGCTTATAGAACAAAGTGGAAATGATCCAGGAAGCAGAATGGCTGTTGAATCTTGTGTGTGGCTGACTTACTCTGTGCTTGAGGTAGGACAGGTAGGTGTCCCATCCTATGGTGACAAAGTTGATGTACAAAACGCGAATTTGGGCGAGATGAAGTAGAAGTTGATCATCTGAGCGGGAGGCCAAACACAGCAGTCCGCCTGCAGAATAACACAGAATGCGCATAAACAAAACTAGACTGACAAAGAAGCACTGCCAAGACCGCCATGTTTAGTTTAAGTTAAAGTTGCAGATGCAAAACAAGCTGTCATATTAACTTCTTATCTCTGGTTAAGAACAAAGATGAACTTTGATTGACTGAATAACAATTATTGCTGTAAAACGATTAAAATATTTAATCGCGATTAATTGCATGTCATTGTTAACTCCCTTGATTTCTTTTTGTCCCATTATTTTTTCTCATTTTATTGTTCTAATCAACATGGAAAAGTGAATCGACTTGCTAGAATTTACATCAGCCATGTGATTGGCCATCAAGTGGTATTTTAGACTACGCGGATAGCTCAGTTCAACAAAACACACAGATCACTTTGGTCTTGTCAGTGGAACCATTTGGCAACTTTTAAAGAGTAAACTTTTTTTACATTTAGAATCTTATTGGCATCTATTTCGTCGTCTCGTGCTTGCCATAACGTCACTACTCTTAGGCCGGCTTGTAAGCCCAAAGGAATATGTGCGGCGTGCTTGTTTTGTTTCCGGTCTAGTTAGATCCAGTGTGTTGTTGTAGTTGTTCTAACGTTACTAGTTGTTGCAACAGCATGTGAAAAAAACTACAAAGTTTGCTAAGCTAAAAAGAGCGTTAATCTCACACAAAAAAATTGACAACGAAAATTGGTTTGCGTTAACTGGCAGCACTACTAACAGTGTGAGTACATTAGTACCAATCTGCTGCTCCAGATCTACAGGTGAGACCCTGACATGTGTACTTGCCTTATAAAACTCTAAGAACTTGTCTTTGAACTCCTTCCATCCTTCGGATAAAGTGTGTCCCTCCAAGAGACCCATACCTGCAATAAACAGTTGTTTTGTCAGATATGCGTCAGCGCCATGCTTCATCAAAACCAACTTCAGCTATGGTCAGACGCTAGCTTGGTGTAAATATATCAAAGCAGTTTCTTAACAAGTACCAGACCCAACGGGTATGCCAAATTTTACCACAATTTCACCGCACTTGTCCCCGCCACTCCTGAGTAAGACTGATAAAAAAGCCCATAATGAATGTTGCAACTACAGACCACATGGTGGCGATAATGCATATCTAAGCCAGGACTTTTGCCTTTGGTTACATTAGGCTCTTCTAGATGACCCAGGTTGCACAGAATCGGCGCCCAGTGCAGCACCGCTAATTAGCAATAGTTAAACTAGTAACGCTCCTGCCCAGCACTGCTTGCAATACAAGTTGGATTTTGTGCCATAGAGCCGTTGGCACAGGTTGTAAAAGTCAGCTAATTTTAATTTGCCAGAAGGTGACATAGCAACATAAGCCGGTTTACCGTCTGGCATACAACTAAACCAGTTTGGCCTCGAACATGGGACCAGAACAATCCGGAAATCTGCCCTTATATGGAACTCTTATAAAATATGACTGACATTCACAAACAAAACTTCAGTCAGATCCAAACTGTTTAACACAGACAACCTTTGAACTCTCTCCACCTCGGATTCTGACACACATTGCTTTCGGTCTTACGTCATTCATGTCTTTAAGATAGGCTGCTTAGTATTAATAAACTGAAATCCTTTTTACCTAAAAAATACCACATCCCCAAAAACGGTGAGGCGACCAGCTGGTCCACCAGAACCTTCTTGCCAATAGTTTTCAGAGCTTTGCCCACAAACACTTTGTCCAGCCAGATGTACCAGTATTGCAGCATTGGAGCCATGGAGCATCCCACCGTAAACATTTGGCCTTTAGGGGGGAGAGAGTCAAGAGGGAAAAGAATGGATTAATGGCAATGAGTCATTGACACATTGGAAAAATATTCTCCTAAAAAAACATGTTATATTCTTACTAAGAGATGGAGATTTGAGTGTACTGGTTGAGGGGGCTCTGCTTTTCTCTCTTTCTCACCTGTCCTCCTCCAGTCCCGAACTCTGTCTGGTTTCCTCAAGTTCTCCCGGGTCTGCTGCACAATATCGCCCACAGCCAATAATACTCCTCCACTCAGGGTGTTTGTGAGCAGCAGGGTCCGTCCCTGGAAAAGCGGCCGCCAATTGAAACTTATTCGCGCCATAAACTCTTTACCCACCCGGGGAAGCATGATCGCAGACAGAGTGTTGTCATCTGCGGGAGAAGAACTGTCTCTCTCTGTGTAAAGAGTAACCAGCTGGAAAAACCTGTGTGTCAAAACAAAGTATCAGCTCAGGACCTTCATCGGGATCATCTACCAAATGATGATGCACCTTCGACACAGAAGGTTCGATCAAAACAAAAGTACACAACAAAATAAAACATCTCATCACAAAATAACATCACAAAAAATAATACAATTTGCAATGTGGGTTATTTAAACCTACTTATAGTTATCAAATAATCATAACAACAGTGGAAAAACTGATGCTAAAAATCTTCATTCATTCATCCTGGATTATAAACTCTTTAAACTGTAAATCTAAAAAAGTTCTTTTAGTTTCCTTAGGAACTTAATATTGTTTTCAAATTTATATTAACCTGATCATTACCAATTAATGAACATCAAATGTCAGTCTAACATCATTCGGTGTCTTAGGACCATAAACTGTATATTAACATTAACAGTCTATGCTTAGAACTGGAGCTCCTGTGTTCACTGAGCCTTTCTTTTAGTAAATATACTTTAATTTGTTGCATGGACTGCTTATAATGTAAATTACTGTCTTTGTTTTACAGATCAGATCAGAGACAGATCATCTAGTCTTGCCTGTAACTGGATGGATAAAGCCATTTTGGTAGCTGAAATCTGCAGATGATGACACGACATAAACTGTTGAAACAGACCTGACCTTTGAACCTTAATTAAGGTGCTCAGTGCTAACTGTGAGGCTAACCACTCGACTACCTTAACTATAACGTTACTAGTCGGAAACAAACGTCCATTTACTGTACCATTTTGTATCTGATAACTTTTCAACACCAGCGCTGACAATGACCTTATCGTGTATAAAATGATACATTTCATTTTACAATGATTGATCTACACTTGAACGCCACATGCATGTATACCGATAAGAGTCGACTTTGAGCCGGGGTTGTGTCGTACATTTAATTTCCCCGTATTATGCGTTTGCCCTAACCCGAATAACAGGACTTAACATGACCCCAACCACCTATGTGCTTCACCTTATACACTACCTTACCTGAACCTCTGCCCAACAACAACAGAATAGAAACATTACGGAAGACCAGAGATTGCCTACCGCTTTTTCTTCTTCCTTATTTAATGGCGGGCTACAAACCAACTTTTCGGTGTATGCCGCCACCTACTGTATCGGAGAATGCAACAACATTACCATTAAATTCACTTTCTAATGTAAGACAAAAATAATAATTAAATTAAAAAAAATATGTTTCATATTGTTTCATGTACAAATTGAAATTATGACATTTTCATCTCAGTTTGGTTTTCTCTTATTTCTAATATCCCCTTGATATGCCATTCCTTCCCTATTTCTACCACTTTGTCTTTTAATCTTTCTCTTTCTACATCAACATTTTTACCTAATTTACACATGTTCTACTGTTCCCTACTTTCACATACTTCACTTTTTTTCTGATTCTGCCTTTTTAAATAAGAACAATGTATTTTTTAACCCTGTGTGCCATAACCTCTACCAACCTCACAGAACTATTTGTGAAGCCATACTTCTCTGAGGTTGCAAACAACGATTTGGTACATTTGATTTATTTTTAACCACTGTATTAGGCCTACTATAGTAGGCTATTCTTAATATATAAATATGTTTTTGCAGTAGGCTAATATGTTTTACATAAGACCAGTGTCTGATAATAGGTGGAAACAGCAGCAGGTTTGACCTCCTGATGAATAATTTAGTGTATCCGGCAGAGCTATATATCAATAACAAATGACAGGTTGAGTAAAGGTTGCGTATTTAAGGCGGAATGTTTCAAGACAGTTGTTACATCGTGGCTTTGGATTCGTCAGACGCGCTGTCAATCTTCCCCACTTCCTTCAAGATCCCACCCACCTGTCATTCATTTGACGTTTTTGGCTTCGTAAAGATGGCGGATTTACAGAAAGACCAGACGTTTATTTTTCTTTCAAATTAAAATCGCTTGCGATCAGGTCATGGATGTGCCTGTAGGACTTCAGTTAGAGAACACAACCCCATTATACTAGCTGATGCCTGGAGTGAGCGTCGATTGGGCCCATGGTTTGGCTCATTGACTGTAAAATTAATGGACAGAGCATGTGTGATGTCACCCATTGGTTTGTGGAGCTCTGCTATGAGCGAGGGGGTAATATAAGCCCATAGACAGTTAAAGAAATGGACCAACAGATCCCGCTGTTCTGGACGGAGACCAGTGAAGGAAAATAGAAGCACTTTTCGGAACCTAAAGGAAATGTGCTTCTATTTTCCTTCACTGGTCTCCGTCCAGAACAACGGGATCTGTTGCTCCACTTCTTTAACTGTCTATGGTTGCATCATCAGTGACCTGTCCTGGATTTTAGACGAGAGGGAGGAGCCCAATTACACCCTACATTACGTTACACAATATCACTGGCAATCACGCTCTAAAACACCCCCTGCTTTATCGCCGATTTTAAAATCAATAACACCATAATTAAAAAAATGAACATCATTCTGTATTGCAGAATCAATCAATCAATCAATCAATCAATCAATCAATCAATCAATCAATCAATCAATCAAAGTTTATTTCTATAGCACATTTCATACAAGTTAATTTAACACAATGTGCTTTGAACAGAAGCAACATAAAATAATTCATAGCGACATAAAATAATACTTAAAACTATAGTGATTGAGACCATAAACTCATGAAAATGTTAACTGAGGTAAATCAAGTGAGAAGTGGGTCACCTTCTTATAGACTTCTACAGAAACCAACCTCCTTTTGCAAATGCACATGTTGCTCCCTGCTGGAATTCAGATAGAAAGCAGGTTTAAGCACTTCGCAGCACTTCGCAGAACCGGATACACTGTTTATTAATTTTACAGTCAATGGTTGGACCTGAAAACTACAAATGGTAACTGGTGGTGTGCGTTAGTAATAAGGGAGTTTACCAGACATCTGTAGCCCGCTGCTTATCTCTGTAGCGGTTTGAAGGTACATTAGCCACTGTAGATCATTTGGTTAAACGATTATGCAGTTTGTTTGTTATGAGCCACCTTACCGTGTTGACTTATCCAATCAGAATGCCCGGTGGCCCAGTTCACTTTTAAACTTGTTCTGTATCGCCACTCGGTTGTCTAACGTTTGGATGAAATGCTGTCATTTAGATTCAGTGTGATGATTGACTCATACGAACCCATACAAATGTTATACAGCCGCTACCAACACAACACACCCTTCCCTCCCATAGATAAGCCTATCCAAAGCAATTAGCGTGATATACAGGGGGATGGGAGTCCCTAATAATCCCCAATAATCAAAACCTATTCATCATCATCAAAAAAAACTGTTATAATTTCCTTTAGGCTACATATATAAACACATTTGCACCATAAATTGAGGGAGAAAAGGCATTACGTGTTGCTGAAAAATTCACCAGAATGCAGAAAATTAAGTTTCAATTTTGCTCAAAAGTGGATATCCCAATTCCTCCGATGTTGACCCCAAAATTACGCCCTTGAGCCTATCTTTCAATTGTATATAAATAATTAAATATGCTAGACCTATTATTATTGTTAAGTTTTAAATCGTGTGGCCCTCACCCCGGTAATCATGAAGTGCTTCAAGAGACTACTGTGGATTACAGCTCCGCTTTCAACACAATCACCCCAGACATTCTCATCACCAAACTGGTCACTCTCGGCCTCCCCCCTCTCACATATGCCTGGATAAAGGACCTTCTTACCAATCGGCCCCACGTGGTGAGACTGGGCCCCCACCTCTCCTCCATTTGCATGTTGAGTACCAGATCTCCACAGGGCTGTGTGCTGAGCCCCCTCCTGTACTGCCTCTACACCCACGACTGCAGTCCAGCCCGCAGCAACAACCTCATCATCAAGTTTGCTGACGACACCAAAGTGGTTGGACTCATCTCAAAGGGAGACAAGGCAGCCTACAGAGAGGAGGTCCTGAACTTGGCAGCTCGGTGTTTGGGGAAAAACCTGGCTCTGAACACCAAGAAAACCAAGGAGATCATCGTCAACTTCAGGAAGAACAGCACCGACCCAGCCCCCCTGTACATCAACGGCGAGTTCCGGTTTTGCGGCGTCCTCATCTCCGCTGACATCTCCTGGACAGACAACACCACAGCGGTCATCAAGAAGGCCCAGCAGCAACTACACTTCCTGAGGGTCCTCAGGAAGTAGAACCTGGACTCCAACCTGCTGCTGACCTTCTACCGCTTGTCCATCAAGAGCCTGCTGAACTATTGCATCACAGTATGGTACGGCAGCTGCACCGTGGCAGACAGGGAGAGGCTGCAGAGGGTTGTAAGGTCAGCACAAAAGATCATTGGCTGCCCTCTCCCCTCCCTGACCAGATGGACAGATGGTCCCTGATGGACATCTACACCTCCCGCTGCCTCAGCAGAGCAGAGAACATGATCAAGGACAGCTCCCACCCCGGCTCTGATCTGTTTGACCTGTTGCCCTCAGGTAGTTGCTGCAGGTGCATCAGAGCACAGACTAACAGACTCAAGAAGAGTTTCTTTCCAAAAGCCATAACCACCCTGAACTCACACATACACTGACTGCACTCCACAGCCTACCCCCGGCCCCGGCTTCAGTTTCATTGCACAGGTATTGCACTTGTGTATAATGACAATAAAGGCATTCTATTCTATTCTATTTTATTCTATTCTAATAATGCTGATTTATTGTAATTTTTTCACACCATTTTTTGAAAATGACATCAAATTAAAATGTAATTATCTTCTGCATGTTTTGCTTTTAGTGAATAGAATCAAAGCAGTCTGCTTTTCCTCTGTTTTTTTACAGAATTATTATTACAATTATTGGTCAAGTAAGTTGTATTTATTTATTTGCTTTGCAGCATATCACAAAGCAACACCGCAATTGAAATAATACTTTTAAAAAGGTGAATTGGGATTTTCCTTTTTTCTTTAAATCACCTTTTCTTTTCAACTTTAGAATTGTCGCAAATATTTTGAGCTATTTAAAATAGACACAGCCCTTTTTTAACGGCTTTTATTCCGGAAAATCGTTGCCGGATGTAGTGTCACACAGCCTTTCTAACTTGACAGTGGTGGTGTTTCTGCGGGTGCTGGTGTGGTGGATAGCGGACGGATAGAAATCTATAAAGGTGGGATTTCTGTTTTATTACTCTATTGCATGAACATACACGTTATATTTAAATGTAGCACTGTATGTATTGTTAATGTGCGCTTCTGTTTGAATATTAAATACATAATGGGTAGCCTATGTCAAATTTAGGAACCTTTGACATAGACTATAAGATGCTTGCTTAGAACAGCTGTTTTCATTGTGAAAACCATAAAACCGTCGTAGGTGCATGAAATGCATATTTACTCGTGTAATCTGTGGGGATGGATGTGAGGGCTGCTACTGGTTTAGTGGAGCTCTGGTTGACTTCGGGCCTGTCCTGCAGAAAAAGGCGTTTCACTCCGTCCGACGGCTTAAATCAAGAAAATGGGTCTAAATGTGTTTGAGCAACAACAATAGAATACAATTCACAACACATAAAATACACGGAAAGAGCAAACGAGGCGAGAGTAATCCGACGTTAAATTTTGACACGCATACACAATCTATAATTGTAATGATTATTATCATAAAATAACCTAAGGTCATCACTGAATAACATATTGGTGCAAATATGGGGATAATGGTAGAAATATTGCTGGAATTTACATGAAACGTTGAACCATATGCAGGACTGATGTGTTCCTGTGATAGGGTGAATCATTTAGTCCTAAACCAATCGGATCTTAGTGCCTTCAAATGAATTGGCATGAATGTGTGTGCCTCCCATACTGCAACAGCACATTTCAGTAGGCTACAGAAGGAACAATATACGTAAGAATAAAAATTACAAAGAGTAATTACTTTTTTTTTCTTTCTTTTTTTCTAAAACTTAAACAAAAATGATATTGGGTGTGCCCAATGTATATACTGCACATGCACACAGGAGGAAAAGAATATATAATGTCTGAATGTTGATCTTACCTAAGAACAAGTGAGAGTATGAGAGTATTGATGGATGCAAAAGTTAAGATCAAATCAAGTTAATGCATTAGGGCCAATGTCGTTTTTATTGCTTGTCATATAACTATATTACACCACATTTGTTTCATAGTTTTACCCTAATGAAGGCTAACTTTATTAATGTTGTCAATAATATAGAAGAACAAGGAGGGAACGAGCCCCGAGCAAAAGACAGTGGCGGCCGAAAGGTTAGTGAAAAGAGCTTGTGACCGGGAGGTCGTCGTTAATTTTGCCTGCAGTGATTACAAACTTTCATGTGTTTGAAGAATCTAAATGTGAGACCAACTTCTTCTGCTGACAGTTAAATTACCGGTAGCAAGACTTGAAGGCAAGACTGACTCATCAGCTGTTTCTCCTGGGAAAACCCATGCATCCATGTTGCCTGTAACAAACACTCATACAGTTCCAACACAGGATCAGATTCATATGTTGGTCAATATATTTTTCATTACACTTCAGATAAATATCAGTCTGTCAGAATTATGAGTCTCCTTTGACCACAGCTGCATAAAAACAGACTCAAAGCTCAGAGTTGTTTCTATACGACATTTCATACCTGAAATAATTGTTTCAGTGAAGACTGTTGTTATCCGATGATGGTCTAAAGTTGCTTCAGAGGCTTTTACACAATCATAAGAAGAAGAAAAAAAAAATCTCTGAAAGTCAAACATGGTATTCCTGAATGGAAAATGTCGAAATATCAGCACAACATAGCTATTATCAGTTTGCAGCCCAAAACTTTCATTTTAATTTGAATTGTCCTTAAAAAGCTATATTAAAACATACTATATTATATTAATAAGTGGATATTAACTAAACAAAGCCTTAATACATTGACAAAGTGCAGGGAGAAGGTTTCAACTTCAGCGACAAGCTTTACATTTTTGATTAATATGTTTTTTTCAATTGAAAAAAATAGATATGTGTAAAACAGGGAAGACAATTCAAATAAAAAGCTAATATTTAAAAAGTAAAAACCAGTTTACAAACAGATACATTCAAAACATCCTGGATTCACCTGCAGACTCTAGCATCAATAAACCATCTCATGCATGCTGGCTCTCCCCCCCATCTCTGCTTTCTGTTTGCTGTGGACAGAAAAAATAGAAAGAAGAAGATATGCTATTTTTAGCTTCCCTTCCTCTCATCTGCATCCCCCAGCTTCCTAGAAAAGGAGGCACGTGATTGGAGGAAAAGGGGGAAAATGCTGTCCCAGGCAGCCATGAGCAGGACAGCAGCTGCATAAAAGCACTGCATCTTCTCTGTTTTAGTACACTATAAGTTATTGTTTCACACACCAATATGATGTGTGAAACATAGGGATGTGGTGATAAATGATAAGTCAGGTAAACCGTTGGTATGTTAAACCTCAACTAGACATCAGAGTTATTTTAATGTCAATTATTTTGACCAGTTGGTGTTTCAGCCATGTCCTGTTTGCTTTTAGCATCAAAACCACTGAATACTTGTCATTTATTTAGATGAAGAACAGCACAGCCATCAGTGAGAAAAAAATCATCTTACAAGAGTTTTACCATGACAACCCTAACATACTGTATGTTGAAAGATATTCTGAATTTGAATCATGCTTTAGTCAATCTAGTGGTAGATAAATATTTGATTCATCATGATTGTTTCTCTAATTTAGTTCAGATTTCATTTCCTATAGTATGAGTTTTATGGGTTTGGATGGTGGAAAGAACCATGAACCTTTTTGTTTTCATTATATACTTAAGTGCAGTATTTGAGTAAATGTTCATACTGTGAAACTCCAGTATGACTTTGCTCTCTGAGTGGGGCTGAAAACGCCTCTGTCAGTCATTTCAGCAGGTTCCTAAGTAGCTGTCTTGTAACAGGAAGGTGTTTGGGTGATCTGGGATCAGTCTGCAGGAAGCCAGCCGCTACTGATTAAATGAGCCTGACTAGCTGGCCTCAGCAGCACTTAGCTGTGGATCAATCCAGCTCCTGCAGAACGTCAATCTCTTTTAGGTGACAGGTTTAGAGGAGAGCTTGATGATGTCATTGTCCAGCAAAGAAGCTCACAACTCTTAGTCATGATTTAATTAGGATTAAAGAAAGACACACACACACACTTGGTGATAGAGGGTGGCACTAAGTTGTAACTACTGACAATGTGCTCTTGAGCAAAACAGAAAACGTACAGCTGCTTCAGTGGAGATGGATGTATGTGTAGCTGCAAGTTTACTGCATACTGTTTTTATAATTTCAGATCTTTGTATGTAAATAGATTTCTTTAAATCATAAGTCGTAACAAACCCATGTGTTACGGCAGCTCTCTCAGTTCAGCAGACCTGACTATAAACTTTGTTCAAAGGTGGTTAACTATCGAGGCCAATGAAAGCAGCAGGCTGAATTTCATTTGCATAATGATAATTTAATTACTTTGATATTAAGCACATAGGCCTGCGGTCTGTAAACGTCTGTATCAAATTAGTGTTTAGTATAGAAGCAATTTCTCTGCTCCACAGCTAATCTCTGAGACGCAGAGGAAAGGCTGCAGTAATCTCACCACACCGTCCCAAACAGACACTCAGCAGCCAACAAAAGTCTGTGATAGTGTTTGACAAGATCCAGACTTCCAGCTGTGGCTGCTGATTTTTAACCTCCTCTAATCACAGCTATTAATAACTGTTACATGCTTATGTTAAACTTCAAGGTATTTAAACCAACACTTTGGTTTAGAACAAACTCAATAAATCCACATTTTAGATACCTTACATTTTAAGAAAATATTAGGAAAAAGGCAAAGGGTTAGATCACGTTGTAGCACCTTGACACTCCTGAAGTGGTTAATAATATTCAGAGAGAAATATATTTTGTAGAGAAAAGTGCAGAAGTGGAAAGCTTTTGGGAAAAAGCAAGCAAAGATCATTTCCTAATGTGCTATACCTGCAACACCGCTGATTCAACTTAAAGAAACTCGTTGATATAAAGTAAATGTGCTGAAATATCTGCTGAGCTGAGTAGACACTTTGGTGCCACAGTAGCAGAGCAGATACATTTTTAATAAGGCTGGCCAATGATGAAATCTAACACCAAACCTTGACTGTGATCAAGTGTGATCTCTCGTCCAGTAGGTTTGCTTTGGTAGGAGCCAGAGAAACATTTTTAGATTTGTTTTGGTTCTCTGTGACAAATAGACGTCTTTGATATCTTAGTTACAAAGTTATAGCTAGGCAAAGCTTGAACTTTAGTTATTTCAACCAGCACCACATCTCAGCCTGAATGAACACCTATGGGAGCATTGTGTTAGGTAGAAGTCGGAGAGTATTTAATGATGTTCACAGACATGAATTTGTTCTGGCAGCTTGTTGTGGGAAGACACCACACCAAGACACTTTATGTTGTTCTTTTTTCTTTTAAAATGTCACCATTTGTATTTCTGTCAACTAAACTGGAGTTTCTGCAATTGAATATTTCTATAAGGTCTTTGATAAATAAGGTAAATCATCTCTTAAGTGAATGGAAATGTACGGTATTAACTCATTCTGGGTCTAATACTTTAGGGTAAGCCTCTATAACAAGCAAAACAGGGCATACAGTAAAAAAAGTCTTTTTATCTGGATCTCTTTTAGCTCAAAACCAGTCTTCTGATCATCTATATACAAATCAAAGTAAAAACCTTTTTTAGAAATACTATATTGGATGGCAGAATCTCTTGCGGGTTAGTTGATTCAGTGCGGATCTTCAGTTGTAAACATACTGTATGTCTCCTTCAACCTCTGTGTTTATTCTCATTTCCTGTAGTTGGTGTGGATTACAGTCTCACCCTGGGAACAACTGCAGTTCACGTCACTGCAGAGCACATTTTCAGTCATCTAATTAAACTTGATGGGTTGCCAATGAAGTTCAGCGTGATTAAAATGTTGAGTCAAGCTAATTGGAACTTGTTTAGAGACCCCTTTGATGAAAAGTATTGGAACTGTGAATTGCTGTACATTTCTGAGGTAGAGACAGATCAACATGAATATAAATAAAGTTTTCCTAAAAATATGAATGCACTGTGCTGAAAAAACAATGAAAACATCATGAAATATTGCCAATACTGATTGCACAGTTATGTTGAAACACCATGCCCATAATTTCAAGCATTTTTGGACTTAATTCTACAGTATATGGCATACATCACACTGAGTTTTTAATGACATTGAGGTACGCATACAGTACAGTATGTAACTTTAGAACAAAATTTAAGATTCAAGATTATATTTCTTTTCTCACAGCCTCTCTCTTCCGGTAACTTGGCAGTCAATGGGTTGTTTAAAAAAATATATTGATTAGTTTCCAGACAACAGAAAAGCTTTACTTGTGTTGTGTTGTTTTTTTAGCTGATGAATTACTACATTTATTTATAAAAGTCAAGCAGAAACACGTCTGGCAACCTCCCTTTAGTTCAAACTGTCTCAAGACCTGTGTAGGTTTTGAATGAGCAAACGTATTCAGAAAAATGAGTACATTTCTGCACTGTTGCTTGCTCTGGAGGGAACTACTAGAACTGTTGGGTCCTTGTAAATTCTGGAGAGTAGTCTAGACCTACTCTATCTGGTCTAGACCTACTCTATCTGTAAAGTGTCTTGAGATAACTCTTGTTATGAATTGATACTATAAATAAAATTGAATTGAATTGAATTGAACATTTTGTGTGTAATATACTGTGAACTATATTTAACTATATTTTGTCCTAATGTTATTTAACTTGCTTATTACTTTTTTAGAATGTGGTTAATTATTGATAAAAAAATAACAAGTTGATTTTAGTCCCATGCTCAATTTTAAATGTCATCTTTTGTATTCTGGATTAAAACTTGTTATATTTATGGTAAATCCAGTAGTGTTTTGAAGAATACGCAGGAGCTCAAGGCTGCAGATTTGTGAAGAGTTACTGACGTCACAGGCGGAGCACAACTTATCATCAACCAAATACAAATTGACAACCGTGATGCTGCGCTTTCAGATGTTCTCAAACTAGGAACCTAGTTCTGGTTTTATTATTCCTTTTCACTTCAGCTTTCTGTTTGAACCCCACTTACAGTTATGTTGCATGTAGCAGGTTTTGTGATGGCTTTAACGCCCATCAATAACCACCTCCTCCGCCATGTGTTGAGGAAGGGTCAGTGCTTTTTCATTATTTAACAAGTGTCTCTGTGTTCCTTCATGTAAACCGATAGGCCGGCGCTCTGAGGAGGGTGCAGTTGTTTTGTTTGTGCTTTATTCCCTGAGAGTTCTCGTGTTCCACTGCAGCTGAGTGGAGATAGCAGTCTAAATATAGAACAGGTTGCAGCGACTCTGACGCCTGTGGGCTCAAGTCAATGTGCTCTCAAGAGTCGAAAAGGTTTCCAGAATCCTTTTTGTCTTCGTAGCCCTGTATTCTTCTAGCCCACTGGTAGCTAGCGCGGTTGCATACCAGCAAATGTTGCAAATCTCAGTCATGTAGCAGATGGTTATTAAGTAAATAACCTATGCTTCTTGGCAGATGGTTGAATAGTCTCGGTCGACCGTGTCCGACCATTGCTGTTACTTTCTGAAATGTGACTGGCCAGCTGTGTGGAGGTGAGAAAGAAGTCAGGAACTTTTCTCACTTGCTGTTCTTTTCCTCTCTTGGAGAAGCATGTTTTACGTCTTGAGCCAGTTCAGGGTTTGAGACGCTAATGTGTTTGCATCTCATCCAGACAGTTAAAGGTACATTTGAGTGTTATTCTCTTTTTTTGTTGGTCATACTTACTGCAGTTGTTGCAGAGATTT
The DNA here is from genome assembly GCA_013375575.1 of Percina caprodes. NCBI lineage: Eukaryota > Metazoa > Chordata > Actinopteri > Perciformes > Percidae > Percina > Percina caprodes. Next base: position 3,164,766 of record JABXJD010000004.1, on the reverse strand, counting down.
TAGGATCTTTAAAATCTTTAAAATCTAAAACACTAAGTATTTGAGTCCAATGAGACCCAGAAAGTAGTTCCTAGGAAATTGTATGTAGCATATGTAGTGTATGACAGCTGCATTAAATAGCCAGATACATGTCTTGGCTAGCCTAGCTCTCCAGCTGACGTAAATACCTGCCATTGTAGATTGTGAGTGTGTAGGCCACAAAATCTAAAGTTACCACTGTCATATTATCACTTCTTATGGTGTCATTGTTGGTGTGGTCAAGCTACTTCTTTCCTAGACTGTAACTTTAGCTGTAAATGAGACTCCTGCCACAAGGGAGTCATCAACAATGTTTGTCAGACACAACCCTAAAATAATCCTCTTATGATGGTAATTGATGGTATTGACACAGAGCTATGGATGTTAATGTCCAGCTGGTGAATATCAGAATCAGTTAAAGGTGCTCTAAGCGATGTTTAGTGACATTACTTCTTGTTGACGTTAGAAGTATTTTCAAACCAAGCTGACCCCACCCTCCTCCTCATCCCGTCCCCTCCCTTCCGTGCTTCCTTGCACTAATCCCCACCCCCACCCCCAAATCCTTCTTGTCGGTGGAACACTGTTAGTGTATGCTTCGTGGTGCAGGTGGGCACAGTTTGTTTTTGTTGCCGTTTGTAGACCCTTGGCTGTCTACAGAGACCACGTTTTTTTTACAGTGTGTTCTGGGGACAGGCAACTTGTAGATAGTGAGGAGATGTTTGCTGTATGTGACAACAAATGTAGCCTAAAACACACCTGACATCGCTTAGAGCACCTTAAAGGATTTATTGCCAAGTAAGTAAAGACTTTGGTGGTTGGTGCATGCGCATACTGTACATAAACATATACAACATTAATATGAAATAAACAAACAATAATGTGTACAATATAACTGTTTAACAGGCTGTATGGATTAGTGCAGGAAGTTCAAAAATGTTGAGGGATGTGCAATACTTCAGGATATGTAGAATGTGCAGAGAACAGGTATATAGTCCAAGATTGTAGGATTAAGGGTCCTGACCCACCATGACTACCGTTGCGACCGTTGCCCAAGTTTGTGCTGTGTGTGCCATCCCGTCGCTGTACATCGGCCTTTGTCTTTGTTTTTTGGTCGATTTGGCGTAACAGAATCTTATTATACATGCACTATTATAGGAAAGCACACTGCCAGATGAGTGACATTTTTTGAGTAACCAATGTATGATGAAGGCATGTTGAGTGGGTCGAATTGGCAAGCTAATGTTAGCTAACTAGCCAGCAGCGGGCGGTTCGGGTTTGGTCCCTCTGCTCCCACCATAGGCAGAATTCTTTTCAGAGAGAACGGATGACAGCCCAGGAGATGGACTGTCTGGTTAGCCAACTCCTGGTGTTCGCTGTTTTCCCAGGATGGATTGAAGCAGAAGGACCATAGTTCGGCTGCTGATTTGAGCAAACGCTGTTTCATAGCAACATTTGTATCTGTTTCCCTTTTTGAATGACGAATAGATTACTGCCACCTGCTCATAAGGAGAATTATTTCCTTGCACAAATGTGCACAACGTACGTAATGTAGGCGGACTCATCCCCACCAGTAATGAAGACACTGACGGTGGTATTATCCGCGAACTTCTGAAGCTTGATGGACTAGTGAATGGAGGGGCAGCCGTTGGTGTGTAGGGAACACCAACAGCTGCACCTCGAGTCACCAGTATATCGTATCAAACTCCAAACTGACTTGTGTAGTGAATTATTCTTCACACATCCCCAGTTGATTGTGACTGATTGAGCCATTTTCCTCCAACCATTTCACCAAATTGAGAAAACTCAGATGGGTTTTCTGTTTTCCCCTGACATTGCAGTGTTGCTTTGATTAATTACCAAGAAGAAAATGTGCAATGTCTAAGTCTGTCAGAGATGCTGACAGAATCTCATCTTTTGTCTGAACACTCATTAAATGTGTTACCTTCTTCTATATGAAAAATCCCTCTGCTGTTTTTTTAAAGGATTCTTGGGTTTAATTGTATTAAAGTTTGTTTTTGCTTATGACTTTAATGGAGATGGTCATTATTGAAGATAGGGCGGAAGAGATCTGTCCATGGCAGCATCAGGAGGTGCAGATGTGCCTGGATGAAGGAACACTCTGCTGTATGTCTGGCTCCAGTTCTAATTCAGCAAGAGTCCCCTATCATCTTGCCAATCATTTTCTCAACTATTAGATTAATCATTTTGTTTATATGATTTTATGGAAAACATTTGTTATAATTTCCCACAGCACCCTGTATTCAATATATTTGACCAACAGTCCATAACCCAGATATATTCACTTTACTATCATTAATGGCACAGAGAAGAGCAGATGTTTTGGAGAAGCCCAAGACAAATTTCCAATAAGGTGGAAAATAAGGTCTAATCTAACTCTAATCTTAATGAAGCAGCAAATCTGCTGAGAGCTGAAACTGAAATCTTTTGTAAGTTTAATTTGAAAAATAATTACAAAATGATTAATTAATGATCAAACTTGTTGATTAATCAAGGCTAATTAACCAACTGTTGCACCTCCACTTTGCATTATTTTAGATTCTTAGATGTAGTTTTCCCTTAAGCTTCAGTTAACTTGCCTCAGCATTCCTATGGTCTTATTGAGTTATATACATACAGTATATATCTATTGTAGGCTCTCTTTGAGATTGGATCTTTGAATGCTCTATTGCTTATGATTTCTGCTAATACAATGGTTGTGTTTTTCCATATATCCTTACTGAGTTTTATACATGTACTGTATATACCTCAGATGTTTAGCATTGACTGCCAGTGTGGAATCTTATGGTGCCATCAACTTTATGAAAAATGTCATTATTTTTTTTTAAAGTATTGCCACCTGCAGCACTGATTTTGGAAGGGAAATGACACTGTGCATGCAGACTTGTCATGCACATACTGTAGCCATTCTGGGTTAATTTGTGTAGAACAATGTTGTAGAAATGCAATTCATTTGTTTTATATAAGTGATTTACATGGAGATTAAACATTACAATAATCATGTATGAGCAAGTGTCTTTTGTATTTTTGTTGGCATGGTGCACATTATGCACAGCTAAATCATTGTTATGCTCACTCAGGCATTATGCACAACTTTAACTGCACTAAATTCAACCCACTAAATGGGATGAATTATTTTGCTTTCTTGGCAGCAAACTCAGCAGTACGATCAATTTATATAATCATGTCAGTCTGTTATACCTGGGACCTCTACCTTTGAAGAAATAAAACAGATGTTTTTTTTACTGGATGGAAATTAGCTTTGAACTTATTATTATTATTATTATTATTATTATTATTATTATTATTATTAACTATTTTGGGTTAAAAGAAAAAACCTGCATTGTGAGGCCCATAAGTGGCATGAGTCCCTGTGCAGCTACATTTAGAGGTCACAGCGGCCATTTGATTAATGTTTTATGTGTACCCTTTGTCTCTGTCCACAGATGGCTTCAGCAACAGCAACGTACGGGCAGAAGGAGTCTTCAGACCAAAACTTTGACTATATGTTCAAGATCCTCATCATTGGGAACAGCAGTGTGGGCAAAACCTCCTTCTTGTTCCGCTATGCCGACGACTCGTTCACACCGGCCTTTGTCAGTACGGTGGGCATCGACTTCAAGGTGAAAACCATCTACAGGAATGACAAGAGGATCAAATTACAGATCTGGGTAAGACATCTGGACATGTGTTGAGTTGCTGGAGGAAAGTAAATCAAACTAAAATCTATAATTTGTTGTATGTATCCGGTGAATTGAAGTTGAATGAGTGAGTGCCATTAATTGATTTTCTTCACTGTCACAAGCTTGTAGCTTTCTTCACTTTCTTCACCAGCTTATCAAACCATCTCCTGCAGCTGGTCAACAGGGTTCCATGACTCTGCATTATTACATATGACCTTCGAGCCACGTTTTCCTGGCTTCCACCATGTTCCAGGTGCATTTGTCTGGATTTCTAAGATGAATCAGTTTGACATTAGATTTGCTGAAGTTGTCAAAGGTGTTCTGTAGTGTTATAGCTGCACAGTCAGAGCCTATACAGACACAAAGTGACTTATTTAATCCACAGGCATCAGTGTGCTTCAACTGAAGTGCCTGTTGGATGGCTGAATTTCTGAAACTCCCTCTACCTCACACATTTACACAACTGTCTCTTTTCATGTGAACAACCGAGTGCAACACTATAAATGACTTCCAGGAAGGATTGTATGGCATTTTAGAGCAGCTATAAAAACATTTGCATTTCGTAGTCGGACAACGTGTTGTACAAATTAGTCTGATATGAGCGTACCAGCGCCAACTCCACATCTGAATGTTGTTTCAAAAAGCAGGATTAGAAGGTGAGCTCAACACTCGTGAGAAAGATGTTGCTATTTTCTCCTAACCTAAATGTTAGTTACGTTTTTTAAATGATGTCTTATAATACAGCAACTAACATTTCATAAGATATTTCATAACAAGTTCAACAGTGCAGCAGAATCTGCCTTGTAGTGCAGTTTTAATTATGTAAACTATCCTCAGATCGCAGTAAACACACAAATTTGCACACCGTCCATACACTCTGCTGCTTGCTCATTAAGCTGACCCTTGGAGGAGTAGACTAGAAACAATAGAAGTAATGACACAGCTTGTAACATTGATTTTTTTTTTAACATTGACAGTTTTTTGAACATTGACAGTGGTTTTTGCATGTGTTGTATCTTAAGGGTTAAGCAGTAAACACAATCAAAGAGCAGGGTAAAGACAGGCTCTCTGTGTGTACATCATAAAATAATTTCCACCCATACTGCAGCAGACAGAGCTGTGATGGTGAGCAGAGCAGTGTGTGTGTGTGTGTGTGTGTGTGTGTGTGTGTGTGTGTGTTATATGTGTAGAGCTGTCTCTGTTGTCAGCCTTTGCCAGGTCTGGCCTCTGGCAAGGGAGACAGAATCGGCCAATCAGAGCACGAGAAATAGATGACTGGGTGCTGCTCTCCCCTCCCCCACTACTACTACACACACACACACACACACACACACACATTAACCCTCCCATCTCTCAGCAATTCTCTACTCAATCTATTCAAGTAATTATTTATTTCGGGATCATGGGCTCAGATGTCTACGTACAGTATATAAAAAAATAAGGCTACTGTATATTTAGGTTGTGTTGTTTTAGAAAACCTTTTTTGGGTTTTGGGTTTTGGGTCCATGTAGTGGCCAATTTACACTGTTTTCCTTGTAGTCTGCAATGTATCTTTGTTTTGACTTGTAATCCAATACATTAAATTAATGTACCTATGAGTCCAGGAGGCAGGGAAAACAAGGAAAACATTGAATTTGGGTTTTTCTGAAGAGTTAAGATCACACAACATCACGGCAGGTGATCCTTATCCAAAGTCTCAGCCCAACAAGTGATTATTGACTTAATGTTCGCTCATCTAAAATGTTCACAGCTTTATCTTTGTATCAGGGCTCGTGGTGAACGCAAAGATGAGTACTCCAATGTGTTCATTATGTAACACCACTCAGTGCTACCTACACTGACATTTTAGGTATAGAGCTTGATGCTCTCATCCTGAGCAGCCTGCAGGACATTGAGTGGATGAGCATGAACTGCAGAACATAATAACCAACAGTATGTCAGAGCTGCAACTCTGACAAACAGTATGTCAGAGCACTCTTACAATAAATGTCATTCTTATGTCCTGAGAATGATTGTGTGTGATTACACATCGAGTGCAAGAAAAGAAAAGCTAAAAAGTGTATCTGTGTACAGTATGTTATTTTTGTGTGTTTTTATGTCCATACACAAGGACTGGATGGTTTGTCAGAGACTGCAGGTTGCAATCCATGTTAGTGTCTTTGTTTTTCCCTTGAATTCCACAGAAAGTTTTATAACAGGACATAGACCCTATTTGCTGTATATGTGGTGTGATGTGCCTACAATAGTAATTGTAAATTATTTTAATTAATAATTTATAACACACTATAATGTAGTTGTAAGCAGTGTGTACAGTAAATACCCAGAAATGTTCAAGGTACACCAAAAATCTGCCTACTTCCAGTAGAGGCAGTGATTGGTGTCTTTTTTTTCTCTGTTTATCTCCACCGACAGCAGAGTGATGCCGTTGGACCAGAAGCTGCTCGGTTGGATATCAGAAACACAGCAGGCTTTAATTCCCTGAGCATTCATTAGGAATTAGCACTGACATTTAATCTCACCGCTGGGTTTGTGGCCAAGCAGAGAGAGAGAGAAAGGAAGGAGGAGACAGGATCATTGTTTGACAAAGCTTGCAGCAAAAATAAAGACAATAGGAAAAGATGATGAAGATTATAAAAACCACAAAAGGCATTTTAATATGCTGGCTGTACTGGTGCACATGGAAACAACATCGACATGTTAAATGTTTAAGCTTTCTTTAGGCTCAAGTATTTTGAAAGCACAGCAGAGAACCCAAGTCGTTGTGTGGGGGAATCTGCAGGTCTTAAACATTTTAATCATTCCAAAATAAGTTACTGAATCCACTCTCGTATCTGCAAAAATATCTGCTCTGATAAAAACACTTTTTTATTTGTAATTTCCTGTTGTCATGGGATTCTTTTGTTTTGTTTTTGTGTGTCAGGATAATACATGTTTAATGCAGGATACAAGATCGGTGTACATGACTCTACTTACAAAGGAGTAGTGTGCCATAAACCAATCAAGGATTGTGTCTTTAAAAACAAGATCGGGTAGTATAAAAAAGGATTAGACAACTCTAGAATTTGTCTTGAATTTCTGCACCCTGCAAATTCTACGTGCTTTATCATTTTACCAGTCAAATTCATTAAGTTAAACAATAAGTCAGTGGTGTCTGAATCCCCTGTTGTGGGTGTAGTTACACCCTCAGTGAGGAATATGATTTTTTGACTTTTTTAGATTTTTTGGTGCTTGTATTGTCTATTTGTTGTCTTTAAAATTAGAAACAAAACCTGAGGTTTTGACTAATGGGTTTGCAGGGCTTGTGCAACATCTCTGTCTTGTGAGAAATAAGGAAAAGATACCAAACAGACTGTTTGAAGATATGAAGGTTTATCCTCAACCGAATCTGTCAGAAGTCACTCTGAAATAGATTCTGTGAAATTTAAAAAAATAGTCAAAAACTAACTGCAGCTGTTGTTAATGTTTTTTGTCCAGGACACAGCGGGTCAGGAGCGTTACCGCACCATCACCACTGCCTACTACCGAGGAGCCATGGGCTTCATCCTCATGTATGACATCACTAACGAGGAGTCCTTTAACGCCGTCCAGGACTGGTATGTGATGAGAATGTAAACTGACACCATGGAGCTTTACCTGTGAGAGGGAGCGCTGTGTGGAGGATGGATCAAGTGGTAGATAACCAGTGGAAATAGATGTACTGTAAAGATACGGATGATTGATGAACACGGCATGCGGTTCAAGTTTCTGGATGTATTAGTTTTGTCTCCTGCCTGTACTTTGGCTCTGTTTGTTATTTTTTTTGTCCTTAAAGTAAAAGTCTAAAGTTTTTAAAGTTTATCCTGATTATATTTAGACCTACTCTACTACAGTAGGTCAAAGTCTAGCGTTTATTTTCACTGCTACCTCATCCTTTTCACTATACTGGACACAGCTGTAACTTTCCATCTACATCCATCGCCATCTAGTTCAAGTTTCAAAAAGAAAGTGAAACTGCATTTTGACCAATGAGATCGGGTACTATGAGCAGGAACACAAAGGAGGAGAGGACAAAGGTGTTACAGATGAGGTTCTATGTGCAATATTTTAACAAAAGCACCCTCACAGACAAAATAGTCAGGCAGTGAGGTCAAATTGCATGCTGCCCGATTCGGATTTTAGATGTGAAATAATAGTCATATCTAAGTTTCATTTTTCAGGATGGGATTTTGTAACGGTGCTCAATCACTTGGTTTAAAGAGTCTGTTCAGCTTTTTCACTGGATACACTGATTTAGAAAACGTGTGAGAGGAATAATCCAGACTTCAGGTTACATTCAGCCTGCAGTGTGATCACAGTCTCAGAGTTTCCTCTTTGATTGCTTGATGTGTTGGCTTCCAGGTCAACTCAGATTAAGACGTACTCGTGGGACAATGCCCAGGTACTGCTGGTAGGGAACAAGTGCGACATGGAGGACGAGCGAGTGGTGGCCGGAGATAGAGGTCGACAGCTGTCTGATCACCTCGGTAAGTTCATGGTGTACACACACGCACGTGCATGCAAGCACGCACACACACACACAAATACACACTTTATACAACTCTTTGTTATGTATACTGACCTGAAGTGAATAAATGGACAGGCAGAAGGTTTAGCCTGGTAATGTTGCACAAATGACCACGTCCACATTAATCTATATCCACGACATTCCACTTCCGGGATTGTTCTGTAGTCGTTTGGAAATTTGGCCTGATTTCACTCTTGTCGACTGGATGTCCGTTACCTTCCACTTTCCTTGTGTTAGAGTTTTAAACTCTGGTCAATTTCTGAGGACTATGGTAACTGCTCCTCAGATCTCTGCAGGGTAAATCCAGAGAGCTAGCAAGACTATCTGTCCAAGAGTTTTCTGTTGCACGACTAAAACAACTTTTGAACATACACATTTTCCACCAAAAACAAGTCCCTTCCCGAGGCTATTTTGCAACGGCACCGTGGCAGTGTCTGGTGCTTACCATGTTGATTGTGACTGGTTAAAAGAAATGCCAATAAACAAGAGCACATTTTTCTACCATCCCAAAATGCTGTGTGGACTAGCCAGACCCTGCTTTGCAGTGCTGCGGAGGAAGGTTTGGCAAAGCAAGAATACGTCCCCATTAAACCTCTCTGACCATATTCCACACCCTGTTTCCTCTCCAGGTTTTGAGTTCTTCGAGGCCAGCGCCAAGGACAACATCAATGTGAAGCAGACCTTTGAGCGCCTGGTCGACATCATCTGTGAAAAGATGTCCGAGAGCCTGGACGCCGGCGATCCCGCCGTCACAGGGGCCAAACAGGGACCCCAGCTGACAGAGCAGCCTGCTCCTCCTCACCAGGACTGTGCATGTTAAAGCTGACTACTTCCCCTAAACCCTTTTTCTCCCACTTTCCTCCTTGTCCTCCTTCAGCTGGTTCCTGGGGCCTCGGGTCAAATATTCCCAACACCCCTTTCACACACTTTCCTGCTTCTTTCTGTAACCTAGTAAGGATCATTGGCTGAGGGTTACAAGAGCCTGGTTTAAAAGTGTCTGAAATGTTCTGAGATGCTAGCGGACTAGTGCTAGAGGCATGGTTGCTCCTCATAAAAGACCTAAAAGGTGATTGTTTGATCAGTGCTGGTGTATATCTGATGCTAAAGAAAGTACAATCAAAATACAGTGTTTCAGACTCTTTGCAAACCAGGTTCTTGAAAGTTCCCGACCCATCTTTCGTTTTCTCCCTGTTACTCAATGTGATTTTACAAGAAGGATTTGACGGCGTCCGTCCTCAGAGTGCCATTTTAATCCTTCCGATGTTTACAGTACTTTGTTTCACGTTAGTCAAATTTCTTGAAAGGTTTTCAGCCTCGGATGCAGTGACCGTGAAAGCCACTGTGGAGCTGATGTGGGAGGGATGATGCAGCTGAAATTTGCTCCATACTGATTATTTCTTTTAAGAATCTGGATGCACACAGAATCAAACATAAATGTATTGGTATCTGTGTTTCATTTGTTGGCTCACCTGGTATCTACACATGAATATTGCAGCTATAAGTGTTTTGTTTTCATTATTCATCTGAGCCTTTTCATTTGGCCTTTTTTATGTTTTTGTATTCTGGAGCCCCATTTATTCTGTTAACACTGGGTGGGGAAAATATGAACAAGAAAGAGCTACGTAAAAAATTGCAAAAGAATTTAGAGACACGTTTTATTAAATTATTTATTACTTTTAATGTACATATACATGTTGTGCAGTATATATAATATCTACAGGTATGCATTTCTTGAAATGCATTTCTTAAAATAAATTTTAAAGGTATAAAGTTCTATGGGGATAGTATTAAATATAAGAGGTCTATGTTATTGGGTTTGTTTGGATGATGTGTGGAATTGTTTACTCCCTCGGCAGCTCCTCCGTGAGTCGTTTCATTTCCCTCTTGGTTTTGTCTCATCGTGCCTTCCAGGGACGTCAGAAATTCAAACTTCCTGCTTAGAAAAATACAGTGGAATGACCTTTTAAGTCTGAATTACCAATCAGAAAATCACTAATATGGTGGTCATTCTCCAAACCACTCAGTGTGATTTCCAGCACTGCTGCTAATAAAGGGAAGCATTTTAAAATGTCTCTTAAATAAGAAGAAGGCGTTTGCTGGAAAAACTTTGTGCTGCATCATAAATCCTTTAAGCCAGACAGCAACTACAGTACAGTTGACATCAAGTAATATTTAAAATAAAGATTTGAGCTTTCAGAAGGCTCAAATCTTTATTTTATTTGACTCCTTGATAAGCAGTAACATTGATGCTTTTTGTCCCAACAGCCTCAACATGTTATTGTTCCTGCTGTCGCTAACAGAAAATATAAAGATGTAAGAATATCTGAAATAGCATTTTGTGTAACACAGTTGTGCATGCTAACAATGTTACATGATGATATTCCAGTATTTAATATCAGGCAGAGAAAATCCTGCTGGGGATGCAAAGCATTGAGGTTGAAATTACGTGATTATTACAGCAGACCATTTATGACTCAGACTCAAATTCAGCAAATTAAGGTTTCATCTTCCTGAGAGCTGTTTGGATAGTCACAGCTACTTTATCAAATATCAAAATTTCCTGTAACAATAATCATTCAAACATTTCATCTTTCTTTAAAATATGATGGAATGGTTTTGGAGGATGCAAACAGTGTTGTTTTGTTATATATTTGGATCTAATAGTTTGACCCATAGAGGGAGTAAAAAGAAAGAATAGGATGACATGTGTGACATACAGCCAACACTTAGGGATTCAATGTTTCCTTGCTTTGTGAGAAACAGCCCAACAGTAAGCAACTTCTTCAGAATCAGTATTACATTCTGTTTGTGCAATGCCATCTCTACTGTTGAGTCTTCAGGAGAAGTACACAGAGCACTGTTTAACAAGCATCAAACAGCTGGAGGCTGATATGTTCACAGACCAGGTAGCTGTTGTGTTTCTACCACTAGTTTCAAATCAATGCAGGAATTAAATATTTTGTTCTGAGGTTTTCTTGGCTCCAACCACTCCACATTTCTGCTAACAGCTGTTTTTACAGTAAGTCCACATGGCATCACTCATTCTGGGTGCACATTACTACACCAAACACTCAGAACATGTTTGTACCCTTGTCTGAATAGAGTTTCCACAGTTAAAACTGGTTTGCCGGGTATTCGCTCTTTTCACTTCACCAAAGATTGCTGTAGAAGCAGCTCACTGTTTTTGCTTTAGGACGCCATAATGAGCAGTGTGACCAAATTTAAAACTGTAATAAAACAAATCCTGCTTGGAGGACTGAAATGAACTCGGTAATTTAGAGATCATCCTTATTGTTATTTCATTGATATGCCAGGCTTGCTGTTGGGCAATGCATACCTTTTGAATGCTGTTTTTTCCAGTAAAAACAGAGATAAAGAGGATGGATTAAAGGGGCAAAGCACTACACAAATCATTGTCAACATCATCAACTTTATAAACAAAGCGACTCTGACTATGTGACTGAAGCAAATATAATTCAGAAAAGCATTAATTTTGAGAGTAATTGTTACATTAATTAACTGTCAAGTGTAGCATACCAACCTGAAATCACAGATGTGCCACTGACTTTCAAAGTCTGAGGCCCCAGTTAGAGTGCCCCACCAAAGTATTAATTATAATAAGGGAGTGATGATCACAACAAACCTGGGAGACGATTTTGATCCTGCATACATTTTACTTCTTACTGGTTGTGACTGTTTCTTTTCCGGTAAAATACAAACTTTTCAACTGTTCTCCTTTCTAATGCGTCTTCCTCTCTATATAAACCACATCTGTAAATATGGTACCTTTGAGTCATATGTGTGGATTGTGTTGTATCGACTAAGGCTTGCAACAATGAAAAAAAGACAGTAAAAACCCCAAAAAATAAATAAAAACAGCCATGTTGTACTGTATCTGCATTCATTACTAGGCTTGCTTGTGAATGAATGTGTTACCCTGTTACATAAGCAATACACATTACAGTATCTACAACAAAAAAAGTCATCAAGCTTCGTAGAAGTTGCCGACTTTAGATCTTCTACTAGCACGAAGAAACGTACTGCAAATGGTCTTGTACTGCCTCTTCACATACTCCTCAGTTTGGGCCATGAAGGTGAGAGAATATGCTGTGGATGTTTTTATCTGTACTTTGTGGTAAAACAATAAAAAAGTTACAAACAGTTAGTTGATTCTTGATTTTGAAGATTTACAAGATTTTGTACCTTTTGTTGGTGAGATGGGTACTGTTGCCTGCTACTCCTAATGAAGTTAAAATCCCCAAATTAACTGATATCATATATGCATACTAACTGAATAAAACACTGCATCACAAATGTTGTTTTAACCCCAGAAAGTAAAATTGAAATTCAGATTTTCTTTTGACTAATCACATTTTTTGGTGTCATGAAAGCTCAAAGTCTTTCTTGTTGATAGCAAATGTTTTCCCAAAATGTCGTCCCAACTACCTCAAGATGTCAATGTTCCACTTTTTGCTGTCAGACAATGTAGAAATTATAGAGTTGTTGCTAAATGCACACAGATTTGTACTCGGCCAGTAAGTGTACACAATATTTGTGCACAGTGATCCTGTCATCAAGTAGACTAACCAGGTGAATGCATGTAAAAACTATGATCCAAAGTAGCTCATTTGTTACTTTAGATTTTCTCAATAAATAACCATCATATCAGCAAAGGATATAATATCACAAGTGACAGGGGCAGGCACAAAGGGAGAAAGGGATAGTGTGCTATTAGTTTCTGGTTTTGCAGTTAGTTAAGTGATGTTTTGTCAAAATCCCATCTATTCCTCCCTCAGGGTGACTGACGGCATGCTACCTTGAGGTCAAAATGCCCAAAACAACATTTTTGTTTCTATATTTCCACTCAGCTGAATCATAAAATGTTTTTATCTCTTTGTTACATGTCTTTTGAAATTGCAGACAGTTATTGTCTGTAAGGGAGGCCTCCATTCCCCCATTAGGGCTCTACTGTATAAGCCTTTCAGCTTTACGTTTTCCTTCAATTGAAATCTTATTAGGATGAAAATATATATAAGCCATAATTAGACACTAAATTCAAAAGTAAATGCACTATATATATATTATAACACGTATTATTCAATTCACAAAAATCATACCTTACAATAATTGAAAATAGCTTTGCACGTTTTGCAGTTCTAATTTTCTTTAACTGTGGTCAGACAACAGCATCTTGCTCATTATACTGTAGGTGAACGACACTGACTGGCTAACATCAAAAGGCTACCCAGTGTTTAATGAAAAGGCTGATATAATTAGTATTTTGGTCTAACCCTGATTTTAAGGACCCCTACATAGATGTGGATAAAGATAACATCATTTGATAACATTATGTTGTAAGGAACACCCATCTAATGAAATTTATTCTACCCTGCTAAGAACTCAATAAAACACAAATAAATCAGCCATACAGACCCCATATTCACATAATGATGGGCTGACATCTGTTCAACAACATGCAAAATGAAACCTATTCTCTTCCAGATCCTTCAATATGTCAGAACTGTCCCAAAATATTCACTAAAAATGTCATTTCAACCAATGCCTCAATTCACCAGCAGAGGGAGACACCAGTGTGATGATGTGATGCAGCTGTCCACACAGATTCGTACACATACACACAGACACACAAACATACACACACACACACACACACACACACACACACACACACACACACACACACTTCCAGAATCCATCCTATTACACAATCACTAATTCAGTCTCCATTATAACTATAAATGTAGTCCTTGTACACTAAGCAATCCAGGAAAAATAATCACTATTATTTAATATAATTATATTGTGTTGAATTTTAGCTGTTGCCAGTTATAGTTTAAATTTTCTGTTGGCACTGCCACATAACTCTCAAAATAATTTATTACTGTCTTTAATGTTTAAAATATTACTTAATAAAACATAACTTCCCATGTCATTCTTGGGAGTAGTGTGCAATGAAAGACAAAACTGATTCTTCAGTCAACCCAGTTAGTTGAATACCTTTATGAATCTGAACATAGTCTTAAAATGAATGGTTATAGTGGGCTATGTCTTGATTTTGACCACTTTCTTTGGAGAACCACATAAGGGTCGTACCCAACCTCCACTAACAGCCTCTTCACTGTTGCACACACTGACTTAGACCTATGATTTCACAAAATGCATGCAAACATGAGGGTTTTGTCAAAATGGAGGAAACAGTGTTTATTGCCGAGCAGCATTTAATTCAGAACAAAGCAGCATACAGCCAAACAACTGTAGGCTTGAGTTGGCAGCAACAGTCAGTGCAACGAAAAGGTTACGTCTCTTCACATTAAAACAAGAACACAATGAAATAGGGACACGGTAGAGTAAAAATAGATAAAAAGATGTGTTTGTAAATAGTAAAGATCATAAACACTAATTAATTGCACCCTTTGACACCCAGCTGTGGGCAACATTCGAGTATGTAAACATCATGCAAATTGTTCCCTATAAATAAATGGTAAATGGTCTAGGCTAAGTCATATTTTACATATCAAATGTGGGTGTATGTGCATTTTTACAGCCACTTTCTAATATATTCAGGTTATCTGTCATCAATATTATATTAATATTAACCTAAGTTTGGAGAAATATTATAAATCTGTTTGGTCCATGTTTAAAACTTTATACAGACAAGTCTGTAAACATTTTTTACAGGAAAATAATATCTAATTTTGTGCTTTCTGTCATTAAAGTTGAGCACAATGCATATAACCAATAAGGGCTGCCTCTTTCTCATCAGGGAAGACCAAAGCCAAAGTCCATCAAAGGAAACTGCAGTTTAATGCAGCCTTGTTCATCAATATACGAGGTAGAACAGGATTTCATACATCGACCATGTTAAAAGGCTCTTAATTTCGGCATGAATCCAAAAACAATTAGAGATTTTTTCATTGTTAAATCCAATGACTAATACTAGCTACTAATTTGTGCTCTCCGTTGGGTGGAGGCGACTGTGGAGGAATGTGGATCCTGGTAATTAGGCTATAGGCTACTTTACGAATTAAAATCTATAATATGTTGCCCGATTACTATCACCATTTATCCTGAATTGTGTTCTAGCCTTCTCTATTATTTACATATAGCCGATGCTCAAAACCACCAACCAATTGATAATACATTTGGCCTACGTGGCCTGCATTATTTCCACTTGGAACGGCACACATCGGGGCTACATACAGAAATACCAACATTAAGAAAGTCCATGAAGCTTATATGCTGGTCGGTGGCCCAACTGCAGGTCTGTCCTTCCGACTAGTGCACCTGCACTTCGTGTGGTAGCAGCTGGCAGCCGCTGTTGACATGGTTGAGGACTCTCTGTTTCAGCTGCGCCACTTGATCCCTTAGCAGGCTAGCCGTTGAGGCCAGATCGGTGTTGTGGCTTTTCAGCGATTTGACCTTGTCCTCCAGCCTCGAGATCCGCTCCAGTTTGCGCATCCGACACTTGGAGGCTGCAATCCGGTTCCTGAGCCTCTTCCTCTCGGCTTTCATGTTCTCCTGTGAGTCATTGTCGATGGGAGACAGCGGCGGGCTCTCCCCGAAGCTCTGAACGTCGGGGACCGTCTGAGGCTCCTCCTTCGGTGGCTGGACCCGAGACAGCTCCGGCGGGGCTGCCCCCAAATGATGCGAAGGAGGAGGCGGGAAAGGGACTGTGTCCGTGGAGTAGTTGACAGTGGTTTCCATTGGCCCGATACCGTAACTGTTCAAGTTCGTATACACCGGTAGGTCCGGCTGGATGGTGACCGGGGCGATGTTAGCGCCCAGATCCAGGCTGCTGTTCGTCTGCCCGGCTCCGTTCAGCTGGTTCTGCTTGTGCAAGTCCTCCAACGCCTTCACAAAGCCCTCAGCGAACTCCTGCTCGTCCGTTATCGTCTTCGGGTAGAGGAATTGGGGGCTTGTTGGTGTCGTTGTGACCATACCGTTGGACTGGATGATAAGCCTCTCCAGCTCCGGTGAGGCCAGTTTGAGCAGCCCCAGGTCCGGAGAGCCTAGGATGGTCTCGGCGTCGCGGAGATGCGGTTTGAGGTTTGCCTCGTCCGCCAGGCTCGAGTGAATATCCTTCTTCATCATTATTTGAGTGGAGAATGATAAAACGAAAAGTCCTAACGTTAGCCTACTGCTGGACACTCCCTCACAGTGGTGCCTTGTCCATAACCTCACAGAAATAAACAGTAGTAGTGTAAAAATATAGCTTTAATTCATTTGTCTAACAGCCTACTTTACTGAAAGCTTGCCAGACGTAGTCTATGTTCTCGAGCAGGATCTGAGTAGGCTACTGCACGCCCGCGCGCACCGCCTCGAGCTTTTCTAGGCTGGCACGTTCCATTATGTCACATCGGCGCGCATTGGCCAGAAATTACGTTTTCCAGTATTTTATTTAAATAATTGGAGGAACCAAGCAGAGAGGAGGAGACACGAGAAAAGTCTCTCTCTTCGCTGCATTCTGGATACAGACGTTTCAACTGTAGACCTACTTCTAATCTAGTTTTATAGAATAGAATAGAATAGAATAGAATAGAATAGAATAGAATGCCTTTATTGTCATTATACACAAGTACACAGTACCTGTGCAATGAAATTGAAGCAATCCCTTTACAGTGTTGACACAGAAATATAAGATAACAATATAAAATATCAAAAATATCCAAAATATAAAGTGTAGGTAGTACAGAGAAAGAAAGGGGGCTGGTGCACATTCCTCAGTCTGGAGAGCAACTGTATACATATATAAAATAGCTTTGAATACACATTGTATGTGATTAGAGTCTATTATTAAAAGGATGGAACAGTGGCTGTTTGATGGATCTTTCTGAAAACACGTTGTATAATTCAGGCTATGGTAGATATCTTATTATGGTCATTCCTAGGAATAAAGTTTATCTCAATAGCAGGTCAATTTTATGGATATGGTCAGTTACCAATTTAGCTTTTATTCTGCTTTTGTTGCTGCAACTATAGAAACGTAAAACCCTGTCAGGAAAAAATGTTTAGGGGCACACCCAAGGGGTTTTCACCCATTCTAGTTATAGATGTCTGTTCAGGTTGAAGTGGTGCTGGGCAATGCTGGTAATTAGCAGACCTTAGCTCATAAAAGAGTCCCTTAATGTGTTATATTTTAAGTTAAATATTTGAAATTCAACTAATAATGTTTGTTATGACTCTCATAGTGTGTTAAAGTTACTGTCAGACAACACACTGGCGTTTAGCAGAGAATACAGGATTCACTCATGCGAGGGTGTAGGCTAGTTATATTTCTCCATAACAACTGAGCATCTTCGGCGGAAGACTGAGCGATGTGCTTAAAAGTGCTGGGGGAGATGTAGGCTAAATGTGTGTTAAGATTTTTTACGAGTTATTCATATTCTCATATAATAGATGATCTTTGGTAGGCCTAGCCTACCAGTTCTATTGCCATGAAGAGGAGAGAAAACTAGAAATATTTATAGTAAAATAAAGTCTGGAATGTGAAGCGCTGTGGGAACCACGTTTTCATTATTTTTATTATTTTTTATACTTAATGTAGGGAGGATAATTGCTTAACTGCAGGATACAATGAAAATATTAGCTTGCATAATTCTGGACATGGACCGTTGTTGATGTCTCCTTAAAAAAAGGCTGCTCACTTCTGTTTTAGAGCCTCAGTCAAGACACTCGTATTCCTGCACAACACAATTTGGAGAAGTTGAATCTGAAACTGATCTGATTTCAACACTTTCTTAAGTCAGTTTACAGTTTCAAGTTGTTTTTGAGTTGGATCTGCGTGCAGCCCACATCCTAATCACATGATAATTTCAGATAAGAGTTTCCATTTTCTATCACAGATTTTCCAATTTCACTTTCCACTTTTTGAATGAATATCAGATTGGCATTAGTAATTGAATTTCCTTTTAACATTTAATGTCCAGAATATCACAAAGAGTTTAAAGAATATTACCACTGTTTATTTTCAGTGGATTTCTTTAAAAATGAAAATGAGGCAGACATCTTTAGTGCAAGTTTGGTGAGCACTAGTGGAAGCTCTGTTTGTGCAAGGTTAGAACATTCTGTCAGGATTTTCCAGACTATTTGCCACATTCAAAGGCTAATTTTGTTTCCCTTGTAATCTTATCATGTTTGCTAACACTTTTTTAAGTTTACAATACTTTAATACACTACCTGTCTATACCTTATGTGTGAATACCGTTCATACCTGAATGTATTACTTACACTCAATTGTTCATCTATTAATGACTTCTTTGGTTGTAATGTTTTCAAATTTTTCATTAATGAATGTATGTGCTTTGTCTTTTTTGTATGTCTATTTTTATTTATTCCGTCACTCTTTTTTGTTATGTAGTGATTGTGATATTCTATATGTTGGGACCCCCTCCACAACAAGATTGTACATTTAAAGGAGTTTTATCCTAATAAGTTTAAACACTTGTATAAAATCAAACACACTTCAAGGCAGAATAAATTAACTGAATGGTTCCTTTAATGTGACAAGTCTTAGTTTGGTTTCCATGCTTTTAATGATTTTGGTTTGTCCATAAATACAAAGATGGGGCCAAATTGTTTCTTTCATTAGCAAACAGTGCTCTGGCTTGTAAAGGGTTACACAGAGGAAGTATGTGCGTCACAGGTAGGCCCCGTATATCACTGCAAAGCTTTGTGTGGGTGGATCACATGATGGACCCTGTGATGTCACATCTCTCAAAACTGGCGGAAATGGAGGTGGGGGAAGAGATATTTTTGTCTAAAAGCTGAGTATCAGTGTTGAGAGAGTGGGGGTGCTGAGCCTGCAGTCAAGAAAAAAGGTAGGCAGTAGCTGGAAAAGGATGTAGCGCACACACACACACACACACACACACACAAAATAAGGCACAAAAGCAGTGAATTTAGCCTTATGATTGTTGAAACATACAGATTATTTTGTTGCAGTAGTATTTTGAGTATCAGCATCAGGAACATTTTAATTTACTTTAACCACAGAAAAATAGCAGGTGAACATAAGACACCTGGGACAAATGAGTAATGACAGAGTAACATTTTGAAATTTAGATTTAGATTTTTCTTTTGCGTGACGAATGACAAAATTTAAATTCAAAATGTAAAAATCTAATTTAGAGTTCTGGCTTGTGAATGCATATACATTTTGTCAAAGTCCAACATATTGATAGAAATGAGCATTCATCTTCTTCTGTCAGAAAGAAATTTTAAAGCTTACTTTCACCTTAATTTCCATGAATTACTTGTGAACTTGAGGTTTGTAAACTAAACAAGTGTTGTGTGGTGTTACTGGCAGCTGGTTTGGCAATGAACATGCGTTGGATGTAATTATATATCGAATGAGCTTGCAATGCATTCTTTCAAAGTAGTTGATAAAAGATAAATACCAGGCCTTATCTTAGATCTCATTTCCATTTGCAGCACTTATCTTTCATACATGATCATCATGGGTTTATATGAATATATTGCTCTTTCTGCAGATATGGTGATGTGATCTTAAACCTCTTTGGTGGTAATATTGATGATGAATGACATGCTATTATATGTATTTGTAGAACAACATTAAGCCTTAAAGGCATCAACATGCAGCAACCAGTAAATACTTTGGATGGTTGACTAGCACTAAAGTGCTGTAGCCTATTTTATGAATATAATTCTTTTAAAAAAAATGTCAGCAGAACGTTTCTTTTTTGCTTTTGTATCAACAGTAAGCGGCGCTTAACAATAACATGTTAACACTGTTGAAATCCTGCTGTAAATTAACAGCAATTATTTACAGTGTATACATAAAATAAAAAACAAGTACTAGACAATTCAATTAGTTATATTAAAATCTCAGTGTGAACTGAAATATGTAACTATGGTTCTAATATGATGTTTCAGTTAGTTCCATGTATATACAGTATAGTAACATGTTCTTGAAAAAAACATCAAATATTGAATGCTTTTGTCTTGTTTTTCTACAGCAGCTTATGTATAACCATGAAAAGGTGTAGGCCCGTGAGGTTTTGTGGTTAAGTGTGTGAAACTGTCAGTGTGTTTGTGTGTATGTGTGTGTGTGTGCGTGTTAGGTTTTGTTAAAACCAACCATAAACTCACCATTGATACACTGACACACTCAGATTGTACATGGGGTTCCTACGTCCTCCATGAATGTGGAACTTCCTACACTTTGAAACTACGTCACCAGGCCCAGTGGAGCATGTCAGTGGGACAACTACATGTGCCTACACTTGTTCTTTATTTACTAGGGGAGAGCCGGGACAGCTGAAACACTTTAAACATACTAAAATTTTGCAGGAGCAACCTACACGTGTCATCTGTCAAATACAGTTGCATGTTCAGCTTTGAACAAAACCGTTCAGCAATTATTACAACAAAGGTGGGACGTGCGTAATGTTTCATCTGTCCCTCCTGGACGGGACGAATGAAACATAGTTTAAGCCATAAACTTCCCACAACTTTAATATGTTACTGTATATCATGGTACTTCCAAAAGGTGTTATTTTTGATAGATTGTTGCAGGGTTACGTCTTTGTGAATTCTGTTAACAACTAATTGCCGTCATCCTGAGGTTTTTCCATTTATAACATGTTTCTATTGTGGAATATGTCGTCTCACTAGGTTTTTACGTAGACCACTGGACATCAAAATAACGCGCCACAGCCCGTCGTCTCCATAGGATAACATGGGAAAACTCGACCCCCGCTACCTGGTGGGCTCAAATATATTTTCATTTTTCTAAAACGGCTTTTCCATATCTCACTTCCAATTGTATAAACACAGATATTTGTGCATTTACTTAAAATCCATAGAGTTCCAGCCAGCTGTTTCAACTTTCCCGACATACGCCTGTTTTGCTTCTCATGTAAACAAGAATGTAATATGAAAGTGGTCTACTGAATAAGCATGCAGTCAAACCTTTAAATGAAAAACACTCATTAATAATAATAAAAAATGTAACCGCTAATGAAGTTTACTTTTGACTATCAAAACTCATTTATAGGAAATGACAGGAAGATATATTTGGCTGATAGAAGAAGGATAACATGCTAAGGAAGTCTGTCTATTAGAAAACTAGAATGTTTCATCCGTCCCGCGTTTCAATTGTCCGGCTCTCCCCTACTGAATGTATAGTAGGCTACTGAAGAAAAAACACCGCATTTTAATCTCAATGTATCCCTCAGATTAGTGTCGCTAATTTCGGGTTCGGCCACCGTAGAAATTAGAACGCTATGGAACGCGCTCGGAATGGTGGGTTAGAAAGTGAAATTCAGTTGGTTGTCATATACAGTTTCACCACTAGATGGGAGATATTCTTACACAATGCAGTATTCTTTGCATTTTGGTAAGAGCAACTTCACCTGAACTGCAAATGTGAAGCTTGATTCGTTCTTTTCTTCATCCATCCCCATCTTACTAATTATTAGGTGAGTAGCAATTGTATTTAATTCATAAATCGATGCAAAGTCTATCAGTTTGTTTGCATGCTGAATATATGAGCATGTTGTGATAGAATGATTCAGCAACTAGCTAGAACTGAATGAATCAGACAACACAAGGAGGTCATTTTAATGTTCTAAGTTATTGTGTGGACACATGTATTTTTCCAGTAAATTCATGAAGCATAATTACCTTTTACAGTCTGTGGAACTTATTTTATTATATTTGTGTTCTGGTTCGGAAACCTTTCAACTGTTTGGATGTTCCAGGTGTTGATTTATAAAAAGTTATAAACAATGTTGTGAAAACAATGAATGTATGATGGAGCCAGAATAGTGTAATATGTATATCTCTGTCCCTCACCTCCCCCCCCCACCTCTGAATGTAAAGAACCACAGGTCAAGTCTGGCATTTAACATATGGAAAGGAGCTCCCTGCTACAACACCAGGAGGGGGCTACTGTCTCCTACCCCCTGGGGTCCTAGTCTAGGCTAAGATAATACAATGTTGATTAACTGTATTGATGTCAGAGTTTCACATTTACACGACAGACCCTTTTGATTTGAAACCAAAAAATGACCCCCAAAGGGGCAGAGTTTAGCGGCATTTCCACTCTCATTGAACAGCGAAGATGCACTCAGCATGCTGTCATGACAACGGCGGACCAATGAGAATGGATTTGAATGCACCAGGTTTTCGTTTACCTTGACGACATACTCATCTTCTCCAAGAACATGGAGGACCATGCCCAACATGTCCAACAGGTATTGATGAGATTACTGGAGAACAAACTGTACGTCAAGGCTGTGAAATGCAAGTTCCACTCTTCTTCTGTGGCCTTTCTGGGATCTATTGTGGAAAGCGGGCAGGTAAAGATGGATCTGAGCAAGGTTTAGGCTGTAACTGAGTGGCCAGTTCCCACCACCAGGAAACAGTTATAGCAGTTCTTAGGTTTTGCTAACTCTTACCGTTTTTTTATTCGGAACTACAGTTCTGTTGTAGCACCCATGACAAAACTAACCTTTCCCTCTGTTTCAGCAGCTGCCAAGGCTTTCACAGAGCTAAAGGACCATTTCTCCTCTGCGCCCATCCTGGTTCAACCCGATTCTTCCAATCATTTTGTGGTGTAGGTGGACACATTGGATGTTGGGGTTGGAGCAGTTCTTTCCCAATGCTCTTCAGTACTTAGGTACTTAAGGCCGGCTCTGTGATCTACTCGTTGCCGGATCGTACAGTCTACTAGAGCAGCATTGTGGCACTTCTGGCTCCTTGTGTAAATCTATGTTTCTGGTGTTGTGGCTTGTTTAGCTTATATGCTCTGTGTTTCTCTTGTTGCAGCCTGCCTTGCTTGCTCGTGCTCATGCTTCCTGTTTGCCTGCCTGCTCCCGCGCTCACTCATCGCTGATTACAAGGATTGGAAAGGAAAAGGAAAGATTCCTCACCACATGGTCATCATCAACAAGTCACTGGGCACACTCAGAAGCGCGCACTGCCCCCACCACTAACCACTGGATCTCCTTGATACCCCCTCCTGTTGCACCCCCTCCCGTTGTCCCCTGCACAATAATTGTATATAGTTTCACATATTATATCCCTTTATCGTATATCCTGTGTCGTCATCTCATTTTGGGTCCAACCTCCAGTGACGTTATGTAATAGAACGATCTGGCCAAGGACAAAATGGACCCAGCAGATTCTGATTCTAACTCTCAGTGGTTTTCGTTCCACCATGCGGTGGTCACCCAAAGCATCCTGCTCGGCCAACACTCTCAGTTGCTTCATGGAATCCGTAACAAAGGGGCAGGAAAAAACATCCAAGTAGAGGTTCAGGCAGGTAACAATTTATAGAATCCAAAGTTTCTGATAACAGACAACAGGGGTAAGTGGGCAGAGGCTGGAGACAGGGACAGAGAAAGCAAGCCAGGCAAAACAACCAACCGACATATCCTAATGTCTTTGTCACATCTTCCATATCCAGACTCCAGGTGCTGTTATTAAACATATAAATCCAGGGGATATTAACCTCTCAATTTATGATGCCCTAGCACAACCCATTTATTTGAAAGTACTGTTCACAAAAGCTTGACTAGCCATTTCATTAGGTGGCCTGGGTGTGCCCTTCCTAGCGGTTAATACCTTTACCTGCCTAGCATGGCCTACCTGCCTTTTTAGCATGGCCTACCTGCCTTTTTAGCAAAACAACCAGGCAACAACAATTGATAACATTAAATAGTCGTTGTCAACATTACTTGACAACTAGAATTTCCCTTTACTATGTCTTTGCAGGAAATTACATCAATAAAATCACCATGTGAATGTTATTGGGAAAAAGGGAAACCAAAAGTGAAATGTGATACGATAGAGCTGAGCTCTTGCTTGCTCTGACCTGATTTAAACCTGGAGTATATGCACCACCTTCAGTTAACATTAGGCCATATTAGATAACACAGTGAATTTTGATCCACCTTGGAAAGAAGGCAAAACGTTAGCACACTTATTCTATTGTAAACACCCAGTGTCCAATGTGTTGACTCTTACAATTCACTATATACTTTTTTTGCATCCAGCACATTCCTGATTTTTGGTAGTGTGCAGTAGCTTTGTAAATGCTTATTAGTCAACTTGGCTTTATTTTGCCTCACTATAATAGTCCAAAAATTACAGTAAATATAATTTCCTAGTTTCAAAATGACCTGTCAGAAACCTGTGAGCTTCACTGTTATCTGTCCCTGGCACAAGAGGCAAGTCCTCAGCTGAAGTGCCCTTTAGCAAAACACACAAAACTCTACCAGCTGTGGGGCTGGTGCTCCTTTGGTGACTGTGACCTCTGACCTCCCTGTGGAGGGTGAGTATGTGCATAGAATCTCCCTTTAGTGACAAATACAGTATCAAAGAGAAAACAGTGCAGATACTAAAACAAGATTACAACCTAAATTAGTGCTGTCATTTCAATTCAAGGAATCCAATATGCCTTTGAAGGAACAGCATTTCTGTAATGGAGAGGGAGAAAGAGATGCATAGTGTGGGGGCAGAGATGCAGGCATGCTGGGATAGATGCGGTTCCATAAATATGTTGGGCAGCTTGGTATACTTTGTGCCCAGTGGTAAAAATAGGCCTTCTTCCTGAGGGAAGTTATGACGTGTGCAGCCTGCCTGCATCATCATCCACAAGTCGGCTTCATCCTCATACTGAAAGAGGCAGAGAAACAAAGTGTAGGGGGAGCATCAGTAATCACCATGGCAACACATGCAGAGTGACGCAGGTAAAAGGAATAGAAAGAGAAGGAGGTAGTGATTGGCTGGTGCCCGCAATGGTGCATTTGTAGAAGAGATGTGTGGGTGGTATTAAAGAGGAGTACTTAATTTCCCAGCACTGAGATTAGCCCCCACATCCCCCAACACATGCACACTCCTTGAGCACTGACTTCAGAGGCAGTGGAAAATGGTGTTATTTTCCTCTCTCACAAATGCCATCTTGGATATTATGCATGCCTGCATTTTGTGAGGAAACATTCCTCACATTCCCCCCACATGAACTCAACACATCCCACCATTTTATTTCAGTGCCGTTAAAATGGACATTTTGGAAATTCTGCTTTTGCAAAGGCTTAGTTGTGAATTAAAATAAATTTCAAAGGTAGCTCTGCACCTTAGTCTTCTTATTTACTACAATTACTATCGCAATATCAACTTCCCAATAAAGACATTGTGAAAGACTGTGTCACATTATGAAAGACACTGGGATTTTTTTGATCAGTAGAAAATGAAACTGCACTATAAAATGTAGCTATCATTCTTTTTTTAATGGTGCCTTTTGTGGTCAGCTTAAGGTTTAGTTTATTCACTAAAATAATGTAAATAATTCCCTTCGATTTTTTTTTAGTTCAACAAGCAATTTGTTGTATTTTAGCAATATACTGAAATATTCAACAACATTGCATATCACATATCTTCCTTGTGCAGACTGAGGCAAACTGGCAAGGTACTGACTGAGGACTGATACTGGGCTGCATTGAGGGGAATGGCTTTTGTGGCTAAGGCAGAAAAGTTCTCTAGTGACAGCTGCTGGACAGTTAGGGAATGGCATGGTCTGAAAAGACATTTAATGCATGGAGATGGCATTTCAGTCATTTCTGAAGCTGGAGACAGAGGATTAAGTGTGAGTGTGTTTGTTTGTTTGTGGGGGAGTATGAATCAACAGCAGCCATGACAAAATCATACATGTGTCCATGGTTCACCTGTTTGGTCACACATTAGTGGGCCACCAGCCTTATGTCATAAGTGAGAAACAGTTTTAGGATTAGGGCGTACCTTGGCTTTGGCTATGGAAAGGAGTCATACCTGTTTTATCAGCAGGCTTGGCAGCTTTAGGGCACCCACCCTGAAAATTAAATGTTTTTAAATAATAATATAATAATATAAATTTTTTTAAAAATGTATGAAAGTATGAAAACTTATTGTAAACACCTGTCTAAAATCTTTACAGCAGGCCTGAAAACAATTACCATATCTTAACCATTTATCATGTCCACCTTGGAAGTCTTGAATACCACAGTATGTGCTTCCAACAATTATTCAATCAAAAGAAAAATATTCAGCAATTATTTTGATGATCAATTAATCATTTAAGGAATAAGGACCTAAGACTAATATCTAGTTCCAGCTTCTCCATTGAAAAGATTTGTCATTATATTGAAGTACATGTCACATGACCATGACAAAACAAGTACGTCAATAAAAAGAGTTTCACTTTGGATTATCAGAAATTGGGATGGATTATTGCTCAATAAGTGTGGCAGAAAAAGCCAAAGCAGCCACACCTTTTACTGTAAATCAAAAATGAAAGCAAATGCATGACCCTGAGTAAGCTATATATAGTGTCAGTTATCAGCTCAGATTTTCAGTGTCAACCATGTAAGGAAGAAGAGGATTCAAGGTAGGTTATCTGAACAAATGAATCCTTTGTACTGACCCAAGAATAATCCATTAAATTATGATGACTGGAATATTCAATTAATGTGTTTGAAATAGTAAATCCAAGGTTAGTCATACTGACAGTTATATTTATTTTATTTCTCTTTGTATTATAATAAAATTAGTTATAAATTGTCTTTATAGGATTAGGATTGACTGTATGCTTCCATTTTGATTTTAAGAGTGTTTATGAAATTATGTTTCCTGTTCTAGTTTAAAGAGAGACAGAGTGTCTACTACTACACACGCAAAATTACCATTAAGTTATAGCAGCCTGTTACATTGGTCTCTATTCATGCCTATATGGGCTTTTATTTTGGTAAATAATTAGATTAGTAAAATACTTAACTGACATACATTATTCTAGCTTCTAATGCCAACTACTAAATCAAAATGGTTTTGGTAAATCTTAACTTTGTCTTTTTGAACAGGTAAATAATGTTTTGCACTGAATGTGGAAATCAAGTGGAAAGTTCATTCCGATTCTGTCCTCACTGTGGCTTCAAGTTATTTGTCTTGACCCAAAATGTGACCCTAGGTAAGCTTACTAGCACACTATTTTTGTTGTGTTTGTTGTTTTGACTTAGTGAAAAAAAAAGTTTTCTCATGTCCAAGCATGAACAATGCTGGGTCTTTGACCAGAATAAGAATGAGAAAGAATAGTACTCTTTACCTAATAGTCGTCTGTAACAAACTGTGATTTTTTTCTTTGTAGCCAATTACATTGTTTTTCTGTTTTACACAGACTTTAATGAAGTTTAATTTGTCTATATGGTAGCTAAAAGTCCAGTTTGGATAACCTTATAGCTGAACTTTGCAAAGTATCATTCTGTTATCTGTATGGAGGTGAACCATAAAAGACTAAATTCAGACATTTACTACAGTTCGATGTATCTAATTAATGTCACATTACATTAGTTTACCCAGATGTGGCCACATCAGCATATCAACCCTCAGTCACTGCTGAGGAGAAGAACCAAAAAAAGGATCAAGACCAGGTTCCAAAAGGTGTTAAAGAAGAACGAGAAAACACTACACAGATAAAGGTGAAAAGGCTAAGTAACAGTTATTGTATTGCCATTGCTTTCTTGCTCATCAAAAATGTATTAGGCCAAGAATTTACTGACTCAAGCAATTTTTACTTCTTTTTGCATAGACTATAACATTGTTCTGTCTGCTAGTTTACACCGACATTATCTAGGGCAGTAAACAAGCTCATCAAAATGGGGAACCGGTTTCTGCTATGACAGGAATGTGTTTATACAGTAATCATATGGAAAACACCTTTCAATATGATGCAGTCTAGTACAAAACCACAAATCAACCTCAATCTCAGGCAGAAAAATATAGCACACCTTTCTGACAGTAAACAAAAACTAAACATCATACATTTTGCAAAGGTGTGTGGCCCTGCTACTAAGTAGGACCACAAAAGGGCCGGTCAGCATTGTGAACCACTGGTGTAAAGTTAACAGCTTAACAATTTTTTAGACAGTGTTTTAACTTTGCATTTTCACATAGGTATGGAAATATGGCATTGCTTTTGATTTTTATTAATGTTTTTAACATAGTTTTTCTTGACATGGAAGTTTTCCATTTTATTAACTTGTGTTCCGGTGGTTTCTGGGCTTCACACATTAAACACTAGACTAATGAGGTAACTTCTGCCTCCAGAGGAAAAACTTTATGAATCTAAAACTGATACCCTATCTGCTAAGCTAACTATTGAGATTCTTTTCAGGGGCAATCGGCTAGTGATGACTTAGAGGCAGCCAGAGATGGGGCTACACCACACCACCCATCAAATAACACAGCCAACCCAGCCCCACTGGAAAAAGGAGCCACACCCTCAAGCCCAAACCAGACAGGTTCAGTTAATGAATCATTGACTACCAAGAACACACATGTCCCAGAGACATGTAAGGGGAAAGAGAGGCTTTCTGCGGCAGAAGAAAGTGACTCTCAACCATGCAGTGAGGCAGCTCCTGGATCAAACCGGTCTGTTTCCACTCCACCACCCTTCTCTACACCTGCCAGTGATAAACTGACAGAGCAACAAACAGAGGCCCCATCAGATATTCCAGCTGACAAGCAAAGTGGCATTCCTTCTGGGCTATTGTCTAACTCTGCATCATCTCCAACATTAACTAAAGAAACAAGCTCCACTGCACCTGAATCGCTTGGGCAAACATCTCAAGAATGGGATTCGGTGGCAAAGCAGTCTGCCTCTAACAAAGATAAAGACAAGACAATCTCTAATGAGACACAAAATCTCTTTAGGAGGCCAGATGATGATGCTACTTATTTAGACTCTTTTCAGGGGAAGCCATCTAGTGATGATTCTGAGCCACCCAGAAATGGCGAGACAACACAGGACTCATCAGATTACACTGCCAGCCCAGCCCCACTGGAAAAAGGAGCTACATCCTCATGCCCATACCAGACAGGTTCAGCTAATGAATCATTGACACATGTCAAAGAGACTTGTAAGGGGAAAGAGAGGCCTTCTGCTGCAGAAGAAAGTGACTCTCAACCATGCAGTGAGGCAGCTCCTGGATCAAACCGGTCTGTTTCCACTCCACCATCCTTCTCTACACCTGCCAGTGATAAACTGACAGAGCAACAAACAGAGGCCCCATCAGATATTCCAGCTGATAAGCAAAGTGGCATTCATTCTGGGCTATTGTCTAACTCTGCATCATCTCCAACATCAACTAAAGAAACAGGCTCAACTGCACCTGAATCATCCGAGCAAACATCTCAAGAATGTGATTCTGTGGCAAAGCAGCCTCTCCATGAACAAGATAAGGATAAGACAATCTCTCTTGAGACACAAAATCTCTCTGGGAAACCAGATGATAATGAAAAGCACACTGACCTGACTGAAACTGACCAGCATACATTCGCTGAACAAAATGACAAGAAAGAAGACCAGGCAGCCATAGACGAGAGAAAAGCCCCAAATATAAGAAAACAAGAGTATTGTCTTGATCCATGTCCAGTTACTGAAGAAACCAGCCAAAACACTGAGGTAGTTATATATGACCTAAGTCATTAGCTTACAACATTCATTTATTTAATCATTATTTTCTTAATTTTCTACAAAAATTCTAAATGATAATAATGGTAGTATTAACATTTTAAATTTCAGATTGACACTGATTGAGTAATGATTTTATAACCATAGTGTTTTGGCAACAATCATGGATACAGGTCACTATAACTGTGCATTAATAATAAACTGTCTATTTACCAACCATGTCCAGCTTTAAAGCTACAGTTGGCAACATTTATAAAAGAAATAATACTTTTTGTCACTATGTCCTGACAGTATTGCATGAACAGATAATCTATAAACAAATCATGTTCCTCTTCCTCTTTCCGGTGCTCCTAATGGCATAAGGAAAACAACCAATCACAGTCAAGGAGTCTGTAATGCAGTGTCAATGACTGTTTGCGAACTCTGATCAAACTATCAAACTAGGCAGCGCTGTTCAAATATGAATCAAGATTTGCCTATCTCTTGAATAAAATGTCAGAAACATATTTTAGCATACTGTGAAATGAAAAGGTTTGCTATGAACAGTCAGCCAGTGGGCGGTGCTTGGTTTTGGCTTGACCTTTGGTTTGAACAGTACACTAAAATCAGAATTTTCTGAATTTCTGAAACCATTTGAGTCTAGAAATAGGCAATAACATAATCCTGATTCATATTTCATCAGCTCTGCCTGTCTTCTGTTCGAATTGCAGTTCACAAACAGTCATTGACACTGTATTAGAGACTCCTTGGCTCTTGTTGGTTCTTTATCCGGTTTCCGGTGGGAACATGGCTAAGTCTTCTGAAGCGACAGCATGGAAGTACACAGGCATATATCCGCCGCTTACTAACAAAAAAGGAGATAAAAGTTAACTTCAATACAATTTTACAATATATAATCTTTCTTACTGTCAGTATATAGTGACAGCTTCAGCAAATATGGCAAAAAGCATTTAAAGTGGATAATCTTTCTGTGTCCAAGGCAAAGTAAATCACAAGTAACACAATTTAAAATAACACAAGTAAAAAACTGAGGTTTGATAATTCTACATTATTGAGGTGATTCTTTATGTCTGGCAATCAAAATCCTAGAGTGAAGGATTTCAGGAACCTGATGTTTTTGCTATATATTGTACAATAGATTTGGTAATATCTTGATCATTTGTTTACTCTTCAACCTAATTTTTTTTCTCACAGGATGTTGACACAAAATCAAATAAGAAAACAAACACAGCCCTTACAGAGAGACAGGAACAGCAGCCAAGCAACAGAACAGTCAATGTCTCCAGGTCACCAACGCCCTCCTGCCCTCTTGCTCAGAGTGATGAGAAGGCGGGTTTTCTAGTGGAACCAAATATCTCAGGAATATCCCCTGAACGTCCGACACCACAAACGTAAGTTTTGGGTTATAGGAAGTAGGTAAGTATTAAAAGATATGAATGTGATGTTTTGAGCAAACTTTATTAAATTAATAAAAGAAAATGAATCAAAATCGCTGTAGTTTAGGCTGGTATTTCATAATATTTTTAAACCAGTCTGCTATCTGCTACAAAATATTGTGAAATTTTATTGTTTATTGTATAAAGAAAATGTGAATTTACTGTAACTTGTATCTGTTTGTTTCTTTTTTTTTTTAGTTTACTAAGCAGCGGATGTATGCATGTGTACTTCCATGCTGTCACTTCAAAAGACTTTCATTTGGATCCAGAAAAGGATAAGATTTTCTTAATGTCTGAAAAATTGTTTGGAAGTTGGAATAATCTTGGCCTGCAAATGTCCTTCTCTAGGTATGGCTTCTTTAAAAAAAAAACATATTATAAATTAAATTATACCAAAACAGCTGTTTTGTCAATTATCCACTGGTTTAACTAAATTCTCCTCCCCTTTCACTATCTCCGCTATCTATTTTGCACCATTTCTTCACCACTTAGCAACATAGTGACTATTATTTAGTGGAATATTTGCTTTGAAATGATGTCTTTACCTGTCCTATCACTAATAATATTTTCTGTGTTTCACAGGGATCTTGGGGACAAGAGTTATCTTGTTGAAGGGCAAGTTACAATTCTCAAAAACATGATTCATGAGAGCATTCCCTACATATACCTAATTTGCAAGCACAGTGAAAAGCCCATTGTTGAGGCCATCTACCAGAAAGATGGAAATCCATACGTCAAAAGGTGTCTGAGAATCAAAGAAAATTGTTTAACATATGAAGGTAATCTGCATTTACTTCCCTATGCTCAATAGCAACTTACATTTGTGTTTACAGACAAAAGCCTATCCTAATCAGCTGGGAAGATATTGGCCATTATTAGCTTTTTGTACACGTAATGGTATTGATTTTGACTCAAAAGAAATTGCAGTATATACATGTCTAAAACAGTTAGAAACAGTGTCTTTCATAGATTGTCTAAGAGAACACTGGTAAGGTTGTATTAGGTCACCAAGGAGAACAACTTATGCCTAGACCTAGGACAGCTGCTAACCTGCTTTTGGTGTCCCTGCCAACATTTACAACAAAATTTGGAACAAAGACACACTTGTGTGTTCTAGTGCCACCGGCTCTCTTCCTGAATGCTTGCTAAGAGGAGAGAAATCAGGGGGACTAGGGGAAAAGCGTAGAGAAGTGCTTTGGGGCGATGAGAGAAAGCATCCAATCCCAGTACAGGGTTTCCAAGGTTTTTTCTGCATGCATAGAGAACTACAAGAGAAATTCCACTGTATATGCTTTTGTTTGACTGGATTTTTGTTACCTAATGTTTCCTTTGTGTTGGATTCATGATGACTATGGTTAACTGCTCCTCAGATCTCTGCAGTGTAAATCGAGACAGCTAGCTAGAAAATTGAGTTTTCTGTTGCACAACTAAAACAACTTTTGAACGTACAAATGTTCCACCAAAACGAGGCTAGTTTCCAGCGGCACAGAGGCTTCGTGCCAAGATAAGCATCGGCCATAATAATTTCGATTGGTTTTAGGAAATGCCAGTAAACCACAGCACATTTTCTCCCATCTCGTGAATTTATTTAGAGGGATGGAAGGTTTGTCCATTTCCATTCCACAGCCTTTGCACATTCCTCCCCAGCTGAAAAGAGACAGGCCATGTACACTCTTATGTGTGATGTCACCCTCCCAAGAGGAACCCCTGACGACAGAGCACTTTTTTCCCTTTGCAAGAGGGAGAGGTTGTCAGCATGCACCTCTCGTGCCGTATTGGGTAGGGACGCAGGTGACCAAACCATCTCTCAGTTTATAGGTCCTAGAGGGACCATCACGTGACTTGTCGACATCATGCACAGTAGACGCATTGCTGACGCCACCCTGTGACGCGCGATGTGTGACAGCAAAAAGGTTAATGCATCCAGTCTTGCTGGGGACAGCTTGGCTCTCATAGATAAACTGACGCCTGTGAGAGATCGGAGAGCTCTTTTGTCAGTTTATGGATGCTGAACACCCTCCACTGTGTGGATTGCAGCGCTCTCCTGGGAGGCTGTCAAAAAGATTAGGTCTTCGAAGTAGAACTTTGATCCCCTTTTTTGTGTAACCGCTGTAATGCTTTCTTCATAAATTTAGAGAATGTAAGGGGGGCCAGAGAGTAGCCAAAAGGCAGCTGATTGTACAGGTTTTGAACTCCTTTGAAGGAGAAGTGCAGGAATATTCTGGCTTGGGAATGACAGGAATGTGAAAATATGCAGGTTGCATCATCATCTGCCATGCCATGATTATGGACTGTGCCACCATAGAGGATGTGGCTAGGGTCAGTACGGTCGTCATGGCTTTGCCACTGTCAATCACTAGCTCTGGGGAGACAGCCCCAGGCTTAGTGGCCATGGCAGGACAACAGAGCA
This sequence comes from Percina caprodes, assembly GCA_013375575.1. Lineage (NCBI taxonomy): Eukaryota > Metazoa > Chordata > Actinopteri > Perciformes > Percidae > Percina > Percina caprodes. Next base: position 3,131,171 of record JABXJD010000004.1, on the reverse strand, counting down.
ATGTTGTTCTGTGCTGCAGGCACCAGGGTTGTACTCTGGTGCAAGCTTTCGGTGAGGCAAGCACAGACTTTATCCTGGGCAGAAGGCAGTGTGGGCTTCCGTCGGCCAAAGAAAGTGGCTTTCGGAAGCACTCCAGTGGTGGGACTGATGGGAACCCTGTTTCTGTGTTGCCATTGGACCTTGGTAAACGGCACATAGGGGGACACTGGAGCCTTCAGTTACCTGGGATCAGAGTACACCTCCTCCATAAAAGGGCTGAAGTGTCATGAAGCATGGCCACAGTGGAGGGCATCTGTCTGGCGGCGCCTTAACATAGACGTCAGGCTGCTCTGCTGGCATTGTGATGCGTCTCAGGGTAAGGACAGATCAGTTGGAAAAATGACAAAGGCTGAGGACCGTCAAGGTAGGCCCCTTTGAGCTGCTAGATGTGGCCCTAGAATTGCAGTGAGGCCAGCTTGGAAAGGGAGAGAGCAGAAGCCGATTGGCCAGGAACAGCTGAAGGTAGAGGAAGGGATGAAGGGATGTATGTGGACGGGGTCGTGTGAAGCCTGCAAACACAGGGATGAAAGATTGATCAATCAAACTATCACTGTGAAGTGAAAGTGTGTATTTGATATCCCATCAGTTTTCTAATGTTAAATAATGTTAAAATGCGGTTTAACTCCCTCCTATGGTCATTGTCCTGAAGTGCAGGGAGAGAAAATAAAACTAACGTGTGTTCAGTTTACCAATCTGTCCACATGGATGGAAATTGACAATCCGTCCCCACGGATTGTAAAACCGTGCACACAGTTTATTTATTTTTATTTTCCAGGATCTTAGGGGGGCTCCGTTTTGGGCTTGTTTTCACAGGCCTGGTTGCTTATTTGTCTCGCAAGATCTGGCAACACTGATCACATCAAACAAATGTATGTCCCATGTCCATGTTGAGAGTCGTGCAACATGCTTCATTCTCAAGAATTTTCGGCGTCACACACCGCTCGTTGCTGCCGCATTCAGCGACATGTTTCGCACATGGGAAATCCCGAAGGTAAAAGTGCACGTTATTCTAACGGATAATGCCAAGAACCTGGTAAAGGCCATGAGGGATGCAGATCTACCCAGCCTGCCATGCATGGCTCATACACTGCAGCTTGCCGTGTCCGACGGAGTTTTATCACAACGCTGCATCGCTGGTATAACTGTGGAAGACGCATCGTCGGTCATTTCAAACTTCAAAATATTCTGAAGCAACTTGGCCAGCCTATTAAGAGGCTACAAGAGGATGTAGCCTACCTACCAGGTGGAACAGTACCGTTAATATAAAAACTTCGAAAGCCACGTTGTTGGAAGCGATCCAGAACAATTTCAGTGACATTCAATCAAAGCGCCTGTATACCATCGCAACAGTGCTCGATCCGAGTTGAGAACTTCATTCACACATTTCTCTCTCTCTCTCTGTGTCTCCAATTGTGTTGCTGTCAGAGAATGAAACTATATTTAAATAATGTCAATGTTAATTGAATATATTGAATTCTCTAAGCTCTAAGCTGTTTAAGAATAGAATAGAATAGAAAGCCTTTATTGTCATTATACACAAGTACACAGTACCTGTGCAATGAAATTGGAGCAATCCCTTTTCAGTGTATATATAACAATAACATAAAGATAACAATATAAAATATCACAAATTTCAGTCAAAAATATATTTAAAAAAGTCAAAATATAAAGTGTAGGTAGTACATCTAACAGGATGTAGAATGTTGAAAGTTTCCTGTTAATAAAAGTAAACAGTTGACAATTCACAGTACATTATCTTCTGTTAATTTCAATACATATAAATTGTTGTTAAGACTATTCAAATTTTATATATGACAGGATAAATAGAAGGCTTCAAATAGACCCAGTGATCGGTGATCGGTATCAATCAATACTGCTTTCAGCAATCAGTGATCGGCCCCAAAAATCTTGATCGGAGCACCCTTAACTACTAAAATGTATACTAACTGGGTAACTAATCTTTTTATTGTGCTTTTATTGTGTTATCTATCTATTCTGTATTATCTTTTTGAGCAGCTCTTTGGAAACCTTGTTTGTTAAAATCATACTATATAAATAAAATGGACTGGATTGGAATGGATATTCAGATGGTAGCCAAGCAGCTAATGAATGAGTCACTGATGGTGAAGCACAAAGGAAGCACCTGGTGCCTATTAGCTGATGCAAATGACTTGAGTACTCTGCCTGAACAAATGCAAAGCTCCATTTCTCTTTCTTACAGTATATAGTTTTGCATACCATTTTGAAGCCTCTTGTCGATTTGTTAATCTATCTCCAGATATGCACACAGTTCTCTTTGCAGAGTTTAAATGTGTGATTGTTGTAAATAGTCCAACACATTTAATTAAGGAGAAAGCAAAATAGAAATATGCAAAGAAGTACAAAGTTTCACAATTTCTTTTGTTCTGTTGGACTTTCAAGGGGAGTGGCACCAGTATGATGATATGATCCATCCTGAGTTGAAGAAGGGTTACTGGTCTAGTCCCAACGACATTGTAATAAAAGACAGAGACCTTGCTGGCAGAGTGATGCTGAGTATCATATTTGACCTTCTTACAACTTGGAATAAACCAAATGTGGAAAACTTCTTTTTACTGCTACAACAGTTTGTGCATACATACAGCAATCCTGTACTTCATCATGACACGGAAAGGCAATGGGGATTACCATACGGTAGTAAACAGGTAAATGTTGAGGGTTTTATTCTAGAACATCATATGGTTCACACAATACATGTACGTATTAGACCTCGGTTGTTACCTTCTTCCTTTACTTTTTCTAGGTGGAAATTCTGCTCAAACTTTTTCTGGAGGAAATCATCAATCACAAGCCCAGAAAGCAGAAAGAAACAACAAAATGCCTCTTACCTTTTCATGCAGGAGTAGTTAGTTTGCTCATTTACAACAAGTACCTGAAAAACGACATGACAGATCAACTATCTCGTCTTTGTGATATCCTTTGCCTGCCTAATAAGCCACCACACCATTTCTCCTCTTTCTGGAAAGACTTTGCAAGCCCTTTAGCAGATAAAAAGAGGTAACTAATGTGTGATTAAATTGACATACAATAACAATAATTACCAATAAAATATATATTCATAATAACAAACGTACGTATGTTACCAAACACCATCAGATTTAAATTTAATTTAATTCAATTCAAGTTAATTTATAGTATAAAATCAGAACAAGAGTTATTTCAAGAGACTTTACAGATTTAAGAGTGGTTCTCAGCCTGAGCACTTTATAGGTAAATTATCCTAAAGTTAAAAGTTAATTCTGCTTTGTTATTTGGCCTGGGAATAGTATCAGTCAGATTCCCCTGCCAAATGATCTAATACATAATCAAAATCCAACTTGGCATCAGCTTCAAGTCTATTCATTAAGATATTAAGAAGCAGTTATAAAGAAGTACTTTACAAATAAAACTTTACAGTGAAACTAACAAACGAGACAGGAATAGAAGCCAAGGAAAAGACAACAATAACAGGACAAAGCTACCTGACAGGCCCATCTAGTCACCACACATTGCACCTGTCATGTTTACACTAACAATACATATTTTTTTCTTGCTGAATGTTGCATCCAATAGGACTTTAAAATTCAGATCTGAACATATTTGACCTCATCTTCCAACAAGTACAGAGTAGAAACCAAACCTAAGGATGTTTATTATGAATTGAATATGATTGAAAAATCAACATCATCTGCTTTCAAATATGTAAAACTTTTTTTCCCACTGTAAATATAATGAAACTCAACACTGACTTTTCACTGCTATAGTGTTGCAGATGCTGTTGAGAGGCTTTGCAACAATGCCAGACAACAGCAAATTGACAAGTGGGTCTTGGTCGTCCCTCTGATTCACCTACTAAGAGGAGAAAGCAAACCTTTTGAGCCAGTTCTACCTGTCTTGAATCCACAGTTTGACTCCAGGACAATCAGACACAGAAAGAGAGGCGATTATGCTAGGTATGTAAATATTTTTCTCCTGCACATACTTTAGCACACGCACAGAACTTTTTGAAATATTTATTTTATCTACCCTAGTTACAGTAGACACAATACACCCCTGATGCTTTCTCTTGACCATTTTTATGGAAAACATGACCATTTAGGACAGTTTTGATCTTTTCTCTATCAGCTAAAATCCCTCAGACTAACGTAACTACAATCTTCAATCTAAAATATGTATTTCTCACAAAGTTATATTAGTATTGACTAAACATTGCAATGTCATGTATTATAGAGAATCTAGTTATTGTGCTGCATGAACATTACAGCAATAGTACTTACCAACATTGACTGCAGCACAGAAAAACAGGATGAGTGGAAACCATATTAACTTAGGCAAAATTTCTAAATAACAGTCTCAGAACATAATGTTGTTAGTTCTTCATAATTAGGGCCCGAGCGCCGACAGCGGCGAAGGCCCTATTGGAACTGAAGGAATTATTATTTATTCTTTATTCTTTATTATTTTCCGGCAAATGAATTGCCTTTTTGAGGGACTTATCATATTCAAAAACTCACCATATTTGGCGGTCGCATCAAGTCTGGTGAAAATTTACGTATTTTAATGGTTTCGGGAATAGGCGCACAAAATGGCTCGCTAGCGCCCTACAATAATTTGAAAATTCAGCCCCTGCACTACGTTTAACGTAGAGCCACGAAACTTGGTCCACATATGTAGCATGGCAGGACGGACATAAAACTCCATTGTAGCCCCCCCCTAAACCCAACAGGAAGTCCGCCATTTTGTATTGAATGTTCGAAATTAGTGTGATTTTGGCCATTTCCACGTGTCGTACTTTAACGAACTCCTCCTAGAGCTTTCATCCAATCACCTTCAAACTTGGTGTGTGTCATCTTAAGATGTTAACGATGAAAAGTTATTAAAAGAAAAACTTTTCGTCATAGGGCGTGGCCGTGGCGGGGCGGCCATTTTGTGCGATTCGCCACCAAAACAGGAAGTGGGTGTAACTTGAGCGTACGTTGTCCGATTGGATCGAAACTTTCCAGGATTCATCAGAGTCCGCCCCTGACGACATCTACACGCCGCTATTGGCTCAAAGTCACAGCGCCCCCTAGTGGCAACAGGAAGTAGGCCTAAAAGACAAGGTGCTATACTTTAACGAACTCCTCCTAGAGATTTCATCTGATCAACTTCAAACTTGGTGTGTGTCATCTTAAGATGTTAACGATGAAAAGTTATTAAAAGAAAAACTTTTCGTCAAACGGTGTGGGCGTGGCTTGGCGGCCATTTTGAGTGTTTAGCGATGAAGAAGAAGGTGGCTGTAACTACAGTGTACGTCGTCGTATCTGCTTGAAATTTCCCACAATCACCAAGAGTCCGGCCTGAGGACACCTACAGGCCAATATGGACTTTTGGAGACAGCGCCACCATCTGGCAACAGGAAATATGCCTTATATGACAAACATCATCCGATTTACATGAAACTTAGAATGTGTGGTCTACATGTGATACTGAGGCGGCCCTCTAATTTGACCACGCCCAGTCACTCAGGCCACGCCCTTTCATAACATTTGAACCGTTTAAGGTATAGCTTTGTGTGAGGTGTCAATGAACTCAGCAGAGACTTCCTTCTTCATTGGTGATGGTTTGGCCCGCCCTATGCGTAAGCCACGCCCACTTTCATAACATTTGAACCGTTTAAGGTATAGCTTTGTGTGAGGTGTCAATGAACTCAGCAGAGAATTCCTTTTCATTGGTGATGTTTGACCCGCCCCCTATGATGCGGCCACGCCCCTTTCACAGATAATGAACCATATGACGTAGAATCTTGTGTGAGGTGTCAATCAACTCAGCAGAGAGTTCCTTTTCATTGGTGATGTTTTCCGCCCCCTATGATGCGGCCACGCCCCTTTCATAACTGGTGACCCATTTAAGGTGTAGTCTTGTGTGAAGTATCATTGAACTCAGCAGAGACTTCCTTTTTCATTGGTGATGTTTGACCCGCCCCCCTATGATGCGGCCACGCCCTTTTCACATATATTGAACTGTATGACGTATAGTGTTGTGTGAGGTGTCATTGAACTCAGCAGAGAATTCCTTTATCATTGGTGATGTTTGACCCGCCCCCATGATGCGGCCACGCCCCTTTCACAGATAATGAACCGTATGACGTAGAATCTTGTGTGAGGTATCGTTGAACTCAGCAGAGACTTACTTCTTCATTGGTGATGTTTGACCCGCCCCCCAATGATGCGGCCACGCCCCCTTTCACAGATAATGTACCGTATGACGTAGAGTCTTGTGTGAGGTGTCATTGAACTCAGCAGGGAGTTCACTTTTCTTTGGCAACGATTTTCAGTGTCTGAGTGACGCGCAAATGCGCGGCCGCAAGGAGAGGCGTCCGCCAGTATCCCCGACTCGCGCAGGTTAGCGAGGGCCCGTTCATCGCTGCTTGCAGCTTTAATTAATAATTATTCTCTAAGTACAGTATATTTTAAATCTAATACGGCATGACATGTGACATCTAGTTTTAATCTAATTTCATACAAAGTATTACATGTTATTAGTGTACCCCAAAATGAAGTTCAACTTTTACAGTATGTAACAGATACAATTTTGGATATCACTTTAATACATAGAAATTCCAAACCATGGGCGTTTTATCCCTGTTTTTTTTCATAATACCAAACTCTATAATATATATTGTAAGGCAACCAGCAGAGACCCAACAAAATCAGTGCTCTGGGTCAAGAAATAGGCATTTGTGTATTTCTGATGACATCATGTCTTTGTTGGTTCCCACCCCTTACCCCTGGGGTGTCCTACATAACTCTTTATCAACAACTTTGATTTAGGATCATGAAAGACCATGCGTACCTGCTGAACATTGATCATCTTCTTGTGCGTACTTGGATGCCTCTGCTGCATGTGGATGATCTAACAAGCTTCATATCTTCTGTGCAAGTGGAGCTTCTAGACATTCTTCATTGCATACAGTTCAGTGTCAAACCTGGAATAACTCGCTCCAAATGCATGGTATGTATCCACAAACTTTACTATAATACTATATATACTGTATATTTTTATAACAACCCATCAAATGAAAATGTGTAAAATATTTGAAAAAGGTTGCTCGTAGTGATGAACCAACTGAAAATGATCACCGGAATCGCAGCTCCCATTGGCTTCACTGAGCTTTACAATTAATTAAGCTCATAGTGTGTTGTCCGGCCTGAATTTTTACTGCTTTGGTTTAATCTCATTGCTTTATTATTGGCGGGCAGGCTACTGTACACTCCAGGACCTGCTCAGCACCAAAGTTCAGACAAACGTGACTTTGGTGCTGAAAGACAAAAATTTCCCCTTGAGGAGTTGGTAGAGACCCAAAAATAGAGCTAAATGCAAAGGTTAATATTCATCAGGTGTCTGAAACATGATTCCAGATTAATGATAATGTTGCTCTGTAACTGCTTGATGTGTAAATACAGTAAACAAATATAATTCATAATTCACAACCTGTTTCTGCTGTCCCCAAGTGGCCATAAAAAAATTATGTTATTGCAGATTTATATAAAAGCTACCACTTGCTTGAATTACTTAATCACTGTTGAACTAATGTCTGACTTCAAATTCTGTGTTCTGTTAATTGATTTACAGGCTTTGGAAAATTTGATGTTTCATCTCATCGACAGAGAAAGGCATCGCAATAAACGGTAAAATAGAAACCTGTACTTATCACTGTAATACAGTATGTCTGTAGTAATGACTATGGATTTCAGTATCTATATTGCCAGCAATCTTTATGCACAACAATAATTTTAAACATTTCCCCACAGCTTTGATGACAAATATGGAGAGTTTTGCCTGAAAACTGCAGTAAGACTTCTCTGTTCTATCTGCCAACACACAACAGATTCAGACCTCTATAATGTTCCTATTCGTTTCCTTGAGTTGGTCTGTCTGATTTCCAAGGCATACGACCACACAGATTACCAGGTGAGACTCAACTGTCAATCTGTTGGACATGCCACACTTTTATGTTTACATATCAAGCCATATTATTGCCTTGTAATGCCTGGAGCAGTTTACAACAACAACTTAATTCTTTTATTTGTATATCTTGCATAGAGTAAAAGATTCAACTCAATGTGGAATATTACATGTTGTGAATAAGTTAATTGTTGTTTTTCCATCTAACATTTGACCCGTTTTGTGATGTGCATCTACACTTGTGTTACATGTGTTTGAAAAAAGCAAAGTAAAAAATTCTGACTAGCTAAGTTTGTATGCTTAAATGCAAGCAGAGTTTTTGTATTGTGCAGAAAAAAAATGAAAACATATAGATATACATAGTAACATCTAACTGCTATTCCAGGCAAGAGAGAGCATACAAGAGTCAATCATTGAGACATTAGACACAATGAGGAAATGGCAGCAAAATACCTTCAGAAACAAACTGCTTAACCGCTGGAATTGTACGCAGTTTTCTGTACCCAATGAAATTAAGGTAAGCAGAAATATGTGATTATGTACATCTTGTTCTGTTATGTAGATATGATTGGATCAGTAATATCTTTTTTTTCAGTGCGCTGGAAATTTGATGTTGTACAGTTACTTGTGATGTAACTGAACTATTATAATCCATATTTCTCTCTTTCTAGGTATGGGACTTCTTACTCTCACTATCCTTCAGTCTTGAGGATATTACTTTATTCTGGAGAACCACCTTCATGGAAGATTTTGAAGGAAAACTAAAACGAGTAAGACTGGATTTGTGTTTGTGTTTACATGCTAACAGAGCTTGGATTCTGGTATTTACATACTTTACTTGTTCAATTGAGAAACAAAGCTGAATATGTCTGCTTGTGTGCTAGGAACAACCTGTGGATCAAATTGGAATATACTCTAACACAATGGAACAACTGAGCAAGACAAGTCCATTGTTATGCAGCACAATGGAGAAATGTGCATTGGAGGCAGTTGCGGCTATTTGTCAGGTATGATTTGGATAAGTAGTGAATAAGCAGTTCATCAATGCTTTGATATAATATAATGTAAATTTAACATATTCATGAACATTTTTAACGTATATGAAGCAGCAAGGATGGTGTAAACCATTGAATGTGTTATAATAATGCTTTAACCACTTATAACTACTATTAAACACTGTAATTATGAATGCCTGTAATAAACGACTCCCACAGACACTTAATTGTGTAGAGAAAGAAAACAATATGTTCTCATGCTCTGTTCTTGCAGTTAAAACATGAATTAAGGGGCGACCTCTAGCTCACCTGGGAGAGTGTGTGCCCCATGTGGGCTCAGGCTTTTTTTTCTCAATCTTCTTACCAAAACATGCAAGGACAACCAATTTTACTGGCTTAAATTTACCAGTTTGTGATGCCACTACTACTGACTACTGATTGAATTTTTCCTTTAATTTATTTCTGTTTAGAATAACTCTGGCAGAGCTGTTTCAGCTATATTTGAGAAACATGAGATCACAAAGTTTGGGAAGCTGATGTCTGTTGTTGTGCTGAAGACATGGCCCACAGATGAGAATGGACATTACACTGAGGGCGAGGACTTGATATTTGAGTATCTTGTAAATTGGCCCATGGCCAAAACCCTTTTCCAAATGACAGGTAAATGCCTAAATGCAATATGATGTTAAGATAATGACTTAGGAATCTGCTTTACTAATGTCTAGTGTATAATCACTCTCTTACATTAATTGTGTGTGAGAAAGAAAATTTTAATGTCTAATTTATAAAGAAAGAAAGTAAAGGCTGGCTTGGATTATGTTGTTAATTATTGTCTCATAGCAACATGTGTTTGTTTGCAACAATTGTAGTTTATGTGTGCATGCTTGTTTTACAGGTGTAGGCACAAGACTGATCAACAAATTGTCAGATGAAGTGAAAAGCATGATGACATTGGCGAGTTCAGCATTCAAATCTGTGTCAGAGAAGTTTCTAAGTGGAGCAATCCAACTGAATACATTAAACCAAATCCTCCAGAAAGAATGTGAATTTGTTGACTTGCTGAAGATAGGTGAGAAGGATCTGTCTTTTTCTGCTTAAATTCCTCTTCCTTTGTCTTATTGTTCTCCTCCTGTTTGCTTTTGCTTCTATTCTCCAAGTTGTTCATGTGTACACCCTTTGGCTGAGCCTGAGATTGTATTGGAAATTAAAATTTCAGAACACGTTTATCCTGAAATGTTTATATGCTTATGAATTTCTGGACTATGGGAGGTATACTATGCAGCAGTCCTGGTCATAAAGTACTTTTTGAAAACAAAATTTAATTTTAAAAACTCAACTGCAAAGTTTTGAGTAGGAATTTCTCACTTTCTAACAAAAGTAATAATGATAAAAAATTCCCTACAATGACAGACTAACTGCTTTAAACCATGCCTGTCTGCACAACCCTCAGATTGGGAACTATTTCTTCTTAATCATGCTCCTGTCTGCTCCTGGTGGATTTCTGACTGCTCCCACAGTGTGTGTGTTCTGCTCCTGCCTGTTCCTGTGTGTGTCGGGTCCCGCCTGTCGGGTCCCGCCTGAACCACAAACATTACATTGACAGTCAGATTGACCGTTGTTTTTTTGTCTTCTCCCCTCCCACAAGGAAACTAGTTAGGGTTAGTAAAGACATGCATACCTGCCAGTACTAAGTACCAAAATTAAGTTTTAGTGCATAATGACATTACATTACATACAATTACATTCTAGTGCATTAAGGGCAAAGTGTCATTGGAATAATTTAATTAATTATTTTAGAACATGTTGGCTGTGGTTTGTTTTCCTCAGGTTGTTTTATTTTGTTAAGCTTCCCTGTCTTTTAACGCACTGTAACATATTTAATGTTAGTCACTGTTGATTGGATTGATTGGATTGAGCTTCACAGTTGTAAGTCGACTTTTGTGTTTATTTTCCTCTAGATGGCCTCTGCGATGATCGTCGTTGTAAAGATGACAGGAAAATTAGAACATTACTGAAACTAAGAAAAGAGGAAGCAGAAGCAGTCCATAGTGAAAAGGAGCTGGTCAAGGGTCTTCTACAAATCTGCCAGGAACTTCCACAACATGTCAAAGGTAAGCAACGCTGGCACACAGAGCAAAAATATTGTTTATGGTTTAAGTTAAGTGAAGTTAAGTTATGCATGTTTGTAATCCCAAAGGGGTTTGGTTGAAAAAGGTCAAAGAGTGTGGAACACCAGTGCTGAGTGTCTGTTTTCGGAAACCCACACCTCCCGCCAGATCAGCAAAGTTTTTGTTGCTGTCATTACACAGATTAAACCCAGCGCTGGCTGAATTCAAGTTTCCATAGCCATTAACTGAAGGTCTGTCTCTGGAGTTGCCATTTGCTCTCCTTCTGGTCAAGTAGTCTTCTAACGGTGGGGATAGACGCAGGAGGACCGAAAGTTGTGCTAGCTTGCTAGCTCTTGTTGCATTTGTGGTCTGATAAACAGAGAAAGGGAGAGTGGGAAAAGGAGGGGCTGAGCTAATCAATGGGTGGCCCCCAGCCCCCAGCTCTACCATGGAATAAGATTTTACGTAGTAAAAAAACAGAAAATCAATATGTGCCAGTCGATGTGCCGTGTCACCAATGATGTATAATGAATGTATGGGAAACACTGCGTGTGCACTTTTTGTGACATAACAGCTTGAGACATTCTTTTCTTATTATGGACAGATTGTAGACCTACAAAAAATGTATATATCCGAACCCCAAAATTAATAACTGAATACCTTTTAACCATTATTCAGGGATGGTGCTAAAAAAGACATGGCCAGTTCTAAGCTGATACCACAGCCATGTTCTGTTGTTGCTGATTTGAACTAGAGAAATGTATTTTATTGATGCAGCAAGAATAAAAGGATGTAGGGAAACCCATAGCTTAACTAGGCATAGCAATAAAGAACATGTCGAAAGATACCAGCTAATTCCCGTCAGGTCCAGTTGTCCATATTTAACTTTGTGTTAAAGCACAAGGTGTGTTTTCTTTCCAGAATAATTTACTGACACATTCATTATTGGTTCTGGTGCTGGTGGGCCTTCTATTGTTTTTATGGTGTATTAGCCATGACAATAGTTTGTCAGTTTGTTTTTTTGGATTAGGAATGCAGATGCAGACAATTGACTTGTTATTGCCTCTCATGCAGGTGGGCATGCATGTTAGCAGTGAATTTTTGTGATGTGAACATGTGAGGCAATGTGAGATGACAAGAGGAGCGGCATCAGTCAGGTTTGTCAGTGCTTTGCTCTTTGAGGTTAGAAGAAAATTGCTGAGGTGTTTCTCAGCAGCGGTGTGGAAATGTTGACCAAAGGTACCAATAGACTCACCTCCCTTGACAGTAAGGTGGTTCCTTGAACCACATGGCACGTTTTATCCTGTGAAATAGAATCATACTGTGTGCGCCCAACTTCACGTCTGTGGTTCCTCTGCAAGGTCTGCTTGCCCTTATTCTGTGTGATTCAGTTGATCTGACAGGGCTTTATTATGAAGTTGTTACTCCTTTCCATTTCAGATACATTCTTAATAAGATATTTTTAATTCACAGTTGACTTCAAGGGGTTGGACAAAAAACTTCATCAGAACTTTGAGGTGAATCTGAATGAATTTATGAAGGTTCACACTCTTGATGAACAGACCTCTCCTACAATTGGGCAAGTCACTTATTTCAACCTATGTGATGTCACCCGTCAAATGGCTACAGAACTGCATGCCATTAAAGACAGTGCACTCTTTAAAATGTGCTGGATGAACCAAGTGGAAGAGCTGTCGAGAGATACAGATGACACTGGACAGCACAATGGAAATGAAGAAATCTACACTCTTGACCTAGTCTACAGCAAAATATTCCAGAGCTGCTACAGCAAGTACAAAGGGCTCTATGATGGTCTGAAGAGTGGGGAACTGTTGCTGGAGGAAATAGACAGCGTCTTTGAGGACTATAAAAGAAATTACGAAGACCTGCAGAAAGATTTAGACATCATGTGCAGAACAAATCCATCCGATGATGGAAAATGGATCAACAGAAGGATTCAGCAAATTCGACAGTACCACGGTCTTCATCTTGCAATGGAATCTGCCAAAATCATCATGGATATCAGGAACACAATATGTCCAGAAGGAGACTTCAAAGTACTGGAGAAATTGCTGCAAATGGTACATTTTCAACAATTTAAAGTCAGGAAGAGAAGCTCTGTCCTTAAAAATGTCATAGTCCTTACCTGTAAGACAGTAGACCAACTAATATGGCTTCATTCATACGGGAACATCTGTGAGGGATACTTTTGGTGGATATAGAAGAATATGTAGTTGTGGAAAATGTATTTTTCCAATGTACATGATTTTAAAGTAGACATATTAAAGTATATTGCTGTCAATAAGTAATTAGCTTTTCCATTGTACACATTTTTTGGTGAGTAGAAATGGAATTTAAAAAAATAGCTTTATTTTACATTCACCCACTGTCCTAGATCATTTAGATTAGTTTGAGAAAATGAAATTCCTGTAGTCATAAACTTGTATGTCAAATAGCACTCTAAACTGGAATCAGAAATCATACACTCAACAATTTGATACTGTGAATTTATTTTTTCAGAGTCATGCTGACTTCAAGAAAAACAGCCTGACTTGCATAGATGACACTCTCATAGAGGCCCAAAAGATCCTGATGGACATTACAAATGATCGCACGGAATGTCTTCAGAAACTCAGTCAGAGCAAAGAGTTTGTCCTGTGGGTTAAAGAAGCTCTTGAAGGTACAGTAGATACCAGTTTTTGTTACTAAGGGCCCTATCATGCACCCAGCACAGCGTAAAGCCCGATGCAAGAGCCTTTTCAACTTCAAGACTGATGAAGTTGTCAATTTCCCGTCCAGCGCCCATGTCATTTAAATAGCAAATGCACCTGCACCCATCTGAGCGCCCGTGGGCGTGCTGGTCTTACAGGGAGGTGTGTTCAGGTGCATCTTGGCGCCATTGACCAACAAAACCTGGTCTAATGTCAATAGTGCAGCATTTCATTGTTATGTTAACAGGGCATTAGTAAAATGTGCCTAGGCATGTGCACAGCTCGCGCACAATATGCTTGTTACACAGAAAGGGATGTGCAGTAGCACACAAACATGCAAAAGATTGAAAATAAAAAAATATTACAATGTGAAATAGAATTGATATGATCTGCTAGCGCGCTTTCATTTCACGCACAAGCAGATCAGTTTCTTTCCCTGAAAATCTCTCCTTCCAGCTTAGCAAATCCGCCATTATAATATCAATGTGCCAAGGTACAAACGTGCCTGACTTTTATAGGGAATGGGAGATGACACTCTGATTGTTTTTTTGCATGTTATGCCCAAAACACACCTATGATTAATTAAGACACTAAGTACAACCCTTTTGAACCATGCACCTGGCGCACAGACCCTTTGATCCACCGTTCCAAAAGTGGATTTGGACACGCCCTGAACACACCTGTGCTAGGCGCTTTACACCATGTGCTTAGATCGTTAAAATAGGACCCCAAGTGTTAAACATGTTTTGTATCTGCTTAAGGAAATTTGTAATTGCAGATATCAATGAGCTGAAAGTTTTTGTTGACCTGGCGTCCATCTCTGCTGGAGAAAATGACCTGGATGTGGATCGAGTGGCCTGTTTTCATGATGCTGTCCTTGGTTACTCTTCAATATTGTATGGACTGAAGCAGGACTCTGATTTTGAAGCTTTCAAAGAGTCCTTGTCAAAATTGTGGAAGGCACTTGAAAATGACAGAAATATACCAAAGAAGCTGGTGAGATTCCACCCTTTATGTTACCACCATTCTCTAACTTATTACTAAATTTTCATATTGTCTATACCAAATTATTTGAAAGTGAAAATGAAGGTTAATTAATTAGCTGTATCCAATGTGACTCAGTACATGCACAGCTATGGAAAGTTTGGTAGGTTAAAGGCCCAAACGCATTGAAAGCGATAATTTACGCGCCTCATTTGACACGCATTAATTGATGCTTCTATGGCGCACTGCAGGCATCAGATTTTGAAACTCCAACAACACACAACATTTTACACAATTCCTTTTGAAAAGATATAGCCTCTGAGGGGAGCTACAATATCTATCTATCTGTCTAGTTGCATGCAAGTCCTATTTTATCCAATTCCATAAACTAAAAAAACTTTTTTTTGGTGTTTGGTTTCAGCGGGATACAGCACGCCATCTGGAATGGTTAAAGACTGTAAAGGAAAGCCATGGATCTGTTGAATTTTCATCCCTGTCCCTGGCTACATCCATCAATGAGAAAGGGGTATACACCATCAAGGCCCAAACCCAGAAAAAAGTATGCTAAATGGACTACATGACACTAATGATTTAATTTTCATCACTATTTGAAAAAAATAAATAACATGACTGAGGATTTTTATGTAATAAATTCTTACTGCTCAGATAATTACCTTTTTAGTATACTCTTGTACAGTTGTAATGTATATTTGAACCATGACAATTAGCTCTTGTATATGTGATGCAAAATAAACACACTAACCTACCATCCATATCATATTGGTGTTTCCCTTTATAGCTTACTTTAGAGACTTCCCTGATGCTGCAAATTCAGGACGGACATGACAAAAACATGGCATGCACATATGAGGACCTGAAAGAGTTGCAGAATAAGCTTATGCTCATGTCTGGAAGAGGGGAACAAAAACAGTGTGAAGTGGAACACTTTGCTGAGGTGATATATATTTTTGTGATAAGAAATTTGCGTTCCTGTAAATTAATGGAATGTTTAAAATAATTGATGTATGTTTTTCACATTGTAACTGTGTTCATTGTAATCCCACTTATCTTCTTCATATTTAGGTGTTTGACAATGTCCAAAGACTTGCCAAAGCCTTTGTAGACCTTTATTCTGCAGGGAACCCACTCTTCAGGTGTTGGGAAGCTAAGATTAATTGCAAAACTCAGAGTGACCCATGTATCATTATGGAAATCAACTTCTGCAAGACCCTGCATCATATCCAAATATGTGGAAGTCTAGTTGAACAACTGACAGCACTGTCCAAGAAGATGGAGGTGTTTCTTGTTGACTGGCAAAACTTCATGGACAAACAGAGATCTGATTACTACTACTTAAACTATTTCACAGCTGAACAAATATTCTACCTGTGCAGTGTTGTGACTCCGTCAAATGTGAATGCAGAAATAGAGGACAAAGCTTTGATGATGCTCTCTTTTATCAAACCAAACTGCACAACATCAGATGTCTGGAGCACATGGGGAAGGTTTCACAACCACTTTGAGCCTGGAAAAAGGATGAATGAAGATATTCACTTTCAAAGTCACTTTTTTCACCAGGAAGACAGCAATATGTCTTCAGCCGATGTAAGTCCTTTTACAGCTGATAATCCAGCAGACCAGACTGTTGGTTTGAAAGAACTGGAACAGTTGTGGAATGGCTACATGATGAATGAGGGAATATTTTTCCATGACCTTTTGGACATTAGGAGTTTAGGGGGTATGTTGAAAATGATGACTATCACAGAAAACCAAAGTGAAAATGAATGGGAAGAACCAGTGCTATCAGAGTCAAAAGACAATTCACTCAGAAGAATTCTCCCAAAAGGCCTCTTCTCAAACCAACCTAATCTCATAATTTGCCCACACAATGAGGTCCTGACTTCAAGTATCTGCTTATACATGACCAGTGAGTATGACCCATTGCCAAGTTATGATGAGGTTCTCTTGTGTACCCCTGCAACAACTTATGAGCAAGTAGAGCTTTTCCTGAGGAGATGTCTCACACCAGGTGACATTGGCCAGAAGATTTACACAATGCTTTGGGCAGACCAACTAACCTATGATGTTAGCTGTGCAATGGAGAAGTGTTTTCAAAAACTGCATTCCCTACAGGATTACACTCTAGTGATTTTTTGCAGCTCTGACAGGGAGCACACTTACATTCCTACTGCATTCAATCAGTTCAAAAGAGATTTTGTCCCACAAGAGCCATTGGAAAGGATTCAGAAGTACTTATCGAGGCATTACATGGTCCCCTCCAATCACAAGAACGCTGTGTTCAAAGGTGGCCATTCTGTGGGCATTGTTGCTTCCCAACGTGCAGGAGTAGGTGAGTCCTACATGTACAGTAGTTTTTCTTCTCATATCACTAATTTACTCTATGCGCCAGTATTATATAAGGGAATTATGTAGATAGATCATCAATAAAACCAACCAAAGAAATATTGCCTTATCTTTTGCATTATACAGTACACATTGAGAATCTGAACCTGAGAGAGATCACCCATGGGGATATTTTTTGGTGTGTCCCTTAAAAATGGGTTATGTATGGGCACTTACTGTACATTGTTATAGCAATCATTGTAATAAATTATGCTTGCCTTAAGAAAGGCAAAGTACCAGCATTCCCAGTTTTGGATTATGCATTTCTTTACAGTATTTTAAAGAACATTTCAGCACAAAACCAATGTTATTATTTTAAGTTTATCCTTTGACTTAAACCAACTATATGGTGTTTATTATAGAAAACAAGGTGCAGAATCAAACTCATCAGGTTTTGTTTTCTGGGAATCACATTTTTGCTTTCTAGAGATACATCTGTATTCCACTCAATTATAAGTGATGTCATGATTTCAAATAATATATGGTTATTCCACCATTTTAGGCAAGTCATTGTATGTCCAAAGATTGTATGAAAAGCTGGAGAGAAGTGTTGATCAAGAAACTGCATTTAAGAAGTGCATCCGACTAACTGAACATGAGGTTGATGACCACAAGATTCTACAGTCTTTGTATAACGCTCCAAAACAAAAAGATATTAAGGTGTTTCACTTTGATGTGACATCATCGGTAAGCAATATTTACATTATATTATATTACCATGATAATTAAAGTTCTTTGATTTTTTTAACGGTGTGGTTCTCAGAGAATCCTTAATGTAGTCACATTGTAATGTTATGTAATGCAATTTTTTTATATCCAGGTACAAAAAGGCTTGAATGAATTCCTATTCAAGCTTTTCTTCTTACGTTACTTGATGGATTCAGATGGACTGATGTGGCGCTGCAGCCACAAACACTTGTACATCATCGAGTTACTGGAAACCACAAATCATCAGACCAGATATGTCCCTGGAACTGTAAGTTGTACGCAATGTTCATCTTATGTGCTACACAATGTAGATACATACAATCCTGTCAGAATCCTAGCACTTTGTTTCAGTTGACTACAGGACAAGGCTGACTGTCTAGATAGGGTACAGAGGTAAATGCAGTATCTGAAATTAGTAGTTAGGAGAGTTAGGTATATTGTTTTAGTGACATTTTCTCAGGATATTTAAATGTAAAGATAGGCTTGATTGATTGATTATAAACTTGAATATATTTATTTGTAAATCTTTTAGGGTCGAAAGGAAAACTTTGCATTCTTGGACGTTTTCCCGAAGGTGTTTTGTCGTCCACCAAAGGAGGTTATGGCTTTAGAAATGAGGAGAGGGGAAAACACTGACATGAAGAGTGACGACCCCCTTATGGATGACGAATGTTTCAGGAGTGAAGCTTATCAAAGACCATACCAGTACCTCACACGTTTTTACAACAATAACAATCTTGACAAATTCACTTACATGGGCATTGAAGGGACTCACGCAAAATGTCTTCAGATACTCTTAATCTACTGTGGCATAATAGATCCATCATGGGCAGAGCTACGTAACTTTGTCTGGTTTCTTAATCTTCAGTTGAAAGACTGTGAGAATTCAGACTTTTGCAAATTTGAGTTTGTTGGAGACACTCTTCAAGGGTTTAAAAACTTTGTGGTTGAGTTCATGATCTTGATGTCCAAAGACTTTGCAACCCCATCACTATGCATCGCTGACCAGAGCCCAGGGAGACAACAAATTGACATCAGTGGCCTTAATGAAAAAGACTTAGCTCCATTCCTCATCAGAAAAAGGTGGGAGTCTGAGCCACATCCATACATCTTTTTTAATGATGACCACACGTCCATGACTTTTATTGGGTTTCACCTGGAGCTCAATGACCAGAATGGGATTGATGCCATAAATCCCTTGACAAGAAAAGTGATCAAGAGAAACATCATGACTCGTGAACTGTACACTGGCTTAAGACTTCAGAGAGTCCCTTTCAATAAGGACTTTGATCAGCTTCCTCGAGATGAAAAGATTGAGCATTTGTGCAGTGTGCTTGGCATCAAGTGGCCAACAGATCCTGATGAGACATTCGAACTGACCACCGATAATATTCTCAAAATGATGGCAATTCATATGAGATTTAGGTGTGGCATCCCGGTCATCATAATGGGTGAAACAGGATGTGGTAAGACAAGGCTCATAAAGTTTATGTGTGAATTGAGAAGGTGTGGAGCAGTGGCAGAAAACATGAAACTGGTCAAGGTTCATGGAGGAACAACATCAGAAATGATATATGAAAAAGTGAGGGAAGCAGAAACTCTTGCAAAGACCAATAAAGAGAATCTTGAATTTGACTCAATTCTCTTCTTTGATGAAGCAAACACCACAGAAGCCATCAGCAGCATCAAGGAGATAATTTGTGATAACTCTGTGCAAGGACAACAACTTAGCTCTCAGTCAGGACTACAGATTGTTGCTGCATGCAATCCTTACAGGAAGCATACAGACAAGATGATTGAAAGGCTAGAGGCATCTGGATTGGGCTACCGGGTCAGAGCTGAGGAGACTGACGACAGACTTGGCTCCATCCCTCTTCGCCAGCTTGTGTATCGTGTTCATGTGTTACCCCCCAGCATGATTCCTCTTGTTTGGGACTTTGGGCAGCTCAATGACTCAACAGAGAAAATGTATATTGAACAAATAGTGCAAAGACAGGCTAAGGCCAACTTGATTGAGAAGGATTATATTCCAACTATAACTAATGTGTTGTCGGCATCGCAAACGTTCATGAGGGAGAGGAATGATGAATGCAGCTTTGTAAGTTTGAGGGATGTTGAACGTTGCATGCATGTGTTTGTGTGGTTCCACAAAAATCACCCCACTTTTGAAGTGGAACTGAGAGCATTCCTTCAAGAGGCATATCAGAGGAAAAAAAACGATGAAAAGATGTTATCATTTTTACATGACAGAGTAATCTGGTCACTGTTCATGGCCACTGGAGTGTGCTATCAATCCTGCTTGGAGGACAAAAGTGAATATCAGAATACCATCAGCCAGTTGCTTTCTGGTGAATACAATATGCAGAGAGAAATCCAACTCATGCAAGACCTCCTACTCAATGGTGTACCCATGGGTACGACAATAGCCAGAAATGAGGCTTTGAAAGAAAACTTCTTCATGATGGTGATTTGTGTTGAGCTAAGAATTCCCTTGTTTATTGTTGGGAAACCAGGGAGCTCCAAATCACTGTCCAAAACCCTAATTGCAGATGCAATGCAGGGCCCTGCCTCACATTCTGAACTATACAAGAGGCTGAAGCAGATACATCTGGTGTCTTTCCAGTGCAGCCCTCATTCAACACCTGAAGGAATCATCAACACATTCAAACAGTGTGCCCGCTTTCAGGAAAGCAAAAACTTGGATGAATACATATCAGTAGTTGTTCTTGACGAGATTGGATTGGCTGAAGATTCCCCTAAAATGCCACTGAAAACACTGCACCCACTACTGGAAGAGGGCTGTGTTGATGATGAGCCACAACCTTATAAAAGGGTTGGGTTCATTGGAATTTCCAACTGGGCACTTGACCCTGCCAAAATGAACCGCGGAATATTTGTGTCCCGTGGAGTTCCAGACCAGGAGGAGCTCCGCAAAAGCGCTCAAGGGATATGCTCGTCTGAAGAAAGAGTTCTTCAAAAGATCAAACACCTTTTTAACCCTTTTGCAAAAGCATATATGACAGTATGCGAAAAAGTCAGGGGGTTTTTTGGTCTGCGGGATTTCTACAGTCTGATAAAGATGATATTTTCAATTACTAAAATCAGTAATGAGAGTCCCAACGCAGATCAAATCACTGAAGCAGTCCTGAGAAACTTCAGTGGAAAAGATAACGTGACTGTGATGAGCATATTCAGCAAAGAACTCAAAGATGACTTTGCCAAGGCCAGCATAAGCACCATTGATTTGGTCGAGAAAAGCATCTTTCCACCCTGCCAAGTGGAAGAAAGTCGTTACCTTTTGATCCTCACAACAAACTATGCAGCTCTTCAGATTCTCCAACAGAGATTTTTCCATCACAAAGTCCATCCAGAGATCATCTTTGGGTCTAGTTTCCCAAAAGATCAGGAGTACACGCAGATTTGTAGGAACATCAACCGTGTCAAGGTTTGCATGGAGACTGGACAGACAGTTGTGCTACTGAACCTTCAGAATCTGTACGAAAGTCTGTATGATGCTCTCAACCAATACTATGTGACCCTAGGGGGTCAAAAGTATGTTGATCTTGGATTAGGAACACATCGTGTAAAATGCAGGGTTCACAAAAACTTCAGGCTCATTGTCATTGAAGAGAAAGAGGTGGTCTACGAGCAGTTTCCAATCCCACTGATCAACAGATTGGAGAAACACTACCTTGACATCAACATTGTTCTTGAAAATAAGCAGAAGGACATTGCCAGACAACTACAGAAGTGGGTCGATGATTTTCTCACCATGAATGGTCAAACCCGGAAAAAGGGATTTGTTCCAAGTGATATCTTCATCGGCTACCATGCAGACACATGCTCCTCTGTGCTACTGCAAGTAACAGAGAATCAAAGTCTTGAAACAGATGCTCAGACCATTCTGAAAAAAGCCAAAGAAATTCTGCTCAACTGTGCCACTCCAGACTCTGTTGTCCGTTTGGACAAATCCAGACTGTTTGACGAGGAAAGAGAACATTTAATGAAAAAATATGTTCAAGAGGAGATGCACAGTTCGTTGGGAGACTACATTGTCTATCACACAAAGCAGTTGGAACAGTCCCATTTCATCTTCACTGAGGTAAATCTCTTTTTTACTATTCTTTTAAATGTTACAGAAAGTATCCACCCCGAAACTTTGTGGCAAAGTAAACAGCTATTGGTATTATAGCTTGCATTTCTGGTCCATTTACATCATAATAATTCTCAGCTTAACTACCCATGCTCAAAATTCCAATTTAGCTTTAGATTGTTTTCATCTTAACTGTAAATATCCTCATATGAAGTGCAAGTAGAAAAATAGTTGTTTCAGGTTTTACAGCACAGCATAGTTCCTGTTTCATATTGATAAAAGGCTCTTGAAATCTCATCATGCATAACAGTAGAGCTTTAGAAAAAAGAAATACAAAAAAGAAAGAAATTATTACAATAAGTAATAATATGATAAACAGTATCAAATTGCAGTCCTGTACAAATCCCAGCTGACCCCTAACTTATGGTATGCATAGTAAATTACAGACTAATGACATACAATGTTGACAAACAATGTTGAGTACTGTATACTATATGTCGTTGGCCTTTTTTCTGTTAGCAATAGCAAGTGAGAAAATTATTGTTTTATGTAAATTTTTAATTTTGCTTTTTTGAAGGTCACAACATTTTCCAGGCTACTCACTGCAGCAGACACTCAACAACTGCAGAATGTGATCAAGCTTGATGATATCAAGCTGCTATCACTGCAACAGTTTGACACAGAGTACTCTTTCCTCAAGAAGATCAGGTGTGTAAATACGATAGCATGTCACGTCTGCTTAGGTGCTCATTTTAGTCTCACTAAAGAACAGGCTTTATTCCAACACCCTTGTGCTTATTTTGTTGATTAAATACATTATATGGTCCATGCAAATGACTGTTAAGTGATCACCCTGTCTATTCAAATGTAATTCATACCTATGTCCTGGTATTAGGGATTTTCTTGGCTCAACACTTGCAGACAAAGTGCTCATTATCCAAACAGACTATGATGAAGACTCCCGCAGGAGGAATATTCTTTCCTCGGCCAAGTGAGTCTGAAGATCATCACATATTACTTGTCTGTACATCTTTGTCTAACATATTTGTTTACTTTTTTCTTCTACTTATGCTTATTACATGGATTTCTCAGGTATTCATGCATCAACGAAATAAACAAGTGGGCCACTACTGACAACACAAAGACATTTGTGTACTTTGTCACCAAACTTCCTCGAATCAAGGGTGGGACCTCCTATATTGGCTTTCAAGGCGGTAAGTCCTGCTGTTACACACGTACACGCAAATTGAGTAGCAAATTGGTCTTTGTCATGTCAGCAACTCATTAGTGTCACAATATGTTAAATTAGCATAATATCAACAACAAAACCAAAAACGATAGTCATGGTATTACAGTGCTGCAGGAATGAGTTCTACATTCCAAAAATGAGTTAGCATATTTGCACTTCCAGTTTCTTCGTCTTGAAGTCAAAGGGTTTTTTAAGTGGGTTTTTGAGTTGGCTAGAAGTCTGAAATAAGGTATGTGGTTAACACAAGTGTGTTAGTGTCAGAGTTGTTCATGCTTTGTTCTAGGACATAAATACATCAGTAAATAGGTTTTAAGCTTTTACATGTCTTAAAAAATGTGGTTGCCAACAAGTGGCTAAATAAGACTACAGAGGTTGTCTAAGACATTAAAGGTGCAATATGTTATACTGACAGTTAGCGTTTAAAATGGTTACTGCAGTCCTAGTCCATATCCACGACATTACACTTCTGGGATTGCTCCGGTGCCGCTGGAAATTCCACCGGATACCTGTCTTTTCGTCAGATGTCCGTTTCTTTCCGCTTTCTTTAGACTTGGGTAGATTTATAAGGACTTTGATAAACTGCTCCTCTGATCTCTGCAGGATAAATCCAGTTAGCTAGCTAGACTATCTGTCCAAACTGACACAACTAAAACAAGTTTTGACTGTACACTTTCCATCTTAACAAGTTCCCAAGGCTATTTAGCAGCAACACTGTGGCTTAGTGCTAAGCTTAATGCCAGCCATGACGATTGTGATTTGTTTGAAGAAATGACAATTAACCAGAGCATGTTTTTCACCATTTGCGGAATGCTGTGTGGACTAGCCAGACCCTCCCCCACAGATCTGCGGAGGGAGGTCTGGCACAGCAAGACTTCTGCAGTCCTACTCTGTATCCATGGCGTTTCACTTATGGGATTGCTCCGTTGGGAGCAGAAATTCCGCCAGGTGTCACTGTTTTTGGCCGGATGTCCGTTACCTTACGCTTTCTTTGTGTTGGAATTTGACTGCTCTTCAGATCTCTGCAGGTTAAATCAAGACAGTTAGCTAGACTATCTGTCCCGTCTGAGTATTCTGTTGCACAGCTAAAACAACTTTTCACCAAAACAAGTTTCTTTCCAAGGCAGTTTTGCAGCGGTGCCGTGGCTCTCTCCGCTGCTCAGCAGTGATTGGCTTAAAGTACTCATTTTATGCTTTTTGGCTCTTTCCCTTTCCCATGTATTGTTATACATCTTTTATATGTATGTAATTAGTTTACAAAGTGAAAAAGCCCAAAATTCACCCCAAAGGGAGTTAAAACTTAATTTTTGTTGGTAGATGAATCTGACGACTATAAATGACGTGTCTAAAGCTACACACCCTTCCCCGCTGGTCCAGGTAAACACTGCAACTCCTAAATGCCTAACTATAAGCTTTATCAAAGAAGAGAGTTTTAAGTTTTACTCTTAAATGTGGTGATGGTGTCTGCCTTCCGAACCCAGACTGGGACCTGGTTCCACAGGAGAGGAGCCTGATAGCTAAAGGCTCTGGCTCCCATTCTACTTTTAGAGACTCTAGGATCCACAAGTAAAATGTTACGTATGAAAGACTATATTGTTAACATTTAAATAACTTACTGCTCTGAAACGTTTTGCTCCAGTCTAGGTTGAGAAGCTGGTTCTAGGTTGCTTGTGTTTTAGGATCAGACTCAAGTTTGAACATGTACGCTGAGCGAAAGCCATTGGTTACCGGCCGAGGCAAGTTTGTTTTGGATCACACTAGCTTGCTTGTCCGGGCCCACCCTGCTCTCCTTCTGACTGGACTAGCCAGACCCTCCCCTGCAGCGCTGTGGGAATATAAAAAAGGGCACCTTGGCGATATGTATAGATATTTTCATTTTTCATCTATGATATTGGCTTGTGGATCATTAAATCGATATATTGAATATATATCCAAAATAGGCAGATAACCACAACACACAGGTCAAAACAAAAACAGACAGTCCTTCACGCAATGGAAATTTGCAAGGAGAAAATACTGGTTTACTATTGTTGTCAAAGAAGATAGTATTTCAACTTAGCATGTTTTCGTAATATCTGGTGGCATATCATGGTCAGTTTTTGATTTAATACAGGAAATATATTACAAATTGGACCTCTAATCATCAGCTTACTGGTGATGACGTTGAAGTCATGCAACATCAACAATTGTTGTTTAGCCTAACGTTAGCTTTTTATTTCTGGCGATTTCGTTTACATTTCAAAAATCATAGAAGTGGTTCACTTGTGAAGATTATCTTGCTGAACAAAAATGTGTAAGTATCATAAACGTTTGTGTGAC
This sequence comes from Percina caprodes, assembly GCA_013375575.1. Lineage (NCBI taxonomy): Eukaryota > Metazoa > Chordata > Actinopteri > Perciformes > Percidae > Percina > Percina caprodes. The sequence continues at coordinate 3,105,600 of JABXJD010000004.1, read as the reverse complement.
ATAGAGCTCATTTTTTACACTAATCCAAAATCCAATGGAAAAAGCCTATTGGCACATTGGGTTGGCATGCAAAAATATGTCATTCCTGCAACATTATATAGCCTCTTTCATACACAAAAATGCAGTTAAAAGTATTGTACATCAAGAGTAAAAAAATGGGGCAATTTAAAGGGGCTGTACTGGAAATACTGGAAATCATTTTATTTCTGAGTGTTTACTCCTTTTTCAGGTCCATGGAGGTCTGTTCACATTGATGATCTCAGAAGATCAAAAGAGTTTGTGTCTGATGTTCATTCCTTGAAAAAGCTATGTATAAGTGAACTTTTTGAAGATCCACCTGAGGGTAACTCATTAAACCTTAAATCTTATCTAAATAATGTTATATAGTATTTAAGTACTACAAATATATAAATTCAATTATAATTCTTTCTTTTCAAGCCATGAAGACAGAAGACAGCACTGGTGTGCCACATAATGATGACTCCAATGTAAGTTTATTAACCACTTCCAATTATAAACCTGGAAGAACAAGATAATCCTGATGACCAATCAGGCAACATAACCAAAATACAATATACTAATCTCTGATGCATGGTTGACTACAAACAACATATAGAGGTTACAACCAAATTTTTCTTTTACTTTAGTTATCTACTTGTGTATTATTTTTAATTGGTGACATACCCAGCAAAACAAGTAATTTAACAGAGCTAGTCAGTTAGAGTAAAGGAATCAAAAATGGGCCAATGAGTGATATAGAAGATATACAGTTCAGGAATGTGAATGTAAATGCAATGTAATGTTAATGTAAATTAAATTTGGAAAAGTTCTGAATACTGGAAGTCATTGTGCGGAGGCATACTGACTCAGTCTTGGAAATGGGAAGCATGAGTATTTTTTATCATTTGGTATAGAAATTGTGGCTTCACCATGATTTCATTATTTGCACTATTTCACCTCTGCACTGTTTTGGATGATTCCCTTTTAGGACATTTTCCTTTTTCAGATGCTTGGCTGCTGTTCTTGATTCAGGGTCCAAGCCCGAGGCTGTAGGAACTGCGGTAGCAAAGCGACGCGGTTCCTACTGCAGGGCTGTGGAACCCTATTGTTTTCCGAAGGATTATTTTTCTTCTTCTTTGCTATTTTTCTTCTCTGCCTAAAACTCCCACTACATAAATGGTGGAGGGTGCAATGTGCAGGACTGATCCAAAACTCTGCAAGGACCTCAGGCACAACAATTAACACACTTCCTCCACTAGGTGGCGCTATAGCAGAAATAAATGTGTTTGGCCCTACAACTCCAAAACCATGCATCGCACATTCAAAAACCATATATCCACATTTTCCTGAATCCATCTGAATATCCTGATATAGGGCCTAGGCCACGCCCATTTCCAACTAGACTTTTATGCATGAAAAACTGGATTTATCAAAAACCTTTTTTAAACTCCTCCTAGAGCATGTGATTGATCTGCACGAAACTTGGCGCTTAGCATCTCCAGACCGACCTGACAAAAAGTTATTTTAGAGGATAAAAATTGCGCGTAAATGCACAAACAAATGTGTGCATATTAAAAAAAAAAAACCTAGCAATATCTTGACCAAAATGAAGGCTATCAACGCAAAACTTTAGATTCTTGTTTGACATGACCCTCTGAATGTCCCCCACACATTTTACGAAAATTGGCCACTAGGATGCGCTACAAGTACAAAAAGTTTATATCTCATGAACGGCTCATGCAATTTTGACGAAATTTGGTGGGTAGCCTGACATGTAGAGCCACTCCAGAGGCCACCCCTACAGTGGGGTACTGATTGGTCAAAGTGGACGTGGCCTATGAGACCCACATTTAGATTTACCACTTACACTAATGTGAACTTTAAATTTACAAGGTAGATGTACAATGGGTCATGGACCTCAAGTACCAAAATATACACATGTGGACCACTAGGTGGCGCTATATGGTGTTTTTAAACTCCAACATTGCACATCACACATTAAAAAACCTTGCATCCACGTGTTCACTGAATCAAGCTGTATCACGTGATATAGGCCTTGTCAATTTCCACTGGGAAGTTTTTTCTCAATATCGCGCAATGTGCAAAACCAACTTTTCCGAACTCGTCCTAGGCTGTGAGAACAATCTGCACAAAACCTGGTACTTAGCATCTCCAGATAGACCTGACCAAAGGTAATTAAATACATTTTCAAAAGGAACAGTATGCAAATTTCACAACCAAACAAATTTACCTAGCTAGCTACCTAACACAAACTTTATCATATCTCTGCCAAATTAAATGCTATCATTAAAATATTTGAGATGCTCTGCACCAAATTTGGCAAAGTTTGGGCATTAGGGGGCACTATAATCAACGTTTATTTGTTTTGGCAAATAAGTAAATGGGACACAGTAAATGCCATTAGCATGAAACTTGTGAATTTGGCTAGATCTGCCATTGGGGGGCTCTAAAGTCAACATAGACCAGTGTTGGCCCTTTTTCTCAATCAATTTTAATGGGATATTTGCAACGGCAATGTACCACAGACCTTGCACCTCTCGTTATTTACTGACGTTTTCCTCCCCACCGTTACGCTTTCGCACGCACCCTGGGTCATCGGGGTGTTTGTAGTTATAGTTTTTTGTTTTTGTTTTTTTTTACAGGTTTTGGAAGATTTGTTTGATACAACAGATCTGACGAGGAGCTGTGTGCAGAGTGCAGTGAGCATGCTCAGAGATGTGGCAGACAGTGGAGAACTCAGCACTAAAAGAGTTGAGAACCTGCTCACACTACTGGATGGAAGTCAGACACAAGGTTAGAAAATTAGTCATTCTGGTTTCTTCTTTTCATATAAGGCCTTTGTGTGTAGTGAAAATGCATCTCATTGAAAAAAAGGTTTATGTAAATTAATTTTGTTTTTAAGGTCTGTTTTCAAGCATTGTGCGAAAGCGTCTCCACTCGCTGTTGAAGGACTATGAAGCCAACATCCCCAATCCTAAAAGCTGGGTTCTAACAGAGGCGTCTAATTTCAACGCTCTTCAAGAGGGAGGAACATTCTTGTAGGTCTCTCCTTGACATCCCTTACCTTAGATGTCTATGTGAACATTTTCTTTGCTATATTTGCAAACAATCTTTCTCTGTAATTTATTCATCACTTATATTTAAACTACTTGTGAAAATGCACTACTGCAAACTTCAGCTAACCATGCTATTCAGCTGTTTATCACTGCCAGTTTATTACTCTCTCGACTATACTATTTCAATAAAAATTAAAATGTCAGCATGATTTTAAGAAAGTCATATACATATTTTTCACAGACACACACTGTGGAGGAAAATCCAAGCAGTTGTCACTCCACTTCTAGCCAACTTGGTCTCAGTCATTGACCGAGATTGCAATTTGGACCTCCTGCTGAATGAGTGTGATGACATCACAAACCTTTGGCTTGAGATATTTAGGAGCACAGACATGCTCCATGTACCTTATGTAAGGGTGGAAAGCGAGTGAGTATCTTTTGATTATATTATCATGGTATCTATTCAGCAAACATGCATCCATTTGAGATTGATTTACATCTTTGGTCTGAACGCTCAAGATACTGTTGACAACATACTATCATGATGTTGCTTTAGTTTGTTTAGTTTGTTGTACATGTGATATAGTTTTAACTAGGGCTGGGTAGCATTTAAGAAATTATGATGCCAGTAACAATATTGTACATTTAAAGTGATGATGATACCAAGAGAGTACCGTGTTTATAAACATTTTCTACTTTGTTCATTACCCATATGTGTATGGAAGCATTCAATTGCGTAGAATGCAACCACCCCTCCTCCCCATCCATATGATACAATAATAAATTATGCACAAATACATTACATGCTGAACTGCCAGCTCCGTCAAATATCCCATGCTGGACTTTACAATACCACAAACAGTATGGTTGTAGCTGCTGCGGTAATGGGCCAATGATGTCACAATAAATCAAAGATAATTAGCTGTGATTAGCTGCGAGCAAAAGTATAAAAATAGTGAGAATTACAGAACCAGCTAGAACATAAATAATGTGATTCCTTTGTCTTGCAAAATGACACTCATACCATTTCCCCCTGCTTCTCCAGCTCTAGTGTCTTAATGGTACAAAGCCATAGCATAGGTGGCAACACCATGCGCTGTCTCATGCCCTTCAGTTGGTGGATCAAAGACTTCCTGGATGGGCTCATGATGCAAACATCCAGACATGAAAGTAAATATACTGTATAAGTAACATATCCAAATGCCTTCTGTCCTTGAATTGTGCTGTATGTAAAGTACAAGCTTTGTAACTGAAAGATTGAATCCTTACTTATCACTGGCATTCTCAACTTTTCTTTGCAGCACATTCACCTGGTAATTTCCAAGAGTTGTTCTTGAGCACTCCACTTGGCAGTTACATGGCTAAAAATGTGGATAAAAAAATGAAGAAAGAATTTTTCGAAAGGTACCTGCAGGATTTTGTTTCCATGACCATGAAAGGGTCATCAGATGAAGAATTGCAGGTGAGGGTAAAGGAAGGAATAATAATAATAAGGAATGTATCCATCATCTGCAATACCACTACTGTCACTTCCACATACATTGTTCCAATGCAGATACATTCTTCTTTCTAAGTAGAATATTCTTAAACGGAAAGGGTTATGATGGAACCAAGACTGGGGTACTAAGTACAGCAAATTAGTCAAGGAATGACTTTATTATGGCCCATAATCCATTGATAATCCATAATATACCAATAAGAAAACTTTTTTTTTTTTTACATACTGTACTTCTAAGGTTCAGGAACCTTCAGGAAAGAGCACAATGGTACCAACCAACCTCCACAACCATGCCAGCATAATGTGGATAAGGGTAACTTTGGATCAATTTTTTTAGTCTTGGGGGGGTGACGCATGCTGTATGTAGAATTTTCAATTGTATTACTCTAAGTCAATTTAGATATTGCTGCCAAATGCTTCTAAACTTTTCTGTCCCACTCAAGCGGGGTGAGTGATAGACCCAAGTCTTGTTCCCATCTTTCCTGTGTCTGAGTAAAATTGCTATTCAAGAAGGAAAAGAGTTTGGAGCCTGATTCCATTCCACTCTCAATTTCAAGTTTTTAAGGCTATCATCTATATCAATACCTTTTGAAGAGATTTGAATGATAATAGCTTTTAATTGTAAGTAATAAAAGGAAGGCAGATTAATTCAAGCTGAATTTAGTGACCGTTTTGGAAAATGGAATTATGGTGTTATTCTTTACAATTTGACCAATCTGGAGTATGTTATGTTCTTGCAATAGTATATTGTTCAATGGGTTGCCTCCAGCTGAAAAAAAAAAGCTTTTTTCATAGTGGCCCTAATAGGAGTGAGGTGCCAGTGGTATCTAACCTTCTGTGAATGAACTTAACTACATTCCCTGAGAAATTTATCACTGGATTATTTAATTTTGCGACTGTTTTAGGATACCATAATGATGCTAGAGAAATACATTTGTTATGCTCTGTGATTATTTGTCTTTCCATCCAGTCCCAATCTGTTCTTATATTTGGCATTATTGGAATCTGGCATTATAATTATAAAAGAAATTGTGTGCATATCCCGGGCAATGTTTCAACCCTACTATTAATTTCTTTATTGAGGAAATGGAATGGGGATGGAGGATACTATGTAAGTCATTACATTCATGTAAGACAAGACATTCATTTTTCAACTGGTGGTCTTTTCCTGGTTTTGGGAGAAGACATATTAGGGCAGTATGCATTGGCAATGGCATTGACTGATCTTATCATGTCACTGACCAACTTAACCAACAACAAAGATAACACACCCAGAAAGCATTTATAAAGTTAAATTGTGAAACCGTTACCTCCAGAAGTCTTACCGAATCTCTTTTAGTGTAATGGGGGACTCCAACCCATCTTTCTGAGTTGTACTCATTACAGGAAGTGGGGTGTCCTTCAATACATTCTCCAAGCTTTGACCTTGTGCTGTGCATTCAGCTGGATATACTGTATATTGGTGTAAAAATTGTTTAATGCATGGTTAAGTATAGGTTATGATCACTGATAATCAAACCTTCCGAATCTCATATAACTGGAATTGACCGTTTTCTTCAGCTGTTTGAGCTGAAGAGCAAGCATTTTTCCCCAATTTATTACAAAACTCAAAATGTTTGAGTTGGTAAAGTGAAAATGCAGTCTTTTCATGTAATATTGATAGACAAACATTCATAAGCTTGGTCTGAAATTATTTTCTATATGTTCTACAAAGGGCTTCCACACTTTTTTTTTCTTATCTTAGCCACCAAGGGAGCATCTCATTCTTTCTAGTTTAAGATGCGCCATAACATTGGTCACCCAGCATCCAAATGACGGTGGGTTAGCTGATTTACAGTGCAAAATGATGAGTCGTCTAGCCAGCAGAAATGAAAAGGCTCTTACTTCCAATTGAGCAGTTGTAAGTTCAGCGCCTAAAGGTGCTATCCAAAAATACTCAGCATAGGATCATGGTCCACATCTTTATTGAAAACCTGTGTGTATGTATAAAATATTGCGGATCAAAATGGACAGAGCTTAGAGCAAGCCTAGAACATATAATACAGCTTTCCTAGTTCCTGATGGTACCCAAGGCATGTTGGATCGGAAACCAGGATATTTCTTAGCAAGTCTTGTCCTTGATAAATGAAGTATATGACAGATCTTAAACTGCAGTACCCTATGTCTGATACATATGGAGGAGGAGTGTATCCTCTGTATAGCATATTGGCAATTCATATCCAGGATTACTATTCTTAATTCTTCTTGCCACTGCTCCTTATGGTTGAGGAGGATGTGTCTATTGCTTGTAATGTTTGATATAATCTAGAAACTAACCCTCTCCCAGATTGGTTATAATCAAGGCAATCGTCAATCCAATTTCAGATCTGCCAGATCCCTAACCATTAATTACATTTTTGCAGTTGCTTACACACAAGATCTTTTCACATCAATTGACTTTTGAAACTCTCACTCAAAGTGCAAAACACCAAATCTCCAAAACCATAAACTATTTCTCAGCCTTTCACTCAGTTTTCAATTGCATAAAATACTTTTTTCAAAACACTACACACAATTTTCTACCTAACACTAAAATTTAACCGGAAGTGACTTGCTTTCCTTTTCCAAACACAATCCATCAAAATGCAACACTTATTCACCAGGGCACACACACACTCCTCACATGTGCATACACATTATGCTTAACACTAACCAATCACTGCTTTAGTATAGGCCTATAAATAGGTCAAAGGTCAGATTACGTGTTTTGAACAAGGGATGCCAACAATAGACCAAGGGGGGTGTCACTCCCCGATGTAAGTTGAGTGCAGATTTGAGTTGATTTACGGTTTACAAACAATACAAATAACAATAAAAAATAAAAAGACAATGGGAATCATTTCAGAAACATTTTAGCTACCTATGATTGTTTGATTACTACCGCTCAAAACACCATTCAAGTGATGGCCTTTGTTGTGTTTGATTGCTAACTTGTAGCCAGCAGTGAACAAACTTCCTTAAGTAGGTCCATTTTTACTGTATTGACATTACAGAAGTCTCTCGTTAGCATCTTGTATGCTACTTGTAACATGTGTTGTTGTAAGTGACGCATGCACAACTCACAGCTTCACTCGTCGCAAAGTGACACATGCACGACTCAAATCTGCACTCGACTTACATCGGGAGTGACAGGGGTAAGCCAGCCTCAAAAGCGTAGCTCCTATGCCGCCATTTTGATGCTATCTAGCACTCACCCGCCGTTAGCATTCAATTGACTGCCATTTATTTTGACGTCACTCTGACAGCGAATAACTTTACATCTGAAGCGTTTAAAGACTTTCTAAAGAAACACGACAATGTATTAAAAGCTCCATTACCTTACGTTATGGCTCCTTAGCAGACATTTTTGTAAAAATAGGCTAATGATGATAACCAAGCAACTTGCTGTCGCACAGTAGAGGAATTACCATATAGTACAGGAAAAGCTTGCAGGCAGTTTCGACGTACATTAGCTGTTTAGGTTTAATACTAATGTTAACTAGCATTTTAGTTAGCAATAATTAGCCTGTGCCTATGTTACCTCCTAACACATCTCTACGCTCTCCGTCTTTGCAAGAATCAAAATGACTGAGATTTCTCTTGGCACAGCTACCAGAAGACTCACAACGTTCAGACAGGTTGCTCACGTCACATCTAATTGGTGTACTGTCACTATCAAGGGCCCTTGGAATTGAATGTGTGTGTGTGTGTGTGTGTGTGTGTGTGTGTGTGTGTGTGTGTGTGTGTGTGTGAGAGAGAGAGAGAGAGAAAGAGAGGGATTATATGACAACAGGGAGGGTGGAGGAAGAGTGGGACACACACATAACAAAAAACAAGATATACACGATGCCAAATGTCATACAAAACATGAAAACAATTCTAAAATTGGGTGAAACACATCTCCTATCTGCAATAGTAGGGTGTAGACATGGATTGGTTACAACACCCTGAACGCTCATAAAGAAGACATAGGCTAAGCTGTATCTATACTGGATTTAACCTGCCAAGTATAACCTGCCAAGTATCTCTGATTATACAGAGACTCATGCTACTGGAGTTTGATTAGGCTTCTGATTTATTAAGACAACAGCTCATTACAGAAGCAGAGGTGGAGGTCAATGGTTTCACAGTTTGTTGATGGTCAAGTTCAAATTCAAGTTTGATAGAGGCAAACCAAAAAATAACGATCCACTATTTGTATGCGACCATTTGTGCAATGTTAACGCCTGCTTTTTTTTTTCTTGCAGAACATTTTTCCCCTTAAAACTGATCAAAGTAAATTGCATGGTGAAATACAATTAAAGCTCTGTCAACATGTCTTCAGTTATTGGTGTGGGCCTCCCTTAAATGCATATGCAATTATGAGAGCGGTGACACTTGCAACCACAATTTGCGTCGTTAACCTTGGTGAATTAGATATATTAATAATCCAGTTCTACGGATTAAGGGATTAACCCAGTCATTGCGTTTGTGGTTTGATGCTACACTAAGGAAATTTAACTATTTGTGCATAAACAAGCATTACTTTTTCTACACTTGGAGTGGTGTCTTGAAGAAATTAGTTTGACAAACCTTACTAATGCTTCATTCAATCTTATGTGAATGTGTTTCCTTGTTCCCATTGCTGTACTGTACTGTATTATTAATCTACTTATTTATTTACTCCTCAGCTCTTGTGTGAGGCCCTGACCAGCTGTGTTGATGAAGTACGGACACGAAAAAGAGATAAAAATGAGCTTTCTCTTCCTCATGTCCACATTGCCTATCATTTCTACCAAACCCGTCTTCAGAACCTCTCACGGATGATATCTCTTCAGCCTGATGTTGTTTCTCTTTTGCGAAGAAACCTTAGACATAGTCCAGAGATGGTAAATGCATCTCAATTTGTTTGCATTGAAAATGGTGTTGCCACCTATTTAAATGTATTTCTGCTTGTTTTTGTCTTTGTAATTTGACTTGATGTTGTTGTAATTGAGGGTGCCCCTCCATGGTCTCTAGAGTGGGCCATAAATAGTGGTTGAACAAAAAATGAATACATTTCAGCCATATTTTGTGAGGAGACATCTAGGGGTTAAATTGGGCCGCAACAATCCGTAACGGCAATCCGCCACCTTCGATTAACAAGTAATTAATCTAATTGGCAGTTTCATACATAGGTGTTTCTTGTTCTTTTAAGAATAACATGAAACATAACATTCCAGTCTGTGGTCAGTTGACATGTCTGTAAAAATAGCAGGACAGTTGCCTACTATTTGGTAAAGTCAGTTGAACAGGTGAAGACACATTGCCGGTAGCCTATTGGTTTCAAACAGGCTCAATAGTGATCGACACAGTAACGTGCTGCAGATTCAATGTTAGCTGAGGTAGAAAGTATTCAATTCACAGATTGGTGATGTTGTTCTTCCCTCATTGTGTTCTGTGAAGTTAGCTGAATAGAATGTTGCTCGGTGTGTTTTTATGTGAATTGATTAACTCAGACTCAGTTTAAAAATAGTCTCATTGCAATGTTTTACTTAGGATACAATTTAGGCTTGACTGCTCTGATGAGTTTGGCATGCAGTTATCACACCAGTCATTATTTTGTTTTAAAGAAAACTCAACTCCTGGCTGTTTTAGTAGAAGTAAATAACGAGAGTGACAGGTGAACTAGCCGTAAAAGTGAGTTGCTGAGTGAGTGCTAAATTCAAATTAAATTCAAATTTGAGAATGGAATCTTAGGATTCCCTCATCTGCTAAATCACACTTTAAGGCATTTAATGCTTTCATTTGTCATTGAGTAATTTCAAGACACATTCATGGATTTTACTACAACTGTACACCCAAACAAGTAAATCCTGCAAAGTATGTCACTTAGATAAAAAATGATTGTCTGATATGGTGGCCTGCTGGGTACAGAACACTAAAATATATGGTAAAAAGTAGATTTGCTTCCAATAAAAAAAATCCCAGACCAGAGATGACATTCAGTAAATGCTTTTTGTATCCAAAAATCCAACATTGACAATCCTTTAATTCTGTCATTAGTTATTAAGATGTTTTTTTTACATTATAGTACAATAATATTTTTTTTCACAGGTGTTTTTCAAAATAACTGAATCAATTCCAAACTGTTTTGCTGTCCTGTAGGTTTTGGATGTCCATGCAGCTAAGGCATGTGTTGAATGCTTGGAGTCTGCTAATTTTGATACTGATGCCCTATGCCAGCAATGGCTGAAGCAGGTGAAGTGGCTTCAAGCCTCTTTGGAGTTGATTTGCTCTCAACACCACACAAAACAATATGGAGAGCGATGCAAAGAAAGACTCCATGATGTCAGGTAAGATACTGATGCACTGAAATGTAAATAAAGTACTAAATGACATGTGGACATGAATGTTGTCTGGATGTTCCCTCCCACAGCAAGTCACAAGCAGGTTATTTGGGAATTATAAATTGCCTATATGTGTGAAAGTTTTTTTTGCAGTGGGACTAAGTCACCAATGCAAGTCTCAAGTCTTAACCTTCAAGTCTCAAGTCATTGTGGTGCAAGTCAAGTCGAGTCCCTGCAATAAGTCATACATAATTTTGATGAACAACCTCAGTTTCCATATTTAAATCACTTTAAAAAGATGTTTGTGATGTGTGATACAAGAAGCAACGTTTTTTTTCACAAGAGTCACTATACCAAAATGTTTGTCTCTGGCACGTGTATGACATGTATAATATTCCCCAAATTATATTACTACGTTACACCAAAAAGCAATACATTACTGTAATTGCGTTACCTTTGTAACGTGTTACTCCCAACACTACTCTTTATGTGTGTCTATAAGTCCTTCGATAGACTGGTGATCTTGTTGATAACACCATGAGCTATTTTGAAATTGTATGGATGCATATTTCACAAAAATGCCAAAGTCAAAACTCCTTACAATTGATCAAATACACTGTGAATAGCTCAGAGAAAGTATTTTTCAAGCCCCCAGTTTTTTGCAGTGCACAAAAAACTAAATTTGCTACGTTACTATAGTAGAGACTGACAGGTGGAAAAGTCTGGGGGCATCTGTTGGATGGATGGAGAATGTGGAGCATGGGAGGAACAGGCAGAATGGAAAAGCAGGACTTAGAAAGACTTTGTGACAGCTTTTGTAGTGGAAGCGGCACACCGCACCTAAATAAAGATTTTTATGAAATACAACATTAAACTTATTTAGCTACAGGCAAATCAAACAGTGGTGCTTTTTCTCATTGCAAAGGCCATGTATTTAATGAGTGTGTGGTAATTATTCAAACCATTACCATTCTGCTTACAAATTTCCTGGATAAACAACCTAACTGTGATTATGGTCTGTAATATATTATAGTAATGGCTGGAAGCGCATCTACATCCTTTCATTGTTTGTGGATCACATGCTGCTGGGTTTCCAAAATGATGAGAATCAGCTCAGAACACTGGTCCAGAATCACACTGAAACCTTGAGCAAGGTGAGTAGATTTTTAACAGACATCATCAGAGTGGCCTTCATCCAATGTGACCCAGGTTCATTTTTAAGCCATTTAATTTTGGTGTTTCATAATGGTGTACGGCTTCATTTTACATAACGTTAGCCAACTAAAAAAAAAAGTGAACAATAACCCTTATGGCTTTTCTTTTATTTATGTCCAATGTTTCTCAACTATTCCAAAAGGTTCTGGAGGGAAACTCTGATGTCAAATCAATGAAGGCTTTTCAAGCTGTAATTAACGTACTGAAATCCTGTAAGCAGAGGGCAAGTGATCAATTGTTTCGGTAAGTGCTTGTTAATTTGACAGTTTAGTTATTTTACATGAAATAGTAAAGAATGTTCTTTTGCTGCACTTCAGTGAATCTGATTGACCTTGGTTTTATTTTCACCAAGGTTTGGACTTCAGTGTGGGGTGTGCAGGAGGGAGCCTCAGGACCCTGTAGAGCTGCCATGCCATCACATCCACTGCTCAACATGCATCAGGGAGAGCCTTAATGCAGGACAGACTTTGTGTCCCAATTGCAGGCATCAGTTACCAAATGACTTTCAACCACATGTCTCTGAAGATATCATGTGAGTATATATATATATATATATATATATATATATATATATATATATATATATATATATATATATGTGTGTGTGTGTGTGTTCAGTATATGTACAGTATGTGTGTGTGCAATCGCAGTATATAATAGACTTGCTTATTATGTAGTGAGTGTGAACATATGTGATTCAGTAGATGTCACTATGAAACACAGTATCCCTAAAGAGAAGTACAGTGACATGTAAATTCAAGCAAGAAATTTCCCTGACAGAGTTTTGATATTTGGGACTTTGCCATATTTAGAGATTTTCCTATAAACACAGAACTTCCTCACCTTGATTTTTCATTTTTATTCTTGTGACTGCAGTGTTTCTATCAAGAAAAATGCAGAATTTAGGCGGCGCTGCAATGGTTTCTTCATTGATCTGCTCTCCACTGTGTGCTTCAAGGACAACACGCCACCAGAAACACAAGTCATCACCCACCTGTTGTCCTACCTGATGGTTGAGAGAGGTACCACTTGTAGAGCTCAAATAAACATCATGTATCATATATACTGTATGTGTCCTCTTTATATTCTTTTTTTTTAATTGAACCTTGATTTTTCTGATACTATGTGACAGTCTGACCATTTTGTTATTTTCTTTTCTTTTATTCACATTATTGTAATATGTTACTAATATTTACTCTTAATCATATTTCAAACTAGAACATGAACAGATTCACACCAAAGATCTGTCGCCTTTTGACGAGTCACCCGATAAAAACCCAGTTGTGCGGTCTGTGATCCTAAAACTGCTTCTGAAGTTCAGGTTGGTAAAATAAATGCTGTCCAAACTACACATCTGAATGTAAATGATGCTGTCCGTTACATGTAAATAGCAGCTCTGTCAGCAACAATGCAAAATAGTTTGACAGCATTGCTGCTTTAATCACAGGGAAGGATCTCTTCTAAAGGAATTCTTTTGAAAATGTTGACGCTCTTCTGCATTGTATCAAGTGTATGATGAACCTAACTGTGTTTCAGCTTCGATGAAGTCAAGGATTATTTGCAGCAGCATCTGTCATCTGTTGAAGAAAGCATATGTGTGGATGAGTGTGATAAAGCAGAGCTTTATGCCTTGTACATCAACTGCTTGGAGGTAAAATAGATTTTAAACAAATATATAACAGTACTGTTTTATTATGTTGAATAGTGTAGACATGTACCAGATAGATACAGTAGAAAGTGTGATCTCCCAAAACCAAATTATTTTTCTAGCAGGACATTAGACATCCAAATTATTACTATTTGCTTTACAGAGTGTTTGAGTGTAGGTGTGAAGGTTTTTCATTTATTTTAATGCATTTAGAAATAAAATGTATTGATATATTGATTGCAATATGTAATTCTGACAGCTAGTGTTTAAAATAGTTGCAGTACAAATTCAAAATGCTGGAAAGACACTTGAAAGAGTTGTCTCCCCCACCCCTCCTCCCCGGAAATTCACGGAGGTTGAGACCGCAGCATCCATAGTCTCGCTTTGCCAGACCCTCCACCAAAGTGCGCTGAAGGAGCATCCACAACAATGTTGCTAAACGCTTGTCTCACACAGCCAGACATTACTTCACAGCACAGCGGAGTAGCTAACGTTAGATGATGGTTATGCTGACAGTCATAAAGGCCCGTGCTCACGCGGAGCTCTGTACCCAACTAACAGACAGACTTTTTCTTACGGTAGAAACCAATAAAAACACAACAACCTCGCTCTCCTCTCCACCCAACGGAGAGACACACTTCCTAGGCCTAGAATTACGGTTGGATCTGCTTAAAATAACGATACGTTGCTGTCATCTTCACCTGAACACACTTTCTTGGCTTAGAATTACGGCAAAAATTGCTTAACACACTGCAAACTCACGGTCCTCTCTTCCCAATTTACAGCCCCCGTCTCTTGGCTTATAATAACTCACCCTGTTGGCCACGGCCGCTGAACAGGCTACACATTGTAAACAGCTGTGGCTCGCTTGCCTGGTCCTCTGGTAACGTTAGCAGCGTTAGAATGGCGGCGTTAGCCAGGACTAGTCGGGATCACTTTACTGGCTGTTTTTGTGAGTAACCAACATGGGTACTCTAGCTATATAATTCAGTGTGAGTACACAAATGTTGAAATTACATAAAATGCCTGTCCCTAGTAGCTGTGATAAATTTGCCTCAAGCTAATGCTTAGAAATTAGCCCACTCTGAGTCCTTTTGGGCTCTAAGTTGTCTCCATCTTTCAAATACATTTTTTTTCAGGTCGGCTAGAATTTATTTCTATTGATCCTGTTTGTTTGTTTGCTGCTTTAATGGCTGTACTAACCTTACAGCTGTAGCGTGCTGAGTTTACATTTTTACAGGTATATCTGGCAATCCGGCCTGGCTGTCAAACTGGCAGTTAATAACAACACTCAGGCCAAAACACAAACAGAAATTCCGTCCCGGAACGGAGATTTCAAAAGTAGAAAATACTGGTATTAGCAATGTTGTCAGAAAAGACTTACTTAGCATGTGTTTTCTTAATACCTGATGATACATTGGGGTCATTTTTGGATTTATTACAGTAAATATATTACATATTGGACCTTTAAAGGGTCATATTTGGGATTTGCATAATATGTCCAAAAGCATGCAAAAGTTTTGATGCAAGCTTTGAAAGTGAAAGATTCTGTTTTGTCAGGGGGCAAAAACGTTTGCTAGACGGCCGGATTTGGCCCACAGGCTGCTATTTGTCTAACACTAGCCTACAATATCTAAATGTGAATGGCAGCTGTATCACAAACTTGAAACAACTTGTTTCAGTTTCTGCTCTTTGTTTAACATCTTTTCTTTGCAGGACTCCATGTGGGAGAAAATGCCTCAAGAATCTGACACGGCTGAAAAGCTGAAGCCATTTTACAATGATGAAACACAATTCCTGCACTTTTTGGCGATTGGTCCTTCTGTTTCAGCATCAGTGTCTATTCAACATTTGCAGCACATTGCACGATTGCGCCTGTCCCTCACAATGGCTGCCCTGCTTATCAGTGACAAGCTGTCTGGTAAGAGATAACTTCACTACTGCTGACAGTTTGCATTGGTTAGCAATAACAAAAATTAGTTGAGTTTATTGGACTTGCTGTTGCAGGCAACAATGTTCCAGATGGAGCAGAAGACTTCTTGAACATGGTGATTAAGTTCTGTGAGGACAGTGGAAATGATTGGTACCGCATTTATCTGATTCGAAAACTGAGCGAATCGGAGGGTGTTGAATCCGTCCAAACGCTGGTGAAGCAACCACAGTTCAGCTGGCTTTTCCCTACAGAGATCCATCAGCAGGTACACCACTATTCATTAGCAAATCTACCATAAAAAAAATGTATATAAACATCTCACAATTTTTACATGATGCAGCCAGTTGGGCCAAAATCAGCAAGGCACTATCACTTGATATTGTTTGAACATGGAAACAAACCAGAGTCAAATGTAGCCGTTATTAGCCTATTTTGGGACCAGGGAGCCAACAGGACATCTATCTATCTATGTAATATCCATAAATTTGTATGTATTACATTATAATTGTTTTTGCTCCTCTAACTCATTTTATGGTGTGACCAGAATGAAGATGTAGGCCAAATGGACCAGTATCTTTCCTATGGAGAGGAATACAAGGCAGTAAGGGATGCAGTTGCCAAGGCAGTAGTGGATGGTGATATTGAGCAGATAGAAGACGTCTGCGAGGTATTTAAATTTTATTTGCTGCTACAAGTAATACTTTTGACCCATCCCTGTAAATGTTATATTGTTTTGACACAAGGGACAGAATATATTTTTTTCAACAAGCAGTCTATATGGGTAGTGTATGACATATGTTTGTGTTATACAATGTATATAATACATAACATGTCAATGAGTTTGAATCTTTTAGCCTTTACAAATCAAATCTATTTTTCATCCCAGATAATTGTTTTAATCCATCAAACACTGCTGATATATATTAGGAAATTTACTTTACTACCTGGAATGAAGAAAATATAGATTTAAAAGTTTAAAACTATGCAGTTAAAGGGCTAAAACTTGAAAACACATTGACATCTTCCTTGAGATCTATTTAATTACTATAGTTGTTACTGGGACCAAATACCCATTCAGTCTGAATAGTAGTTGCTCACTCATTAACTATTGTTTGTTTTACATTGATTTAGAAATGCACCGCGCCACCAAGAAAACGAACAATGTTCATCCTCCTGGCACTTTTCCGAGAGGTTACTACTCTATACAGATCTGCAAATACTAGCATTCATCCAACCTCTGAGGTGCGTAAAGGGATAAGATACATCATTGTAGAAAATGAATAGTATATTAAACATCTTAAACAATAGTATGCTGCTGAGAGTGAAACATCAGGTGATATCATTCAGAAAATTGGATTAGATTATTAATTTACAAATTGAAAATGTGACTATGAGTTAAGAACAATCAGGGGATCAATTAATCCCTCATGAAAGGTACTTCCTCATTTTCTACTTATAGCATGTCAGCCAATGTAATGTAATTTAAAAACCGTATGTTGAGTGAAAATGGTTCAATATTGATATAAAAAAAAAAATGCCACTGTATGTCTTCTGTAGAGATGCCAAGCCTTTGGAGAGCTCATCCAGGGCTCAAGGTATTTACATCAAAGAGAAGTAAGGGATTTTGCCTCAGCCTTGGTTCACAACAAGTTGGGAACCTTGGCCATGTGCCCTGATCATACTATAATGAACAACTCTATCATCGAGCTGATTATGCATCTGGCAGCTGTGCTGCTCACTGGGACTCATCCCCTGCTGATGCCACTCAAGCAACTTGGTCTGTCTCCCGAAAAAATGCAGGTAAGAGTGTTATATTTGACTTTTTAGATCATTGATACTCTCCTTGGTGTTACATGATGGAAGGCTGTCAATTTTACAACTTTAAGGTTCCTTGCATAATCTAGTGGGATCTAGTAGGGATGTTTCTAAACTTAAGTGGATGGGTATTTTTATTCCAAGATAGATTGAAGAAGAACAGAACAGTTGTAAGGACAAGCTCTTTAACGTACTCATAGCTTTAATAAAAACTGATGATTATGTTCATGTTAGTTTCATGAGAACATTTTCATTTTTAGACGGCATTTATACCCACAATGCCTGATGACATGTTAGCTGTTGCCCAAGCAGCCATACAACAAGAATATGGGCAGCTCACTTGGTATGGTAAGCATCATTCATTTATAAATACTTTTTATAAATCTTAATTTAATTTTTCATTTTTGCAGCTTAGTTTTTTCAAATATTTATCTTGAATAAACAATTTTCTTTAACGGATATCTGAAAGTCCACAGATTATCTGTATTTCTCTCGAATGTGCATCATCATATCAAATGCTAAAGGAGTCACATAAACTGTCTAAATAACCCAGGTGATTTAATTCAAATTTTATTATTTGATTGTTTTTTCACAGTGTGTCCAAATAATCATCCATGCTTTGTTGATGAGGTAAGCAAGTTGTTTGCAGTACCAGTTAATTTATTTGTTTACAGATATAAAGCTATAAATACATAGAGTAGATAAGAAAAATATCTGATCTGCTGTGTTCCTCTGCAGTGTGGCCTGCCCATGCAGCGAGGCCGATGTCTGGAGTGTGGCCAGGAGGTTGGAGGAGACAATCATTTCCCCTTGCAGGGATTTAGACCAATTCAGCTTCAGCAGTGAGTATCATTAAAAAGGATTTTGGATAGGACATAATATAGCGAGGGATCATTTTATTATTGGGTCTCAATAAAGTATATTTCTATCTATCTATCTATCTATCTATCTATCTATCTATCTATCTATCTATCTATCTATCTATCTATCTATCTATCTATCTATCTATCTATCTATCTATCTATCTATCTATCTATCTATCTAAAAGTATTAAGTATAGATAGTTTGTCGGTGGAAAAAAGCAAGGCCACAAAGACATTTTCAGTTTTGCTGTATAGTTTTTAAAGCATTAGGAAAGATTTAAAATTTAAATTGATTGTTTTGGTGAACACAAGATAAATGACCACCACATAGCAATATAGGTTCAGTATTTTTATATTTATGGTTTAAATAGAAAAGGAATCTAGTATTTTTCCAGTTTCCTATATAATGGCGATTTATAGGAACTACATTTCCAATTTCACATGATTACTCCAGACTCATTAATGTGAGACTAGCAAGACTAAGATGATAATTTGTGACTCCTTTTTTTAAACTGATTTTAAATGTTGTATTTTAAATGTACAGTTACATTTATATAACTCCCCCAAACTACTTTTAGGGATAACACAAGGCCTGGCCATATCCTAGGAGACCCTGACCGGAGAAACAACCCAGATGCCCTGGACACCAAAAACATGTCTCTGAGTCCCTTCATTCTGGTCAGGTTGGTTACACATTTGGCCATGTTGCTGGGAGCCTCAGAGAAGTTCCAGGTGAGCAGATGAAGACTTTCTCTCAAAATTAGATATCAAACACTAAGTGTTGCACTTTTTGAGCCTTAGGTAACTTTGTTGGATTGTAAGTGCCAACAATATTTCAGAGTTGACATTGTGTGTAGCTGGGGTATCAAATGTCCAGATACAGTACTTATCTCTCTGCAAAATATATGTAAAGAACTATTAATTGAATCTATGACATTGTCCCCCAATCTCTATATATTTAGTTTGTCCAGCACATCATCCAGCCACCTGTGGAGGACGTTTGTTTGTTTCTCATTCAACACATAATAAAGGATCTGGATCATCTGTCCCAGACACTGGGAAGTGGAGCGGACGACACTGTTACAACTGTCCACTTGGTGCTCAGATCCCTTCAAGAGCTATTGCAGGCCAGTCCCTGTAAGTCACTCACCAACTGTAATAATTGTTTGTTAGTTGCACAATAATTCAGAGCACTACAGATAGAGTAGGTCTAGATCACACTCTAATTCATAGAGAACAAACAATACCTCAATTGCACCTAGTGCTGTGTGGTATCATATAATATTCATTCTTTCCAATTCACCATCTGAGGCATTTTTGCTTGTTCAGTTCCAGGATTATTGTCCTCTGTCAATATATAAATATTTTGTCAAGCACATTGAAAAAATATTGACTTTGTCTCCTAAACTAAACGACTGACACAAAGCCTACACAAATTACAAGAATTTTTAGTAATGGATTTTTCCAAATCTGTAGGATAGTCATAGAAACCTTTGTATAAAGGTGCTTAACATTTCTGAATATACCTTCTGTTTGGCTTTTTTTTAGCTGGTATTGATCCTTACTTAACAACCAAAGCATCCAGAAACACGTGGGAGACTACTGTGGCTGAAGAGATTATGGCACCTCTGTTGAGGGTAACACCTTTTACCTTTTTACATTTTTCTTTTCCTTTTTTTATTGACTATGAAGCTTTTATGATATTTGAAAATGGGTAGTTTGACTGATAGTTATAATGAATGGCCATATACTCTGTTATCAATGTCAATACCAGAATACTTTTATTATAAGCTAATTTAATTATAATTGTTGAATTATGTTTAATTTTAATAAATGCTTCTCTTTATAGTGTCATATGTTTTGCAGAAGGATGCTGATAGTTTTATGGTTTCTTTTGGACAATACAATTTCTTTCCATTGCTGCATTATACTCTCCTACTACTACTACTAATATTTTGTGCCTATAGGATCTTGATCAACTCCTGCAAGAAGCAAAGGGCAGCATCAGGACTGACTCCCGTGTATCCTCCAACTTCATCATGAGGACGACCTTTGGTGATGATTGTAGCTTCCTGACGTCGCTGCCGCAGGGCTCTCCGGTCCACAGCTCAGCTGTGTGGAGCTGCAGGGAGAGGTTCTCATTGCTCAGCCTAACACACATTGTGGAGCAGTATGACCAAAAGGAGGAACTGCCTCTTCTCTGGAGGTTTCTGCAGAAGGTGAATGTCTGTGAGATGTAAAGCTTTGTGACTAAATTACTTTAAATTCATAAGTTTGGTTAAGAGCAAGAAGTCTTGACAACTACTAGCCAGATGGTTATGACATTTTTTTTTTCAAAGGACGATATTTTTGACCTCCTGACCTTTGATCTAGGGCCACCAGCAATTCAAAGATTCCACTTCTACACAACATTAAAAATCTAATGTTGGATTCATTTTAGTAACTGCACATTCTGAGAATGAACTCTTTGCATTTTGGACAGCTTTAGACCAAGGGCAATCACGTCCACAAGATATCTCATCTATCTATAAAATCGGGATATCTTTGTACGTACCTACCACACATCAGTGGAAAATAGGGAAATGCGTAAAACGTGCGTCCCGGCAATGCCAGTAACGTGGTTGCAAGTTTGGTTACACGTTTCAAAACTCCACGCAGAAAGCATTTGCTGCAATATAATATAATTGCGAGCTGAAAGCGGCCGCAGCGCAGTTACACTTCCTTTGAAACAGGCAGGGACAACAGTGCTCTCTATGTCCTGGTGACTGACTGACAAGCTGGAGGTTGTAGGGAATTTCTATACCAAATTTCAGCAACATCCAATTCAAAGTATTTGACATAAAACAGCAATTAAACAGCAATTCAAAAGAGATAGGAAATAAAAAAGGCAAAAATAGAATAAGATACAAATACAAGAATAAAAGTTTCAGTGTAGGAAGTCAATAATTATCTGATTTGATAGGTTTTATGTAAAGAGTTGGGGGGGAGGGAAGGGTTTTATGTTGTGTGGAGTATTAAATATTCTAAATGAATAATTAAATTTTCTAAGTAAATAGGATAAATAGGTATGAAATCATTTTTATAACTGAAATTGATTTTTTGTCATTATAGAGCAAAAGTGCCAAAAAAGGTACCAATAGGTACCGGAACCAAATTTCAGGTATCGGTACCTTGATGTGTGACGGCTAGATGAAAATAAGGTGACACGCCAAATCTCTAAATAAGCCGCAGCCGCAGCCGAGCCGTGACTGACTAACCGTGCTTATAATTAGAAAAAGTGGGAAAAAAATACTGGGAACCAAGCAATCGTTCTGAACAGGCACACACTCCAAACTGGCACTGCATTAATATTCTGAAAGTAATAATTTGAAACTACATGAGTGACGAATACAGTCTTGCTCCTGCGGGAAACGCCCTTCTAATTTCTGGGGAATAGCTGTGTAGCCTATCCCCAATCACCACCGTCAGGTGAACGGTCAATCACCGTTATGAGCATATGATGAATTTGTGTCTTTCTTTTTCAGGAGAGAGAATTTCGGCAGATTAAGCTTCTTCCAGGCATTCTAATCCTGCAGAAACGCTTGGTGAGAAAGTTTCAGAACGCAACTGACCAGATAGTGGGCTCCATCGGAGAGTTCATTGAGAAACAAACAGGTACAGCTGTGAAAACTTTAAGCAATAACTAGACCTGAGCCTGGTTTGTTATCAAGGTGTTAACATTTAATTATGATAAAACAATTCTAGGTGATTTCTCTGGTTCCGCCGGATGTCCCCTTTTTTCTTTGTGTTGGCATTTTAAACTGCGGCCTGTTTTTGATAACTGTGATTACAGTAACTGCTCCTCAGATCACTGCAAGGTAAATTGAGACAGCTATTTAGACTATCTGTCCAATCTCAATTTTCTGTTGCACGACTAAAACAATAACCTTTGAACGTACACGGTCCACCAAAACAAGTTCCTTCCTTAGGCAATTTTGCAGAGGCACTGTCATTGTTAGCATCAATTGTGATTGGTTTAAAGTAATGCCAATACACCAGAGCATGTTTTTCTCCCATCCCAGAATGCTTCGTGGACTAGCCAGGACCTCCTTCGCAGCACTATGGAGCGCTATGGACAAACATTTAATTGACTAAAATCTGACTGACTGACTGACTGACTGACTCTAAAATAATAAGGAGGCATGGTTATTATAGGACAGACGACAACAGATCTGACATTTTATATTTCTTTCCTTGTTCCATTCTTTGTCATAGGAACTACGTACTACTACTACCACTACTACTTCTACTACTACTACTACTACTAACTTTGTAAAAATTGTTTTAACATTTCTTCTTTCAGAAATGAGGAAGTGGTATGAGACACACATTGGCATCTTCCTACAAACATGGAATCGGCTCAGAGTGTCTGTAACCAGCAGTAAGTAAAACACCCATCCTCCCTTTGTCTTCTTAAAAATTTATTGATCGAGACAGTCGCAATGACAACTTTCCTAGTCCTCTCTTTTAGTTTTTGTCTGTGTTGTAAAACATTTTGTGTCAGCTTTGTCATGTTAAAATGCTATATAAATTAGGTTGAGTTTAGTTTAAATATATCTTAATTATGGATTTGTAACTTGAGCAAAGCAATTCTGCAATTGTTTCACATATCCAGTAAACATTTTAACACAAGTTATGTTGTTTACATTTACACTGTAATTGGAGTACAGCTACTGTAACTCCATTATTGGAGCGTTATCATTTAACTATCTCTAGTCAAGTTAACAGAATTGTCGGTTAACATTTATGACTTAACACATATATTTATGGCTACACGTGGTTAAAAAAAGTTGTTTCTTTGGTGCAACAGTGAGTGAATAAAATATTACAATAGATACATGCTAACATATTGTTGTATTGGACATAATGTTTTATGTATATGTCCTTTCCAACTTACAGGTGAGTTGAAGATTCCGGATGAATTTTGCAGCGAGGATTTGAACCTAAACAGTGAACTGCAGTACCTCCTGCCACGACGGCAGGGTCCAGGCCTGTGTGCCACAGGGCTGGTCAGCTACTTGGTGACGCTACACAATGAGCTCGTAAATGCTGTGGATAGCCACGCCGGAGAGGACAGCAGGTACAAAACATACATGGAACTACAAAAACAAATTTGTTGACCAACAACAAGCTGGGGAGAATGTTTCAGTTTAACCCTTTGAACTCTGCAATAGAAATGGTCCGTCAGTGCCTACATTAGCATTTTTGCTTATTGTCATTTCTTGGAGTCTCTTGAGATCTTCAAATGCTTAATAATGCTAAAATCTGTAAAACCTAAATTAAAAAATTATATGTCAGTAAAACCTAAATAATTAATAAAAGTATTGAAATTGAGAAGATTGTAAAAAAAAAACATTGGACATTAGTCAAATTTGTTGAAAACATTTTACTAAATAAGCACACAAAAACATATAGATCCAAAAGATTGTAGAAACATGAACAAATACAGTATTTCTTAACATTTCATAAGGATCATAGGATCATGTAAACAACAATCGCCCGCGTCCGCCAGCGGGAGGTCTGTTATTTAAGGGTCCAAAATGGAAAATGAAAAATGCTTTTTTAAGCAATGCTGCATTGTAATTGTACCATAAGGTGAGGTTCACAATTTTTGTCTGTCTAAAACCAAAAGGAACATTGAAAGAGCATTTTCTAAAGCACTTTAAATGTAAGTGATGGGGGAGAAAAGTCACAGACTACAGTCCTTGTTTAGTAAAAGTAATATGACAGATCCTAGGCTTATGCCTATCCTTGTAAAAGTCCTAATGTGAATTTGGTAAAAGCATAATGCACATGCTGACTTTTCAAAGACTGTAGTGAACAAGCTAAACATGCAAACACACACCATGTTTATTTATGAATTTTGTAATAGCACCAAGATAGATATATTATGGAAAATGTACATCTGCTAAAAAACCAAACATGTTCACTGTATTGCAAAAATCTTACTTTTAAACACAAAATGTGGAATAACGAAAGCTTCTGCTTTTTTGGTTGGGAATAATAAATGTTATTCCATATTTGCTTTGTGATGTCTGCAGCACTTACAAAGTGAGTGTGGCAGAGCTAACAGATCATCATGTGATCCACTATGAGCTGGAGAAGGACCTGCTTCCTCTGGTTTTATCCAACTGCCAGTATAGCTTGGAACATGGCCATGAGACAATATCACAATATGACCTGCCCAGGATCCAGCAGCAGATCCTCACCCGTTTCCTACAGGGAAAACCCCTCATCACACGCACAGTGAGTCCACACAGCCTGGTTTGGTTAAAGACAAATGACAAGACATCAAATGGACTCACACAAGCTTAACCAGCCCTTTACAGTATATTGTTGCCTGGATTGTGCATCCCTTAAGCAAGGAACCTCCATTATGCCTTGGGCTACATGTAGATACCGATCCTCTTAAATCAGTGGCTACAGCCAACTCAAACCATACGGAACAGACACATTTTGTTTGGGTTGGTTTGTTTTGGGCTGCCATATTGTTTGTACTAGCAAATCAGATGGTTTTCATTGTGTTAGTTAACAACACAGTAAGATATTTTCACCAAGCAAATTGTAACATCATATTTGACTTTTATTTGTCAGTATTTTATCTGCTCTTATGTCTTACTTATTTAGCAGTAATATTTATGTGTTTTACTATAATCACTTTCTTTTATGCTTTAATTTAGGGAATTCCCACTCTGATCAACACACAAGAGAGGGACTATGAAACAATTTTCAAAGAAGTTAAAGGAAAAGTGCATCAGGTAAATCAATAATGACATTTTACATTATACAATTAGATTTCGTCTTACATCTACCTAGTCAAAACACAAATACTGTATATATGCATAAGGAAAGACATTTACTATGGTTGCAACAAAAGATGGTTTTCATTAACAATTAATGTTTTGGACACCCCTGCTCTATGTGACCTGCTGAAACTAGAAAATATTTTTGCTTGATAAATGACCTTAAAGTATTAATTTGTTACAGTTATTGCTGATTCATTTTATTCAGGATTGCACTCTACAAGGTTACAGTCCAACATATTACTTCTGACAGACGTATTACATAATGCTCATTAATCAACATTAAACCAACTATTATATTCTTTTAAATGGCTTCTTGTTGTATTTATAACAGTACAAGTTAATTAATTAATTATTTTATTACATTGTGGGTCCACATTTTGTTTAATGGTTAATGGTATCTCATCCAGAAGGTAATTCATACATGGATAGTTTGACTGTCAGTCAATTTTAACTTTACTTAACATTTGACAGTGACAACTATGACAACTTAACATTTGACAGTTGTAATGTACATATCAATGCACATCACACATTATGGCTTCAGGCTTTATTCATACTTTGTTATTCCTTCAGGAAACTCTGTCCTCTTTGACCCGGAACGCCTTGTCCAGAGAGCTGGACTCCTACAATGAGGTGTGTGAGGCGCTCAAGATCGTGGAGCTGCTCCTGGGTTTCCTCTCAATGACTGGGGGTGATCCCATGATGTCGCTGGTCATTTACCTCCAGGACATCCTGAAGATGGCCAACCAAATCGATTGTCACATATTGCAGGTCAATGCGTGTGCATCTTCTTTGTTTGTTGTATGTGTTAATGTTAAAGCTAAAGGACAGCTATGTCAACAAAACCGCTTCAGTGTTCATACAGGCATCTGATTATTGTTTTAAGACAGACTTAAAAAATTCAGTAGTACTTATAATAATTACTTTACTTGAGTAATTATTTACCACCACAGTTGAACAAAACAAGTCTGAAAATAAGCTTAATGCATCACTTCAATGTCTTACAGTAAATGTTATGTAGTCCCCCATCTACACAAAATAGGGACATTTTAAACTAATATATATTATGAATATTTTAATTACCGTTAATTAAATTATGTCTGGCATCAAAAAAACACAAGTGAAATAAATTGATCTACAAACATAAAGCTTTCTAATAATAAATCCCATGTTAATTATATCCTCTAAACCCAAAAACTAAAGAAAACAAATTGTAAGTATGAGTTAGTATTTTTTTTTAAATCCCTGTTGTGTGCTTTCAGACTGTATGGAACAGATTCTTTACTCTGCTGTGTTGTTTCCTTAGGCTCTGGGCAGATGCAAGCTCAAACACTGTGTTTCTTTGTGGCAACTCCTCTCCTCCCTCAAATCTGAATGCATGCTGTGTCTCAAGAGGGTAAGCTGGTTAAACAAGTAGAATCACAATAAAAGAAAAACACAAAAAACTGGGCATTAGGATCATAACTTATGCTTTTATGACATTTATGACAAAAATGTTACACATAATATGCACTGTTTCACACATTAAATACCTTACTCCATGATTCTACAAAAAGGAGCCCTTTTCGGGATATCCAGCTGAGTACCATATACCGCTGACAGAGGAAGACAAGACTGAGCTAAAAGGGTTCATGTCCAGGGGAAACATGGACCAATGGCTGCTTGAAATGCACGAGTTCCTCCTGTTGAGTCTGGGCCGTCTGAGGGCCAGCGACGACTACAAACCATCCTGGAGGTAAACCTGTTAAACAAAAATATTTCCTTGTTAATGCAATTGTTCCCCACAGTAGACCTGAATAGAGATGTGGATTACCCCCTAAACCTCACTGTCAATACAAACTCATACTGTGTAGCTAAACTACTGTATGTTCAAACTCACTTATTATCTTATTGGAGATCCCAAAGCTCTCTGTCAGGCTACATTTTGTGCAGAAGACATCTAAAATGTCTCATTATTTGGAATGATGCATTAACACGGATTTGCTGTGTTTAAGTTTTTCTTTTTCACATACTATATATATATATATATATATATATATATATATATATATATATATATATATATATATATATATATATATATATGTGTGTGTGTGTGTGTGTGTATATACTACGGAGCCCTCTGGGGTCAGCTGAGAAAAAAACTAAACCGTGCGCACAGAATACAAATCCGTTCCCTTGGTTTTATAAACCGTGTGCACGGATTCATAATCCGTGTCCTCGCTTTTATAAATGTGAGCAAAGTTAGAATATAGCAAAATTATATTAAGTCACAAATGACCCATCTTTCCCAATGTAGTAAGGTTAACAATGAGCTACAAACTCATTTTCATCAAAACAAACCGTCCTCCAACCTAGAGAAATAACATTGGTCTGTAGTAGCAGCGGCGGTGCTTAGGGACAGTCTAGAAACTACAATACCGACACAAAAGTATTTATTAATCTAATGATTAAATAAGGTAGTGTCTCCAAACTTACCTCAATTATAACTTGTAACTGTTGTTATGATCTGATATTATAAATAAAAGATTTAATTGAATTAAATTGAAATTCTCGGTGGTTGGCTCCTGTCAATAGTAGTAAATGTACAGTTGTGAGAAACGTGAAAGAATGCAGGAAATTAGGAAAACTACCTCAACACTAGCATTGAAGTTTCATGTTGTTTATGTAATTGGTATAATTTTCTTTTAGCTTTCCTGTATGCAACCATAGTCCTTATTATCCACAACTTTTCCTTATTCTCAGTGTGAAAGAGACGGTGTGTGCCTATATGGACCGTAAAGGAGTGGAGGTTCCTCTTTACGTGGAGGAAAAGTTTCCTGAAAATCTGATGCTGTCCCAGATTGTGGAGACTTGGAAATGTGCCACCACAGCCAAACATGACTGGACGATGGAGGGACAAACTGGATGACTTGATTTAAGTTCATCAGGTTAATTGCTGATCATACATTTTTTTTAAACCAAAAAAGTTTGAATGTACTTTGTTTTTTATTTGTTTATTTTTTGTATCGATCTTTATGTGATAATTATATATGAGAGACCTTAAAACATACCTTAAGGCTCTTAAAAACGATAAAGTATACCAAACCTGATTGTACTAGAGTAATGCTGCTGACAGTTTTAGTGTTATCATTAATGCTTTTTCACTATATTAGAAATAATGTGAAAAATCATCAGAAAATATCAGGATCTACTCAGGAAAATACACTGCTTTATATTATCTGTTTCAGGATTGCTTTTTACATTTTTGGGCAAAAATCTATTTCACAACTGACCACCAGAATCTGATAATTAGGGTAATAGGTCTACATGGTGGTACAATAAACTAGTACAGAAAACATATTATACTTTACATTTTATTTTTCATTCACATTTAAGAACATATAGCTAATGGTTACGGAATTGATTGGAGGGTTTGTCTGATTTATGTTTAATCGTTTAGTCTGGTCATGTTTGAGGTTATAGACTCTAGAAAAATATGATTGTAGTGTGTGACAACAGGGATGTTTGAAAGCCTGAATATGGGTATGTCTACTCTTTACTTATATTTTCCAGTTTTAGAAAATCTAAATCAGGTAATGGAAAGCTAAACACATTCAAAGTCTTTGTTTTAACACTATTTTAAAATGTCAAAAATGTGTGTTACAAGGTTCCATTTAACAAGGTGATGTGCAATATCTGCTTACATACTGATTTTATGTAAAACTGGGAAAACCAAGTAATCTTTCACAGTTTTACATCTGCAAGCAGTAAATATTTCTATTTTCTAAATGATTATTACATTTGGAAATGACTACATTTGTGTATCAATAAATCAATTTATATACATGTGTAGGCTGAGCTCTCATCAGTCTTACTGAAAGCATTGTGTGAAAGTGTTAACTGATTTTCTGATCCATAGACTGGTCTAATCAATCTGAAAATATAATGTGTACAGTGGCTTGCATAAGTTTACACACTCAAGCTAAAGTTGATTAAAAACAGGAATAAAAAACATTAATTGGAAATTGATCTTAAGCCTTAATTCAAAACAATTATTATCCAGTTATTTTATGGATCCAGGATACTATGCATCCTAATAAAGTTCCCTTGGCCTTTGGAATTAAAATAGCCCCACATCATCACATGGTTGTGGCGTGGTCCATGCTAGTGAAGTGAAGTTAATTAAGTTAAGTTAATTTGTTAACTTATGTTCGGGAGCAGGGCCACGCCTAAACCACACCTCTAATCTCCAGACAAACCTACATATACCGTGCTGCGCAGGCTCGTGTCTCTGAATGCTTGACGCAAGAGGGTCAGCGTTTCATGCTCTTAGTCATCCGTAGGCTCACCTGATGTAGCCTAATCGACGATCTGTATGACGATCTATTTGAAACAAGGCATGTTTCAGTTACGCCGCAGCGGTCGGATCCTGTCATATGTCTCAATGGATCCGATTGCGGTTTGCGGTCACCATGCCCGGATCTCCACTCCTCCGCCAAACGATCCCCGGCTCCCAGCTGCTTCAACTTCAGCTTTCTAGCGGCTCTCAGGCTTCTTCCCCTCAGTCTTTAAGGTCGGGAAATCGGACCCGCGGGGATCGGCGTCTACCCTCTCCTGTTATCAGCCCTCCTCCCGTACAGGCGCCCGCTACACTCCTCGGCGCTGCGCGCCCTCTTCCGTGGCGCGGCCGTCTCTACCTCCACAGATGACACCCGATATCAGAGACTGGACCGTGTCCCGCCTTCAACGGTACCTCAATGACACCAGTACTGCATAGTACCGGCTCTTCCTAGCCTCCATTGCTACGGCGGTAGACACCGGGCCTTTTAAAAAAAAACTTTACACAAGTTATATATTTATTGAACAATTTGGCATCAGGAGAGAAAAAAAAAAATTTAGAAATGTGGATTAAAACAAACATCAAAAACATAAAATACAATACAAACACAAGATGAGATGGGCTTAAGGCTATATAATTATAATTTCTTAAAATCTTGCAGTAGATCAGCTATATACTGTAGATAGTTTTTTTACTATTAATGATTTGGATAGACTCACAAAAGTTTCGAAATTCACTTCTGAAGTGAATAAAAAGTGGTTGCGATTTAGCAAATTTTGCTTTATGGATATGAAATTTCCCTTGTAGAATTAGTAAATTGACAATCCTGTGTAATTTTTTGTGATCGTAGTTAAGAATAACATCTTTTGCTTCTAATTTAACTTGGTGATTCTTTTGAATTTTTAAATAATATTCAATTTTTTTCCAGAATTCCACAGAGAACCGACACCAGAATAGATGTATAATAGTTTCTTCTTCAATTTTACAAAATTTACATTTACTATCCACAGCCGCAAATCTTGAAATAGATTTGTTAGTGGGATAAATATTATGCAGTATTTTGAAATGTAATTCTTTCACTTTATTGGGGATAACAAACTTGTATGGTAGAAGCTATGTTGATTCCCAGTGAATGTTGAAATATAAAGAGTTCCAAACAAATTTTCCCCATGGAGTGATTTTCCTTTTGCTGTAGAAGTAATTCCTTATGTTTATTGGTACACTTTTGACTTTTAATATTTATTCCATCAACAAAGAAGGTCGGATCCAATTCTTGACTCTCAGAGTGACATTTCATTAGTTGAAGAATTCCACTAGGTATAATATTTATTACCATTTTATAATCTTTATGGGTGACAGGAAAGATTTTAGACCTAAGAAATTCCTCATAATTAATAATAATAATAAGAATAATAATAATGGAGTTGAGCTTCATCATTTTGTAAGTCTGCAAGAAAAATTATATTCCTGTCAACCCAATGTTGTAGATATAGGGACTTATTCTTTCTGGTTATGAACTCATTGTTCCATATAATAGTTCTGTGAGAGAGAAATTGTGTTTAAAACATAATTGTGCAGCGTTAAGCGCTTGCTGATGAAATTTAGATAATTTTTGTGGTAGCTTAATTTCATATAATTTCCAATACAAATTGGAGGCCTCCCATTTTTCCAAAAATGGACTGTGGAATGAAGTACCAAAGGGATTCTGGAGCTTTTAAACATTCTTTTTTTTTTAATTCTAAAGGTATTGTTCACATCCACAAAGTCTAAAATTTCCATGCCACCTGCATTTCTCGGGGCTGCTAAGATGTCCTTTTTAAACGGTGGCGCAACCACCGGACCTCCGGCCCTTCCGGGTCTCCCGCCAGCGTCGGCCTTGGTCAGCAGCGTCACGCATAACGTCACGGGCCTCGCCAGCCACAGCACGTCTCACTAGCTCCTCCTGGCGGGGGTCAGGTCGTATTTCCCCATGTGCCTCTCCTCTCTATGCGGAGCTTCTACAGAGCCGTTTTTCTGCTATTAAGCCGTCACCCGCCGTTAACATATCATTGATTGCCATTCATTTTGGCGCACTTTTGACAGCATATAACTTTGCATCTACTATATTTTACCGTGACTGTTATTGCCACTATTCATTTTAAAGATCCCGTCTGACAAGTCCTCCCAGTAGCCTGGGTCTGTCCGAGGTTGCTACCTAAAAGGGAGTTTTTTTTCCTCGCTACTGTCGCGCTGCTTGCTACTACTTGAATTGTTGAGTCCTTGTAAATTAGAGTAGTCTAAACCTACTCTGGCTCAAGATAACTTGTTATGACTTGAGACTGTATGTACGTAAATTAAATTTAATTGACTAGAATGTTAGTACGCCTGTGCCATGTTATCTCCTACCATGTACCTACGCTCTCCGTCTCTGCAAGATCAGGTATGGTTCTGATTTCTTGGCACAGCTACCAGAGGTCTTACATCTTTCAGACCGGTTGCTCACGTCACAACTACGTCTTCAAGCTCACTGGACAAGGGCTTCCGATAGACTTAGACATCACACCCGTCGATCATAAGCCTTCTTCTTTCCAACTGGTCTGGCCTTACCCAACACCCAACTGTTTTTGCTGCGGTGTTGACCACTTCTCTCTGGCCTCGGCGATTCCGGTCACTCAGCTCGCTTCGTCAGCCTCCATCGCTACCCCCAGCGGCAACAACCACCGGGCCTCCAGCACTTCCGGGTCCCCCGCCAGCATTGGCCACAGCCAGTGGTGTCTCGCCAAAAGTCACGAGGCCTCGTCAGCCACAGCACGCATCCCCAGCTCCCACTGGCGGGGGTCAGGTCGTGTTTCCCCATGTGCCTGCTCCCTCTGTCTGTCATGTCTCAGGCAATCTCTGCCTTTTCATCCCCGTGTTCGCAGGCTTCACAAGATCCCGTGCACATCCCTTCCTCTACCCTTCCTTCAGCTGTTCCTGACCAATCGGCTTCTGCTCCCTCCCTTTCCAAGCTGGCCGCACTGCAATTCCAGTGCCACATCCGGCAGCTCAAAGGGACCTACCTACTATCGTGCTCGACGATTCTTAGCCTTCTTTCCATCTGGTCTGTCCTTACCCCCATTTCCCCCTCCCCCAATCTCATCCCCTCCCTTCCCCAACTCCCAAATGTTTTTGCTTGTGTATTAACTTCTCTCTGGCCTCGGTGGCTCCAATTACTCATCCCACTTCATCAGCCTCTATTTCTACCCCCAGCGGCAACAACCACTGGGCCTCAAGCACTTCCGGGTCTCCCACCAGTGTCTGCTACGGCCAGTGGCGTAACTGAAGCGCATCATTCTGCTCCTGTCAAACTTTCTTCTCGCAGTCAGATGCTCCAAGCGCCTGTTATTCACGCTTCTTCGGCACCTTAATTCTGCCATTTGCTTAGTTCTGTAAGCAAATTCCTTCTTGTCTTACCTTTCGTCCAATGCCACTGCCATCCCCTTTCCACGTTAGCGTTGTCTTGAATGGAGGCGTGCAAATCCACTTGTGGCAGCATTTGCGGGCTTCTCGAAACAGCCTTTCCTTTTTTCTTCATGGACTTTGTCATTCAGCTGTACACGACGCAGCTCCCTCCGTGGGTTTGGCGGTTGCTGCGGGGGTCATGATTTGCTTTTGCTCAGCCCTTGGGATTCTGATTGAGTCTGGGTCTCCTTCGTCAACACTCCATGACCTATACCCCATTGTCGTGGCTGCCATACTTTGGGGCACGAATGGTCACAAGTCCATACTCATTTACTCCAACAACACAGAAGTAGTAGACATCTTAAATAAAGAAATTCAGACACTCGGCTCCAGAATCAGACAGACATTCACCCCACACCAGTGCCACCGTTTCTAGCCATAACGTTCAACTAACACACCAGCTGAGAAACCTCTTACGCCTCACAAGATGCCATCAGCAACAGTCTTTCCCAGCTCAGCCTACTTAACTGGCTGGAATTGTTTTAAGGTTTGTCAAGCCACATATCTGCTTCCATTTCCCTCTCTGGACGTTACGCCCATCTGCAATTTCATCACCCATGCTCATTACATTCAACGCTTTTCCGCTTTTGAGGTGTTCAGAATTTGCACCGACCAAATCATCCATCTATAATCCTTCTCATCATCCCCGGTTTATCAGACTTCACCATCTACACCTCAAACTCTCTCATATTTATACTTAGAAGTTTCCTTCCCCATTTGTCTTCCACCTCAGCTCCTACCTCAACCCTACAAGCCACTAATCAAATACATTGGCTCCAGGTACGCCGCCAAGGCATCTCTACAACACCCACTTTTCACTATTCCAAAATGACCACTTGACTCTGGTTTCAGAAACAGCTGAACAGAATTCTCTGCATTTCAGCCATATCACCCAAACATTATTCCAGCCACTCTTTCCGCATCGGCGCAGCAACCACAGTCGCCAGATCAGGCATCTCCCACCAAACCATTCAGTTCCCAGGCTGCTGGTCATCCCAGGCATACTGATCTTATATTCTCAAACAATCTCAACGATCTCAGTCAAGCCCACGCACAACTCAGTTCTACACAATCTGACACTTTTGGGGGTCTGTAAACTATTCAGGCAAAAACTGCTTCTGAGACGGAACCCCCACTCTGAGTCTCCTCCACCCAGTTATCATACGTCCTCCCAGAATAGCCATCAAACGACATCCACATCAATTTATCTATCGGCACATTCATAATGTTCATTAAATCTTTTACTAACACATGGTTGTGGCATGGTCCATGCTAGTGAAATGAAGTTAATTTGTTAACTTAGGTTCGGGAGCAGGGCCACGCCTAAACCACACCTCTAATCACCAGACAAACCCACATATACTGTGCTGCGCAGCCAGACTTGTGTCTCTGATTGCTTGACCCACCCTCCCTTCCCTCTCCTTCATCCATCTTCCCCCTCTTCCCTTCCTGTTGCACATCTCTCTCATGTCTCTTCTAGGTACCGTCTGAGGGTCTGTAAACTATTTGGGCAAAAACTGCTTCTGAGACGGAACCCCCACTCTGAGTCTCCTCCACCCGGTCATCATACATCCTCCCAGAACAGCCATCAGATGACATCCACATTAATTTATCTATCTGCACATTCATAATGTTCATTAAATCTTTAACTAACACATGGTCCATGCTAGTGAAATCTTAGGGTGCTTAGGGTCATTGTCCTGTTGAAAGCTGGACCGTCACCCCAGTCTGAGGTCAAGAAAGCTATGGAGCAGGTTTTCTGCCAGGATGTCTCTGTACCTTGCTGTATTCATCTTTCCTTCAATACTGACTAGTCCATCAGTTCCTGCTGCTGAGAAACATCCCCACCACCATTCTTCACTGTAGGGATGGTATTGGCCTGAGGGCTGTTTCACAAAAGCAGAATATATAAATCCAGGATAACCGATAAAGTGAGGCTTGAATCCCATTCAAAGATTAGGCTACTAATCATTTGCACAAATTTACAGTTGTACTCTTTGGCTTAAAAATGTGCAGAATATATTACTCAGGAAATTTACCATGAAGATCAATTTTCTACAATGCTAGAATATGATGCATAAATACATTGTTTCTCCCTCTTGCTCATAGGCTAAAATATAAATTACCTAAGTCACTATCTTCCACTACTCGCTTTTAAAGCAAAATGTACAATTGTTTGTTTTTGTGTGTACAAATGACTCATTGAATGATTTCAGTTAAGAGCAGTAGTTCGTAAATGTATATTTTTAGACTATATTTAGTCAGGCCACGCTTTTCCTCATATTTTGTTTTCCTTCTGAGTTTCCTTGTTTACATATTATATGCTTAGCTCTCTTGTATAAATGGACATAGAAATGAAAGACACTGAAGAAACTCGACTAAAATCTAGAAACTTAAGATAATTGATACATTTCATGTTCACTGTAAACATGAATGTAAGAGAGTAGGCTATATTCATTAGTTATTTCCACCCAGCAAAATATGTCAAAAATCATTGAGGTGTTCTCTCCCTGAATGGACAGTAGTTTACCCTATGGTTATTGGTTCAGTGACCTTGGACTGTAATTTGGGAGGATTGTACAATTAGGATATGTTCTTTAAATTGTAAAATCCTAATTATCCAAATTATAGTTGTTGAAAAATGAACTAAAATAATTTAAGGTGCATTGGTCCACTATAGAAACATGTACAGCATTTTATATATTGCCCTTAGTAACAGACATCATTTAAAGACAAATTTGCAACTTTATCAGCTTTTTCTAATTATCACAAACTGCAGTAATATATTCAAACTTCCAACAATTTAACAGCAGTTTTCCTACAGCAATATAACAGTAACAATGTCACATGACTTATATAAAAAAAATTATGGTCACAACTTTAAATAATACCAGTACTTAACTGAACAGCAATACGCACCTGTTTTTTTAATGCAGGCTGACAAGGTAAACAAAATAAGGTAAAATCACTTCTGAGTGAACAGAAAAGGCTCCAGGATTAATAAGTCTTGGCTGTTACTTGCTGTACAGAATAAATCTCCATGGTAATTAGGTGCCTCTGCTTTTATGAAACCAAGTCAAGGCTAAATTAAGCCAGGATAACTGGGAAATCACAGCTTAAACCTTTATCTTGGTTTTGTGAAATATCCCTCAGGTGATGAGCAGAGCCCTCCAAACGTAACACTTAGCATTCACGCCAAAGAGTTTGATCTTTGTCTCATCAAACTAGAGAATTTTGTTTCTCATGGTCAGACTCTTTCAGGTGCCTTATGGCAAAGTCCAAGCAGGCTAACGTGTGCCTTTTATTAAATTGTTATTCCATCTGGCCAATCTACCATACAGGCCTAATTGGTGGAGTGCTGCAGCGATGGTTGTCCTTCTAGAAGATTCTCCTCTCTTTACAGAAGAACCCTGAAGCTCTGTCAGTGACCATTGGGTTATTAGTCCCCTCCCTAACTAAAGCCCTTCTCTCCCGATCACTCAGTTTAGAGGACCGCCAGCTCTAGAAAGAGTCCTGGTGGCCCCAAACTTCTTCCATTTATGGATGATGGAGGCTACTGTGCTTATTGGGACCTTTGAAGCAGCAGAAATTGTTCTGCATCCTTCCCCAAAGCTGTGCCTCGAGACAATCCTGTCTCAGACATCTACAGCCAATTCCTTCAACTTCGTGCTTATTTTGTGGTCCAACATGCCCTGTTAATTGGGGAACCTAGACAGGTGTGTGCCTTTCCAAATCACATCCAATCAACTGAATTTACCACAGGTGAACTCCAATTAAGCTGTAGAAACATCATAAGGGAATTTCCCAACTGTGGGATGAATAAAGTATTATCTCATCTCATCTCAAGGATGATCAGTGTAAACAGAATGCACCTGAGCTCAATTTTGAGCTTGATCGCAAAGGTTGTGAATACATACTGTAAATACAACTGATTTTGTTTTATTTTCAAGACATTTGGAAATATCTCAAAAACCTTTTTTTAAGGTGTCATTATGGGGTATTTTGTGTAGAATTTTGAGGGAAAATTTTTTTATTAATCCATTTTGGAATAAAGCTGTAACAAACGAAAAAAAAGTGAAGCGCTGTGAATACTTTTCATGTGCACTGCATAGTTTATTTATGTGAACAAAGAACCGGCGTGTTTGCAAATTTCCATTAGGTTTTAACTTTTGTCTTGACTATACAGCATATCGTCCACATACCTTTTTTTTAAATTCATTACAGTTCTGCTTTTCATTATGGATTTTAAAACCCAACATTGGCCAGTCCTGGATATAAATCAAGAATTATAATCTCTACATGTGTTAAAGAACACACTTATCAAGGGAAGTGAAAAAGTGCAGTAGTAAATATTGTAAAAGCAGGCAAGAACACTGTTCTAAATAAATACAACAGCTTTCACAAAAGTTTTTATTCTCATGTAAATAAATTACATCATCTTTTGTTACAAAAATAAAATGAAACCCAACTAACACGACACACATTGGACTTATCCATTTCAGACTTAATATGAGAATCATTTTTTAGGAAATTCTAATGATCATAATGTGTCATCTCACAAATGCTTCAACAAAAGTGTAAATTTTAAGGGACTGAATTCTTGTCCCGACTGCCAGTCTACTGGTCCACCTGCCATGATCGGACCGTACGGTGCAGCAGACAAACCACAGAATGTCACAAACAACACAAAAATAAAGAGCAAGTTAAAAAAATATTCATGCAACAGAAGATGGGGCTAGGCAGTTTCTTTACCATGAGAACTACACCTGAGGAGACCAGCTGACAAAAATAACTAAAAGTAAAAAACCTCATTCCAGTGTACCAACTGATAGGAAACGGTTTTCAGATAATACAGTGTGATTTATGATACAAAATGTTCTTGCAAAGTTGTGATAACATTATGATGAATTATTCTAAAGAAGGAGTCTGTCAACTCTGACTGATACACTGGTAAATGGTCATAATAAAAAAAGTGTTAATACCAACTTACAGATGCTAAAAAACAAAATTCAGTGCAAAAGCACATCTCTTAACGTCTCCCGGTGTGATTTCTGCAATGTTCTGTCCTGACAAACATCACGGCAGAAGGAAACAAGAGTCAATTTTATCTTCATGTACTGAAGTGAGAAATTACTCTGATTAACAGGGTGTGTTGTTAGGTGTTTTGTTAGTGCTGGTTCTTCATTCCCTGTGGTTTGCCCGGTTTCTTATCCTGCTGTTGCAGCTGTTGCTGTTGGCCCCGACCAGGACCAGTCATTCCTCTGCCACGACCGCCAAACAGACCTACAGAGAGAAATACGAGAGCAAGCTAAATATAAAAAGGAAGGTCTGGTAATTTTTAGATTATCATCAGTTGCCAAAATTTCTTTTGCAAAAGCCCTCTTTCAAGTGTTTTGGGCAAAACCTTTGATGCTCTGAGAGTGTGTGGACTAGCAGAGAAACAACCAACAACTGTCTGATCGTCAAAAGGGTTTCCACTCACCACGGCCAGCTCCTCCTCTGCCTTTGCCCTGCTGTTTGTTCTGCTGGGTGCCTCCACGTCCACGCCCCTTCGACACCACCTCCTCCTTCACCATATCAATGATCTCGTCAGGGATTCGCAAGTATTTGATGGTGCTTCCTCTGATGTAGCACTCGGGCATCCTCCAGAACTTATCTCCATCCTGTTAGAGTGGAGTGAGGGTGTCACTACCCAATGTGAGTCGAGTGCAGATGTGAGTTACGCATGCTCAGATTTAAACGGTTTACGGCATAACTTGTCATACTGAAATTTGTGAAATCATGAAATAATTAGTATGCAGTTCTCAATACAAACAACAGAAGATGGAAATCATTTCAAAAGAGTTTTAGCCATCTATGATTGTTTGATTGCTAAAGTTTGCTCAAAATGTCATTCAAGTGACAGTCTTAGTTGTGTTTGATTGCTAGCTTGAAGCCAGCAGTGAATAAACTATGTAGGTCCATTTTTATTGTATTGTCATTACAGAAGTCTCTTCTTAGCATCTTGTAGGCTACTTGTCGCAAAGTGACGCATGCGCAACACACATCTGCACTCGACTCAAATCAAGTGTCAGTGCATCCCAAACATAATGTCACCTTGTCAACCAACAAGTTTTGTAAAAAACAACAACAACAAAAAAGGTGGCCTTAACAAGCTTCAGTTCGTAGAAGATCTTTAGACTAGGTTGCATTGTATTCTTTGGTACTGTTTTGATGGGAGTGATTGTCATGTGTTGTCAGTTTTTCTATCTTATGTCCCAAATTGTTTATGTAATAAAAAGTAAAACAAGTTTTAACATGTGTACATGAGAGTGTTTGGTAAAGCATCTGTGGTTATTGGTCTGTAACACTTTCAGAGCAGACTCTGCAGACAACACTGACACCTACAGCCTAAATCTACTGAACATGTAAACACTGGACCACAGAGATGACTACTTTTACCTACTGTACTTCATAGTAAGAAGCCTATATCTACAGTTTTAGTAACAGCAGAGATATGAGACCAGAGCTCAGCTTTACCCTTGAGGTGCAGATGACTTCTCTCAGGTTGATGTTCATCCAGTTGTCACAGCTGACCAGGTGACCGTTGTACGTCTCTCCGTTCTTCAGCTCCACCAGCTGAGAGAAAGGACACAAAAAACAGCATGCTGCTTTAGAGCCTTGACAACACAACGCAAGAGTGGACATGACCGAACATGACAGAGGCTAGAGCAAAAAAATAAGACACAGCTATTCTTACAGGCTACACAGATTTCAAGTTAAAATAAATGACAGCAAAAACAAACAAACAAACTGAACTTCATCCAATTCAATTTGGAAGTTCAGAAGGTAGTTAAGATTGGAGGTAGTTTTTAAAGCATTCTTAACTAATTTAACCTGGAAACAGCCAGCAACAGCAGCCCATAGAACATGGTGCAATATATAGTAAGATAATAAATTGGAAAACCGTTTCACATCAAATCTGATACTTTAGATGATTCTCCTTTGTTTGCAAGTAATTTTTCACTGATCACTTTCTGATCTGATACCATGAAATTACTTTACTTATAATGATTAACAGTTTATAGGCTAAATATTAATTAATTAATGTATTTATCATTGATAGTAAACTATGTCAAGTTGTAGCCCCATCAAGAGTGCTAAGTGCTTCAGTGTCTCCTCACCATAGGATGGTTCTGGGCAGTCTTCAGCAGAGATAGTGGAAGCTGCAAAATGCCAGAAAAACAGGTCACAAGTAAGAATTCCCCTGTCATCAACATTATTAAGTTAAACAATAGAGCAAAGTACTGCAACAGTCAAGAACGTAAAAATAGAATAGAAATATTACAATACACTATACCAAATATGTACAATTCAACTGTTTTAAGGGAATGTGGTTTGTGCAGGGTGTGCAAATTTTTAATATAGAGTTGTAAAACTCCACAGTAAAAGTGAACGTTACATTGGATAACCCAAAAGCGTCCTGAAGTGTGTTTGGCAAAAGCTGTTATTTGCTGTTTAATTTACGTTACCTTATTTTGCGGTTAACTTAGGTTATGTATTTTCCAAAAGGTCAGAAAAGGTTTCTGTTTATCCTACCCTTTGTAGCTATGGCTTCGCGCTACTTTTTAATCCGCAACACCGTACTTTCCGCTTTGCAATGCAACACACTAGCTAGACTGTAAAGTTAAATAAGCGTAAATCACCAGTACGATATTAAGGTCTTCTGTGGCTGTATGTAAGGTCTGTACGCATTTGAAAAAAAAAAACACTGTGTCAATTATGTTTAATTTAGCTAACGTTACAGTAACGTTAGCTAGCTTAATTTAGCATTATGTCACCCAGCGCTACAGTTAGCGTTAGATAAGTAACCGTTAGCAGGCGTGCTACAGAAAATCTAAAAGACAACTCTTTACGTTTTATCTGTACATCACAGTTAAATACTTACCATTGTGATAGAGTAACTTAATGATTGTATGTCTCACTTGCTGTCTTGGCCCTTCACTGACACGATTTTGCCACCTAGCTATTGTTCTTCTTCGTCTTTTTCTAATGAGTTTCCGGCGTTGAGGTGTGCAATCACGGCTGTGTTATAAGATGCTGCCATCTACAGTCAACAACAGTCAACAACAGTCACAGTGGAACGCTAATAAATTGTGATATTTCACCTATTTTTAGTCTATGTGTTTCACAAAATAAAAATCGTTTATAGTCATTGTTATCATGATTATAATATTATTATAGTTATCGACTGGCATTTTAGTTAATAGTGTTCCAGAAAATAATAAACCATTCATGAGGGATTTTACCATTCATATTTTGTAATTTGAAGGCTTTGTATAGTGATTGTAAATTTAAAATTAATTTAAAAAAATATTTTGTGTACATGTACATGTACTGTCATTTAGTGTGTATTGTAGTTTGTTAGATTTTGTTAATTTGCCTATTTCCAGTTTTTTTGCACACTTTTTATATATTTGTTGAATCAGCATAATTAACTTTTTCTAAATTGTAATTTGACGAAAGGATTTTACAAAAAAAACAGCACATAGACCTACAGACTAAAATACAACTGAAACAAAAACACATAAAGAACGCCCCCATTGAATAAACAGCGTCACATTTCTGACGCATCACGTCGCGTCTCACGCAGCCTGCAGTAAAGAGGACTGTTGTATGTGTCTGTGTAGCAGACGGAGCCGACAGCTCTGCGGGCTATTGACTCTCTCCGCTGTCCTGCTACTGGTCCATAAAAAGAACAAAAAAAAGGCAGCAGATCCTCGGCAACAAGACGGGAGATGGATAACAGTAAACGGACGGTGGTCGTTACAGGTCTGTCTTCTTTTTCCATCCATTGTTGATTGTGGTCGTCTTTGTCGGCAGACTGAACATTAGGGGTGAAGTGGAGGAAAAGTTGTTGAGATGACAGCTGCTAACGTTAATGGCGTCAGGCTGTTACTGCTTCACTCCGAACGAGTAAACTGTAGACAGTTTAAAGACTCGTTCTGCTTACAGTTGTAACAATAACAATGTGACAGTAGTATTAAGTTATGTATTCTATTTTTTTTTAACGTTACTGACAAGCTAGATGAAATCATTTTTTTGATGTTGTTTCCTGTCTTTCGCCAAAGGCCACATCAGACAAAACGGGTAAACATGTAACGCTGAGCACGAATAAATAGCCAGTATAACATAATTCACTAGAAATGTAATGTTTGTAGAATCTCTACAGATCCTCCAAATGTGTAATTCTTTGCGAAACCGAAACGCGTCAATAAAATAGAGATGTGGCCGTCATTCATATAATATATGAATAATACAATCTAAGTTATCTCAAACATTAGTTTATGGTTGTTATTATCATGATATCAAAGCTATAGATGGAATATCTTAGGAAGGTGTTTTGTACTGATAGCAAAGAGTATAGAAGTAACTTCTATAATCTTTGGTGATAGTGAAACATGTTCAGCGTTTTTAACAAAGAACGAGTGCCTGAGTGTTTCTTCTTCATGGCTTTGCTTTGTGAGTTTCTCAACAGTTGGACTTGTTCTCAAGATCAGGCCTCTGCCCAGACATGGTCTCATTGCAGAGCTATTACAAGTGGTTTAAAGTAAATAACATTATTACAAATAACTAATGATTGTGTTACAGTATGTATGGAAGCTCATGCATTTTATTTGGGTTGCAATTACATTGCTTTATTACAATATAAAGGTCTGGGCTTAAAAGTAATTTTTCCAGCTGCATCCTACCAATCTGTCATAGAGGCTGCTTTTCATGTTACATTATAGGAAACACATTTTGCATCACTATTAACTAAATAAGAAAAATCCTAAGTAATGGTGACAGTGATATGAATATATCCTTAGAATATTTATATATTACTCAGGGTTGTTTTCCTTAAAACAAGACTTAAATGCAACTTCACTTCCAGACATGCAGATATAATATTTTCTAAATGCACAAACTACAGTCTTGACCATTAAATCAGTGGCGGATAAAAGAAGCAGTGACTTTTCAGACACAAAGGGGCGCAGAGGCTCGCAGTCCCAGCTGATGTGTCATTGCCTGGGAACATCACCCTCACAATAGCGGGCCGGCTGGCAGCTGCCGGCCCCTCACTCTGCTCCTTTTCAGCAGCCTTTCAGACAGACTGATCCACCCAACCCCCAGGGACCCACTGACCCTTGGTAGGGTGGTAGAAGAGGATCAGTTATAGATCCCCACATAAACAAGCCTGAGTGAATATCCATAGTCTGCTGCTGCAATTTTATAGGTCATATGAAGTGATTCATGGAAGGACTTTTAGTGATAGGGATTGATTTTAATTTGAAACATTTAAGAAAAGCAGCATGCTGCAGCACTGTACACTTTTTATTTTATTCAAAGTGTTTTCTGAAAATGTAGTATTTTGGAAGTTTTATGTCTGTATACTGTTGACAGTTTATATTGCTATGTAATCCCATTACACTTTCTTGACAGTACCTAGCAGTCATTCCATAAAACATTTAAAATGATCTTTATTCAAGTCTTACACTACATACAATATCTACATAATAATTACTCCACAGCACTGTGGATATACACTATCTGCTTCTCCTGAATTAAATCCATTTCCTCCGTTTTTTGTTATTTGTAATTTTTTAGTTTAAACTGAATCCATAATCATTTACGTAATGTAAATGCAGTACAGCCACTGAAATAACGTGTTTTGCAGGTTTTGGGCCATTTGGAGAGCATGCGGTCAACGCCAGCTGGGTAGCAGTACAGGTGTGTTTTATATGTCTTTTGCGGTTTTAATGCACAAATGTATTATATTTAATATGGTGATTTATGTATCCTTTCTGTAAATATAGTAAAACTCGACTAAACAAGTCCTTAAGCTTTTTCAAAAAGCTTTATATTCATTTGGGACAGAAACATTGCCTTTGATCACCTCTTAAATGTAACACACCAACTTAATAAAGCTCATTGTGTTTTTAGTCCAAACTTGACAGTCTGCATTAATAGTCTTCATGTTGATTTGTTAGTAAATGTGATAAAATAAGAGCAGATTACAAGATGCTCTGATAGTTACCGGCCGGTTTTTCACCGTGCAGCAGCCGCGTGTCCTGCTGGGGAAACTGCATGTGGGGGATGACGGTGGTTGTCAGGGTGTCTAGACGGACTTGATAAGGATATTAAAGGCAAACAAAAGGCCGCTTTGTGGCAGGGTCACCGACGTGGTCAAACAAGCCTCTTTTTAATACAAGTGGGGGTCAGTGTCCAGGGCTACTTGTCCTGAGATTGGGGGAGGTGTGGGTCCACAGGCTGTG
Source organism: Percina caprodes (assembly GCA_013375575.1). Taxonomy (NCBI): domain Eukaryota; kingdom Metazoa; phylum Chordata; class Actinopteri; order Perciformes; family Percidae; genus Percina; species Percina caprodes. Next base: position 3,061,285 of record JABXJD010000004.1, on the reverse strand, counting down.
AATTTGACACAGATTTATCTTAGATTTTTCTTTGATTGCATTTTTTATTTCTTGCTTTTATCATACTATTTAGGAAGACTGTTGAGTACTGCAGTTTTTTTTTCATAATACACCTTTTTCAAGTTAAGTGCAAAATAATGTTATTTGAATAGGGCAAAGGCAAGTGAGAGACATCTGTTCCTTAAGAAAACACAAAAAGGACTGACATTTACCTGTTCAATGTTTAAAATTTACCACAAGTTAAATAACTGTTCACAGAAACATTTGGCCATACATAATTATCATTGATTCTGAATAGTTGTTTTTTAAATGTATTTATTATTATTATTATTAATAATAATAAGAAACAGTTTTGGAAAAGAATTTGCCTTGGTATTTTTATGCGTAACAGAAAACACCAGTACCATCAAGCATCATACATCTAAAATAGAAATTAACAATAAAAAATATGAGCATTTTGACTTTTTGTTTGTCAAGGTTATTTTCTATAGTTTCATAACTTACATTATCTAAACTCAAAGGTCCACCTTCTAGCTTTAGCTATTGTCACCTTCATCACTGTAGGAAGCTTTAGATAAAAAATCTACATTAAAATGCAAAAAAGTATTTGAGCTTTTATGTTTTTGTTTGTCCTGATAGGAACTGAAGAAGCTCGGGCTGGGAGGTGAAGTGGACTTGCATGTTTCCGAGGTTCCTGTAGAGTACCAGACAGTCCAGAGTTTGGTTCCTTCATTATGGAAGAAGTATCATCCACTGGTAAGAGGAGAACGTGGTGTGACCTCTCCAATTTATTCAACTTTTGACAGAGCAATACAACAACTCGTGTCTGCCTTAGTTCCAGGTTCGGTCTGATTTTATTGCCACGGGTTTCAGTTGTTGTGTAAAGGCAAATGCAAGTTATAATTAGATCTGCCTGGCCCTGAGAACAATTAGATAATAATAAATATGTGCAACAAATTACAGTCTTGAGTGTGGCTTTGACCCAAGCTCTATAAGGAATTGAGGTTTTATAGGGGTCCATATTGGCTCTGGTTCTTTGGGTTCAGAATCTGTGTGTTAAATATGAGTTAATTTCTGCTACTTTTTAGACACCTTGGGTCCAAACAAGTAAAGAAATCAAAGAGAGCTGCCATTGATTTTCATTTTTTTTACTTTGGAGCAGTAATATTTCATGAATTCTGACTTGTGTTTCCCTTTTCGATAGTTGGTAGTTCATGTTGGAGTCTCAGGTATGGCCACCACAGTCACGTTGGAGAAGTGTGGCAGAAATCACGGCTACAAGGGCCTGGACAACAGCAGCTTCTGTCCTGATTCGCAGTGTTGCATTGTGGGGGGCCCGGACTGTATCAACTCAGTTATTGACATGGAATCAGTCTGTAAGAGAGTGACGGCCTCGGGTCTGGGAGTAGCTGTGTCTGTCTCCAGAGATGCTGGAAGGTAATGATTTACTTTAGATTTTACATTTTTAATCATTCTTTTGTTTTTCCTCTCACTTCTAGATCACATGCTACAGGTCCTGAGGGATAGGGCATTTATATCACTTTGTTAAAAACACAAGTCAGCTGTACACAATATGTACTATCTGCATTATGAGGTGTATTTAGTTTGACAATTTGCAATCAGTTTGACAGACAGCAGAAGTAAAATGGTGTGCAACAAAGTGTACAAAGTCTGGAGTAACAGTAGGATGTACTATTGCTTAAAGGGACAGTTTGGATTTTGTGAAGTGGGGTTGTATGAAGTACTTATCCATAGTCAGAGTATTACCTACAGTAGATGGCGGTCGGCATTGGAGAAGCAGGCAGGAGGACAGACATGGAAGCTAAGCATTGTACTGCTGTGGACGGGGGCAGCATTAGTAAGTTAGCACTATGGCCTCACAGCAAGAAGGTTCTGGGTTCAAATCCAGGTCATTCCGGGCCTTACTGTGTGGAGTTTGTATGTTTGCGTGGGTTTCCTCCAGGTGCTCCGGTTCCCCCACCATCAAAAATCATGTACTAGTTTATCCAGTCAGTACCCTTAATCAAGGCATTTCACTACATGTATGTGTATGTGACAGTAAAGTACCTTTACCTTTTTTATATTTAGCCACGTGAAAAAAATCCCACCTAAGAAAATCTATGGTGTAGGTATTTAGATAGCGTCATTTGATGCTCTGCTGTCTTCCCTAACAGATATCTATGTGACTTCACCTATTACACATCTCTGTACCTGAGCCATGGTCGCTCTGCCTTCGTACATGTGCCTCCTCTTGGAAAGCCTTATAGCGGGGAAGACCTGGGCCGTGCACTGCAGGCCATCATCCAGGAGATGCTGGAGCTTCTAGACCAGGCCGAAGAGAAAATCCACTGCCAGCAGCACTTCCACTAAGTGACCTCCAGATGCCAACCAGCCTCTCCAGCCCTCTCAACACAAGAGGAATTGCACTTAACCACAAGTAGCCAAACTTCTACAAAACGAAAACTTCAGCATATCCCATGTTTCCAGTGTTTGTTTGTCTTATGTTTTTGCTTCATGTTTTTCTAGCCCTGACTCAGTTATGTTTTAATGTCTCCCGATGGTGAGAAGATAAAATCGGAGTCTCAAGCCAAACTGTGCTGTTTCACACTTGATGTTGAATTGTTTCTTGAGTTCTTTTTCTTTATAAGAAGTTGTAATTTTGCCTTCTTTTACAAAGGTTATTTAAATAAGGGAACGGGTTGGTTCCAGCTCATAGTCCTCCCCAGTTTTGTCAGCCCAATTCTGACTGAACACCCAAATCCACCCCACTGAGGTCTTGACACCAGGTTGTGTAATGTTATTTAATAGATCTCAAGTTTGGTGGTTTATTCATAGGTTTATCATATATTATGGTTGAGATTATTCATTTCATAATTATTTGAGATAATATTGAGCATAGCAATTATTACCACAGACATTTTCAGATTGAATTCAACAGTTTCCTCTGATGGAGCTGTGTTTTGAAGTAGTGTACTAAACAAATATGGTATACAATTTAATTTGTATATCCATTAATATTCTTTAGAAATAACTGAACAAATAGTAGATAGTGTTGCTCTTCTTCATTTAAACTGTTTAGAATACCTGCCATTTAAACTAATTGTTTAAAATGTTTGCAACATTTCAAGACCAAACTTGCAAAATCTCAATGTGTATTCCTTGACAAACGCTTTCTGTTGTTATCTTCATTAAATTGGGTATGCCTTGATTTGATAAAGTTGAACTCTCCGATCAGTCAGAGTTGGGCCTGACATTTTATTTCTGTAGCATTTTCCTTATTTTGTTATTACATCTTTTACTTAATCTGGAATATGGACAGCAATTTAAGTTATGTGAATGGTTGCATTTTTATTTTCAGTCACTTTAACTTAAAATAGGTAGCTTTCCAGACATCCATTTTAATCTTTTTTTGCCTCCCAATACTTTATGTATGTGAGGTATGCTTTATAGGGGAGTTTTCCCTTATTTTCCTGAGCTTTGGTTTGTTTTGAACTTTTAAATGAGCTGCAGCAGATTTCGTCACTGCGTTTGTGATAGTGGCTCTCCCAGCCTTTTTTTTTTATTGGATTGTCTTCTGTTTCACTGTGTAGACCTGCATTTCCTTGTGGCTGCTGAGACGCCAGAACAGCCCATGACACCCAACACAGCTTCCGTTGGATCAGTTTTAGTAGAATTCTGCGTATCCCCAGAAAAAAAAACTATGTGTCTGTTTTAAACTGTCCCAGTTAGTCTTAGCAAACTAACACTGTCCTTAGCGTTGAAGCAGTAGTGGTCTCATAGCCTTTCATAGAGTTTTTAATTAAACATATTTTCCCCAGTTAAGCAAATTGTTGCCAGTGAGTTTGAGTAGATTGGCTTTCTTTTTAGCAGTGTATCATTTTAATTGCTATTCAGCACCATGGTTTGCACCACAAAGTAGCACAGAACTAAACTTCATCTCACACCTACATTTTTTTTTTAAACCTAACTCTTAATTGTATGTGGTTTAAAAATCTTTTATGAACTTGTTGAAATGGAGGGCAGGTTTTGGTTCTAAGTTTTCAGGTGCTGATATTTTAATGTGGCTTTGTGAGTGCTGAGAAGTAAAAGGGGTGTAGAGGAGCTGCCCAGAAAATGTCTGCTTACAAAAGTTAAATCCTCAAGTTTACATGTGAGGTGACTTCTGACTTGTGCCTTGCTGTAGTTTATGTGTGTTATGAAAGGCCTTAAAAATACCCAGTGGGTCAGTTCAAATATATATTACTGATGCTGTCCAGTCAGATGTGTGGCTACCTCAAAAATATTTTCTTTTTTAACCTTAGTGTGCTCTGTTGTACAATAACATTATGGCTTTATTGTGAGTTTCTCTGTTAAGGGGGAATCCACTGAAAGGTGTCTGCTTCTGACATTAACAAAGCACTTGTTACAATAAATAATATTGGCTTTTAAAATGAAAGGCTTTGAAATAAAGAGAAAGGATTATAAGTAACATATCTGTGTCTTTTATTACATCTCTGTTTTTCCACAGTGTATTAGTTATACCTTGATTAATAATAATATAATATAATATAATTGCCAACTGTGCTAATATAAGGTTGGTAGAATTGGCCTAAAAGGCCTATCAAAGATCACAGATGATTACATGAAGCACCACTGTGTCGTAATTTATTTGCCTGACATCTCCTGGTTTAGCTCAAGCAAAAAAAAAAAAATTGTCTTTGCAATAGCAATATTGTATTTCACAGTGAATGTTGTATAATACCAATAAAAACGCCTAATAAAGGTGATCTAGCTGATGGATGCAGTAGTGCAACATTGAGGATGCCAACTGCCTTAAACACATGAGAAGATCAATTATTCCTCAAACGTCTACTGCAGCACAGTACTTAAGTGAATGCACTTTGGTACTTTTCAACATGGTATTTCCCATTTGCCCTGCAGAGGTTTTAATACCCGGAAATAAGATCAGAGTGAGAGCTCACTCCCCATTGATGATCGGGCTCTACAGCCTACAGTGTGAACGTCACACGTTGAACGGCACAGGGAAGTTCGTCACAGTCGCTGTTGGACCTGCTGAAGCTTTCGAGGTTCTACTCGGTTACATTTTTGTTTTGGTTCAAATGCAGACTTTGAGCGTCAGCCTCTAAAGCAGTTTTCAATAAAGAAATACCGTGAGGATTTTCATCTTTAGACGAAGACTGGAAACCGCTCAGTAAAGCGAAAGTTGAGAGTCAAGATGAGTGTGGAGGCGTACGGGCCGAGCTCCCAGACCCTCACCTTCCTGGACACTGAGGAAGCGGAGTTACTCGGAGCGGACACCCAGGGCTCTGAGTACGACTTCACCGACTTCACTCTTCCCAGCCAGACGCAAACTCAAGGCCAGACGCAGAGCCAGCTGGACAGCCAGGTCGGTGGCTTTCAATTTTACAGGAAGGCACAATAAAGCGCGGTTTACTGACGTTAGCTCGGTTAGCTCACCCAGAGCTGCATGCTAGCCCGCTATTATTGGATCTAGCGTTACCTAGCTTCGTGTTAGCTCGCTGCTAGCTAGCGAGCACGTTAACTCAACTTCTGAAGGAAAGTTAGGTATTTTAGCACGTTTGTTTCGAACAGTTCGAAGCAAACCAGACACACAGGAGTAACTTCAAATACCAAAGATAAGAGCACTGATAATATATAGTTAACTACGATTTCCGCGCTGTCTTCTAGCCACTAACAGCTAGCTGCTAATTGTTAGCATTCGGTTTGTTTGTGAAGAAAGCTTGTGTTGTGCCACAGGTAAATGGTCCTGATGAGGGTCTTCACAACGGTGGAGTGGATGACTCCGTGGCCAAAACGAGCCAGCTGTTGGCCGAGCTCAACTTTGAGGAGGATGAAGAAGACACGTACTACACCAAAGATCTGCCTGTGCACGCATGCAGGTAACGTTACACTGACAGGAGTCACACCATGCAGGATGTTGGTAGATCACTGAGGAAGTCATTACCATACATTAGTGGGGGTTTTTTCCTTGAAGATAGCACAATTCTATTTATATTTCTTGTATGTGTAGTCCCTGATTTTCACACCACTAATGGCATACAGAACCGAAAGTTCATCAGTGTTCATTATCCTCACTAACAGTTACCCATTTTCTAAAAAGCACAGCATTTTGTCAAAGTTAACAAGTAGTATTCATTTAAGACTTGAACATATCACTAATGATGCACTAACACACCAGCCAGCTGCATTGACAGTTTTCAGATAATTATTAGAAGTAGAATTCTGGCGCCCATTCTATTGAACTTATCAGAAAATTATCTACAACTTTCATAATTTGCATTCCTGTAAGCATGCAAAAACATGATACAAAATATACAATAATATAAATATGGGAAATGGATTTGAGTGTTAGACGTTTTTGAAAAACGTCAAATGTTATTACTGTATTTATGTTATTACCGTATTTACAAATATTTGTTTTTCAGCCTTGGGATACCTAGTTTTGATGAAAATACTAAACAGATAATGGTTTTGTATTAGGAAAGTTAAAATTTCCAGGCATGTATTATTTTTTTGAAGATAACGGACACTCAAGTTTGAGTTTTCAACAAACAATTGACTTATTAAAAAATAACTAGGAGTGTGTAAGAGTCCTGCATGGTTAAAGATAGCCCTCAGAATTTCATGTGTCTTTTTGACTAAATACTGCAGTAATTCTGATGCTGTTTTGATACATTGTTTTTTAGCTACTGTGGAATCCATGATCCAGCGTGTGTGGTGTACTGCAATACCAGCAAGAAGTGGTTCTGTAATGGGCGTGGCAACACATCTGGCAGGTGTGTAGGCTTTTCCTCTTCACCTGATTACCTCACATATAAACACCAGAACATGAAGCTACTGAGGTAGAACTTAAATTGTAAACACCTCACTTAAACGTTATAAAATAATAATAATAAAAAACATTATTATTCTACTATTTTCAACCACATTACAATCAGCCAGACTTTTGCCTCACATGGTAAGTAAGATAGATAATGTAGTGTCTACAGACCTTTGAATTGCAGTTGCATTAGTAGGACAACATGGAGGTCCAAGTTTATGTCCTGTCAGCTTTTGACATTTGCAAACAATGCAATAGGAAATACACCATTGTGTGTTTGAAACTGTGAAGTAGTCTTTTTTTGTCTGTCCTGTTTTTGTACTGTGGGTCAGAAATTGTTGTTCACAATTGTTGTAAACAATTGTTAGATAATAGATTTTGGCAACAATGTTACCAAGACAAATGTCATAGAGATCAAAATGTTTCTGATTGTTTTCTCAACCATTTGACTCCTGCTCTCTAACTTCCAGTCACATTGTGAACCACTTGGTGAGAGCCAAATGCAAAGAGGTGACGCTGCATAAAGATGGTCCACTGGGCGAGACGGTGCTAGAGTGTTACAACTGCGGCTGTCGCAACGTCTTCCTCCTGGGCTTCATCCCGGCCAAGGCCGATTCCGTGGTGGTACTACTCTGCAGGTAAGGGTGGCCTTGTACATAGACCGACCGTCCTGTAACCAGTGCCCTCAAGACAGAACATACTGAAGATGTTCTATCAAGAGTGTCTTAGAGGGCAGCACTGAGAAAGATTGACAGTCATTATCAGCTACTCTGAAGCATGAACTTAAAGCTAAATATACAAATTCCTGCTTTGAAACAGGACGTCTGTTATGAGATTTGTTCAAGTTTCAGACCTTAGGTTCCTGATGCTTAGGAAACCGATGCAGAGTCCATGAAATGCCTAAATAATCAGCCAGATAGAAAAAATTACCAGCTGATGAAAGATTATGGCAACAAAAAAAAGTCATTCATCAATGATAGACAATCAAAACATAAAATTATTCAAACATAAAGCTAGGCCCGCTCCAAAACAGCTGTAGGGTAAGCCTTCTCAAGTAAAATTAGCTGAAACATTACAAAATACCAAAAAAAAAATTAAATATGCTTTTGTTTTTTATATAGGACAGTGTGGTTATATTACTGGAACTCAACAGATTTCCAGTCAAAAAGTGTGTACAAACATCTTTGGCATCTTGCTTGCACCAAGGTTATTATAGGTTGGCATTTTCAGTTATTTTGGTTTGATTTTTTTTTTTTTTTCAAATTCAAAATTGAATGATGAATTTTCAAATTTAGTTTTTAAAGCGGTTTTGCTAGTTTAGTTTTTATGTTTTGAAAATGCTTAGTTTTAGTTATTATTATTTTTATTCTTTTTTTTTGTAAAATGGGTAATTTGTCAGGGGCAAGATTCAGAAAAGTATTGTGTAAAAATAACGTCATACAATTTTAGAAATATGTATTAACAATGTATTCAGCAGTAACAACAGTACATACATTGCACAAATATGTAAACAGTCCACACAAGACGCAGCAGTAAGTGCAAAATGTGTAAGTGAGGTGTTCCAGGAAAAAAAACCTAAAAGCCAATAGACAAAAGAAGACATACATGACCAGGTATTTTTAACTTTAGTTTGAGTAAAGTGGCAATTGACTCACACAGTTATGTGGACATCCCAGTATTAATACACATGTTAACCCACGCTTCATCCCGCTTATGGGGTTCCTGCGTATTTACTAACCAGCAGCTACCAGGTCACCGTTGAAACCCCTCCTGTATTGTTCTCTGTCCAACGGTTTTCTCCGTCATGCTGCCTGGCCCTGTACCCATACATCCATGCCCTGGCCCGAGATTAGCTGCTGTTTATGGGGAGGTTTGGTGTTTTGCTTTACCTTGTTACGGTAAGCTAGGTTAGACTCCTTGTGTCATTTTTATTTGAGTTTACGACAATGTTTTTTCGCCACCTAGTTTTTGTCATTTTGTTTGTTTTTCGTTAACGATTATAACCTTGGGTTGCACTGATCAAAATTACATTTATTTGAAAACCTGTTTGATTCCCCCAAAATGTGAGTGTGTGTGTGTGTTAGTCTGGAACTGTTGCACCAACATTTAGTGCTTCCTGCTCCATGGAAATTAATGTAACCCTTTCTGGGGTCACATGGACATGCAGCAAGAAGTATTGTGAGAAATCAACTTTAGGCAGTAAGGCAAATAGCATTTTTTACATTCTCTGAAATAGTTTAATTATTTAAAAAACTATACATAAGCTAATTTTCAGTCTGTATGAACCTTGTATCTTCATGCAGGCAGCCCTGCGCCAGCCAGAGTAGCCTGAAGGACATCAACTGGGACAGCTCGCAGTGGCAACCACTGATCCAGGATCGCTGCTTTCTGTCCTGGCTGGTGAAAATCCCATCGGAGCAAGAGCAGCTTCGGGCTCGTCAGATCACTGCCCAGCAGATCAACAAGTTGGAGGAGCTCTGGAAGGTATACAGCTTTTCTTCAGCGTTACATGCTAAGAGCAGTGTTGTTACCAGAAGATTGTGAACTTTTGTAAGGTTTGTAAGTGACAGCTGCTTACAGGGATTGGTATCCACCTGTGGCTTACCAGTTTTAAACGGCATCTGCAACTGTACTGTGGACTTTGTGTGTGGAATATGAGTTTGTTATAGGATGTGGGATGTACTTTGATTTGACGGTTGCTTTGACTTTGTTTCCTGTCAGGACAACCCCACTGCCACCTTGGAAGACCTGGAGAAACCTGGAGTGGACGAGGAGCCCCAGCATGTGCTGCTACGCTACGAGGACGCCTACCAGTACCAAAACATCTTTGGCCCTTTGGTCAAACTGGAGGCTGACTACGACAAGAAGCTTAAGGAGTCCCAGGTACCTGAACTGCAATTCTAAGTAGGGCACTTTATAACTCAGAACCATGTTTTCTTTTTTTATTATTGTAAGTGATTGTTTTTATGCAAAGCAGTTTTTGGTGCGTGGCATTTTGCTTGAGCTCTGTTTTGTAATTTTGTTAATAGTGTCTTTAGGGTAGGGCTGCACAATTAAATTAAATTTTAATCACGATTTTTGCTTCCCACGATCAAATTTGCGATATTTAAATGCGTCATTGCAATCATAGAATGCTCCGGGTTTTTTTGCAAAGCCAATCTACTGCTCCATAAACCACTGTCTGATCATGTGCCAGTCAGAGTTGTTCCCTGCACCGCGCAGCTTAGTTTCTAGATGTAGACAATCCCAGAGTGACGTTTGGAAAATTCAACGGCTAGCAGTCGGTTATGTCTGTTTCAACGTTTACCAGTTTACTAGTAAACGCAACATTTTGTCCCGTCTGTGTTGTTTTTCAGACAACACCAGTGACCAGTTTTAGTTGGTGTCTTTTAGCTCTTGGTCGCACTGGTGCACCGAATGTCCTCGCATCCGCTGCAATGTTGTTTATATGGATATGGTTTAATTTTGGATCTCTCCTCTAACTCTCCGCGCAGCCCCGCCACACAGCGGCGTCGGTCCACACTTCTGACATTTGTCTACAGTTTTAATTGTTATTGACACAGCTATATATTGTTAAGCATGAGAAGCAAACCTGTATTTGTACCAGTGTTTCCGCTGGTAACTCTGCTATTGCAGCCGCCACGGCGAAAAACACAGAAGTCATTGAATGCAACTAACTTCAGTTCGAAGAGTAATAGCGTGTGAGACGGAGCCTGCTGGACCTGGGCCAGAATATCATAGTTCATAAAAATGCAGCGCAGTGACGATACAGACGTTTCATACAGACCATGTGTGTAACTCCGCTGACTCGCCATTTGACCCATGCTGGACCCATTCATAATGAGTCAGCCGGCACTCTGTGAGTAGCGTCCATCCCACTCCCTCTCTCCTCCCTAGCTCTTTGTAATCAGTTATTGTTGAAAACAAGTGAAGGAGCTTTCTCAGAGATAGGCCTACATTAAAAAAAAAGATATCCTACGCTATATTTTTATTTCATTTACATGTGTAGCTGTATGTCTATACAACATACAACTTCAACATAAGAAGAATGTAGCATAATATGGATGTGAAAGCAGGTATAAATAGCCTATGTGACAGTAAAATATGTTTTGGTTAAAATCAACAATCGTGATAATTAATCGTGATCACAATATTGATCAAAAATAATTGTGATTATCATTTTGGCCATAATCGTGCAGCCCTACTTTAGGGTTACAGAAATAATGGCTGTTGGTGTGACATGTCTTTGACCTCTTTAATGTGAGTTGCTTTAATATTTATCTTTTGCAGACCCAAGACAATATAACAGTCAGGTGGGACCTGGGGCTGAATAAAAAGCGGATTGCCTATTTCACTCTGCCCAAGACGGATTCAGGTGGTAATTCTCTGAGTTTGATTTCCTCCCAGTGGTTCTGTGGTACAGATAGAGCCCCTCCCCATCTCCCTTCAGTCCTGAGAATTGCACGCAACCTCCCCCAACCCTGCATCTTGTGGTAGCATGTGTGCTTGGTTTTGTCCTTGCCTCTGTTTTTGTAGTGTTTTTTGTGCGCACACGGTACTGTATCCTTTGATGTATGAACATGGCCCATCCTCCTTTGTGTATTTTTGGGTCATTTTGAGCATAGAAGGGTGTCTAACTTGTGACCTTGTATCAATCCCAGATATGCGGCTGATGCAAGGTGACGAGATCTGCTTGCGGTACAAGGGAGACCTGGCCCCGCTGTGGAAAGGCATTGGTCATGTTATCAAAGTCCCTGACAGTATCTTTTACCCTGTTAGCAGTTGCATGTGTATCACCTATTGCTTTACAGTGTCTTCAAGTTGGGCTCAGTACTGGGCAAGATAGCAGTGAATGTATAGTCTATAAAACTAAACTAGTATAGACGGCATAATGTTTTATTCCTTAACAGCCTGTGTTTAAAGACTATGGAGATGAAATTGCTATTGAGTTGCGGAGCAGTGTTGGAGCACCTGTTGAAATCCCCCATAACTTCCAAGTGGACTTTGTGTGGAAGTCCACGTCCTTTGACAGGTAGGCTGACATTGCGTACCCCCAAATCCCAAATGTGATAGAAAGATTCAATTTTGCTGCCCTTAAATCAACGTAGTACTCCACATTACAGAAAGTGCTTTTTTTTTTCTCTTTTAAGAAACAGTGCACAGAACTAAATTATTAAATTATTTGCGTTGTTTACAGGAGGTACTTTATGTAAATCTGGCATGTCTGTTATTTATGAAGTAAAGATGTCAACCTCACCCTCTTTGTAAGGACAGCGGTTCACTGATGAATAAGTGAAAATAACTCATTTGTGTTACTGCAGGATGCAGAGCGCCTTGAAGACGTTTGCAGTGGACGAGACCTCTGTGTCTGGTTACATTTATCACAAACTGCTGGGCCACGAAGTAGAAGATGTTACCATCAAGTGCCAGCTGCCAAAACGCTTCACTGCCCAGGGCCTGCCTGACCTTAATCACTCACAGGTCAGACCTCACTAAACATCGAGTTCCTGTGATTCCTCCTATTATTTTGTCATTTTGTTTTGTTCTTATGTCTTCAAGACACGACAGCAGGAAAACGTTTAAATTGAGTTTAACCGTTGTCTTTGATTTGTCATGTACATCAGTGCATCAATATAGTTTAACTGTTTTAAATACATTTGGGAAAAACAAAGGAAGAGAGTGATTTGGTAGGACAATCCTTTAATTGCATGAGGAAAGCATTTCATCTGTTTTGGCTTAAATGTGGGATTTGGATCTCCTCTCACCATATTATTGCAGTAGTAGATTCAGTAGAGTGTGTTTTAAGAAATATTTGATGTCTGTATTTGCTACAGTCACCTGGGTTAAATCCTCTTTTTTTGTTACTTTTATGTTCAGGTGTATGCTGTGAAGACGGTGCTGCAGAGGCCTCTCAGTCTGATCCAGGGTCCTCCTGGCACTGGGAAGACTGTCACCTCTGCCACCATCGTCTACCACCTGTCCCGACAAGGCAATGGGTAAAAAATATCTTACATTACTTAAATACTTAAAGATATCTTTAAAGGTGCCTTGCCACACAAAACTGTTTTTACTTGCATTTTTTTAAATGGGTTTGGTCCATATGTGTTAATGTCGTGAAAATGAACTGCTACCTCGTCTGTCAGCTCTAGTCACTGAAAAAGAATTAAGCTGAGAAATCAGGCAATTGCATAAGCTGGTCAGTGTGATGTCATGTTGCCTGAGCTCATTACTATTCATGAGCTTGCCCAGTTGTGCTAAATGAAGAATGCTGATAGCTGATAGCCATGCTAGCCATTGGCTAGCTGTTAGCCAATCAGAGTCAAGCAGCTTAGCTCCTTGAATATTAATGAGAGCTGGCACAAATTGAGCTGAGTCTTCTTGCAGGCTTTCTATACCACACTAGAATGGCTTGAAACAATGTAACCAAGGCATTTTTGTACAGATTTCACAGTAGAACTTCAGACATTGCCACAAAGTAATGAAATATGTGTGGCAGGGCACCTTTTAATTTCATAATTTTTGTTATTCCGCAACTGTGTTTTACACTACTGTTCCTTTCCTAACGCTCTGTGGTGTGTATGTTTGCAGACCAGTTCTGGTGTGTGCTCCCAGTAACATTGCCGTGGATCAGTTGACTGAGAAAATTGACAAGACTGGACTGAAGGTTGTCAGGCTTTGTGCCAAAAGCCGGGAGGCCATTGAGTCACCAGTGTCCTTCTTGGCTCTGCACAACCAGATCAGCAACATGGACAGGTCAGTGGCATGTATGGGAATTTACTCAAACGTTATTTATACTTGCTTGCTGCTTTGTACAAACACTCATGTCATAGCTTGTCAGCAAACCGATATAAGGGAAATATATTGCTTAAGGTGAAAGGGACAGGTGCATACCAGAGTTTTAAAAGCAATCAAAATGTAATTATGGTAGTTTGGCCTGCTCACCAATAGTCAGCAGCTGCGATGATAGCGTCACAGCTTAGTTCACGTTTGCTACAATTTTTGTCAAAATTTGTATTCCTTGGATTCTTAATTCATAAACTACACACGTCTAGTCTATCTAATTGTGAATAAGTGCTCTTTAAAACTGCTCAAAATCATACAAAAAGATGCTTGTTATAGCTGAATAACTTGTCTAAGGAGAAACTTTTCACACATACTGAACTAAAAAAGCTCAAGTTGCAGCCTGCAGCTAATTAACTGACTCCATGGCAACATTATCCATCCTGTTTACATCCCCCAAAGCCCCCTCCCCCCCAAATCACAGATTGGTAGTGTACAACTGTGTGTTCTGTAGTCACCCTGATGTGTCTTTGACTCACTAGTATGCCGGAGCTTCAAAAACTACAGCAGCTGAAGGATGAGACCGGTGAGCTGTCGTCCGCGGATGAGAAACGCTACAGGGCTTTGAAACGCACAGCTGAGAGGGAGCTGCTCATGGTAAGGGGGAGCTTCAAAGCGTTAAACCAAAATAGCTCAAGGCTGAAACTCAACTTACAAAGAGGCATGCTACAGATCTTCAGGCACTCCTAATGCAACATGTTTCTGCCAAACAATTAAAAACTAACTCTGATTATCATGTACAAGTGCTATGACCTTTCTCAATATACTTTATATTATTTTATACACAAGAGTCATGTGATAACCAGGAAGCTTGTTGCTGGTTTTCTTTTGGTCAGTACAAACTTGTTAGTATTCTCAATATAGAAACCATTCCATCTGACAGAATGATAATTTGTCATCAATCATAGTAGAAGGCCCCCTATGTTTCACAACTGTATCCTGGCTCCCTCTTCTGTCTGGTGATTGTAAATTGTCTTCCTCTGTGAATGCGTCTAGAATGCTGACGTTATCTGTTGTACCTGCGTTGGAGCTGGAGATCCTCGTCTGGCCAAGATGCAGTTCCGCTCCATCCTGATTGATGAGAGCACCCAGGCCACAGAGCCAGAGTGCATGGTGCCCGTAGTGCTTGGAGCCAAGCAGGTAAACACACATTTACACAGCTAACTAATATTGTATCTCCATCCCTACAGCCCGAGGAAAGAGGCATATGGTAAAACTGTGTTGCTCAGCAATAATATGACCCTTCATTTGCCCATGTTTTATTTTCACTAAAACAGTAAATTATAAAAACATTTTACAATCGGAAGGAAGGAACTTCCATTGAAGCAGCAAAAGACAATTGGGAATATTGGCACAGAATTACATAGGAGCATGTGTAATTGCTACTCATCAGCATTAGGGATGTAATGATGCATCAAGAATCATTTAAAATTGATTTAAATGCGTAAAGATTGCAACCGGTTGAGATAAAAAAAAAAAAGAAGAATCGCTATGCAATTTTAAACAGCCTAGGGTGTGATGCTAGTTAACATACAGCAAGTCAGGTAGCTGGCTTGAACACAGTTAAAATGCTGACAGCTAAACGGTGTAAAGTGTTTGTGTATTTCACTGGAAAGATTCCAACACCAGGACTACAGCAGTCTGCAGGAGACTAGCAACACTACCGATCAACACTGCCGCTGTGGATCTACAGTGTTGCATTGGGGTCTGGCTCCTCAAGCTTGTTCAGTGTTACTGTAATATACCCTTTCAGCCATCTAATGTCTTTTTGTCATTTAACAGCAAACAACTGGTGGAAAAAGTTATTATTGTTACATTTTAAATAAATTATTTAAATTTAACCATATGGCCTTAGCAATAAACAAGCCTTTCTTTAATATTTCAATTTTTTTTATTCATTTTTCTTATTTAAGATAAAATACTATTTCAGTTGCACAGTTTTGATAGGTCAAATCTGCTGTATTGCACAGTTTATAAAAATATAAATAAAGGAATATTTGTAATTGAATTATGTTAAAAAAAACAACATTTACTACAACTTTTAATCAACATGTCGAATCAATGTTGTGGTTAACAATATAAAATGTAAATGTTAAGCAAAATGATTTCCCCTGAACATCCAGAAACTAAAATTTTTTATTATGCTATTAACCCAACTGTCACAATTGTCTTCCTCCTCTCAGCTCATTCTGGTGGGTGATCACTGCCAGCTGGGCCCTGTGGTGATGTGTAAGAAAGCAGCTAAAGCAGGTCTGTCCCAGTCCCTGTTTGAACGCTTGGTGGTTCTGGGGATACGGCCAATTCGCCTGCAGGTTCAGTACCGCATGCACCCGGCTCTCAGTGCTTTCCCTTCCAACATCTTCTATGAGGGCTCCCTGCAGAATGGTGTCACTGCAGGTTGGTCAAGATTTAGCCGTTCATTATATGCTTTGATAGAGGAGCAAGTTAAACGCTGCTGTGGCTGGTACATTAGCAAGTAAAATTATTAAGGACTAAGATTATAACAAAATCTTCATGTTCTCCTCAGCTGACCGCATCAAGAAAGGGTTCGACTTCCAGTGGCCACAGCCGGATAAGCCCATGTTCTTCTACGTGACTCAGGGTCAGGAGGAGATTGCCAGCTCTGGAACCTCCTACCTTAACAGGTGACATCACACATTTTCTTGGTTTCATTTGCATAATTTACCTTGAAACTCCGAAAAATACAGTGCATTGTACACAGTTGTTGGGTGCAAGGGAAAGGGCTTGCTGAAGGCAAACACTAGGGCGCTTATTAGCCTTCACATCAAAACCAGTATTGCAGGCTGAAATAGTTGCTAAGTGTACCTAATGGCCCTGACACACTAACCTGACGGCTGACGTTTGGCAGGAAAGGCAGTCGGACTGACTGCCTCCCTGAGTTGGCCAAAAAAAGTGCCTTGGAACACCAAAACAATGCCGATGGCAGCCGATTGGACGAACACGTCACTTGGGCTTGGTTTCTCTGGAAATTAAAAGGCAGACTCTCATGGTGGCTTTTTCAGAATACGATCTCAAATTTTACTAAAATGGTTCACAGAAACGTGTTTCTGAAAACATTTTAAGCGAGAAATAGGCCATGCATTTGCTGAATCTCTCTTCATTTACGATTGACAAAGGTCAGTTTAAAAGACAGATTGTCAGATTGTAAGCAATGGCACTCACCTGCTGTTAGCATTTCAATGATTGCCATTCATTTTGGTGCCACTTTGACAGCGAATAACTTTACATCTGAAGCGTTTAAGAACTTAAGTTGTCCATTGTTAATTTCTAAAGAAACACAACAATGTATTAAAGGCTCCATTACCTTGTATCTCACATAATGGCTCTCTAGCAGAAGATTTTTTAAAAATAGGCCCACGATTGTATCATAACCACGCGGCTTGCAGTTGCATAGTCGACAAATCACCATATTGTCTGGACAAGCACGCAGACAGTTTGGACTTCCATTAGCTGTTTAGGTTTAATTGCAAATGTTAACTAGCATTTTAGTCAGCAATAACTAGCCTGTACCTATGTTAACGCCTAACATACTGTATACCTACTCTCTCCGTCTCTGCAAGATTCGGAATGATTGAGATTTTACTTGGCACAGCTACCAGAAGACTTATAACTTTCAGACAGGTTCACGTTACATCTACGTTGGAAAGCTAAGTTGGAGGCTGCGCAGTAACGCTTAGCGCTCATGGGAAAAGTGCTTCTAATATACTTTGCTAGTCTCTGTCCAGAGCAATGGGGACTCTTTGTCCATTACTTTAATTGTCTGATTTTGAGAGACTCTAGTCACGCTCGTCCCAATCGTCATTTCTGGGTTAGCACTACACCAATCCGATTGGTTTTGAGTCCGACTGCTGGCAGTGCCCGCCTTCTGACTGAGCATGTCAGGCCGGCCATAATGTAGACGATCAACCCCTCCGACGGACGACGGCACGGAAAACACCAAAGAGACTTGAGTCACCAACCTCGCCAGATTGTCCAACAGCCGATTTATTGGGTTAGTGTGTCAGGGCCTTTACTGATGGTAAAAGTCCTCCCCTTGTCAATCATGATCAACAGGAATGCTAGACTTTCCTCTAAGTTGCCTTTTTTCTTTAGCAGCATTTTCTTCTTAAACCCTCAAAGTTACATGAACATCACCCAAACAAATTGGTGTTCATGTTATTACAGCTTTAACAGGTCAAATAATTTGGATCCTCAATTTACAGGGTGTGCAAAGTTAAGGCACCGTAGACTGGTCAATCCGATATGTATCTAGAGACGGGCTACAATATGGTTCAGGGACAATACACTTGAATATCTGAAATGATTCAATTCGAATTGATGTTTGAATGATTTGGTGCGATACGATTCAATCTGATAGAGAGTTAATATTGGTTTAATTTACACACATTCATATTATACATTAAAACAAGACAATTCTATAAAAGAAGCAATGCCTACCTTCAAATGAATTGAGAAAAGCAAAGCTAGGACATGCTTCTATACACTGTAACTTCAATTTAATTAGCTAGCCACTTATAACCAAATCACATCAGCTCCACGTTAAATGAAACTGCCTCCTGGCTGCTGTAATCTTAGACAGTAAGTCAAACATAGGTCCACGTTACACTTCATTGTGAACACTCCAATAGTAATCATATACAGTTTTACGTGGGTATACATGTGTGCACAGTAATACTGTTGTGAGCGTTAGCATGTGGTTAGCAGACTTTTATGCTAATGTAACTGAACATATTAGGGCTGAATGATGTTGTGTTTTAGCATCAACATCGCGATGTGCGCATGCGCTATAGTCACATCGCAGAACGTTGCGATGTTGACGCTAATCCTTTTTTGAAAGTAAAACTTTCACCATTCTCCTTTTACGTGATTCCCATCTGACCTTTCCCCTTTAAGACAGGTAGCCATGTGGGCAACGTGTGTATGTGACGTTAGTCCGATGGGGTTTGTTATGGGAATTGAGGCTCTCCGTGTGTAGATAAGTACCGCAGGCAGCAGCTGCCGCGGACACAGTGATGCGCATAGTTTTCGATGGGTAGTCAGTGAAGCTATAGTAGTCAGTGTTTTATATTTGCTGCAAATACGAACTAAATCACCTGATTAATGCAACATAATCACAACGTCTCCCGGCCATTTCCCCCCGCACAATGCTGCTACCAGCCAGGCTAAGGCTAATATAGTTAGCCTAAAGAAACTAGGGGTCCGTCTGTCCCAACTAACGTTACAGAGCCGCAACACTGGAAATGTAACACTAATCTGCTACAGAAGTTTGTGTCTGAGCTAACGTCATTTACACTGATTTAATTGTTCTTGGATACACAGTTTGTTGCTAGTGCGCGTGACATGCAGGTCTGATCAATTTATCAAACTAACGAGCTGTCCCCGCTAGTCGACCACAACCCTGAAATTTAGAGGATTAGAGTAATATATATCGCAGGGGAAAAAATATTGCAATGTCAGATTTTTCAAATCTCGCGCAGGCCTAGAACATATAAATGTCCATATAAGCTTAACACACCCAAATACATATCTATATATTTATACCAGTCTGCTCGCATGTTTATAATCACACACATGGATGGATGGATGTCTCACAGACCCCAGCTAGTACAATTTACAATATCAACAATGTAGTCCTCTTACCCATTTTCTCAACTCCAAAAATGAAACCTAGCAGTCTAGTCGGCACGTTTTTTTCTGCAAACCCAAACAAAGGCACTGATTGGCTGATCCCTGCCATCATACAAATGGTGAGGCTTTTGTCTCCGTCACATATAAACACACACCCTCTTTCAACAGCAATGCACACACCACAGCAGCATTGTTGAATTGAGAGAAAAGCTTCAGTCAACCGATTTGTAATGTTAGAACCAGGCCAATCTCGGTCCACTTAGACCAATGCAGGGGTCTGTGTATCGATGTAGTTGTATCTGTTATAATACAACCAGACATAATTCGTATTGGTGAATCTTTACACCCCTAATAGACATTTTTAAGCTAGCATTTGTCTACTCCAATTAACTTTAGATGTAATTTTCCTAGGACTGAGTAGTGCAGTATTAAACTGATGTTGATGTTTTAAAGGACGGAGGCTTCTAACGTAGAGAAGATCACCACCAGGCTGCTGAAGGCTGGAGCCAAACCTGACCAGATCGGCATCATCACCCCGTACGAGGGACAGCGCTCCTACCTAGTCCAGTACATGCAGTTTAGTGGCTCCCTGCACACCAAACTCTATCAGGTAGCACACACATCTGAGTAACATCCTGGTTGATGATGTATCTTCAATGATGTAACTTTATCCATTGTATTTCACTGAGCGGAGAATACATTCAAATGTATTGTAAACTTGAATTATGATGTGTAGTGTTGGAAAAAAAAATTGGTTCTTCTGTTTTTACTATTCAATCTCCTCCTCATCCTCTTGTTCTGTCCCATTATAGCAAGTGGAAATAGCCAGCGTGGACGCCTTCCAGGGCAGAGAGAAGGACTTCATCATCTTGTCTTGTGTTCGTGCCAATGAGCACCAGGGCATTGGCTTCCTGAATGACCCACGTCGTCTCAACGTGGCGCTGACCAGAGCCAAGTAAAAACCTTCACAGTGGATAATTATGGCACAGCACACATCCAGCTCATTTGTTTATGATGAGCTATTTAGATTTCCCATGAAGAAAGCTAATAAACAATCCAGCAAATTAGATACTATTGACAGCCAGACTGTAAAAAAATTCAGCATTTTGACTTTGTAACAAACTTGACCATTTAGATTAGATATGTCTACTATTATTTGTATGTACTGTAGGTGTGTATAGTAAAAATAATCAGACCCCTAGAATTTCTATACACAAGAACTTATGCCAGGACAATTTAAAGTGCCCATATTATGAAAAAATAACTTTTTCTGGGATTTGGGGTGTTATTTTGTGTTTCTGGTGCTTCCACACACATTCAAACTTGGGAGAAAAAAAAAAGTGTCCTGCCTTCAGTTTCCGGGTGAGCTGTTAAAAATCTGCACGGCTTTCTACGTCACTAGCCGAGACGAGGTGGCTAACCATAGCATGCTAGCTCATTTTCAATTGCAAAACGCTGCTACGACATACACTAGTTCACAATAATCTACAAAAGAACTACTTCCATGTCCCCGTTCCGCAGGTATTCCACAACTGCGCCCACGTTTAGAAGAAGTCTCCCAGCTAATCCTGTCTTGCACTGACCAAATTTGGAGAAAAAGTTATCTAGCTGATGTAAGCCTTACCTAGCTACTGTGCAAAAAAGTGAGATGTCTCACTCTGTAACTTAAACAGACCTAAACACACAGGGTGAAAAGAGGCTCTGCAGCAATGTGAAATACAACAAAAATATGGTGTTTTTTGAAAATGAAACCATGTAAACCAATTCTAGTACAACCTCAAAATACAATAATGCACCCGAAAATGAGCAGAATATGTGCGCTTTAAAGGATGTTATCAAGAAACATTTCTACAGTTTTGTTCAAAACAAAATTTCTATCCCATTCCTGAGCAGCAGTTTTGTGTATGTTGTGAATTTAGGTATGGTGTGATTATCGTGGGAAACCCCAAGGCCCTCTCCAAGCAGCCGCTGTGGAACAACCTGCTGAACAACTACAAGGAGCAAAAAGTCCTTGTGGAGGGACCCCTCAACAACCTGAGGGAGAGCCTCATGCAGTTCAGCAAGCCACGCAAACTGGTCAACACCATCAACCCTGTGAGTAAACAAACTACTGTAGGGTTCACTAATGAAAATAATTGTTAGTTTCAGCCCTAAATCTTTGAATTATGCAACTGTATGAAATAACAATTGTCTGGTGTTTTCCAGGGGGGGCGTTTTATGAGCAATGCGATGTACGATGCCCGTGAGGCCCTCATTCCTGGCTCCGCCTATGACCGCAGCAGTGGTATTTATTTATTTATTTATTTATTTAATATCTTGTGGTTTGACTCAAGATAACTGTCCAGCAAAAGCTTTCTAGGTAAAAGGTTTTCTTCGTAAAAAACTGACAAGTCTTGTTCTGTGTGATTTCTTTCAGCCGGGCGTCCGTCCAACATGTACTTTCAAACTCACGACCAGATTGGGATGATTGGGGCAGGCCCCGGTCACATGGCTATGAATATTCCCATACCCTTGAACTTGGTCATGCCACCAATGCCTCCACCCAGTTACCTGGGTCAGACCAACGGCCCTGCTGCAGGTACAGTACAACACTAAGATGGTTTACTGAACCTTTTTATAAAATCTGAAAATGAGCAAATTTTCAACAAAAAGACAATACAAGTACAGCAGAATTTAGCACAAGACACAGCACAGAAGCCAAGCTAACATAATCCATACATAATAAATAATTTTAATGCTGACATGTATATGTGTTGACCATCCGTTGTTTTAGCTGCTTAGTAAAAAACGTGTTTAATTATCTATTATGGATGAATGTCTATTTGTTTATCGTAAAGCATCCATAGTAGCTGACACAGCGGAATGAGCTGTCATAAGGACACAGATTATTAACAAATTTTTCCTCAGATGGCAAAGGCTAACACATAATTCACGTTTTGAATTACTCACTACAATGAAACACCATAATGAAAGTGCAAAAATATGTGTGTCCCTGAAATACTGACAATGTTCAGGTACTAGATCACACCCGGTCTTTATTGTCCAACAGCAATAATCCCCAGTATATCCCAAGTAGGCCTGCACGATATTTTGGGAAAATCTTACATTGCGATATTTTTTCCCCTTGCGATATATATTGCGAAATGAAAAAAGAAAAAGTCATTTTTAAAAGATGACATAAATAGCTCTATTTGGAAATAATAAATCATTCTTGACTGCTGGGGTGAACATCGCAACATCCTGCAATGTGACTATCGCGCATGCGCACATCGCGATGTCGATGCTAAAACACAATATTGTTCAGCCCTAATCCCAAGCCTCACTTACTGTGGTTCCTCACGACCATCTAGTATAAATAACATCACCTCTTACGCCGGGAACACACTGCACGCGTAAGCAAAGTTATTTGCATTTCGGTGCCCATGTTATCCAATCTGTCCGGCCTCGCCACAAACAAAAGCATATTGTCCGAACCTTATCGGTTACTGTTGTCCTGATCTTTTTTCTATCTAGGTCGTGGAGCTATGAAGGGTAAGCCTGGGCGTGGCGGGCGGCAGAGGATTCGTGGGTCGGCACACCAGGGTGCCAGTCAGGGTAACGGACCAAACAGCCAGGCCAGCCAGGATGGGGCCTCCCAGCCCTTCTCCCAGGGGCCGCTTACACAGGGATACATCTCCATGAGCCAGCCCTCTCAGATGAGCCAGCCTGGCCTCTCCCAGCCAGAGCTGTCTCAGGTAGCGCATCACTGTCACTTAATGGAAGAAGAATTATCATTTAAGATAATCCATATTAAGTGGTATAGTTTAGTTTGATTTAGAGAAAGGCTGATGTGTGAAATGTGTCTGTTTCTGTCCTCCTGTTCTCCAGGATAGCTACCTAGGCGATGAGTTCAAGTCCCAAATC
Organism: Percina caprodes; assembly: GCA_013375575.1. NCBI lineage: Eukaryota > Metazoa > Chordata > Actinopteri > Perciformes > Percidae > Percina > Percina caprodes. The sequence goes on along the minus strand of JABXJD010000004.1, from coordinate 3,038,052 downwards.
GATGTGGCTCTGTCCCAGGACTCGACATACCAGGGTGAACGTGCATACCAACATGGTGGGGTGACTGGACTGTCACAATTCTAAAGGGTAAGTACATAGACATAACCTTAAAACATAGTCTTTGTAGCAACAGCATAGCACATTTAGGGCTACTCAGCTCTATAGAAATTAAATTTACTTTTGATTTTTAGATCATTAGGCTCACTGTCTTTACCACTGTCTTTCAGGAAGGTTTAGTTAGAGCAATTTAGCAGATTCTAAAGATATTTAGTACTGTATTAATGTGTCTTATTTTCTTTCACTGAAGACATCTGTCTCTGGTCTCTACTAAAGGCAATATTGCTAATCTCTTTGTTTTGTTTTTTAAAATCATCTTTTATGTTGTGGACAAACGGCTGTTTTGTGTCTTGCAGGTCACTTGAAGAAGGGAGCTAGGCTCGAGCTGAGCTTAGTTCATCAGCTTTTTAATCTGGGAAATAATAAAAACATAAAATGGATACCTGTTTTCCTCTGCTACAACCGAAGCACCACCAAGTGAAAGCGACGGGATAGCGAAACGAAACCAATGACCAGGGAGAGAAATAAGAGGGTAGAAGACTGAAGAGGGCACAAACAGACGGGCATGGAGCTGGCAAGAGAGGCCGAGTGAACAAGCGAGAAGACAGGGACCAATGCCCGTCCAAAGTGAAGGAGGGAAGTCAAGAAGATGGCGGCGTGTGGTCGAGCTGCTGAGGGAAACGGAGGGGAGATCTCAACGGTCTCTTGTGGGAATCCAAATGAGGCTCAACTCCCAACAAAATAATCCAGCCAGCCCCTTAAACCCACAGCCTCCAGGAAACGAAGGAAAGCTATCTTAACTTCAGATGGGGATCGAAAGCTTTCCAGCTGAATTTGAAGAATTTGTTCTCCAAACTTGCAGGGCGCATGATTACAGAAAGCCATCGAAGAGGAAACAAAAAATCCCAATGCTAAAAGTTGGTTGGTTTCTCAACCTGTATTTCTTAAATTTGGTTTATCATGGGAGGAGAGCGGCACCATCAATCTTCTAGTGGGCCCAAAAAACCTCAGCAGCCTCTGAAGGAAGCAGTAGTCAACACTCTTGGAGAGGAAATAAAAAAACACGGTTTCTGTGCTTGAGTCTAAGATTAAAGAGCCTTGAATTGAAATACCTTTCGAGAACCACTGGCTCTTTCACAAGGTCTTTTGCAGGGTGGTTTTGACCACGTCAGAGGGTGGCGCGGCACGGGGATTTCAGACATGACGATATCCCACCGATATCGTGATCATCATGGGACAGTTTTTCCTTCTCTGAAGTACCTTTCTTATCACAGAGCACAAAATTGCAAAAAAGTCATTGAAACTATCAAACACGACCAGCATTGAATATTCAACTCAGTCATTTGATGTTTCAGCGAAAGGCTTTTCCTTATTTAAATCTTTTGAAAGGAGGGGTTGTTGATGTCCTGCTGTGCTTCATGACCAGATGTCTTTTTAAAAACACTCTGTGTACGCTTAGATTGGCAAATGCTTTAATGCTTTGCGTTGATCGATTCCTCAGGGGATTGTGGAGTGTCCACACTCATCACACAAATCCCTGCTCGAGGAGAAAAAAAAAAAACAAGGAAGAAGGATGATGGTAGTCAAGGCTTACAGGCGGTCATGGCAATCAATCCACCACAGGTAAGGTGTAGAAAAGGAAGGTGGCTGAGGAAGAGAAGGTTTTGAGTTTCCACATCTGGAACATGAGTTCAGGCCATTGACTGGGTTGGAAATGTTAAGGGAAACATGGCTTTAGGACTGTTCAGTCCCACTAGATGACCCTAAATTAGATGTAGTTGTAAACCCAGTGTCCTTTCACACAGCATTTTGATGTTGTGAATAATTTTCACATGACAAGCAATATAGCCAAGGTCATGGCCATATTGCCCAGCCACACAAATCTAAATATAATCAGGAGTGGAGAATTACGTCTTTCACAAAAGAAATGTGTAGAATCTAAATATACAAAACCCTATAATTTAAAAATCAACATAATCTGAAAGGTCTTTGGTTCCTGTGGATGAAAATATTTTTTAAACTTTATTAAACCCCAGTTACACACAGTGGAAATGCCATCAGTACTGATTTGATGACAAGGCGATTAATGCAAAGTGAATGAGAAACCTGAATCAGTGCCTATAACCAATCACCTTCAGATAAACAGCTGCAGCACAAGCATGAATGTAGTTAAAAAAATCAAACTACCAGCATTAAAAATAGCTTCCAGACATCAGAGGGCTCAAAACTTAAAGAAAAAGAACTTGTTGGAATATTTTAATTTTGTATTTTTTTTAAATAATCAGGCCAGGTAAAGATGAGGTCAGTGAGTTTAGTAGTTGGGTTGTTTCTCAAAGGATGGGCGGATGAAAAAAAGCCACCTTCCTTCTCTGTGGAGTAAAGTAAAACGAAGGCTGGTAGAATTTATTTTTCCTTCTGTGGACTTTTCATTTGTGCAAAGCTGTTTTGCTGTCATTATGTATTCCTTGTAGAGTTTCTCTGGAGATTTATGTGGATCCTAAACCCTCTTCCTGGAGGACTGTGTGAACTTGAACCTTGAGTCGATCCAAACTTTGCTTTTGTCTGAGAATTTGCTGCTTTGCGTGTGTTATGTTTTGTTTAGCTAGGTGTTATTTAGCCATTTTGTGTAGTTTTATTAAAATCAGTTTTTGTAGCAACTTGCTGACAACAGTAATGAGGCGGACGCCGTTTCCTGTCATTAGTTTTGTATCTCCTCCTCAAACTTTCCGAGGGATTGTAGTTTAACTCTTCCAGGAAAGACGCTTTCTTAACACAGTAAGAATGTACTCCACTGTTGTTTCTCACCTGCTTCTTATTTCAGCAGACAATCATGTTACAAGTAGAAATTGCCATGTTTATTTGACTTAGAAATAATTCTGTTTTGTTGACATTGTGCAAATCTATTGTGCAATGAATTGGTATCACACGTCAACCTGTTCCACTGAGATTCTAACATGTTATAGCTTTCAGAACCTGCTGCCCTTGATATTATTGCTTTGGTGTTTTCCCATCTTCTGAGTCACAATGAATTGCAACATGTGCAGTGATCATTGAAGTGATTCAGTTGTGAATGAGTTGTTGCATACATTTGCATCCAAACCCTTACGTCAACAGGCAGAGATTGAGAGCTAAATGTGATGTAAATACCTATCTGAAATATATTTGCAGTGAAGTTTCATCACAACATGGTGGTTTCTTGTTAAACTGAATCAATAAAGGCTGTCAGTTTGAGCAGTTTTGATTGCATGAAATTCAGCACAAGTTCAAATTTATTTGCAGATTGCCACACATAAAATTATTAGATATTGTACAGTAACATCTTTAGTATATACAGGGGTCACAGCAGTTTTCACACTGTTGCCTGTGCTGTCTTTTTATTTTTCATCTGTTTTCTCTTTATCAGTTTTTTTTTCAGCTGTCCATGTTTCTGTCTCTGAATGCTCTCCTGGATTTTTAGTTTAAACTTCTTCTTCTGGCTCCTGATTTTCTCCAGCTCGGCTTTTCTCTTAGCCTCGAGGTCTGGATCCTGAAAGAGCAGTTTGAGCACAAATCAACAACAGGCCAGTTCAACTCGCACAGTCAGATTCTCAGAAGTCTTATACCGTTTAATCATCCAAGCGTATTTGGTACTAATTGTTGGGAAAATAGACAAAGCTGTCACTTAAAGCATAACTCTTGCCAAATTACAACCTAGGGTCTTACTGTGAATGAACCCGCGTCAAACTTTGGTTTAAAAGCATAATTGGGATGGATGTGCCACTTTTAAGATTGACCGTATTTTCGTTTTGGGTCAATTGGCCTTTTGAATGGGAGTGCTGGGGGCATCAAAATGATAGCATCAAAATCACCTTTTTTAAAATACAGACTTTGCTCGAAGTATCACCAGGGGATGTACACATAAACTTGAGCGTTGAGAACATTGTTTACACAGTTACTAAAACGTTTTTGAATGACTCACTTTAGCTGTTGGTTTTTCCGGTTGCTGCCATCTTGCCAGTCAAAGAGTTTGTGTAAACAAACAATGCTCAAGTTCATGTGTAGAGCCCCTGGTGCTATTTTCAGCAAAGTTTCAGTGTTTGTAGTATTTTAAAAATAGTGATTTTCAAGCTACCATAGTAGTGCCCCTAGCTCTCCCATTCAAAAGGCCGTTTGACCCAAAATGAAAATATGGTTAATCTTAAAAGTGACGCTTCCATCCTCATGCTTTTAAACGAAAGTTTGACTCAGATACATTCACAAAAAGACCTTAGGTTGTATTTTGGCGAGAGTTACGCTTTAAGTTGTGGTTTGATTTCCAGAGAAATTTCCTTGAAAGAACTTCTCCAGTAAATAATTTATAAAATGTTTTATTATAAACTTCATATAACCTTGTGTTGATGCTTTTCATTGTTCAGCTGAGGAAGTGTAGTACATAAATTGTCTCCATTTTAACTATAATTAGTACCAAATACTTTACAAAAAACCTTAACGGAAGTTTACAGCTAAATATTCGCTCCTCTCTAGAAAATTACTCTAAAGTAAACTGAACTTGACGTTTTGTTTCATCTTGATAGTATTTACACAAACTTGGTTTTGCTAAAATGTGCCAACTGGGTGGGGAACTTACCTTCCCCTCCAAGATCAGCTGTTTCCTTTTGTTGATCTCCTTTTTCTCATCAAAGTCTGTTGACTCAAGTTTCTACAATGCCGAAAAACAACACAAGTCATTTTAGTAAGAAAACCTAAAAAGTGTAGTCTGAAAAATCTAAACGGCAATGACATAGCATATGTAAAAGAAATAAAACTTATGTATTGTATCTGACGGATCCATCATTAAAATATAGTCCTCCAGAACACTAGACAGACTCAAATAAAACAAACTGGTTAAAAAAAAAAAAGTTGCTAAAATACCAAGAGGTGACTGAATATGAAGACAAGAGGCATCCATACTATTTCAATCTCCCGTCTGGTCACGTTGACCTGGGTGAGGATCTTCAGGACTTCTTTCTCCTCCACAGGATACTCCTTCAGCTTTGTCTCTAATAAAACAACAGACACAGTTTGTGTTGAGTTACATATTTTAAATACTGGAGGCTTACAACACAGGCATTTCCAGCTTCTTGTCAGATGGTTAAGAGTAGGGCTGTTGAAATGAATTCCGAAAGTCATAATTTGAATAGTAAAAAAAAAATCTATTCAAATGCTAAATTTTGAAAAATGTGATTTTATTTTTTATAAATATGTTGGCTAACCTTAACTAATCGCCCTCTTCTCATTTTGGCCTAACCGCATGTGAAAAGGAAATGCTTTTGTAATGTCATGTCTGATCAAGACGTTAGGTTAGCGGATTGAGAAACGAGGCATTGTGAGCATGTAACGTTAGTACAGGGAGCATGACAGGCTGCGGCTGGAAATCGGTAGAAGGATTTGAAATACTTTTAACATGACATTCGCCGAGCCAAAATGCTTATGTTATCATTAGTAAGCTTGTTCTTGTTTCCTAACTGCAGCCACCAGTACAGTTCAGAACAGAGTTTAGCTGAGCTCGGAAAATCCACACAAAAGGAAAAGGTTTTTCCTGTGTACTACATTTTAATTCAGTCTTCATAACCAAGCAACTTACGAATCTGTCCTTCGATAGAGTGGACCAGGTGGATGTCGTACTGCGTCACCAGTGTGATGGACACTCCATTCCTCCCTGCAGGGGAAGGAAACCTTGTCATGCACGAGCTGCATTTATTTTAGAGGTTTAATGATGCAGAGTGAGTCATTGACAGGGGACACGTGGATGATGATGTTTCTGAAAGTTGTTAAAGATTACCTGCTCTTGCTGTTCTTCCGACTCTGTGGATGTAGATCTTGGGAAGGCCAGGGGTGTTGTGGTTGATGACGACCTGGACAGTTGGAATATCCAAACCCCTGTGAATCAGAAACAACAAGGTCAAAACAAGGTGATTTCAGACTGAATCTGAGGTTTAACAACATGTGGAAGAATTGAATGTGGATGTTATACTTTTAACTTTGTGTGTGGGTGTAAAAAGAAAAATCTGTCACCCTGTGACATGCAGCGACTCAGAGCTGCTTACCTGGCAGCTACGTCTGTCGCGACCAGGATTTTGAAGACGCTGGCCTTGAACTTGGCGAGGTTTGCAAATCGTTGTTTCTGGAGAAGATAAAGAGCAGTTGTTTATTTTTAAGGCCCCATTTAATCTGCTCTAATCCCTTACACAGACGTGTTTTTAATATTGTCATTATGGCTTTGTACTCGTTTCTGCCTTTGTCCCTTTAAGGAGACAAATGATTTTCCCACCCAACACTAGCTTGTCGTGGAGCTCTGAGCACCGGCGATAAGGGACACAACACTCATGTTGGAGGAAATCTCTGCTCTCCCCTTTCTCTCACACAAAAGCAAAGTCAAATTCTTTGAATGTGCAAACTTAATTAACCATTAAAACAGATACGGATATAAACTCTGATGCAGGGTCCCTCATAACCCTAAAAACTTCCTTCAGCAGGCCTCCTGTACTGAAATTCACTAATGCGGTTTTCTCCCTGGGATGGATTAAATTCAAATTTTGTGAGTTGTACTAGTCTCACCTGTTTCATCATGGAGTGCAGGGAGATGGTTGGAAAGTTAAATTCCCGCAGCATCATGGTGAGGATTTGGCAGTCCCTGAGTAAGAAACCACAAATTGTTCATACTTTTCATCATACATATGAACCACTTCCAATCAACATGTACGTGCACGGAGACTTCTGGCTGCTGATCACACTCGGGTTAAAGTTTCAAAGACATTACATTTCACCTTTATAAGCTAAATTTCCGGTCACATATTTAAAAACAAAAGACAAACATTGCTATTGGTAACATATTTTGTCCCACTATTACACTACTAATCACAACCCTGCAGAAATTGCAGCGTCAACAATCATGGAGTTGTATCAACAGCACACTGGAAGCATTACAAGTTTCATAGCAGCTTTAGAAGCCCTTCATCGAATTAGGGTAAGATTGTACTGCCATGTACCATATATGTACAATTTAATTACTTCTGGGCTTCTTACTTGCACGTGTTGGTAAAGATGATGATAGACCAGTCGTCGTGCTCGTCAGTAAACGTCTGGATCAAGTGGACAAGGTAAGCGTCCTTTACCTTCTCTGGAGTGAGGATGTACCTCTGGTCTAGCTCCTCTACTGTCCGTGTCCTGTTAACAACATTGTGAGCTTTTATTAAATAGTGTGTGTGTGTTTTTAAAGTTTAAAACAGATAAAAATTACACCTGCAATGTCCTGTGAATTTGCTAAATATTTCTATAAACAGTCTTAAAGCAGCAGGTTACTCACTCTGACTTGCTCTCCCAAAAGAAAGGTTTGTTCATGGCGATGTTTTTCAGCTCGTGCAGGGTGTCAGTGAGCGTGGCGCTGAACAGAAGCGTCTGCCGTTTAGCCGGTAAAGTAGCCAGGATAGTCTCCAGGTCTTTGGTGAAGTCAGTACAGCCCTGCTCCAACAGCCGGTCCGCCTCGTCCAGAATCTGTCCAACACACAAAGACAATGTCACAAACTGTTGAAACCTTGTCCAAGTCTCTGTTTGTGGTCTGTCCTGAACTCACTAGAAACTGGATCTTGCTCATGCTGAAGGTGTCGGAGCTGCGGATGTGATCAGCCAGCCGTCCGGGCGTCGCTACGACTACATGTGGCTGGTTGGACAGCTCCAGTGCCTGGCTCACCATGTCTGTCGGTAACACAACAGCGACACAGAGGAGAGGCTTAGACTGAATTCAACAGTAACTGGCAACCGTGTTTCATTTCAGTTTCTGTAGCAGCAATGCAACACCGCTACTTTGAAACCCCAGCAGACTCTCAGAATAAAGGATATACCCATTCCACCGACGATAATGCAGTCTCTCAGACCTAGTGGCTTCCCCAGGACTCGAAACTGCTCTGCAATCTGATAGGCGAGCTCCCTGCATGACATCACATACACAACACCATCAGCTGGATACATGGGAACAGATTTCTTACAGTGCTCTTAATCTTAAGTATCAACAACACATGCATTATAGATTTGATAGAAACAAAGATTTATTTGAAACATGTTTTATATTCTGTTGTTGTCCCGAGTTAAAATTAAAACAATCTATGTTGAAATTCCGGCCAATAACCTTAATCCAGAATTTGTAGCTTTGGAATAAAACTCTCTTCTCAGCTGTATACATTATTTAGGATCTGAGGCTTATAAGTGTATCTGAAATGCATAGGACTCAAATATTAGGATTATTCAGTTTAGAATCATTGTGCTTTTATTTTGATAGACTGACAACCTGTCCTTTACCACTGATGTTTAGATCACAGAAACATGTTGATTAAATTTCTAGAAATATCTGGAAATGACACAATCTGACAGGAAGAAAAGCCATTGAACAACAAATCGTGTCACCACCCCCCCTCCCCTCTGACACTACACAGCACTGACCTGGTTGGAGTGAGCACCAAGCAGAAGATGCCATATGGGTCCTCTGACAGTTTCTGCACCACAGGTAGCACAAAGGCTGCTGTCTTCCCACTTCCGGTCTTAGCACAGCCCATACAATCCCGACCTGGTAGGAAAAACACCTTCATTCACCTGATCCAAACTCTGGTGAGTAGTACCCTCGTCGTGACTTGAAATGATTTCACTTTAAAGTATAACAATACTTTTCTCATCATTGGTAACCATCCCAAACTCCAAGAGAAAGAGACAGATCATGTATTGTGTCTTTGTCTTATCTACAAACTCACAGACATGGATCCGATCATAACTTTAAACATGTACTGATCCATGTATTTTTATGGCAAATTTGGCAGCAGTCATATGTGAAAAAACATTATTTATAGTTGATTACTTATGTGTATTTTGATTTTGAGAGTAATGGGAAAACAGTGGCCTTATTCCTGACTTCAGAATCATACCTCAGTTAACAAATACTAATAAATTCAAATAATTATTTAACTGGAACTAAGAGTTGATTGGCACGTGTATCATAGCTACATAATACACAATGGTATTTGCTAATTTGAAGTATTTATCTCCTTCCAGGTGTTTACCTTGCCTGATCATCACTGACCATTTAACTGATAAATATTTCAATAGTAATCTGCATTACCTGTCGCGACTTTCCATGACAGGTAGGGGCCAGGGTGATATGTCTCTACTCTGAAGGCGGTCTTACCTTCGAGTATGGGCGGCATGCAGTTTTCCTGGACAGCAGTGGGCTTGTTGATCCCCAGCTGTTTACACTGTTTAACCAGCCAGTCTGACAGACCCAGCGACGAAAAGTCAGCCATTTCTGATTTATCTCGTTCTCTGAGGCTGGATGAGTTCTTCTGTGCACTTTATTTTACATAACAATCACTGAACTACTCAACTTTAACGTAGAGCAACAAAACATCCTCGTGCGTGTGTTACATGTCGCTGTATGATTACGTAACAGCACTGTCTTCTTCTCCGAAGTTACTGCAGACTGGCGGTTGCGCAGGCGCGTTGGCTGCCGTCTGCTGGTCAAATGTCGATGTTGCGATCAAACAAGTATTTTTTTTGCACAGACATATAAAGAGTAGACGCCGCATCGACCGCTACTGCCTACTGGCGCTGTGGAGCCGTGGGGCCGCCATCTTGGACTGATCGCCCCCTCCAATCAGTAGGCTCGTTCGAGATGAGCCAGGTCTGCGCAGAATCGATCACCGGCGATCGGCGCCCGTTGCATGCCGGTTAGATTTGTGTCCGACTTGATCCCGACTTGCTCTGACGTCATGCACACGTGGGCAACGGAAATCTCACGAGAACAAGGCGGCCGCAGTTCTGAGACGCAGGCGGCGCAGTTGCTTTTCACCGACTGCAAGAGCCAGGCGGACCCAGAGCATGCTGGGAAACGCCGGCTTCTCAGCTGATTTAACAGCTGATTGGTTTACAACATGATGACGTTTTATATAAACTTTGTATTGTTTTTTTAATCGGAGGGATTTTAATTGCTATTTGTCTGATTTAAAGACTTATTCTGTACAGAACACGCGTTGTGATAGTGATAGTGACGTTAAGAAGTCAGAGAGACTAAATCCGTTCAGATCATGGATCATCTACAGTCTGTTGTTAATAAAAATCAGCAACAGATCGCATGTAAAACATTCTGAAAGCTACCCTGTCATAATTAAAACAACTAGAGAGTGTGCACCAACTGATATGTGGGTCTGATTATATTTTATTAAATCATAATCGCACCACAGTGTTTTTGTCACTTCCTGTTCAGTCTGAAGGCGGCTGGAATCAGATGGAAACTGTCCGACTTTACCGCAGCTTTCCCCGCTGCTGCCGCCTGCTCTCGTCTACTTTACAGGCGAGGCGCAGTTCATCTCGAACGAGCGTAATCGTTCGAGATGAACTGCGCCTCGCCTGTAAAGTAGACGAGAGCAGGCGGCAGCAGCAGGGGGCGGGGAAAAAAAGCTGCGGTAAAGTCGGACAGTTTCCATCTGATTAATAAAATATAATCAGACCCACAGATCAGCTGGTACACACTCTCTAGTTGTTTTAATTATGACAGATTAGCTATCAGAATGTTCTACATGCAATCTGTTGCTGATTTTTATTAACAATTAACAGACTGGAGATGATCCGTGATCTGAACAGATTTAGTCTCTCTGACTTCTTAACGTCACTATCAGCCACACAACGCGTGTTCTGTACAGAATAGTCTTTAAATCAGACAAATAGCAACTAAAATCCCTCCGATTAAAAAAACAATAAAAAGTTTATGTAAAACGTCATCATGTTGTAAACCAATCAGCTGTTAAATCAGCTGAGAAGCCGGCGTTTCCCAGCATGCTCTGGGTCCGCCTGGCTCTTGCAGTCGGTGAAAAGCAACTGCGCCGCCTGCATCTCAGAACTGCGGCCGCCTTGCTCTCGTGAGATTTCCGTTGCCCACGTGTGCATGACGTCAGAGCAAGTCGGGATCAAGTCGGACACAAATCTAACCGGCATGCAACGGGCGCCGATCGCCGGTGATCGATTCTGCGCAGACCTGGCTCATCTCGAACGAGCCTGTTGTGTTTGGCGGGTGCAATGAGCATTTAATTAATCACCCTCACTGAATACCGAACTGATTTTAACGCGTTTTTTTTGCCGCAAAGGTCTTACATGTAGCTATGATACAGGACACATGGTTAGGCGTATTTTAATAGTCATAGTGGGCTTAACAGTGGGAATAGAATATTCTGGTATGATATAAAGTCACCAGACGCCCGAGATCAAAACTGGGAACATCATCCCCGAAAATGGAGAAAAACGGGGACATTTCCAGTTTGATTATCAATCTGGTTGAAAAACCTAATGTTGTGTCTTTAAAAACAGAACAGGGACAGAGGTGTTTTTTTTTTAATGTGATGTAGGCTATGATAGGTATTTTGCAAATCACACACTATAAATATGATAGAGAAGCAGAAACAGATAGTGGCAGTAAAGTCAGATACTTTAATAAGTTGAAGAAACAATATGATTATATTATTAGAGTCTACTTGAAGCTTTTTATATTGGTCTCTCTCTCTCTCTCTGTGTCACACACACACACACACACACACACACACAACACACACACACACACACACACACACACACACACACACACAGGACTACCACGTTGTTCTGCATCCATCTCCTCCCAGTCCTTGACATTTAGCAGCCCCACTCCCAACACACACACACACACACACACACACACACACACACTAGGGTTGCACGATATTGACAAAATGTGATATTGCAATATCGATATGAATTCTGATATTTTCAAACGTGTAAAATTACAAAATAGATTCATAACAAATTAACCATACGGAGATTGCGCTATTCCTTCCCTCTCTTCAATTGTTTTTGAATTTTTTTTTTTGTAAATTTCTAAATTCTATTGTATTGTTATTCTGTATACGTAACAGTATTATTTTATATGTATATGTCGTTACTGTCCTTTCTGTTTTTATTTTTACATGTTAAGTGAGTGTTATACTTTCAGAGCAAAGATTAACGAGAGTCAAATTCCAACCTGGCCAATAAAGGTGATTCTGATTTATAATTTGATTCTCGGTCTAGACTTTATTTCTGGTGCAGATGATGCTTTGTTTGCCACATTATAGGTCTGCCACAGTGAGCGTGAAGAAGACACTGTGAGTTTGATTCAGTCACTGCTTGACAAGAAGACCCATCTGCGTGTGCACACTGGGGCTGCCAAAGGTGATTAATACTATTTGTGTTAAAGGCAGAGGGCTGGAGGTTCAGCTCAGTCCTGCCCAGACTGTCCAGCTGTGCTGCAAACTGCCTCGGACCGGCTGTGAAGTGTCTCTAAAATGAGCATGAGGGTTGTTTGCGTATAAGGCGGAAATCTGATGTTCCCTGCAGCACAAAGCAGAGGTCAGCTGCATCGCTGTAACAGGCCACTGAGCAGCACGATTAATGCACAGGAGCTGCTCCCATCACTCTTCCGCTACATTTAATGCGCCACTCTTCCATGTTCACCCTGTATTCATGCAAATAAGTGGTTTATTTTGAAACTGCGTTGACTTCAAACTAAGTCATGTGATTTTCAACAGTTTTATAAAGAACGTTTTGAAACCAAAATAGGAAAAAGTAAACGGGTGAAATGTCTGCCATGTTTCTTGTCTTTTTTGCCTATAAGCAGCTCCATAAAAGTTTTACATTTAAAAAAAAATCCTTATTCTATATTTTATATCTTTGAGTAAATTGCTATCTTCCATACAATATAATATAATATAATATAAAAAATATATAAAATACAAAATGTTCACAATTGCATATGTGCATGTGGGTTAATTTGAATTTGATGACAGATCACGTCAAATTTATAAGTACTAAGAAAACTATATGTGCATAAAATGGGAATTTGTTTTTAATAAACCTTATAAATTTGATCAGTGAAATGAGAAAAGACAATTTGAAACTGGTTTGTTTATCTTAAGCATTAATATGCAAAGCATTTTTATAAACTATATACTGAAAAACCACAGGAACAATCATATTGTAGTCCCATGAGCATCTTCAATATAAATCACTTGGTGTGAGCATATATTTCTGTTTTTTTTATTTGGTTCAATGTTCTGTGTGATATTTAAAGGATCATATTTGTGCAGGTTTTCTTCAGTTATGTTTGAAGAAATATCTTTGCTATCTTTCATATTATGCAAATTTCAGAGAGATGAACAAGGCCATTTAATGTGCTTCACAGCCTAATGAAATAACTCATTATGCCAATACATAATATTCATGTAAGGATTTGATAGGATTACCATATAGCTCTTTATAAACAGTTTAATATGGAGTATAATCTGATTTAACATGAGATCAACACAGTCAGAGGATGCATGGTTGCACATCGGACTGATTATTTGCTAAAAAAAATCGTAAACAAATAAATATGCACTGAGATTCTGCAGACCATTTCTACATGTAGTATTTTACATTCTGACATGAAGGGATGAGGTGGAGGGAAGAGGGGCCGGATTTTTAGTTTGCATAATAGCCATCAGATGGCGCTTAAGAGGCTCCCCGATCCCACCGTGAGAGTTGAATGGCATCCCATGTGATTTGGCACAGAGGCGGGAGGGGAACACAGCACAAGTCCTGGATGAGGTTTGAGCCAAAATCACTCTGGTGCCCGACTTTTATCGACATACCTCCGTCTGTCTGGTCCGCGGAACTGAGCCAAGCGATTCACGGTGCGTAATTACGCATAGGGACGTTATATCCGTGGTTGTTCGCCGTGGAAAGCAGCGGACAAAGGAAGACAGACAGGCTGGAGTACCACAGCTGATTTGAGAAGAGAGGAGTACTGTTAGAGGGTTAACGGGAGAAACCTGGAGTCGGAAGTGATTTGTCTATTTCTCCCAGGATTTTGGGGAAGAAGCGAATCACTTTGCAAACCGAGGAGAAAAGGACAAAAAGTGGAGTGGTGAGTGGAATCAGTTCCCCAAACAACACCCAGATTCACGAAGCATGGGGTAAGTTAGACATTTGTGTCTGAAATGTACAGTTTGCACAGTCGTGCTGTTTGGAAATGATTAGTTCTAAGGGCGAAATGCTTAAAAAGTGAACTTTGTGGGGACTTGTGGGAATTTTCGAGGATTGTGTTTGGATACTGACATCATGTGGGACTGCTTTATTTTCTTTTTCACATTGTGATAGACGTTATCCTACCGAGAGAGGAATTCTTTATTTGTGAACGGTAGAGCTCAATCCAGTCCGTTTACACTGTAATGACACGTGTGAGCGTAAAAAGGTCAAATTCACATTTTTTGAAAATAATTTCAATACTGGCTGATAAACCGAGAACTTGTTCTAAAATATTGGCAATTTCTTTTATGGCCATATGATTAAAAACGGACCCATTACTCATGGATCCTGCAGTTAACAGAGTTACTGTGATTTCCTGTTACACACACACACACACACACACACACACACACACACACTTTAACTGGACCACTTCCAGGTCGATTGCTGTGCAGGGGATCCTGGATGGGTTTGCTGTGGGAAGCTCGTGGTGTCAAGCTGTGCTCAGTCTCATTAGCTAGATGTGTGTGTAGAGTTTGCGTGTATGTGTTGAATTATACATGCAGGCCTTGAGCTTGGTTCAGACACACCTGAATCCTCCTCACATTACCAGAGTCCATGCTGGCAGCCTCCTCTAACCGGTTTAGTGACACTTTAGTTGAGATGCTCTAATGACTCCATATGAACAGTATTAGAGAACCCTCACAGTACTGTTGTCTTTAATGGGGTATAAATTATATCTTTTATTTAGAAGACCCTTATTAATACACTTGCAGTTTTGCCTGTATTCCCTTTTCAGAGTGACAGTGAAAAGAAACATACATTAGTGCCAGTTCTACATGTATTAATGTACACTTGACTATCAGATTGTGACAGGTTTTAATGTATACATTGCTTGCAAAATGCTGTTTTATCATAGTCTTATGGTCCTGTTACCTACAACTTGAACTCTGTATAGAGGTGTTCCAAAAAGTTAAAATGCTGTAATTGGTATTTCTAAATTCTTCAGACCTGTAAAACTGCACTGATGCACGATCATGTTGATGCTCACCTGTTTGTTGCCTAAATTGAAACAACAGGTGCATCCCAAATCAGTCGCTGGAGCCCTCAAAAAAACATGGTGTGTCCTTTGATGCCCTTTTTAAAACCAGGCTGAACCTGCGTCTCCACCTCAAATGAGACACATGGAAACGAATGGTGTGTTCTGGTGGTCTTCAACAACTTGTCAAATGTCCATGTTTACCATCTGGATGTTTTACTTAAATAACCAACAAAGTGGTAAATATAGTATTTATTTAGAGTTAAGTTGTTACTGGTTATTGGTTGTTTGGCTGTAGAGAGACAAATTATCTGGCAATTGACTTCACACAGCTTTTAAGCGCCTGAGCACACAACTGTCAGTGGGTCTCTAAGCAACCTCTAAATGTCATTCAGACATCAATATGTTAACCTATCAGCCCCAATCCATTGTACCCAGCTATATATTCCACATGTATAGGGGATGGGTGGTCAGACTGGCTCTACAGACTCTATAACGTCTGCAATCCAGTGGGAATGCTGAGCCTTGGACAGTAGCCTCGACACAAACATCTGATCTGAGGGCTTGTGTTTCATGCTTTTACTCTGAGTTTGGACTAGACATCAACTCTGCATTATCCCTCTGTGGTGACTTGACACAGCCACGTTCAATCACATTAAAGTTATGAAGGACCTCTGGAGGATATTCTGTATGTAGTCGCGGGGCAATCATGCACACTCAGACAGGAACCTGCACAGCTCTTGACAGAGACCGCATGCAGGTGCTCTACCCTCTTAAAAGAAGTGAGCACCAGGCGGAGAAGGCTCTTGAATTACAGCCACTACAGATCCATAAACAAAATGAGTGTTGGGTGCGCAGGTGCTCTCATACTGCGTACGTGTCTTAAAGTACTTAACCATGTTGGACCATTAAGGTCTTTGTACAAAGAGAATATGTAATTTGATGGAGAGAGAGTCTTGATTTAATGGAGATTTAATATTTTTCTGTAACAGGCTGCTGACAGCTTCCATTGGATTGAGACAGCCTTGCCCACCCATTATTTACGATATTTGGGTAGTTTATTTTGTTAAATAGGTCAAAACACAGCTGTGATCTGGGTTCTGTTGTCTTTATGGGTTGTTCAATTGCTAAGCATGTTTGATCTAAATTGAGTTACAGTATCCAACATCAGTCCGCTTGAGGTATGAGATCTAGCTGCACTGTGTAGAAAAATGTCATTATTGAATTAGCATTTGGTATTAGCAGCTACTACACTGATACATCACTAAATAATGCCTGATAATGTCCACAGGTAATTATTTTCACTGTGTAACTTGGATTGTCTTTCCTCTTCTTCTTCTGCTGCAGAGAAGTTTACTGTGAGCTGTAAAATGTTCCCGCTACACCGAGAGAGGTACAAACTCACGTTGTCTCTGTGTGGTGGGTCTGCATGGTAGGGATGGGCGATTAGTTTTGTTTTTGATCTCCTCCCAAATGATACCTAGTATCAGATGATGCTGTTATCGATGCATGTACCTTCCAACAGCAATAGCTGTTTTTATGCAATCTGGGGCTGGAGTATTTCTTAACAATGTATGACTTTGTCTGAATATCAATGTTTTTTGGCTAAATAAACAAGATATAAGATATAACAGAGCTAATAATACAATACAGCAGCTTTAAGTGGAAAATTAAATCATAAAACTGAGAGAGATTTTGTGTATTTATGCTCTTTCGCTCCATTTGATATCCAAGAATACAACATCAGGATCTGTACAATTTGATACGCTGGGGATCAATCCGCCCATCCCTACGTCATCAAACATTTATTTGCCTCTGATGTCCCCATAATGTTCCTCCCCTCAGTATGTATGGATACCGCCAACTGTGAGATCTGATTCACACAGTAGAGGTGTCATGCCTGTCATGGTGTGCAGATGTGTTTAACACGCTCTCCTCTTCTTGCTGTTGTGTCTCTTTCATCGTATCATCCCCCTGTCAGTTGCTCCATTGCAGCTCCATATACTGTTGGATTGTTTAAACCAGGGGTCTTCAACGTTTTTTAGGCCACGGATCCCTTAACTGAGAGAGAAACAGAACAGGAACCCCCTTCTACATATTGTATAAAATGGTTCATAATAAATGGAGCCTACAATGTGTGGGCAACCTAAAGCATTTATACATACCTTTTTAGTGCATAAAATACTAAGCTATTAAAATATTTGTTGGCATGATTTCATAAATCATGTTTTAATGTTAAAAATTCATGTGGCACGGTGAATCCTCAGGATTAACTGCATCTGTGTATGGCTACCTTTTTAATATGTTTACTTATAGGCCAGTGAGCCTTTCATCATTTTTTTTTTTCACAAATAGGTTGATATTTAGATTCAAGTTAAGATATTTTCATTTTTGAAGAGACTTTCAAATAATGAACAATTTGGTGGTTCCCCCCCTGCAGTAACTGAGAACCCCCTAGGGAACCAGACCCCCAGTTGAAAATCTCTGGTTTAAACTCTTTTTCCAGTGAATTTTTTTTTTATTTTTTTAAATAATTACAGTCATCAAAGATGTACGCTACAGTGGTGTTTAAAAAAAACAACAACAAAAAACACCATTGTTACCTTCTGACTTATAGTGGATTGAAAGTAAACCAAGAACAAAAAATCAGATTAGAATCTGGATTTTAAATGTATGTATTTGATCCATTACAGGGCCGTACGCACAGTGAAAAATGTGCTAAAGTGCAACAGTGTTGGATTTTCCTCGATGCAAGATCTTGCACTTGGCTGTTGTATAAATCTGTTTTTTTTTTGTTTTTGTTATTTGTGTGCCAGTGCTCCCTTGCTGCACCATACCTTTCCACAGACTACCACTCCAGAGAAGAGACAGTTTTAAGTACAGTTTAAGTACATTCAACCATGTGGGTACAACCCAAAAGTTGCAAGAATTATGCGATCAACTTCAGCAAATATGCTACACTGCTAAATGTTTTGCTTTGAGCTGCTCAACATCTGAATTTCCCTATGGGGATGAACACAATATTCTATACTATTTTTAGAGACAATAAGAGAATGATTTACATTTTACTTTTTTATTTTATGGGCAAAGGTCCATTCTGAATAGAAGAAAGTCTTCAGTCTGCGATGGAAGATGTGTAGAGCTTCTGTTGTCTTGATGTCAATGGGGAGTTTGTTCCACCAGAAGAGCAGTGGCCTGGCCCCTTCATAGTAAGGGAGGATGAAGTGGACTAGTAGCAAAGCGTAGCCTAGTTGATAGGCTGGTATATTCAGTTTGACCATAGATGCATTAGTCCTGGATGTAGGATCAGCCTTAGCCATTCACAGCAAAATAGGCAATGTGTAGTGTGGAAGAACTGCATTGTGGATGTACATACAGTACATACTAATACCTCAATTGACTCAAATCCAAGCTAACCACAGCCATTGTGTGCCGTAAAATGCAATTGTTATTTTACAGTTACCTTTTTAAGTTTGATTCTCAAAAGATAGAGTATCACAATAACTAAAATTATAGTTCGACATTTCACTTGCCAAAGGTTAGACGAGAAGATTGTGGTATCAATCCTCTCATCTAACTCTCAGAAAAGAAGTGAATAGGTCCTCAAAATATTGAACTATTCCCTCTGAAACACATAAGACGATTACAGTTGTTTAAATACAGTACGTGGCAAGGTAGTTAACAGTATGATCAGCTATTTACAAAATAACGGAGTGATACTGGAGACTGATAGTGCTGTCCAAATCATCTCATTTACTGTTGAAATCTGTCTTAACATCACAGTGCAGCCTGCCTTTGCTGCCCGGAGGACGTCTGAACTTTCAGTGGGAACATAATCAGTTAATCTGCAGCAATGAAACCATTAAAAGCCTCTGCGTCCTCCCACTGGCCAAGGAGAAACCAGCTGCTCTGTGGGGAGAAGAGCTTCTTAATTGCTATTTTGGAGATAATTGCATGAACAAACATTCATCTCGGCTCATTCTTTCTGTTCACTCATTTCACCATGTTTTATTGGCATGAAAGTAATAACCGTGCCTTTGCAGAGTCGAGATGAGTCAAGTTTCTTTTTGTGTGTCTCTCCCATACTTTCATATCCTGAGTACAAAAAACACTCCAGCTTTGTGTCACCTTCACAATGTTAGACAGCAGTAAGTTATCAGTCAGTGGAGCTGACCTTCAGATAAGTGAAGTGCCATGCCATCTTGAAACACAACCGGAGCTCATGTTTTGGGCATTTTTCCAAGTGTTTTGCCAGTTGAAGGCATGTGGTAGATTAGTGTAAGAGATGCTAGGTGAGTTAATTGAGATCTGAAAGACTATGGAAAAACCATAATCCTTCTTTCACTCCAAAGCTTTAAAGTGTAAAAAGCCTTAACAGCATATACGTTGGGCTGTGGTTTCTGCTGCATATATAGTGACATGTTAAGCTTCAGGATGAGTTAGCGTTTCCCCTCCCTGTGCTATTTTGGTATGTAGTTGTAGCGTGTCATGTTTTGCCGGACTGGACCGGACACTTTCGCTG
The DNA here is from genome assembly GCA_013375575.1 of Percina caprodes. Classification (NCBI taxonomy): domain Eukaryota; kingdom Metazoa; phylum Chordata; class Actinopteri; order Perciformes; family Percidae; genus Percina; species Percina caprodes. The sequence goes on along the minus strand of JABXJD010000004.1, from coordinate 3,018,364 downwards.
GCTCAGGAATGTGGACACAAGGCGGATTACTCTCAGAGGTCAGAGGAAGCAGACCCTTAAAGGAGAATTGCTTTTGAGACCAACAAAGAGAAACTGACAAAAAAGTAAACAACAACCTTTTTCTGTCACTGCAGAACCTGAAGTCCCCAGAGGCTGTAAAACCACAACAGAGTTTCAGTTTTATGTCTTAATACACAGATGGGGGGGGGGAAATTCTGCTCTGCTAAAGCACTCAGGGGATGCTCTCATTTAGACTAAATTTAACTCTTTTTTTTTTTATTATTATTTTTTTCTGGGCTTATGGGTCAACACGTTATTCAACCTGACTTGTCCTTTAATTACTTTAATATTACCACACACCTGTTATTCTATAGATAACCGCTGTTCTCACCTTCCCAACTATAAAAGTTGCTCTTCTCAAATGGACAGATATTTGAATCTGAATGATATAATGAGAGTTGTTGCATAAACCTTTTTTATCAGGTGACTGAAAACAGAGATGAAATCCAATAATGGTACATAACTGTCTGCAGTATTTACAATGTTACATTTCGAGTGTAACAACAATATTGCAAGTGAGGGAATAATCAGCCAATCACAATCAGTGATTTCTTTTGTTTCCTCTTCATCTAAACATGCTTTAAAGTATAAATCTGTCACACATTACAGTAAAATTTGCAGAAATGTAAAAAAAAGCCAAAAATCTCTTTTAATATAAAAATGAAAAGGGAAAAAAAAGCAGGTTAAATAACAATATTGTGAGACCTTCCTACACAATTGTCATTACTGATCATTTCTATGGAACTGCTCTCGCTTTTACCCTTCACTTCTTGGCCATCTCCCCCCTCCTCCTATCTCCTTCAGGATGTTCACTTTTAAGGACATCCAATAGGATTTTTTTTAGCAAGCAAGTTTTGCAGCTTCACTTCCCCCCAGGCTATTTACAGATTACCGAGCTTATAGAGCTCCATTATTGGCAGTTTGAGGAGTATTTTTCTCAACTACAGAAGCGGCTGGTTGGGTGTGACTGCAGGGCCAGACAGGATAGTGCAGTGTCTGTTAGAGAGAGAGAGAGAGAGAGAGATTTCACAAAGTGCCGTCCCATTTGTTAGTTGTTGGACACCAACCTGCATTCAGACACCCATGGCGTGTGTCGCTCAGTGATTATGGTTTTGTTTGGGATATTGGTTCTGGGCTCAACCTGGGCAAAATTGTGTGCCCACAAAGCTGCTCAAGGCGGCATACGTTAAAACAAATCTGTCTATTGATACAACAGTAAAAATAATAAAATGAAACATCGGTGTTCTCTCTATGTGTAGATTTAAACTACTTGTCTTGATTAAGTTGAACTGGGCACGTGTCTATCCCACATCCCTGTCAGTTTAGATCTATCTGGATTTATATTCCAAAGGAGCTAATGAACTGTTATCAGATATGCCTGAGTAGCAATATCAAACTGAGCATGCAGTGAATGCAGCCTTGTAGGTCAGAGGAAATGTAAGCTTTGTTCTCTCATGGCTCCCTGTAGAAAAGGCAGCATGCTGGCCCGATTGTTAGCACTGTGGCCACACAGCATGAGGGTGCTGGGTTCATATCCAGGTTGCCTTTCTGTGTGACGTTTGTATGTTCTCCCCATGTTTGCGAGGGTTTCCTACCGGTTGCTCTGGTTTCCTAGCCTGAACTCACCATTGGCAGGGCTCAATCTGAGGGGCGGGAAAAATGATTGTCTTTCAAAGTCCATCTGCACACAATAGGATAGCGCTACAACCAACCACAGCAACGCTAGTGGATAGATTAAACTTTTGCCATATCCGATTGGAAAAACTCCGAACACATCTAACTTTTTAACAATGACTTCAGTGCTTATCTCCAAGTCATCTTGAGTGGCGGCCAAAGCCGATTCAGAAGGCCTCTGTTCGCCAGCAGCAGCAGCCATTTTGTTTGTTTTCAAGTTACAGGGAATTCAGGCGGATCCTTCGCAACTCTGTCGTCCTTATGTTAAGCCCGCCCACCGACTCTATACACGATGTGATTGGCCTGACCAGAATTTGTTTTTTCCAGCTTGCAAGGCAACGGAGAGTTGCTAGACTGACCCTACCTGCAAATTACATTTGCTTCTGCTAGGGTGCATCTAGATTTCTAGGTTACCGGTTTCCCCCACCACCAAAAAACATGTACTAGGTTCTTCCGTCAGTACCCTTGATCAAGGCGCTGGCTCAGATCTGGATGTGGAGCTGTAAATGACTGCCTACTGCTCCCTTGAGGGATAGGTTAAATGCAGAGAATGAATTTCACAAAGTATCTTTACCTAGAGCTGCACGATATGGAGAAAATCAAATATCCCAATATTTTTGACCAAATACCTTGATATCAATCAAGGCAAATGATAGAACAGCTAGAACAGACTGGTGTGTTCTGAAAATTACATTACTCTACTGTAATACAGCCTTTGAAACCAGGAAAAGACAACACTTGTCAAATCAGGATATTACAATATCCAAAATTGAAGACGATATCAATATATTGCCCGGCCCTACCTATACCTAGAAAGGCAGGGAGTTGTAATATTTCCCTGAGAGGAATTATTTCATTTGTATGGATGTGAATGTGAGACAGAACTTGCACGTTCAGCAGAAGCCTTTCTAAGAGCTGTTTGTTTGGTTCGGTCCGACATTTCATTAGATCTTGCATCCGGTATGTAACCACAAAATTCATCTGATGCTTAACTTATCATGAGGGTGGAGTGTAGCTGACGGCCTCAAGGCTGTCTGCGTACCTCCACCTCTGTCTGATGTCATTGCTGTATGCTGATAATGTAGAGGGTGGTTAGTAGATTAAAGAAACATTCAGCCATCAACTCAGTCTCAGCCTTTTTTACTCTCCCATTTACTGACAATGGCAGAATATTAAAGAAGGTTCTTTTTAAGGCAAACTTTCAGAAGTCTTTTTGAGGGAAAGTGTAGTTATAAATCCGTCAGTTGGCACCACATTAAAATCATCAGATGATGCAGCAGTGACGGCCCCCTGCGTTCTCTGCAGACTTGTGTGGTGCACGAATACAAAGATGTGCACAAGTAAAGATAAAATGTCCCAGAGAGGCATGCCAAGTTGTTTTGCTGGTAGAGGTTTGAGCTACACTTGAGGATTCAGCCCTGCTTCGCCCGCTGGCCTGCCTGCCTGGGCTCTGATCCCAGCAGAGCTTTCTCTTCTGTGTCTCCCAGGTTTTTCGGAGTATGTCTTTTCTGTCTCCTCCACTCTGACCCTGAATACATGTTGTTCGTTTGTTTTGTAGCTTTTCTTCATTGGAAAAAGTGGTGGTTCTGCCAGTGTTTCACAAAACCAGCTCTCAAAGGCTTCTCAGGACCTCACATTGGTTTTAGCACATATCCAGCACTATTGCCACTAAAAATGAAGACAATTTTTATTTTTTTAATTTGGCCTGATATTCCCTCTAGAGACAACGTAGAAATTAGAGAGAAAATGATTTGGATAATCAACTAATCTCATTTGATGTTTAATATTAATTTGTCCCAGCTTCTTAATTTGAAGGATTTTCTGTTTAGCTTCTGTCTAATGTAAAGTTATGAAATTAATATCTTTTAATTTTGGAGTGTTTGTGGGACAATGTGACTTAATATTTTTTCTGTCAATCTATAAACCAATTGACTTTGAATGGAGAAAATAATTGATATATTAATAACTGATTAAAATAATCATTACTTGGCTCTAATTCCCGTATAATGTGCATTACACTGAGAGAGCAGGGAGGAATTCAGTTTGGAAACAAAGTTGGCTGAGGCCCTTGTTGTGACGGGCTTTTAGTTGAGAGTGAGTTTTTCTAATTATGAATAAACTTCCCACATTTTTCTTGAAAGATAGACTAAAAATAATATTTGTAATTACTTCTCCTCCACAGAACAAACCCCAAAGGGACATTTTATAAAGTTGTGGCTTGTTATTGCCCTCATAATGCTTTAAAAGAACTTTTTAATCTGGTGGGTGGGTTTGCTCAGTTGGTAGAGCAGGCGCACATATACAGAGGTTTATACCTCAACACAGCGGCCGTAGGTTAAACTTCAACCTGCGGCTACTTACTGCATGTCATTTCCCCTCTCTATCCCATTTCATGTCTTCATCTGTCCTATGAAAATAAAGCCTCAAAGGCCCCAAAACACAGTCTTAGAAAAAAATAACTTTTAATCTGTTTGTTAGGAGTTCAGAATGGTTTCTGAGTGGACAGATGCCATATGAAGTTTTTATAGTATAATTATCTTGGACACGGACATCTGAAATGAAATTCAAACACACAGCTTTTAAATACCTTTTTTTAAATGACACCTTTCCAGCAGATTTGAGTAGCTGTAGTGGTACTTTGTTTTTCCACAATATATTAAACCTCTTTATGTTTATAGCTTAACTTAAAACTTGATCATCTTCACCATAGGACCTCATCTTACCCAGTTAGAGGCTTAAAGGTCTCATGTTATGCTTTTTTGGCTTTTCCCTTTCCTTTAATGTGTCATATCTTTTTTTTTTGTGCACATTGTAGGTTTACAAAGTGAAAAAGTCCACCCAAAAGGGACTTACCATCTCCTTCAGAAAACACTGTTCACAAAATGCTCCAAACCACTCTATTGAAGTCTAGCCTTTACCTCCGTGACGACGACTGCTGCTCCTTCAACGCGAAGGAGCAGCAGTTCTACTCTGAGCTCCTCTCTGATGACTGAGTTTATCTAAACTGCAACTCCTCCCCACCCCGACTATGCCTTGATCCTGTCCATAAATATTACAAACAGGATTGGTGACAAAGTGCAGCCCTGGCGGAGGCCAACCCTCACCTGGAACGAGTCTGACTTACGGCCGAGAACCCGGACACAGCTCTCGCTTTGGTCATACAGAGATTAGATGGCCCTGAGAAGGGACCCCCTCATCCCATACTCCCGCAGCACCTCCTTTCTCCAGATCCACAAAACGCATGTAGAGTGGTTGGGCATACTCCCAGGATCCTTGCGAGAGTGAAGATCTGATCCGTTGTTCCACGACCAGGACGGAATACGCATTGTTCCTCTTCAATCCGAGGTTCGACTATTATAGTATTATATACTAGAATTTACCAGGGAGGCTGAGAAATGTGATACCCCTGTAATTGGCACACACTCTCTGGTCCCCCTTTTTGAAGAAGGGAACCACCACCCCGGTGTGCCACTCCTTAGGCACTGTCCCAAACTTCCATGCAATGTTAAAGAGGCGTGTCAACCAAGACAGCCCCTCCACACCCAGAGCTTTCAGCATTTCTGGACGGATCTCATCTATCCTTGGGGCTTTTCCACTGTGTAGTTGTTTAACTACCTCTGCGACCTCCACCAGGGAAATTGACGATAATCCCCCATCATCCTCCAGCTCTGCCTCTACCACAGAGGACGTGTCAGCTGGATTTAGAAGTTCCTCAAAGTGCTCCTTCTACCGCTCGGTTACCTCCTCATTTGAGGTCAACAACATCCCATCCTTACTGTAAACAGCTTGGATGATTCCCCGCTTCCCCCTCCTGAGGTGGTGATCGGTTTTTCAGAAGCACCTTGGTGCCGACCAAAAATCCTTCTCCATCTCTTCTCCGAACTTCTCCCACACCCGCTGCTTTGCCTCTGTCACAGCAGAGGCTGCAGCCCTACGGGTCCGTCGGTACCTTGCAACTGCCTCCGGAAAAATGACTCTTTCTTCAGTCAGACGCCTTCCCTGACTGCCGGTGTTCGTGGGTTACCGCCCCTTGAGGCACCTAAGACCACAGCTCCCCACCGCAGCTTCAGCAATGGAAACTTTGAACATTATCCATTCAGGTTCAATACCCCCAGCTTCCACAGGGATCCATGAAAAGCTCCGCCGGAGGTGTGAGTTGAAAGTCCGTCGGACAGAGGCCTTCTCCAGACGTTCCCACTTTACCTGCACAACCCGTTTGGGTTGGTGTTTGGTATGGATAATCCATGACTAGCACAGAACAACAGACAACCACTCTGGTTTAGATCAGGGAGGCCGTTCCTCCCAATCACACCTCTCCAAGTATATCCATCATTGCCCACGTCTGCGTTCAAGTCCCCTAGCAGAACTATTGAGTCCAGAACCAAGACTATGCGTAGAGGTTAGCCCCACCAGATTTAACTGGTAGCGCTTCACCTCCTGCACAAGTTCCGGCTCCTTCCCCCACAGAGAGGTGATGTTCCACGTCACCAGAGCCAGCCTCTGTCCCCCGGGTTTGGTCCATCAAAGCCCCTGACCCCAGCGGTTCCTCCCACATGTGGTGGGCCCATGGAATGGAGAGAAGGGTGCCGCGTAGCGTCTTCGGGCTGTGCCCAGCCGGGCTCCTTGGCAAACCCGGCCACCAGGCACTCGCTGACAAGCACTCCATCTGGGCCTGGCTCCTGACGGGGGCCCCGGGCTTCCTCCGGGAAGGGTCACTCCCTCTCTGCCTTGTTCACTCATAGGGTTTTTGAACCATTCTTTGTCTGGCCCCTCACCTAAGACCACTTTGCCATGGGAGACGCTACCAGGACCACACAGCTCCAGACAACACAGCCCACAGGTTCATAGTGACACACAAACCTCTCCATCACTATAAGGTGATGGTTCCCGGTGTCTTTTGAATATTAAACTATGTAAACCTATTCTGATACAACCCTAAATACAATTATGAACCTGAAAATGAGCATAATATATTTCCACTTTAAGTAAGACACTATGAGACATACAGAGCCAGTGACGTTTTCATTCTCAATCCTGGGGAAACTAAAATGTGACATAGTGCCTGAAACAGTTTACACCTAAAAAAAAAACATGTTTTTGACCCATTTAATTGCTGAGCTGTAATCTGAACACAGCTCTCCCTCAAATCACACACTGTGTGGCAGTGAGTGTGTACAGTATGATGGAGGGGGGGATGGGCCAATGTATATTTGACCTGGAATAGATTGATGACTACCGAACAGTATATGATGTAGCTCCACTTCAGTCAGCCACAACATTATCATTCTGTGTACATGTAATGATAAAATGATGGCTGTGTGCCTAGCTGTGTGATTTTTCTTTTTTTTTTTTTTTTTTTTCTCCCCCCTTTGGTTACTTAAGTATATTTAGCTGCAAACATTTCTGTACTTTAATACTATGTGCAGAAGTTTGATTGTGATTGAGCATTATTCCATGGTGGTATTGCACAACCAGTGGAGCTATTCAGATAATATATTGCTCTTTTATCAGACATAAATTTGGTAACTTAGCTTCCTGTGGGGTTAAATATGTTAGGCTGATTTGAGGTTCTTTAATTTTAGCGTAACGATTTAATGACAGCACTTCAGGTTGTCAGATATGAGTAGCTTTCTCATTTTAGTGATGCAGGGTTTTAACCTCACAATACCTGATTTGATAAAAGGCTACACTTGTTCATAACACTGACTGTATACAACAGGTTCACTCCTCTCTTCAACTACACTCCTCTCTACTGCCCTGCATTAGGTTTTACAGCTTCTGAGGCTGTCAAGCAGCTGTGTAGTGTTTGCTCTCCCTCAACTCGGGAGGAAGATTTAATCAAGTTCTAATCTGCTCATTTCATCAAACCTTGACGGGATGCATCCTGTCTGAGCTGATTAGCTTGACAGGCTTTTCACTGAGCAACATCAAGACGGGCCAAATGAACGACGGATCGTTAATTTCTGGGTGATTCGCTGTGACAGCATTGGAGCTGATGGGTAGTCAGTCATTGTTTGTCATTAAGATGAGAATATGATAGAATGGAAATTCTATCTGAGAGAAGCTCTTTTTTATCTTCTTATTTATTTTCGACTTATTGGCCTATTTCCTTTTAATGTCCTGGTTATCCGCTATGCAGCCAGATCGTCAGTTTTATTGAGCATAATTAAGCACTTTCTGGGTGCTGTTTCTTTGCTTGATTTGCTGATGTTTGAGCTGGATTTTACCTCTTGCAAGTGAGATAAATGTTGAAATTTACCAAAAAACCTTTTGATCAAACTCTCCTACCTGAAAAGCTTTTTCACACTACCCTGGAAACTTGTTTTTCTTTCTTAAAATTGGTAAAGAGACTGTGAAAGAACCAGAAAGTTTTCCTATTAACCCAAAAAAATTTTCACTTTATAAATTGTTGCTAAAATGGCCTTGCTCAAGGGCGATAGCACACTGGCAGATGAGAGATGATAACTCCACTGTCTATCGACTGAAATGCTTAAGCTGGGGAGTAATAAGCAGTTACTGAATGCCTGGAGGCAACATCCATGTTGCCCTACAAATGCCCTGTCTGTAGCAGTGTTTGGTTATTGTTTTTGTCAGGATGCAGATTGAACTCTTAGGTTACTGCAACCTTTAGTTGTGGGCATAATTGGGCAGAAGTTACAGGTAGAAATAATTCAAGAGGTTGAGTTAACAACCATATTAAATCTGTGTTTTCCTGGCAAAGTGATGATGGACTGTTGCCAGCTTTGGGGCCAAATTTGTGACTTGCCATGTTATTTCTTGGAAGTGTCTGACAAGAATTCTGCAATAGCAACATGTCACATGTGTTTTCTGGTTGAAAATTATTGCACACAATACTTTACAACAGCCTTTCACATTTTGCGATTGGTGTTACCGGCATAAAAACACACACTTACATGATGAAAATCCGAAACCCAGCCGTGACATGTCAACTACAGTCCAAACTCTTTATCAGTGCTATCATGAAGCATGTATTGCTATCATGAAGCATGTATGTGCAAACACACAAAACAAAAATTGTATTTATTGTATTTTAGCTGTAGCCATCTGGACCTGACTGACACCTGAATCTGCTTCCTTGGCTGTGCTGCTATTGTCTATTGTCTATTGTAGCTTCAGTAATCTGTGTTGAAACAATATTGACTATTGTGTGTATGCAAATGTGCAGTAATTCCAACCAAACCCATTGGGAACAATGCTTCATATAGATAATGCTGACCTATATAAATTATTTCTCTTGCTTAGACAAAGAACAAAGCCTCCTCCCTGCACACTTTATCCTCATTAATGTCTGTATATAATTGACTTGCAATGGGAACAGCTCATTGCATATACTGACATTATGCAAACTCTATTAGCTGTGTAATGTTGCATGAATTCACCTCAGAGTCTCTCAATGCCTGTGAGCCTCTAGCCACGGTTAGAGGTCCCACAGCATGGTTCTTCAAAGAGAGCAGGATGGCTAATTGGACTGCTAGCAGTTAGCAAATCTTCAGCTTCATTTGCACAAATAGTCTCATTACACCAGAACATCAGTGACACCAAGGTTCCTAAAAAAACACAATTCCATTTGGAATTGGGGTTATTTTTCTATAGCTTTATCCATCGTTAATGGGGCTCTCAAAGTGCCAAACAAGTCAATGATTTGCACTCAAACCAGATGAACAAGATGATAATGATATTCCATTAATTTTAGTGAGTTGTATAGATGTTTTAGCCCTTTGGCTTTGATTGGTGTACTAAAAAAGGGGTTTCTGTGTGACATATTTTCATTTTCCAAGTATTGCAAGGATAACTGTGAATGTATTTTTTTTATCATTGTTGCCTTAATTATTTCAAAAAGCAGCACATCAGAGCTTAATTATTGCTTTGTCTGAAAATGTATACCATCCAAAATAAGTCCTAGGTAATATTTTTATAAACAAAAGCAGTTTTTCTGCCTGAGGTTTGGTTATATTTGTCTTTGTTTTTAAATATCTGTTCTCCCACCACTTCAATAACATGAAGATGAATGGAAGTTGTGGTGCTCAGAGCATTGAAAAATTAAAATTGTAATGGTAAAGTTATTTTGAAGTTTTTAACTAACTTTCAGATCAGTGTATAATAATGATGTATAGAGTTTGCATAAGACTTGGGATGACAGTCTGCTCGCTCATCTTTATATTCGGACCCCCTGAGGTGTGTTTCTCCGCAGAGAAACTGGCTCAGCGACAAGTATCACATGCAGGCAGATTTATACTTCTTAAAATTCAGGCGTGTAACACTTAACTGCAGGCTCCCCTCACTGTTTGTGACAGAGCTGAGTCACAAATGAAGAGTTCAGGCAGAAGATAGATTAATTCACGTCCCTCAAAAAAGTGACACGTGCTGTTACAAAATGAGGTTATTTGGACAACATTTCACCAAATGAGATGCTCTCCAAAAGGTACTTTTCATGATTCCTACACTCATATGTTTTCCATTGTTCTATTAGTGTCAGTCTTTTATTTATTAAAACTGGTTACCTCAAAGTTATTTTTTTTTATTTATTTTTTTTCACTATAAAGCAAAGTTTTCTTTTTATGTGTTTTTTTTTTTTGTAGATGAACGTGATGCTAAATCACCTGTAATATTAAGTTCTGTTGTGTATTTTTAAGGGAGCAGCCCATCTTCAGCGCCAGAGCTCATGTCTTCCAGATTGACCCGGCCACTAAGCGCAACTGGCTGCCAACCAGCAAACACGCCGTCACCGTCTCCTTCTTCTACGATGCCAGCCGTAGCGTCTACCGCATCATCAGCGTTGGCGGGACAAAGGTGGGAGCCCACAACACACATGACTGCACAGAAATGCTACTTCATGTGTTCACATCACGCATTGATATTTGGTTTTCAGGTCAAGGTACACAAAAAGGCAAGTCGTTCTGCTTAGTCTTTTAAGACGAGAAATGTTAAGTACCAATAAATTGTCCTTTCAAACCACCTTTCTTTTTAAAGTCTTTTTCAGCATTTTGATTTTTAAGTGCTCTGTGTTTAAAATTGATTATAGTATTTCTGTCAAATAAAGCCAGAACAAGGGACTTCATGAAAAGTCAAATCAATCTTTTGTTGAGCCTGTTCCCTCTGTAGTAACATTCTGCAGCTTGCTGCAAGCAGCAGTGAGTTTTTAAAAAAAAATTTTTTTATCATCCTTCTTCGTCCGCTTATCGGGTCGCGGGGGCGGCAGCTCCAGCAGGGGACCCCAAACTTCCTTTCCCGAGCCACATTAACCAACCCCCGACTGGGGGATCCCGAGGCGTTCCCAGGCCAGGTTGGAGATATAATCTCTCCACCTAGTCCTGGGTCTTCCCCGAGGCCTCCTCCCAGCTGGACGTGCCTGGAACACCTCTCTAGGGAGGCGCCCAGGAGGCATCCTTACCAGATGCCCGAACTCCCTCAACTGGCTCCTTTCGACGCAAAGAAGTAGCGGCTCTACCCCGAGCTCCTCTCGGATAACTGAGCTTCTCACCCTATCTCTAAGGGAGATGCTAGCCACCCTCCTGAGGAAACCCATTCTGACTCAGCTCTCTTTTTGTCACAACTGTGCGATAAATGGAATGTAATACCACACCCGCTGTGCCGATTCTCCGACCAATCTCCCACTCCATTGTCCCTTCACTTGTAAACAAGATCCTAAGGTATTTAAACTCCTTCACTTGGGGTAAGGACTCATTCCCTACCTGGAGAAGGCACTCCATCGGTTTCCTGCTGAGAACCATGGCTTCAGATTTAGAGGTGCTGATCCTCATCCCAGCCGCTTCTCACTCGGCTGCGAACCGATCCAGTGTTTTGTTTTTGTTTTTTATCATATATTAGTATTAGTATTACACTAGTAGAGACTCTTCTGTATCAAAATCCTCATTAGCTCCCTATCCTGCAGATTCTTCAGATAAATGTAAATAAATCTGTTTTCCATTTGGTTGTGGCTGTTATGGGTATGGATGCATTATTCCAAGAATTTTTATAACACCCTCATCGGTAATACCGCATCCACAAGAACAGAAAAGCACCTGGGAGTCCCAGCACTGACCGCATATCACCTAAAATGAAAACTCTTTGTAGTTATCACCCAGTTGTGCCAATTTAGCTCCCTGAGACTTGAGGCTTTTGGAGAAGAGACCAAAGAAATCTACATTTGGCAACAAATCCACCTCATCAGACTGTTTGCTAGAGAATATTTCTGAACAGATCAACGCACACCACAACAAGCTTTTTCACCTAGCTCTTATTCTGGCCTGGCTGTTGGCTGTCTTTTTTGCATGCATTGTTCTCCAGTAGACCTCTAATAATAATTAGACTGTAAAGGACACAACTGCAGATTCGGACGACTACATTATCTAAATGTGAATTTTGGAATTAATGTTGCCGTGTTATTTATTGTTGCTAATGATCTTAAAGAAAGCCATAGAACTGAAAGCAAACCCCAGCCCGTTTACTGTAATCAGCTGCTGCACAGTGAATAGTTGGCCTCTTAATAATCAAATGAAAATCAGCATATTTTCTGGTCAAGTACATGCAAAAGAAAAATAACAATGTGCTGAAATAAATTTGACATTTAAAGTTAACATAAATTATTAATGTTCTTGTTGTTTCTGGATATTGTGAATACTTTGTCTTTGAAAATGACATTTTGAAGGTATTTTAAGCATGTAACGTAGCTTGATTAATGCATATGATTAACATGGAACTGCAGCACCCCAGCAGTTAATGCAACTTCATCACAGCTACTGTAGCTGTGAAGATTTACTTAAGATTCACTTAAAAAAATCAAAAATGGAAGGAGTTAATGAAGTGAAAACATTGTTTTAAATACGGTATAAAACATGTGATTTTAAAAATGTATAAATAATATTAAAACAAAAAAGTTAAATATGAATAATAAATGTGTTCCAGTAAACAAATTACATTATTTGTTTAGCAAAGATTAAGTATAAATCATTAAAAGAAATTTTAACAATATAACGATAATTTCTCTTCTATCTGTATGTCAGATTTATGTTAGGGTATAAATTGTGGCTGGACACCCTCCAGTGTGCATATTGATAAGACAACATGTTTATAACTCTCTGTTCTTGCTCTGCTTTTATGTATATATTAACGTCCCACTTTTTCCACTGGGATCCCCTAAAAAAATGTCTGGTCATGTTTAATACATGTTTTATTGTCATGTCAGGCCATCATCAACAGCACCATCACCCCCAACATGACCTTCACCAAAACCTCCCAGAAGTTTGGTCAGTGGGCAGACAGCAGGGCCAACACTGTCTACGGTCTGGGCTTCTCCACGGAGCAGCAGCTGCAGCAGGTAAACGTTGCTCACACACACCTGGGCAACATTCAAACAAAATACTTCAGAGTTTTTCCATTTATTGTATATTACACAGAGAGGAAGAGGGTAAAAAAGAGAACCTGTGCAGCAGGAGAGTACATTTGGATTTTACTTTGAGAAAACATGACATTTAGAGAACATCTGTCACACACAGATGTGTTTCTTTTACATTAAATTCAGCTGTCATCAAGAGTGAGTGCAAACTATGCTTGAATTATTATAAAGAAATTACAGATGAAGAACATTATGATGTACAAGTTCCAAAAGAAGATTTAGGGATGATGTAAGTACTGTATGTTGTTTGAGTTTCTAGGTTATCTTGGCGGTGAGTGTAACTTCTGTCTTCCCTCTCCACCTGCAGTTTGCAGAGCAGTTTAAGGAGGTGAAGGAGACGGCCCGTCTGGCCAGAGAGAAATCTCAGGAAAGGTTTGAACTAGCCAACCCTGCGCTCAACATTGCAGCTCCGGAGGTGAAACTCTACTTTCTTAAAGGTTTTTTTTTTTTTCTGATTAGAGCATTCCCCAAGTAGAAAATGTAAACTCCATACAAAATAATCAAAGCTATAAGTTATCAAAAGTCCTAATCAGCCAAATAAGTTAATAAGGGAACATTTAGATTGTACTACAAGCATTTGCCATGCTTATTTATTAGTAATTGTATAGCATAACAATAAATCACTCTATGACATGTTTAGTGGGAACTATTTTTGGAAAGAAAAAGAAATTGTTGAAAACTGCCCACAGGGGAGTTATGAATAATCCTAAGTAATCAGGACATTGTCTGGAAAGACATGACTGTTAAGTTTCTTAAATTGATATTTGAGATGCTTTGAGCAACACAATGTTTGTTTACTGCCGTTACACTGGAGAGGTGGAAAATTCTCAAATGGCAGGGATATAAACCAAAACAACCTGCATGGGGGATAGTTTCATTCCAATTTAAAGAATTAGGGGTAATGAGGAGAGATAAAAATAGGTTTTATTTTTTTGTTTATTTTACTATTAGACCAAGCAAATTGTCCACTGTGTGCAGACACCACTGCTGGTAAGGATTAAAAAACCACTAATATTATTTTATAAAATTCTGAAAGGTTTGTATGTTAGACTTATATTATAATATTTTGGTCTAGCAATGGCCTTTAATAGGGTTAATGGTCAACAGTTTCAGGTTCAGGACCTTAAAAGGACATGATGGTGTAACCCCCAGGCCATTACAACAGAGTGGAGTGGTAATACCCCAATGAACTTGGTGACTTTGTTTCTATTTTAGACATATACTGAATCACAAGGGTTTAGATATATTCCCATCTGGCCACTCCATTATTCTCCCATTGGTTAACTCCATTAAAAGATTTCATGCATTACAAATGGATATTGTAGGCAGAAAGAAACACTGGCGCTGAAGGTGTTTGGACGGGCAGTAATGCCCGGGGCTGAGAGAAAGAAGATAGAAGGGTCAGGAGAATGGAGGAAAGCTAAATAGTTTATAATTGAAGAGAATCTAGCTGCTGCTGAAAGGACAATGGTCAGCTTTTATCCTGCCAGTGGAGTAAAAGTTTGCCTGAAGTGGAAACTTTTGGTCCTTCACCTTTTCCCCCTTACAAAACAAGGTGCACTGTCGTGACATTACAAGTAGATCACAAGACTGGGGGAGTTCTTCTGACATTTACAACATCAAAATCAACTACTAGGACACCCTGTTCGAGCGGCTGCAATGTTATTGTTAAAAAATGTAGGAACCTATGTTTCATGCTCAGTGTTCAAACTATACCAATGCCTTTGGGGGAAGCCCACTTTTTTAATTTATTTTTTTCACCGGGGGTCGTGCACTTGCGACTTACAATGACTTGTGTATTTACATAACGGCTACAAGTATATGCACTATACAGGATTTACCCTATTATACTTTATCGACAAGAACTGATAGGTCAAACAGCCACCCACAAATAGTCTATAAACAAAGTATCAGGCTGTCTTTGAGATATCGCATGAACAACGGTTAAAGTTATTCAGGCTACCGAAGAATAAGATAATTTTCTCCGTTCATTTAGGTCTTAGTGATGCACCCCAAGATTCTATCCTTAACAAACAGCCATGTATATCGGCTCTTCCAGTCTCTCCACTGCTGTCTGTTCCAATTTAACGGGAGAGAGGAGCAAGAGGGTTTAGGATCGTGACCAGCCTCTGACGAGCTGTTACCATCACCATCTTCAACCCGAGAGGAAATTATTTCTTCAGCTCCTTCTGCAGAATGCAGAATGGATTTCAAGGGCTTTGTGCGCCAATTAATGGCCTCCAACATTTATATTTTTTCTATGAATCTTTGAGTTAATATGTACTCAACATGAGTTGAATTTTCACCTCAGAGCCGCCACGCCTTAATGCTCATGCCAAGAATAGCATTTATAGTTATCAGAATCACGCTGGATACGACAAAACAGAGCATTTATACCAAGAAAATCAACAGCAAAAGAAGTCTAGTGCACAAACAAAAATCATCAATTTAGCTGTCATTTAAAGGTAAAGTTGATAAAAGCCAGGGGACCAGTTTTGTCAAAGTATCTATGCTGGACTGAGCTGTACAGAAGCAGGCATGATACGTCAAAGGTCATCTTAAGTCATTCTACTCTTAATCAAAATATATATTTTTAGGTTGACTGTAAGAAGTCCTTTTGATGGTTGCAAATTAGCTTTTAACTGAAACACTTCAGATCAGATTAGGGCTCAGTTTGCTAATGCCTCAGTGTATTTGACATTGAGCCGCTGTTTTCTTTTTGATCTCCTATCTCAAATTTTCAATGAGTCAATGACAAAAGCTTAGTTTAAAATCTAAATGTTTGTACATTAGGAAAAAAAAAAAACGGTTAAGGTAATAAGATTCTATGAATTGATCCTGTTTTACGCATGATTTGTATGTTGATATTGCAATTCTTGCCAGTTGTACACTGCAAAATGAAGTTCTTCCTCTTGCATGTCTCCGCTTTGGCCAGGACGAGTTGCTGTAGGATATAACGGCAAGTACAGTACTCTAAAACACTGGTGTTCCTATGTTGGAATAAAAATGGATAACAATGATGAATTTGTAAATCGCGCTGAATAAATTATTAAACGGCTGAATTCATGGCCTTGGTGAAAAGTGCAAAGTCAAACTGTACACACAGAGGTCAAAGGCCAGGGTCAGCAAGCATTGATGTAACATCGTGTTACTATGGCAACCAGAGACCTGTTTGCCTTTTGGGTAACACACATGCAGAAACCCCACCTGGACAGAGCTGTGAGGTTGGACTGGGGTGAGCAGCCTGCACCGATTTCTAGAAACACAGCAGCAGTCATTGATTTTGTGTCACACAGAGGTGTTGTTGAGGTTATTACCACATCTTCTGACTCACTGTTGCGTGTTGTAAAACACCATAGTGCTGACTGTCTGAACCTCTGTAATATAGAAATAATACCCAATCAACACTGTTATGAAGTGTGAGTACACAAGGTTATTGTACGTACACATACATACGGCTGAGTATTGATGGCTATAATGCCAGTTAAGAGCTCCATTAAGGCTTTTATTTACTAAAATGTTAGTATTGTTTAAAGCTTTCCACAAACCTCTTATAGTTATTGTAAAGAAAAAGAAAACCGTAAAGATCACTGACTTCTGGAATTTTAAGTATACCCAATATTATTTGAGCAATGTTTGAGTTCAATGTTGGAACTACCTTTTTGTTGGTAGGATGGTAATTGCATAATACTGGAAGCAAACATACAGACAAATATGCAAACCTTATATCGCGATGAACCTACAGCAAATGCTGGAGGGAAGCTGCAGTATTTTGTCTTGTTTTATTTTCCTCCTCTATAGACGTTTTGCATCCCATTCAGCTGGTCAGTAACAGTCGTGGTCAGTAACCATCAGTATTGCAGAGCTGTCTCTGCAGCCTTGAGCTCTACAGAGCATACTCTGCCTCTGATATATATGGATGGCAGCAGGGGATCTGCATGCAGTAAAGCTCCAGCTTTCATGCTTATTTGCAGAGCTCAGAGATAAGATAAAGAAGATGGTGAAGTTCAGTGAGATAAAAATGAAGAATAATCAACAGCAATATAGAGAGCCTTGCATAACTGACAAGTGTAAAGACGCAAATCATTTTTATGTCATGAAATAATATTCATGGGATGTATTAATTTAGTAGATTTAGTAGAGTAGATGCTTTAAGGGTTTTAGTATTGACCATTGCTGTGTTTGTCATGTGTTGTGCAGTATAATATAGCTACTGTCTAGTTTTTTTAATTAACAAATATATTCATTTTCTAATTCTTTAAGAAGTCAAGAGGATAAATAGTCACAATATGCTAATTGAATCACTGACATATTAAAATGATAGAGGATACACCCACTAGGGCATTACAGGTGAGTTAACATTTGTTTTGAAAGACACAAATCCTAAAAATAGAAATAGAACAATAGTAACAACAATACTAGAACAAATAAAACTAGTTAAAAATGTGTCAGATTACTTATTGGCCAAGGTTTCCAGGCAACCAGAGGAGACTCCAGGAAGTTACCAGTCCCAGCCAAGAAATAGTTTGTCCACCGTAAAACTGCAAACTGTCACTTATTTTTTATTTGGTTTATGTTGAACATACGAAATGTACCATGTTAATTAGGGAGCTTTAGAGGTGCAGGTAGACATATGTTGTAATTGATGGAGAGTGCCTGAAAAACTAGTGAGCAAGTGAGGAGAGAAATCCGAATAGATTGCTTAAAGTAATGGATACAAAGTTGAAATGTCCAGCCTCTGCCAGTGGTGGTAGTAAGGAAACTCTTCTGTTTTTCTATTTAAAAAAGAAAAATAGAGACAAAGCATTAACACGGATAATTCCAAGAGTACTGTGTATTATATGAAGAAATGATCGTAACAATATCCATCTTTAATACAGTGAAAAGGCCTACTTTAATATCAATTCAAAAAATTCATTTGGGAACATGACATGTGGTGTTGATGAGCACATCTTCCAGGGCTGTGGTGCTTGTCAGACCAAACAAAGGTTGTGAACCAATGAGCCACACAGTAATAGTACATAAATGCCAAAAAAAGAGTGAAGAAGAGATGACATATCTGCCCATAAATCATCTGAACAGTATACTGAACAGTATAAGGAGACAGAAGCCTATTCCCTCCTCTGACAGGTAACATGTAATTTATTTTTGCTTGCTGATTGGGGCTTGTTTTCTCTATGAACTCCTCCCATACATGGTATCTGTGCAGAGGCAGAGAGGCAAACAGAAATGCCAGTCATCAATATTTTAAACCACAGGCTTGGCATTACAACCAGCTAAAAACAAGGGTGGGTTTATGGCTGTGTGTTGTTGTGTAGTTGGAAGGACAGGTGCTTCAAGGGAAGCCTGAGCATGTACCTCTGATGCATGGACGCATGAATAAATAAATCAGGTGTGTGGTCTCCGTGAAACACGGTGCTGGAGAAAGCTAAGGGAGTAAATGGACTGATGCTCAGATTAATAAGTAAACAGTGTAGATGTACTTAAGACTAACAGTGGCACAGAGACATCATGATGAAAGCTCTCAGGAAAGCCGTTGAATATTTAAAGTATCTGGGATTTCCATCGATTACAAAGAAAGCCTCCTGTCAGGACCTAGAAATGTTTTTAAATTGCTGCTTTGGGGTTAATTCAACATGCACGTCCACACAAACACATTTAGTTTTTTCTCTGATTTTATGGTCTTTATAGTTGTATTTTAGGTAGGTGATGATAAAGTAAAGAATAGAAGAACATACATGTATTCAATCTGCATTTTTATTTGGTCTCTATTGGTGCTGCTAAGCGCTCACTGCTCACTTCCCAGGGATCACATGTCACTCAAACAAATGTGAGCGAGGCTGTGGCCTCTTGTACTCTTGATAACAGTTTGTTTTCTTAGTTCAGCCTTCAGTTGCTGTAACTGTTCCTGCGGATGATCTTCTTCTTGTGTTCTCTCAAACATAAAATGAAGAAATACCTGTGTAAAAACAAAGACCCCTTGAAAACAGTGAATGGTAAAGCTTTCATGAACTGAGCTCAGGATGGATCACTGGTTAAAATAATGGCATTGTTTTAATTATCCAGTAACTATTTTCTCTGTTTCTCCTCATCTGCCTCTCCCTTTCTCTGATGCACCACGGGACATCTTCATCTTATAGCTCTCCCAGGTGCGTAAAAACACACACTCCACTCCACATTCAAAAAGCAATCCAAAGACAACCATCTTCACTGCGGTGTTTGTAGTCATACTTCTCAGTGTTGTATGGACTAATGTGCTCAATAATTCATCTGGAGTCTGATCAAAGTTGACTTCAGAGCAAATTTAGCTTTAAAGCCCAGCTGGTGTTTACTACATAAAACTAAAGTTTTGTTAACAACACAAAATGTAATTTTTAATCTGTACATTCTATCGAAGATGTACAGAAAATGGCAGCTAAATACATCTGAATGTACTTCATCACAGTTGAAAAGATCCAGACTGCGCACGTCGTCAAATATCCCCTGAGAACAGACAATGCACTGAATTGTCCTTTTTTAAAAGTAAAAAAAATCCTTTGAACTCTGCCTAATTAGTCATTGGTCGTAGGCTTGTACTCTAGTGTCTTTGCCTCGTTTCAACTCGGCCTGTTAGCGAAGAACATACGGAAAAACTGCTGTAAATTTGTAATCCCATTTATGACTTAAACATGATCCACAGTATGAATTATTTAGAGATGCGCACAGCCGATCCCTTGGTTTGGTGTTGAACTGGAGTTGTATTAGCTTTGATTTTTCCCATTCTTGGGTTCCTTTCACTGGACACAGTGCTCATCCACATGAGTCGGCTGTGTGTTTTATTTCCATATCCATCCATAAGGTCAGAGAGAGAGCTGCTCAGCTCTTGACAATAAACCTTTGGCCTCAAGGGAATACACTCAGGCTTGCACAAATTAATAATACAAGCTATTTTTTTTTTTTTTTTTTTTTTTTTTTTTTATATAAATAAGTGCAGGGTTGTAATGCTTCAGTGAGGCACTTGGTCGTTGACAAGTTAAGGTTTAGGTTACTACACAGAAAGAAGAAGAATAAAGACAGACAGGGGTAAAGAAATGTGCCCAAGCTAATTTTTCTGCCTGCTTTTTATAAAAGACTTTCTTTCAGTCTTTTAGCCCACAGCTTCAAACTGAGGAAAATGGTTCACAACACTGTGAAAGGAGGCTTGAACCCATTTCTGGGCAGCATGGAAGGAAAATATGAAAGCAGATTGGTTAGAGTTGACTGTGCCAGGCTGGAGTCAAGCCATCTGCATGCTGTAATGTCATATTCAAAGACTCTTGACATGAGAGGAAGATAAATGGCTCTTCTTGTACTGTTCAGTTCATTTAACCTTTTATTTTATACTGTAGGCTACTCCTAAATACTTAAGAAAAAGCAAAGGCTGCTGACTTTTGTTGCAGATATAGCGGTTTACTTGACTTACAAATCTCCCAAGGAACGAGTTGAATCTTCGTCATTGTATCGTAGCTGCAGAGCCATTTTGTTACTGTGAGACACCAACTGTCTTGTTTAAAGTCCTAACCTCTACTCTAAAACAGTGATTTCCAGCTTTCAAGCTAACTGTTAATATTAACAAGCAATTATTAGCTACTACTTATTGTATAGTATTTGTGATATCATGAAGGACGTAGTTAGTTCTATTGGCTTCTAAACAGACAAAACAATCCGATGGATCACTTATCAATTATCTACAGTAGATCCTAGTTCCTGTACTTCAGTCATTTCCTGTTGAATCAGAGGCTGGTCAGATATCTGAGGCTGTATGAAGACAGCTGGGCTCCACACATGGCTGGTTGCTCTGCATGGAGCCTGTTTACAGGAGCACAGATGGGACATATCGAGCACTGTCAGGTTGAGCTCTGTCATGTTCCGCTGCTGTGTCTTGTCCGTTTTGTTCTGATGACAGGTCTAGATATGGAGACCGTAATGGGCCTGTCACCAGCTTCAACTTAAACCTCTTAGCCCAGTAAATTTTGCTTAACTTTGTATGAAAAAAATCTGTTCATGGGTATGCTGGCATATTGGAGCAGTTAATGTCATTTAGGACACCCCTCTTAATAAAATAATGTATACTAGTTGTATCCTGTTAAGTGCTATTGTCCCCTAAATGGGCACTTTATATTAGAGGACTCTGATCTGTCTAACCTTCTACTTCTTTATTGGTTTTCCAGTAGCAGGTTTTTTCGTTGATAAAGAAGAAAATTAATATTGTATTAACAGAGCTGCTACTGATTTAATTTTAACTTTACAAAAGAGCTCATGTCCTGTTCCTGTTGTCATTCCTGTTGGTCCAGGAATTGTCGGAGGATCATCATTCTCCACCGCTGCTCGCAGTCAACGGGCCGGGCGAGGAAAAGCTGTTTCGCAGCACGAGTGCCGAAGTGGAGCTGACGGCAGAGAAAGAGAGGGTCAAAAAGATGTTGTCTGAAGGGTAATGGCAATGTTTTTTATTTTTTTTGTTTTTTACTTCAGCAATAAGTTTATCCCTCATGCCTATGTTTGCACCAGGCTTATCGTCTGGAGAGAAAAGAAAGCGTATTGCCTTTCAATGACTTCAAGACCATGATAAGCCCCTCTTGTATTTGACATTCATGGGCAAGACATTCAGTACTTTTTACATTTCAACACAATCAGTACTTTTTTGCATTTCAGTGTGGTCTTACATTATCAAGTTTAGTCTTCAGTTTGGGTTTCTTAGTCTTTCTGTAGTTTTAGTTTTTTGTTACCTAATTAGCCTTTTAGCAGTGGTGGAAGAAGTACGTAGATCCTTTACTTAAGTAAAAGTCCTGTCCTTAATGTTGTAGTCCTTAGTTACTTTGTATACTACATGGTAGATAGTATAGAACTGCCTTATATCATATACGCATAGCATGTGTTTTTTTTTAAATGTAAAAAGTTACTAGTACCTATATCTGTCAAATGAATGTAGTGAAAGTATAAAGTAGCATAAAATGAAAATACTCAAGACCATAACAAAATGGTACAGTATTTAGTTACGTTCCACCACTGCCTTTTAGGGTTTGCATCAATAACCAATAACCTGCAATGATCAGAACATGTAGTCAGACGCTGAGAGGATCTCATTAACAGCACTTTAAGACTTTTATGTTATTCGACATGCTGCACATGCATCCATGCTGTATAGTCACACCTCAAACATTCCGTACAGTATAATGAATATTGCGACCGTTGTTTTTGTTTAGCTTGTGCACTTTCTGAGCAATAACAATAATATACAAAACACATAAAGTAGGCATTAAAATAAAACAGGGACAGCAGCAGATGTTAGTGTGTGTGGGATGACCGGAATGGAAATTCTATCCGATAGTGTTTAACAAGTTTACTACAAAGGTTGTAATCTCATCTGACACCCAGCTTGGCTACATGAGCAGATCTAAATGACCAGAGCACTTTCTTGAGCTCTGTACAGTGAATGCAATTTACTCAAACTGTTAAAATCCTGTCCTCACAACTACAAGCCATTAAATTGCAAAGCATTTAAAGAGTGCATACCTATGGTAAGGCAAGGCAAGGCAGCTTTATTTATATAGCACATTTCAGCAACAGGGCAATTCAAAGTGCTTTACACAAAAACAGTTAAAAGAAAGTATAATATATATATATATATATATATATATATATAAAAACAAATAAAACACAAGAATAAAAGTTACAGTGCAGTATAAAAGAAAGAAATGAACATAATTTAAAGAAAGGCAACATCGAAAAGAAAGGTCTTCAGCATTGATTTAAAAGAACTAAGAGTAGCAGCAGACCTGCAGGTTTCTGGGAGTTTATTCCAGATATGAGGAGCATAGAAACTGAACGCTGCTTCCCCCTGTTTAGTTCTGACTCTAGGAACAGACAGTAGACCTGCCCCAGATGACCTTAGAGGTCTGGGGGGGTCATAGTGTACTAGCAGATCAGAAATGTATTTTGGCCCTAAACCGTTTAGTGATTTATAAACTAGCAAAAGAACTTTGAAATCAATTCTTTGGGGCACAGGAAGCCAGTGTAAGGACTTCAGAACTGGAGTGATGTGATCCAGTTTCTTGGTCTTAGTGAGGACTCGAGCAGCAGCGTTCTGAATCAGCTGCAGCTGTCTGATTGATTTTTTAGGGAGACCTGTAAAGACCCCATTACAGTAGTCAAGTCTACTGAAGATGAAAGCATGGACAAGTTTTTCCAAATCCTGTTGACACATAAGTCCTTTAACCCTTGATATATTCTTAAGGTGATAATAGGCTGACTTTGTAATTGTCTTTATATGGCTGTTAAAATTCAGGTCAGAGTCCATGATTACACCAAGATTTCTGGCTTTGTCTGTTGTTTTTAACATTGTTGTTTGAAGCTGAGCGCAAACTTTTAATCTTTCCTCTTTTGCTCCAAAAACAAC
The DNA here is from genome assembly GCA_013375575.1 of Percina caprodes. NCBI lineage: Eukaryota > Metazoa > Chordata > Actinopteri > Perciformes > Percidae > Percina > Percina caprodes. Next base: position 2,994,800 of record JABXJD010000004.1, on the reverse strand, counting down.
CACCTCAGTTTTTCCCTCATTTAATTTCAGAAAGTTTTGGCACATCCAGCCGTTAATTTGTTCAATACACTTAGTCAGTTTTTGTATTGGACTATAGTCCCCTGGCGATAAGGTTATGTAAATTTGTGTGTCATCCGCATAACTATGGTAACTTATTTTGTTGTTTTCCATAATCTGAGCCAGTGGAAGCATGTAGATGTTAAACAGAAGAGGCCCCAGAATGGAGCCTTGGGGAACTCCACACGTCATATTTGTACGCTCAGATGTATAATTACCTATTGACACAAAGTAATCCCTATTCTGTAAGTAGGATTCAAACCAGTTTAGTACTGAGCCAGAAAGACCAACCCAGTTTTCCAATCGGTCTAGTAATATGTCGTGGTCGACCGTATCAAATGCAGCACTGAGATCAGTAAGGTAAGGCCCACAATTCTTCACATTTGTTATTTTAACAAAAGAAATGTTTATTAAATGTTAGCAAATGTTAGTGATTTTAGTAGTTTATGAAAAATACCCAAAATGTTTTCTCTGCCTCAACCATCGCCCAATTTTTTTTAATAATATCTATTTTTTAATTTACATGCTTATCTTTTTGAGATTTCTTTTAAACAAACTAAGTTGAAAACATGACCTCATTGGCACAGGTAACAAGTTTTGTAGCGACTGCAGAACTCTACATTTATTCTCCACATATGGATAACACATGTTGTTATCCATCCACAGAGCTGAGCTGGTATACCCACTGCTGCGGAGGGGTTTATTTCTGAAACAAGAGCTGCTATTTGGAAAAAAATGACAACTCACAGGAGAAAATGAAATGTATATTGTAAACTGGAAAGATTTGCAGTAAGGTGTGGCTGCAGCAGAGAGGAGCATCACATCCCTACTACCCAAGACTTTGGTTTCTTTTTCACACCGTGAATCCAATTTTAAAGCGGCCATGATCGATATCTACAGGTAGGGAGCTGTTTCAAAGAAATAGCTCTAAAAACTGAGTTTTTTGGAGATTGTCTCCCTTTCTCCTCAGTTTTTCATGCAAAGCATCACAGCCTTGCGTAAGGAAAGCTCCCTTTCAGTTCTTAAAAAAAAAAAAAAAAAATTCCCTCAAAGAAAAACAATAGTCTGCCTGTTTCTGCAGTGATGTGTCCATGCATGTGTGTGGGTCCCGTGTATTAACACCAGGCAGGCTTACTGGCACTGAACTTGGCACCATAACTATCATCAAGATGGATCCCAGTAGCCATTATTGATGTGTGACCAGGAAGCAGGAAAAAAAAAACATTCTTGCGACTGCCTTACAGCCTATTATCCCGCTGGTTTTATTTTATTATTGTCATAAGCCTATGCAGAATTTTTTTTTCCTGTTGCTATGGTGAGTAGTTTTATGGTTGCCAAGCTGTTTGTTTGGTAGTCATGGCAATTACTCTGTTTCCTAAACTCCATCGTCTGGTGTGAAAGCTCTCTAGATTAGTAAATATACCCGCTGAATCCTGACATTTACCGCCACACAGGACCCGATCCATCTTTCCCGCATGTTGATAAAAGATAGCGCTTCACCCGTGTTGGTTTATTTTTGGCACGTGGTCTCTGTAATTCTCCACTAATATAGGTATATGCTGTTCTGTTCTTTTAGGTTATACGCCACATTTAGGGCTGGGTACCGAATTCAATACTTTTTAGGCACAGACCGAATAGCCTCTGAAGTATCAAGTATCGGAAAATGCCTTGTCATTCAATACCCAGTTTCAATAACTAAGGAGTAAATCTCATCAGCGTCAGTGAGCCAATAAGAATGCAGCATGCTTCTACTAAAATCTAATAATGTTTGTGATTGGCTGGCTAACGTTACACATCATAGAGGAACACTGGAAAAACTACATTACGTACAGAGACGGGCTCACGTAGTAGCCTAGGAGCTGAAAAATAAATATATAAAATGATTTTGGCTGTAATGTTGTAATTTCTTTTTGTGTATAAAATTGGTATTGAAAAAAAGTATCATTTAGGAACCGGTATGGTAGTCATGGTAATGGTACTGGTATCGAATATTGTTGAAAGATACCCAGCCCTAGCCACATTGTCACTCGCCAAGTAAACCTGAGTAAACCAAACTGTGATACATTTTGAAACTTGTAATATAACATTGTTTTACTACACTGATAATTATTGCACTCATTAGATGATGACTATTTTCACATCAATCCAGGACAAGAACATCTGTAGCCACGTTGGACTTCAGTTAGTAGTAAGGTGCGTCTCTAAGACATGCAGGACATAAGAGAAACCAAGAGCGATAGAATATTTAATAAATTATAATTAAACATCTATAATAAAGCTAATAAAAGGTCACATTTAAGGGTAATGAACAAGTCAGTAGATAGATTAAAAGAGACAAACTTTTTATTACAGAGACTAGTCCATTTCGCTCTCAGACATTACAGTACATAGCTTCATAAAAATAATGAATAAATGTCAAATATCATTTCAACAGCTGGTGCAGCATGATATAAATGTAATCTACATTTTGTATTTTAACAATATATCAAATGAGCGTGCGAAAGCTCAGATAAAAACAAAGCTCTAATAAACCAACTACCGTCTCACCACTAAAATAAAGTAAATAATTCCAGCTTTACGTTAAGTCTCTGTCTTTTTGTGACATCCCCACAGGTCAATGTGTGAGATAAACCTGGAGGCTGAACTCTTCACCCTGCAGGACAGTAACTCCAAGCTGGTGGAAGCACTGCAGGAAGCCAACAGCAGTGTGGAGCAGTGGAAGAAACAGCTTGCTGAATACCAAGAGGAGACTGATCGCCTCAGAGACCAGGTGACGTACAGAGTGTGAACAAATGAACACTTCATATCACAATATCCCTGCAGATGATAACAATTTAGTGCAGTCCATAATATCTGGTGAAGGCTGACACTGTTGAGGTGTTGATGATTCAACTCCATTCTTCTTTCTGAGGCTGTTTATTAAGTGTTATGATTCTACTTGACACAATTTAGAAAGTTTATTCGTGGATCATTATTTCTTACTTTGGGACACTTTAAAGTCTATTATCAAACCATGACTAAAGAGAAAAAGAGGCTATGTTTCATCCATCTATCCATCCATCTTCAACCGCTTATCCGGTATTGGGTCGCGGGGGCAGCAGTTCCAGTAGGGGACCCCAAACTTCCTTTTCCCAAGCCACATCAACCAGCTCCGACTGGGGGATCCTGAGGTGTTCCCAGGCCAGGTTGGAGATATAATCCCTCCACCTAGTCCTGGGTCTTCCCCAAGGCCTCCTCCCAGCTGGACGTGCCTGGAACACCTCCCTGGGGAGGCGCCTAGGAGGCATCCTTACCAGATGCCCGAACCACCTCAACTGGCTCCTTTCAACGCGAAGGAGCAGTGGCTCTACTCCGAGCTCTTCTCGGATGACTGAGCTTCTCACCCTATCTCTAAGGGAGACGCCAGCCACCCTCCTGAGGAAACCCATTTTAGCTGCTTGTACCTTGGGACTTTCGGTCGGCACCAAGGTGCTTCTGGAAAACCGTTCGCCATCTCAGGGGAATCGGGGAATCATCCAAGCTGTTTACAGTAAGGATGGGACATTTTTGAGCTCAACTGAGGAGGTAACAGAGCGGTGGAAGGAGCACTTTGAGGAACTCCTAAATCCAGCTGGCACATTCTCTGTGGTGGAGGCAGAGCTGGAGGATGATGGGGGATTATCGTCAATTTCCCTGGTGGAGGTTGCTGAGGTAGTCAAACAACTCCACAGCGGCAAAGCCCCAGGGATTGATGAGATCCGTCCAGAAATGCTGAAAGCTCTGGGTGTGGAGGGGCTGTCTTGGTTGACATGCCTCTTTAACATTGCATGGAAGTCTGGGACAGTGCCTAAGGAGTGGAAGACTGGGGTGGTGGTTCCCTTCTTCAAAAAGTGGGACCAGAGGGTGTGTGCCAATTACAGGAGTATTACACTTCTCAGCCTCCCTGGTAAAGTCTACTCCAAGGTGCTGGAAAGGAGGGTTCGGCCGATAATCGAACCTCGGATTGAAGAGGAACAATGCGGATTCCGTCGTTGAACAACGGCTCAGATCTTCACTCTCGCAAGGATCTTGGAGGGAGCCTGGGATTATGCCCACCAGTCTACATGTGTTTTGTGGATCTGGAGAAGGCGTATGACCGGGTCCCCCAGGAGAAACTGTGGGAGGTGCTGCGGGAGTACGGGGTGAGGGGGTCCCTTCTCAGGGCCATCCAATCTCTGTATGACCAAAGCAAGAGCTGTGTCCGGGTTCTCGGCAGTAAGTCAAACTTGTTCCAGGTGAGGGTTGGCCTCCGCTAGGGCTGCGCTTTGTCACCAATCCTGTTTATAATATTTATGGACAGGATATCGAGGCGTAGTCGGGGCGGGGAGGGGTTGCAGTTCGGTGGGCTCAGGATCTCATTGCTGCTTTTTGCAGATGATGTGGTCCTGATGGTCCTTACTTTTACAAGTGAGAGTTGCATGGAGCATCAGTGTTGTCACTATGGTTACCTGCAGTTTAAAATACTTTACCTTGAGTATATCGTTTTCACTTTTTTTCTTTGGTTTTCAAGTTTTTTTTTTATTTTTCCAATCAGTAGTGAGGGTCTAAAAGGATGTTGTGTAGATTTTAACGCCTTCTTAGAAAAACTTGTGATTTTTGGTTATATAACGTACATGTAAAATTGACTTGATTAGAGCACCAATTCAGAACCATAATTAAACTATTGACTGGGACCATTTTTACACCTGCAAATGAACCAGAAACCAGTATTGTCTGTTGTCTTGGTGTAGATTATAGTAGGAGGTCCAACAGTAACCATTTTAGTTTCCAAAGGTCATTTTAAAGAAATACAAAGGATGAACACCCAAAGGATGAAATATGTTCTCCAGCTAATCTCTCCAAAACAAGTTATTCTATAAACTATTTTTTTCACATTCCTGTCTTTTATTCAGGACATCTACATCTGCTGCAGTCATACTTCAGTGTAGTTTGAATACTGTAAACCTAATATATAAATCCACAAAAATCTTGTAGATGTTATAATTATTTACAGTATTCATAACTGTGGGAATTATAAACTAGATATCCAGTAGATCAGTAAATTAACTTGAACTTGCATTGTCACTAACAATTGTTTAGGTGGAAGCATATGTCATAACATATATGTATGCATATAGTATAAAAGTCTTTATTTAATCAAAGCAGAAATACAGCATATGTTTTGCTTCTATGAAACATTTTCCTTTCATTCCCTCACTATGTGACCACTCAGATAGCAACTGGATATTATGCAGATTTCTTTTTTTATTCATTATGCATCTATAACTATCACACTGCAATCTGACTGAAATGGACTTGGTCTCTTCCAAACTGCAGATGCATTTTTCATCCAACCCCACTTCCTTGGGATATTTCTGTTGACAGGCTCCCGTGATAATCGCAGGGCCATAAGAACGCAGACATTTCATCTTTAATTTAGAGAGCGAAAATTATGCCCTTGGTCAAGCTTAACAAGGCTTCTTCAATGCGACAGAATTAAGTGCTGCCGCAAACCGGTCTGCAGTAGAACTATTACCACCAGTGACAGAAAACTGGCCCTTTATTTTTAGCCCACATTGTAGTTAGTTTTTATCTATCTATACGAGCCCAGGCGAAGGTTACCCCCCCCCCCAAACACACACACACACACACACACACACACTGCAGCAAAGTCAACCAGGTGGTTGGAAGTAGAGCAGGCCTCCAGGGTTTGGCAAGGGGGTGTTGAGGGGGGCAGGGATGGTTTTTTTTTTTTTTTTTGGGGACAGGACACCCTATACTGCCCACCCTCCTCCCCCCTTTCTGCCCCAGTTAGAGGAAGAAGATAAATCACCATAGGTGCAGAAGCAGAGCGGTTGGCTGGCTTTTTCTTCCTCGTCACACTCCCGGCATCAGCTATGTTTCTGTTCATACACGAGAATTAACAACACAGAGTGCACTACATAGGTTATATATTGAATTTAATTGTAGGATACCTGAATATGTGTTTTTTTTTTTTTCTTGGTCATGTTTTGTAATTTTTTTGTAATTCATTTGACATTTACTAGTTGGTCTTTGCTGGATTGTTTTACTACATTTGCCTTTTGGTTTGTGTTTCTGAGTTTTGGGGATTTTTTGGCAACTGTGATTTTTGGATGGAAATCAAATTTCTAGATGCTGAATAAAACTAATTCCATAGATAAACATTTTAGAGACTCTCCAACGGTAGTCACAAACTGTCTAAAGATGTGAGCTCAGAGAGTGCATACCTCCATCAAAGTGACATATACATTTCTAATTTTGTTGGATAGATGGAAGCAGGACTTGATATTAATAAAATTCTCCATCATACTATACGTGATTTTATATCAATATCTATATATATTGTGACCTGATAAATTGTTTATGAATACATCACCACACAATAATGTCAGTTTTATCTAATCCAACACTTTACACCCAACATATCATTGTGATTCATTTCATTTATGCAAAAATTATACAAAATCCAATATTGTCATTAAGCACTCTCAATGATGTGCAACATTGGCTGCAATTATCTTGTACCACAAGATATATTAAAAGTACGGAGCACGGATTTAAAAAAAATAACATTTACTGGGGACAAAGACTTTCGCGTGATCTCGAGTTTTATTTTGCGAGATCTTGAATTTGACATGGACATTTTTTTTTTTTTTTTAATAACAAAAACATCTTGACTTTCAGACTTGAGATCTTGAATTTAGTGTTTGTCCCCAGTAGGCTAAATCTTTTTTTTTTCTTCTTTTTATTTTCCTCCATGAAAGTCGAGATCTCGAGTTTAGTATTAATCCCAAGTACGTGTTTTTCTTTTCTTTTTTTTTCCTTTCTTTTTCTTTTCCCTCCATGTCACCTCCAGGGCTCCGTATAAAGGGAAACTGCAACTAACGATTGTTTTCAACATTGATTCATCTGTATATTTTCTCGATTAGCTGTTTAGTCTAGTCTAAGACCACTATGATGTGTTCAATTGTCTGACAAAAAACCTAAATATATTCTCTTTAATGTCATGTGACACAGAAAATAAGTAAATCATTACCTTTTGAGATGCTAAGACCTGAGAATATTTGGCATTTTGCTTGACTGAAAGGATTACTTATCAAAAAGGTTGCAGTTAATGTTGCAGAGTGCTTGGAACAAACTGACTGGATGCACAGCAGATTTGTTAGCCATGTTTAAACGGGGTCTGCATTGGAATCAGTGGTAACTGCCATAAATGGATGAATGTACGGTAAAGGGGTTGAGTCCTTTTGGATCATGTGGACACCCCCCCCCTTTTCAACCACAGCGGTTATCTGAAGCATAGTTTGGATGGCGTGCAACGTTGCGTAGCATGGAATCTATAAAGGGCCACACAAATTGTCTGTGAAAATGCGGATGAGATACTACAGTGAACCAAAGGGAAATAATGACATGGGAGCATGAAACACTCTCTCGCTTCACACACATATTTACATTTCAGACATTGAGCTGACACAGATATCAAGGGTGAATTGAAATGTAAGGAATAAAAACCACTGTGTGATGATTCCTCATCACCAACATTAAAAAGGGTCAAGAGATTCTCCTGTTTCCTTTACTTTTCATCTCATATTTCTTTAACACGCTCTTATCTATCATACATTGAGGGAGCAGTATTTCTAACTATTAAAATCTGCAACAAACTATTTTTAGAATTATTGATTCATTTGCCAGTTTTTTTCTTAAATCTAATTAATGGTCTGGTCTATAAAATTTCAGAAAATCACAATTTCCCAAAGCCCAAGGCATTTGCTTTTTATTTTTTATTGTTTTTTTGTCTGATTGACGATTTAAAAAAAAACCCCAAAGATAGTCAGTCAGTTTACTATTACAGAAACATTTGAGAAACTGGAATTGTAAATCTATCGATTAACTAATCATTTTAGTTTCATACTGTGATTTTAATCCTTATACTCCTCACAGTTAAACATTTGGCCTGCAGTTGAGAACTGTAAGATTATTCTAGATATTATAAATAACCGTGTGTACAAGATAAACAGCCGAGTGTTTCACTTGTCAGCTGTGATCACAACTAAAGTCAGGTTTCATCTACAGTAATGAGTACATACTGACATGCACATTTGATCCATTTAATCCAATTAATGCAACATTCAGAATACTCAGACTGTCATTAAAACCTTTTAACTAATTATCTTTAGGGGGGGGGGGGTCTCTCAGGTTAGGTCTAACTTCTATAGATTTATTAACGATACTTCTATTTTTAGGGCATATAAACTCATTCAGATTAGTTTTTTTATACTGTACGGAGGTCAGTAGAGCTAATGTTTGATTTAGAAAACAAAACTTGATGTAATATAAGTCTTATCAGTCTTTAAATAAAGGAGGTGAAAAGCCGATTTCAAACTGTGTAAACACTGGGGATACAATTGGATTATTGTCTTAATCTGATTACTGTCACAGCATGCAAACATGACAGTATATTGTTTTTCTTTTTTCTCTTTTGAAGTCCTTGTGCTCTTTTTTTTTTTTTTTTTTTAAACCTCCAGACTCCTCCTGACAAAAACAGTAATTTTACGTTGGAGAACACGACAGTTGCTGGTATACCACTGCCACCATGTGTTATTGTGTGACTTTGGTGTTTTAAAGGGTTAGTTTGGAAAAGTCACACAATACAATGTGTGTTCTAACAACAGAGTGAAACCATTGTAATTTTCCTTATGGGATCAATACTTGATAAGTACTTCACATTCAGACTTCAAAGGCTAAACAGTGTGTGTGTGTTTGTGTGTGTGTTCATGTGTGTGTTCCAGGTGGCAGAGCTTGAGGCCCAGCTGGGGCATCCTGCTGCAGGTCAGACTGCTAGAGAGGAGCTGACTCGCTCACTGGAGGAGCTGGAAGCCCTGTTGAGTGCCAAAGATCAGGCAAGACATGAGTTCACTGCCCAAATCCATTCACCAACCTAAAGGAAACCACAGTGTGAAAAGTCAACTTATACAGTATATATACCAGCAAACATAATATATGTCTAGTAATTAATTGGAAATGTTTGTTTTCAGTTGGTGAAAATAGAGCCTCAATCTTCAGCTGATATTAATTTAAAAACTACAGAAACCATCAGTTAAACTGTTGTATAGTACACGTATTAAGCCAGGAGAGCTGAAAAAGTACAAGTGCCAGTTTGAGTATTTATTCTTTAAATCATCTTTTAAGGATTTAATGAGATCTTTCTGGTTCAACAATCCTGTGTTTGTCTCAACCAAAAGATAATAACTAAACAAAAAGTTGAGAAGAGAATGTGCTTTGGGGCTTTTCCTAATGCCCTCTAGTGTCTAGTGTGTCTACTGTTTGAACCAAGTTAATACGTCTATCAAATGCATGCAAGGCACGCTCAGCCAAAACCCATTTCCCCTGAATAAAACAACATTAAAGTGAAACATTCCTTGAAAGCAGCTCGCTGATGTCCTCTGGCCTGATTATCATAACCATGTCTGTCACGTCGTCTAAACAAATTACAGTTTTGGCAACAGGATTAGTGCAAGGTCATGGTATGTTTCCCCGGGGATGGAATCACCCTCCTCGCTGAAAACTTCAAGGTGTCCCAAATCTTATCAACAACCTGATATTTTAAAACCACATTAAGTACTTAAGTGCAAAACAATAAATGAATGTCTCTTGCTCTAATAATGAAATCGTGAAATTGGTGTTGTGACAGTTTGAAATCACTGTGTTTACAGGAAATTCACAATCTACAAAGCAAGAAAACTGCTGTGGGTGAGCTGGAGAAAGAGAGGGAGGAAGCCATTCAGAGACTCCAGGTAAGATGACACCCGGCTGGTTGTTTCTCCCTTCTGTAAAATGTCATGTTGCAGTCAACTTTAGTTGGGAAATAAGAATACACAACAAATAAATAAAAAAGAAGGGACAATTAGCGTTCACCCATAGATTGGGTTCTTTCACTACAAACATTTTCAAAACAATGGAAACTAATTCTATTTCTTGCTAAATTGTAGTTTCAATAAGTAAACTGTCAAAAATATTTTCTTTTTTTTTTTCTGTATATCTTCCTTGAGGACAAAAACTGCACACACTTTTAGTAGACTTGTGATTTTCAAGGCTATACCTCGTACAAAACGTAACGAATGGGACTGGTTGGTGGTACTGCTGCTCAATTTGGTTCTCCTCACCTCATTGTCATTGTTACTAAACCTTGTAGAGCTTGTATTATATAACACAAAAAAGTAGGCAGGCAACTTCACAGGGAGGTAGATAAAAGCATTTAATCTCAAGTGTGAACAAAGACATTCATTTATTTATTGCCATTTGTGCAAAGTTATTGCTAAGAGGTCACCAGTTTTTTAAGTATTGTACTAGAACAAGTTGTTTCCCGATTTCTACTCTACAAATATTCATAGCAGGAATGTTCATGGAGTATTTTGATGTTACTGATGTATCTGGTTTTGTTGTCTTCACTATATTACATTTATTTTTGTATATGTTTCCATCGTGTCATGGTCTCAGTTGGTTTGATATGTAGGATTTGTTATGTGGGGGGGCTCTTTGGTTTCAGGGTTGCCATGGGTGCATGTGTGTGCACATAGAATACAAAATCTGATTTATATCATTTGACAAACTGCAAATAAATGTTGACCACGAGTAGTGACTGTCACACCCACCTTAACCACACCTGAAGCTGCCATTAGCTCGGCACAGGATGCTGATTGGTCCAACAGCTGGTTGTTTAGACACAAACGTGGCAAGATGGAATTTCATGTGATATGTGGTCCTGTGATTCTTGCATGAAACCCCGTAAAAGTTCTGTTTGCACGTTCTTACCTTACCTCATTTAGGACAATGTTCTCTACAGTTACAGATTTAGTCATTGTTTGAATTATTAAGTGTAAAAATATATACATTGTTGAAGATGTGCTAATTTAAGCCTCCCCTGATGACATAGAAGTAGACTGATAAGCTATGAGCCCTGACAATTTCACCCCTGTAAGTTTTGATGCTAGACTAGAAGTTTCCTTATGGTAAGGAAAGCAAAAGGCTTGCAGAGTGCTGATAGGCTTACATGCTGTTTTCTGTTGTTCTTCAAGCCAAACAACCAAACAGCCAACTAATGGAAAACAAAGCACTGATGCTGTACCTATAACAGAGACAGCACAGTTCAGACCTGCAGCAGAGAATCGGTACAGGAAGACTTCAAGGAGAAAACAAATAATATTCAGTCTCCATGCTAATTCAGGAGATTTTACCTGATGCATATTGCATAGCCTTAATTAGGTCCTCTATCATTCTAAATGGTGTTGTCAGCTGTGAATTAAGTATATTCATATTTGACCTTTGCTGTCCCTGGGTTTGTTCCATAATCTATTCATTGGTGCATTTAACATACAGAATGACTGCCATAAGCAGAAAATTGCACATTTAAATTTGTGGTATAAACAGTTTATAGCAAATAAATGATGTGACATTGTCAATAAACTTTATTGCAGTCAGCAGCCACACAAGGAGGGAATTAACCTGCATTTAAGAAAAGCTGAACCGGTTCTTGTTAAATCCAGCAGAAATAACGGGCCACAATGCTTTACTTGTACCTGCTCCAAAGCTGTTGTACTGCAGTCCAGTTTATATGGTTAATCTAGTATTTAATACTGCATGCATCAGTACTATATTTATGTTGGAATTGAAATGGACACAAGTACGGAAAAGGCAAAATAGAGTAAAGGCATGGAGACATAAACTGTGATAAATTGTACAGGTTGTTGTTCTCAGTTTGCACATACAAACGTGTGTAAAATCATCTATTGACAAAGTATTTGTGATCCGTCTTGAACCATACAGGCAAAAGAAAAGCAATGTACAAAGCCCATGCTCATTATTGTTGGCTCTTTTTCCAACTATAACTTTTATTATCAGGACAGAGGTGACAGAAATGACAACAAGAAACCGTTTACTCCAGGATTACATTCACAGACATTCTTGACCAGTGATAACAATTATACTCTGCAAAGTTCTGTTATGATGTACAAAACATCATAACAGAACTGAACAACAGTTAATGTGTCTGCAGGATCTGGAGAGACGAAACTTTGACTTGGAGGCTCGTGTCCAGAGTGCTGAAAAGACACTGGAATCTAACCGGGAGGAGCAGGACCAGACGGAGGTTGAGGTCCGACACATCATCGATGTTCTGGACATTAAAATTGGCGACCTGAATGACCTCAGACAGAGCCTGGCAAAACTCATTGACAAATAGCCACAACAGCAGTTGGGCTGCATTTCCGCATTCAGCACTTGTTCCACCATGCAGCCTTGATTTGTGTTTTACTGGTTAATCAGCAGAGCAACAATCAAAGCAGTATGGTGGGAAACAGTATAGGTGTTTACCTTTTATGGATCTGTGTTTTTAAGATCAGTGCAGGTAAACAGCAGGTGTCAGAAACAAAATTAAAAAAAACATTGTCACATTCATACTGCAATCTTGGTGGATGTGATTATCGTAAACAGTTGACAGTTTGGTCTAACTGGCTACTGCTTGTTTTCCATATCATAGTTCCCAGCAGCTGCATGTCCTTAAGCTCCTGAAGGGGATAATACAATTTTTATTTTTTTCACAATCTGTCATCACCAAACACTTTAGCTTTAGATGAATTTGCTCTTGAAGAACAGTGCCCTTTTCCATGACATTGCAATCCAGTGTACTTAAAGGCCATGAACACCCACATAGGTGTTTTAACCTCTTGGTTGGACCTCTTCCCAGGGCTGTGTGGGTATGTTTAGACTAATTGATTGACATTTTTCTGAGGCTCTTGTTAGCCTTGTTGCACCAGTTAGGGCGGGAAACTTGACAGATTTATTGGTTTCTACCATTCTTATTGGTAGAAAAGATGTGTGACCTAATAAATTCCCATATAAGCTCCAGCTAATCTTCAACCCGAGCAGAGGTCTGATCAGCCAAAACTAAAATCACCTGTGTGGGTTTTTTAGAGGCTTAAAATGCTGAGTAGTGGCTGCTGACAGTCTTTGCAGTGATGGTCTCAATTGTTTATGGTAATAATACTGATGTCTCAAAATGACTGATGTAATGATTTAATGACAGAAAATAATACTTAACCTTTAAAAAAAAAAAAAAAAGGCACCAAAACTGATTTTAGGCTTGTTATATTGCAAAAGTAGACATTTCTAATAGGTATCAAAATATTTTCTACTTGTTAGTCTGTTTTTGTCCAATGTATCTTTATTCAATACAAAGTAAGCAATCCCAATCCCAATGCCAAAAGAGGCAGGGGTAGCAGTAAAACTACGAAAGAATTGAAAGATAATGGCCTGATGGTGTTTAATAAAAGCCATCGGTGTTGTTTGCCTGCAGAGCTGGAGGTCCTAACCAATCAACCATGTCTGAGCACAGATAGTAAAACTTAAGTCCTGTAACAGCAGGACTTGCATCAGTGCTTGAGATGGTTAGAAAATAAAGTTAAATGGACAATTACATTTTATACTTATATTAAACATAAATATTTGATCATAATTCTGGACATTTGGTTGATAGGAACAACCAAGAGACTGTTCATAAATGTTTTGTTCAGTGCAGTTTGACACACTAAACAGCATGAGGTCTACACATATTAGTCCTTTTATGAATAAGTCTTTTGGAAATGCATTTTCTCATATCTTATTGTTATTGGTCGATCTCTTAAGTCACTGCAAGAAGACAAGTTATACATGTAAATAAGTGTCTACTTTTACACAATAACAACCTTGATTTTTGTATTTGTCATCCTTCAACACTGTGGAGATGCACCCAGTAGAAGTTTGGTCAGGATAAGGACACCTGAATAAAGTGAGGTCCAGTTCACCATCAGCAGCCTGGACTGGTCTCACACCAGCCAGAACATTAACAAACTCAGAGATGCAACAACTTGCTCCCATTCTGTCCTTTGAGTATTATCAGCGTACAACTGTTTGTTTTGTGAGGACTGCTCTTTTCTCACTTTATTCTATTATTCATGGTCACCGATGGGTACTACTCATACTCAGTCAGGGTGAGAAATCACAGTTGAAATTTCTGCTGAATTCTGGTCGACTGGTAGGTTTGTCTTCTCCACCACTTTGATAGGAAGCTCAGCATTTGAAGGAAAGATGATATCCAGATGTGTCACTGTGGCCTGTGGACAGAGATGCAGCTTTCCTACCCTGTTTAGTTGAACTTGAGGTTGCACTTGAATATATTCATGCCAAGTTTGAATTTGTTTACATCTCAGTTTTCCTTTATGTACTACTTCTGTGTTGCTCAACACTACAAGTCACCATGATAGTAATAATAACCCTTGAGCGGCTCAACAGAGTATAGACCACTGAGAGCACTGCATGAGCTCTGCAGAAGTTCTGTACCTCCCAAGGAATGTGAAGCTGTGTGTGTATGTACGTACGTATGCACAATACAACCTGAGGCTGCTGCAGTTAAAAAGCACAACTGCAGTTTTAGTAAAAAGGTACTTAATTGACATGCTGTCAGCTTTGTATGTGAATGTCTGATGCACAATATCTATCGATCTTTGGTTCTCACCCCTTGATAAGTTATTGATTTCTCCATATAAAGGTAATCTAGGTACAAATAAAATGGTCTTTTGCAGCTGATGATGCAGTAACTTCCAGAAGCATTAACATGCAAATGTGAATTTTAAACTGGCCAAAATAAAAACTTATGTAATGAACTACACTATTATAACATTTACCTGCAATTATTACTTTGTAAGTGGTATACAATTTTCAACTCATGGTTTATCTATAACCACAATTATTATAGCTTGAGAGGAGAAAAAAAGACATCTATAGTTCAACAAGCTAAATACAGTAATGGCAGTTAACATTTCACTGCATTATGTTGCTGTTGATCACATTAAGAGGTTATGTTATACCTACAATAAGATTGATGTTTTATCATTTTGACAAGTTACTTCACTGTCTAGTTCTGGCTTCAGCTGCTACATGAAAGCATCGCACAATTAGCAATAATGTTTCTAGCATAGATGCCTGTTTAAAGTTAATACAAGTAATTTGTAGGTAAGGAGACCTGTAAA
The DNA here is from genome assembly GCA_013375575.1 of Percina caprodes. Taxonomy (NCBI): domain Eukaryota; kingdom Metazoa; phylum Chordata; class Actinopteri; order Perciformes; family Percidae; genus Percina; species Percina caprodes. Next base: position 2,979,663 of record JABXJD010000004.1, on the reverse strand, counting down.
GCCTGTTCTCATCCCTCTTAAACAGGTTTTTTTTTTCTTGACTTCACCAGATTATGACAAAATGCTACCAGCCTTTTATCAAGCATGAAGAAAATGCAGAGGCCATCGGCCCCTCACGGTTATAACACTTTGCTTCAAAACAGCCTTATTCCAGTGTATCATTAATTCACAATAATGTATGTTTCTATTGTTTTCATATTCACAGAAAAGATTGTCCTCTTAAAGTAAGGCCCAACATTTCACCCTTGTTTCTCTATTGAGAAATTGTAGGGGAAACAATGCTTTTCGGGATTATTGCACTTACACTTAAGAGTGTAACAGCACATGTATAAGGTATACTACTGTGTTGAAATTTCATAATAGAACGTAAATTAGACCATTATTTTGTATTAACAGGTTAAAGAAGGAATCTACCTTACATTTGAGACTATTTAGGGACCGGTTGATGTATAATATATTCTGTTTGAATATGCCCATTCATACTCCTTATTGGGGGGGGGGGATATCAGAATACATTCTGGGAAATGCTGAAATCACCAGCTGAAGCATAAATAGTAGATGCCGGTTGAGGGACATCTCAAAAAAGAAAACATTGCAATAAACAATGTACGACTATCATTGGGTGGATCCCTCCTTATATACACTGGAATAAGGCCTTAAAACAAGCTACAGCTAAGACAGAACACAGTACCAAAGATGCACCAATGTCATGCTAAACCCACATCAACTGGAAAAAAAACTTATGCATGATGCTGAAGTTCATCTCAATCAGATTCTTATATTGTAATGTGTTTTGAGTTCAACTGCTCAGTCTAAATCATTTAATCTTTTAGCACTCAAAATACCTCAGAATATTTAGTTTCATTAAAGTATTGAAAATGAGAATTCAAGGCCATGATTTTGTTTCACAAGTATATCAATTTGAGGAGGGCAGGTGTTTGTATGGATTTTGACAATGTTGAGAAGTTCCTTATTTGTATACAACTGTTCTACATTAAAACTCAGTCATACGGTCACTGCTATTGTCTTTGTGATTTTGCTACTACCAGCTGTGAGGTTTATTATTACGGTATTGCAGCAATGCCAAAGCGCACATACGATATTGTGTTTGTGTCGCACAGTGCCATCAATTCAGGCTAACACAACCAGCATTTCTTTTTTGTGCCATATTGAAATAAAAGTGAAAATCACTCCCAGCTGGCACAAACCAGCACTGTGCCATGTGTCAGATTTAGGAGTGCAACCACTGTTAAGTTTCAACCAGCGCCAGTTCCACAGAAGGTTTACTGAATTACCCAGATACCTCTGAATAGACTTGTAGCTTAACTTGCTAAATTCTTATGAATATCTTATCTTCATTTGGTAGAATTTAGCAAACAGTTTAGGAGTTTATTGCACCAGCTTTATCTTGTGGGTCCGGTTAATTCTTCCTTGCAGTTAAAATGACCTTGCAGAGCCGTAAAATCTCAGATTGTACACACAAATTCAAATTTAGCCAGACAACTTTTTCTTCCCGCCACTGAATAATACAAGTCAGTCAAGCAGCAGCATCACCATTTAACATTTATTTTAACACAAAATGGCAGAGCGCCAATTCTTGCAAAATGTCTACTTCAGCTTCTTCTTGGGGCGAAGATTGTTGGTGTGTCCACACTTCTTCTTACGGCAGTTGACAGCACGGGGGTGCAGGCGGGCATAGCACCTGCAAAACAAGTGGTCAGGGGCCAACGATAAGGAAATGTCTCCTGAAATAACATTGATGTTCTGCAATAGAACTTAAATGTACAGTTTTTGCAAAATCTGATTTATTTCTAGAGCTAACAAATTGCTGCTGGCAGATTTTAAAGACTTACTTGCGGCAGATCATCTTGTCACAATTGTATTTCTGGGCCAGCTGTCTGAGAGAAGGCTCGATGATGCCACCACGCAGACGCAGAACCAGATGCAGAGTGGATTCTGATGGACAGGTAAGGCACTTCGATGTCAATCTCAAGTTCAGTCACAACAGAAAACCTTCTCTACCTAAGCATTTTACAATAACCAAGTACACTGTAAAAGCGTACAGTTTTTGGAGACTCCTATTTTAACTTATCTTTTGCAGTTAAAAATTTGTTTCACTAAGAATATTATCTATGGTTTACTGTGACCATTGACACATTCAGTACATCTAGCCTGAATTTAAATAAACGGTTACCTTTCTGAATGTTGTAGTCAGACAGTGTGCGTCCATCTTCAAGCTGTTTGCCAGCGAAGATCAGACGCTGCTGATCAGGGGGAATTCCTGCAAACACAATACTTTAAGCCAAACTGCAATTTACATTTGACCATAAACAATTTTTGTTTTAGTTCAAGAGTCAAACCTGCCAAGTGGATAATAAAAAAAAAAACAAGATTCACACAGGTAAAAGATCACTAATGTCTACCAGATTACAAACATGTTTTTGCTTTAAAATTCACAAGTCCCTTAGATGAAATAACTGTCCAATTGCAGGGACAAAAATCCAGTCTACCATTAACTTAGACCAAATATATTGGCTTGCTCTAGAGCAAAATACCTACGTTAAACGTATAGACACTATTACACCAATTCATAAATAGTAAACCTGGAGGTATAAAAATGGCTTCAGTAGACATGTATTCAAAGTTGCTAGCTAACAAACTGTCTACCATCACGTTAAGACTTAAATGTGACGGCTTACCTTCCTTATCCTGAATCTTTGCCTTGACATTTTCGATAGTGTCGCTGGGCTCAACCTCAAGGGTGATGGTCTTCCCCGTCAACGTCTTCACAAAGATCTGCATGTTTGCAGGCTGAGGGGAAAAAAAAAAAAAAAGTGTCGTTAGCTCAAAGTTTGACGTTCATCTAAATCGCTGACAACACGAAAACTGATAGGCACTATCTTGTCAACAAGTCAACAACCAAGAGCTCCGTCATCCACATTTATTAGGACCGAAATGGTAACGTTTTAAACCTTTGTATTAATCGTGAAAGGTTTCCTGGTTTTTGTTAAGCAGCTAACAATGTGTGTTAGCTAGCTAATGTTAGCAACAGAGTGAACTCGGTGCAGGGCCTCGCCACATGCACGTAACGTTAGCGTGGCGCTAAGTCACAATTTTCTCTATTTTATACGTTGAAATGAGGCCGTAATATATAATACACAATTACTGACGACATACGACAATCAATGTATTGTTTTAATCGCATTCAACAAATCAACGTTCACTATTAATCTATAAATATATGCTGGACAAAACGTGTACCCACCCGGCCACTAGCTGAGCCTCTACGAAAAGAGAGCGGAAAAGGCTGACGCTGTTAAACGTCACTTCCTTTTGCTGGTTTCCTTGGGAATAAAAGCACCCAAATGTATTTTGACCGTATGATTTAAACGATTTTAACCAAAATGTCGAATTCTGATAATTAAAAAAAAAGACTGGTAAAATTATTATTTAGAAACATTTAATCTTATTTTGCCAATATTCATGTAAATAATTAACTTACAAATGTTGTAAATTATGTATATTCCAGAATGTTATTTCACAATAATAGAGCAAGAGTGCGGAAGCGAGCAGTATGATTCACTTTAAAAGCGGACAGTTTAATAAAACCTTATGCAGAACAGAATATAATAATTGAGAAACGTTGTTGAGTCACATTTTGACTTTTGAGCAACTAAATTATTTGGTTTTCATTTTTTGAAGGCAGTCAATACAGCACAGTAGGCCGTGTCTGGGCTGGACTGCTCCAAAATGAAGTTTGACTGACACCTGCTGTTGTAATGATGGAAGTAGGCTAATGTTGAACCACATTGTGAACATGTATGAGCAAAAAAAAAGTGTAAATGTGTACAAGTAAATCAACTTGCAATTGTTGTTTGTAGCCTACATAGTTGATATCTAACCAAAGTCTTTCTTTTGATGGGTTTTTATATGCACATCTACCGGCAAGTGTTATTTATTTTAATGTTATTTGACAGGCACCACACACTTTCAATAGAATTGCATTGTGCAGTCAAGTACAGACTGAATCATGCTACTGCAAGTTGATAATGTAATTTATCCAAAGGTAATGCTGAATTATGCATAAGACTCTAGAAAAGGGTAAGCGTGTCCACTACAAATATTTAGTAGGTTCATAGGTGAGTAAACCTCAAGCTGCCTTTTAGTAATACCATCAAAACCAGATAGACTTAGTTATACAATCAATTTCTCAATGAACCAGAAGATCTGAATTATTTTCTGGCAAGGCTTGTTACTCAAGTGTGAGCAGTTGTCTGTGTGTCCTTGTTGTGAAATAAAATGTTACAATTGAATAATTTTGTGTGTCCAGTCCACTCATTGCATCTGGCCATGTAATATGATACCAGCCATGCATTTGTTTCTCTGCAGTGGCCGCAACAGTATCATCATCATGTTCCACAGCACAGGGGTTTCCATGGTGAGGCATTGTAGCATTTTTCACCTGCTGCATAAGTAGATGGCTGGCTTAACCAAAGGGATACAGTAATAAAGGGGGGCACTGGTAGTATCCAATATGACTGCAGCAGTAAAAACACTGTCCCAAACCCGTCCTGTGGGCAAAGACTTCCACCTGTCTAACATCCCATTTCTGGACAGGAACAATCCAGATGCCTTCTCAACATGTTCCCAGAAGGACTTCCAGCCTTTTTTATCCAAAAAGGCAGAACCTTTCCATCCGCCCGCCCAAGCCCAGTTGGACCACAAGGACTTGAGGCACATCAAGGAGTACCTGACAGAGGCGATGGTGTCCTACCAGCGTCAACCAATGCTAAAGATCACTCGCACACCACGCTGGACCACACTTCACACCAACTTCAAGATGCAAACAGACCCAGGAGAGGTTGCTTTCCTCACCACACACTCCCAGAATTTCCAGCCCCAGCCCTTCCAGCCCGCCTCCCCCATCCGACAAACAACGGCCAACAAGAAGACCCAACACGTGGAAAAGCTCCCAGAGAGCACCAGCAAAGCCTCCTTCATCCCACACCACTGCTGCCCTGTTGTAAAAGCCACAGCTAAACATCTAGGTTAGTGAAAGCATACTCTGAAAATTTCTTTGCATGATCTGAGTAAACTAATGAATGGATTCATAGATATAGATTATCTTTTATCTTATATATTATGGATTCAGTGCTAAACCATGATTATTGAGAACATTCTTCAAACTCAGTTAGGAAGTAACTGTAAGCCTTCCAACATCATCGCATTGTAATGAATAACAGTGAGAGAATCTGTGTGAGGGTTCATCTATGAATCCTGCAGAACATATAATGTAATAACCTTTTATATTTTCTCTGTAGAAGAGGGCTTTCCCACATTAAAAGGGGACAGACGCGGGCACAGCTTTGTCTCTCATTACAACAACACTTTCCAGGGAGCCTGGAGCAAAGTGGCTAAACCTGTAGAAAAGGTAACATGGCAGCAGCAGATATTAGTCATCATGAGATGTCATGGTTTTTTATCCAACCAAACACTTCAACACTTGAGGGAAACTGTTGCCATACGACTTAAATACTGATTTTAAAATTCACAATAAAAGAAAAAGAAATTCTCACACTACTTAGCTTCCTCATGTCTCTGCTTTAGCTCAGATATAATCCAGAATCCTTCCTGTATATTCCTGTGATCAAGAGTAGAATAAGCAGCAGACCCAGTTTTGAGACTAAAAACTGGACCAAACATTGTACATTTACTCAAGTTCTGTAAGTACATCCATTTTTACTTAACTGTGGGGGTAATGGGGTATTTCCATTTCCTCCTACTTTAGACCAATACGTCTCTGTATTTGAATTACAACTATAGGCACTAGTTACTTTGAAGATTGAGATTTAACATTCAAAACATATGATAAACATATAAAATATCATTCAAAGTAGCTCAACGTAGACTAGTTACAACATTAAAATGCTTCTGACACCTTTCTGCATCAGTAACAATATTAAAAACAGACATTCAGGGGCTCAAGTACTTTTCATTTTTGATACTTTAAGTCAATTTGCTGACATTTTTTCACTTGATTTTAAATGCAGGGCTTGAATAGAGTACTTCATTGTTGTATTACTACTTTTACTTGAGTAAAAGATCTGAATAGTTATTTAATTACAGGTACTAAAGCATAATTTCCCCTACATTGTTGAGCAGGCGTAATCAACATTTGAAACGTTTTGACCCCAAACTTTACATTGTTGTTGTCTACATCCCTTTGTGTATTACTACTGGTTTAGTCATGTCACAAAAGTAGATTTTGGAACAACCCTAAATGGTTTGTTAATCTTTAAATTCTCTTTCCAGAGAAGACATTTTCTCAGAATTCACAGAGAAACCGACTCAGGTTATAGAACGCAGCTCAGCTATGTGCATGACAGGGGTAACCTTTACATGAAGCTTTCTATGAAATGGGTATGGGACTTTGACTGTTTTAACAATGTCTTTCTTCAGCACTCCTCAGTGACTATGGGTGATCCTGGGAAGATTGTCGAGAGAGAGACGACCCACGCTGCATCATTTAGCTGGCCCACTGTCTGCAGGTCTGAAGCTCTCTGCTCTCTTTTTCCTTTACAAGCAGACGTCAAATAGTAGAAGAAACCATGGCTGTACGGCCTGGTGTAACCTTTCAGATCTCTTTTCAGACCTCTCTTGGTTTCACTGCATTCTTAAATTTGGGATGCAAGGATGTTTGAGGTGTCTTGGATGCAAACATTGACATTTAACTCACAGGCCTTAACGTCTAAATTATTACCAAATAATTATTGTCACTCATTGAATGTTCAGATTATTTGGTGTTGAGTTTATCCCCACACAAATATAACAAAAGCATTATATGTGTTTTTGATACAGGCCAGCTGTGGTGAAGGAGCGTTTGAAGCTCAATCTTGGAAATTTCTCTAAGGATTTATGGTCGTCCACATCCAGAGAAGCCTTTTGTCACCACAAGCTAAGTGAGTGTTTCCTGTGTTAATGTCTTCAAATACCAAGAATTTCCCAAATGGACAAAGAACAAAAGTAAAATCCTTTGTTAATTAAATTTGAACTGTTTGTTTACTGTAAATGAGGAACCTGTACCAAATATTGAATATTGATATTGTGTTGTGCTAACTTTAATGAACAGTGTACAACTGTTTTTGGTTTCTGTTGACTGTTGTGCACGTTTAAAAACATGGGTGCTTACATTTTGACTATTTGTGAATGTGTCTTACCTGTATTTTCAACCAATCAAACTAAAATCACACAGCATTGTGATACAGATAAAATGCTACTCTATGAATCTGTCTCTGTTATCCTTCCTGGATTAAAATATTTGTTTTTTCATCCCAGGAGATCCAGTTGTTGTGATGAGGGGGAACCAAAATTTTCATTCCTTACCCAAGGGGGACACTGATACAAGGTGCAACAAAGAGACGATGTATATCACCACCAACAGAATCTCCTTCTCTGATGTGAGATTACATATCTTCTACATAGTTATTTGTTTTGGTGATATCATTGGTACATAATTACATTAATCAAGTGAACATTTTTCACACATGTCCCTTTAGACATATGAGTTGATTTTGATGTGTCATATTTGATCATGTTGACTATTTTCCTCCCTGTAGCTTAACCACAAAGAGCATCCGGTGCACGTGTTAGGGGCTGACCTGATGACCAAGAGCCATGTACAGTTCAGCCCACCACGTCTGTCGGGCCTGTACTACACAACCACGGCCAAACAACACTACAGCAAACAGGAAGGGGAGCGCGCCAGACCAGCCATTCAGCTGCCGAGCAACATACTGATTGGACCAGGTGATGGATTGGTCGTGTTTGTGTGTTTAAATGGAGGTACATGTATTTATGTACTTTATGATATTAAATATGTTTAATCTGTTTGGCAGAACATGAGTTCCACCTCAGCACTGCCCAGACTGATTACGTCCCTTTGAAGACCTGCAGACAAACATCTTGTCCATCACAGCAGAGGGTGAGAAATCATACAATACAAATTAAAAATGTTCCCACTCACCTGTGTAATCGTAATGGTATTAGAAGCAGCAGTGTAGTAGCTGTTGTCATAGTATAGCATATGTTAATATGGCAATACTATTGGTAGTGACAGTTATCGTGATAGTATAAGTAGTAGAAAGAGTAGGAGAACCAGCAGCAGTTTTAAAAGGTAGCACTTGAGGCTCCTGAAAAAGAATGTGATGTGTCCCCATCTCTTTGTACATGGGTTCCTATATCATCATTCAGCATGATATTATATAATAATATGATATTGTCTGCCTCCTTTTCTGTTAATCCTAGAGCAACATCAGGTTTCCGCTGTGTGATCAGCACTTCCGCACCTCCCACAGTGAAGACTACACGGCCAAACCTTTAATCTTGCAGCCACCTGCCTACAGCCAGTTGAGCACTCATTTTGTCATGCTGTAACTAAAGCCACTATGTCATCATCACCTAGTTTTTTTTTTTTTTTTAATGAACTGCAGAATTCTCATAATCTTACTGGGCGGATTAATAAATACATTTTTACTTAGAAGAGTACATGGGCCATCAGACTGTGAAATGTTGAAGCAGGGTGCAAGTGCAGCTTTAGCAGTTAGGTGGCTTAAACATAAACTTCTCCTTAACTGTCTTATTTAGGCCAAAGGGGGGAGTAGCCATGGACTTGACTGTCCTACTTCAGCCTTGTTTACACTGTTAACGCTAACTGCTAAAAAGAAGTTTAGTGCCTATGTCACAGATAGATTTTCATCCTCTCTCTTAAGCATGATTGACCACAAAACTGTGAAAACAACCTGTGTTGTAGCAATAACACAGCCTTGACCCTTTAAGATGCAGGCTCTCTTGGCAGACAAGCAGATGTGAATGAGCTGAATCTAGTGAACCTGGTGAAAAGGCAGCAGTCCAGGTGTGGGCTGGAATGTCAGCTGGCCAACAAGCTCAGGTGGGGCTGCAGGAACATGACACCTCTTCTTTCATTTTGCCTGTCTGTTGTGCCACGAGCATTGCCAAATAAAAATACACTTTTCACTTTTAGCTCAGTTGGTAGAGTAGGCGCACATATATAGAGGTTTACTACTCGACGGAGCAGCTGCGGGTTTGATTCCGACCTGCGGCCCTTTGCTGTATGTCATTCCCCCTCTCTCTCCCCTTTCATGTCTTCATTTGTCCTGTGGAAATAAAGGCCTAAAAGGCCACAAAAAATAATCTTTAAATAATATAAATTTTTAAGACAGATATGGTCATTTAAGACCATGGAATGTAGGAGGAATTCATATTCTCTTACATAATTCATGCCATTTGTTGTGCACCTTGTCATTTAAAAACATCTAATGGGTGAGTAAGTCCTGATCAAGGACATGCTTCTAATCTAAAAGCTTAATTTGAACGATACTGTTATAGATATTTGACCACATGACATTGACCAATGTCGCTGCATAGGTTTATTTAAAGTGATACAAAGGAAGTTTATTTCTTACTGACTTCTCCAGTGATTAAATGTATTTAATGTATTGCATTTTATGTTAATAGGTACTCCTGTAAGGTTTTCTAAAAACAGCTGCTTCAGTGATGACCCAGTGTCATAAATTTTAGTTTAAGCCAACATGTGACATAATGATAATGTGAGGAACTCTTTCAAATTAGACACATCTAAAATGAAACAAAACTGAGACACCATGTTTTGCTGAGGTGATTTGAAATTCTCCTCTAAAATATATTTTACATTAAATTTTGGTTTGGATTTTAGTTCACTTATTATGGTCTTCTCTTTTTTTAAAACTACTTTGTGAAATACAGTTTTTACATAATTCAAGTAGCCTATCTCATATGTTCTGCAGGCCTACTTGTTCTTTTTGTGTGCATTTTAAAATAAAAAAGAGATACCAAACTGAAAGCCACAAAAAGCCCACGTGCAACACAATAAACAGTTAAAGAAACAATTATAAATATGTCAACACTAGATACCTTAAAATAAAAGGGCAAATAAGAGTCATTTTGTGTTTGAACATTTTCTCATGGACCAATGACACATTGATTTACATTTGTAGACTATCATTTGTTTCCCTATTTTTTTTTTACATATTTTCTTTGACAGGGACGGTTACTAGTATAGAGGGTCTTATTGGCAGTTTTTGTGTGGTTTGTTAAATAAAGAAAAAAAAAAAGGTCCTCCTCCTGTTAAAGGGGGCGGGCGTGCCTCGAGCGTACTGTTTATCATTGGTGTAATGCTGTGTTTCTGGGCGTTGAAACCTTCATTTATGAAGGCTGAGCTTCCATTGAACATCATCCAGTGGAGGGAACACACAACTTGGCTTTTTCACCATAAACCTCGTCTTTGAGAAGACCACTACCTTGCTCCTGTCCTGCCGGTGAGTTTAACGTTCATCACTGTATTTAAAAAAAAAAAACTGTCGCGGTTCTCAATCCTGATTGGCTGAGACACAGCCGTTTATAAAATGCACGATAACCCGGCCGCACAACGGAAAATATAAATATTATTGGACTCACAGAAACAGTTGTAACAGAACTGTTTTAAAACCATGATAATCAGTTGTTAATACAATATTATTTACATATTGTTGACTGAAAGTAGAATTTCAGTTACCTTAATGTGTATGAATTCATATCCGGCCACTGATACAGAATTTAATTTAGAATCATAAGAATAATGTTTTTGTTTATTTGTTTGGTATTGTTGTAATGTAAACGTTTTTCTGCATATTAAAGAGGTTGGTACACTTTAGCAATGCAACAACGTGCATGTTGTTGTTGTTGTTCAAGATCACAACATGATATCGAACATGTTCAAAACGTGTTTTAAAACAACAAACACACTACACTGTCGCTGGCAAGACAGGCCCCTGGCATGTCTGGGACCCTAAGCAGAACCACCCAACCCCACCCTAATAATGTCACTAACAGAAATGACAAAAATCAAGTTCTGTTTAATGGAAGATGCACATTTAAAAGCAGGCCCAAAACATTGCATAATACTATATTATGCAATTATTTGAAAAGTTATTACAGGATTACTTGGGTCTGGAGCCCTAGATGTTTAAATCATTCATGCCTCCACCTGGCTCTGGATATTTGCAGTGTGGTTTTTAAAGCACCTGAAACCAGTTCTACACACACCTCCTATGAGTATTATATTTTAGTTAGTGTCTAGCCCTCAAGCCCTGTCAAACCGTTTAATTGTCTTCACGCATAGAAACGATGGTGAACACCATTAAGTCTTTCAAGCTGGAGCTGGATGGTCCGGCTGATGCAGCGTTCACCGGTGGGGAGGTGGTGTCCGGCCAGGTGGTTCTGGATCTCCGCAGGGAGACCAGAGTGCACTCCATGAAGGTGCAGGGCAGAGGGGTGGCCACAGCACACTGGCTGGAGAACCGTGGCATGAACTCCGTCTATAACGACTACACCTCCAAGATCACGTACTTCAGGAAGAGACAGCATCTGATCCGAGGTCAGTGTGGTGAAGGCTGCAGATGGTGTAAATCCCCTAAATGGTTCATACTCTGTGTTTGCAGTATTTACTGTGTTTATTTATTAGACTGGCTGTAGAATAACCACAAGTAAATCCTAGGTGAATTACAGCTGCAGCTGGTAGGGTGCTTCAGTTACAATTTTCATATGTTTTGCATGTAAAATGTCCTTACATTTTATTTTATAGTTATTTAGCTAAATAAAATCATTTGAATAGTGCTTATACAGGGAAGAAAGTCACTCCAAAGTAGAACAAAGGTGAAAAATATTGACTGACTAATTGAAAATGCACTTAAAACTATAAAAATTGGGTTTTTGTGCTGACCTTGTTGTAGTGTGTGTTTTCATTTGTCCTACTGTATCAGTATTCTTTTAAAATATAATCCATCCTTTGTAGCTTTGCTGTGATATACATTGTAACTGTACATCAGCATGTATTGCAGTGGGTTGATGAATAACTTCTCTCTCTCGCCTTAATAATGTGGTGTAAAACTGCTGATTTGCTCTTCCAACTGCCAGCTGGTAGCCACTGTATCTTGTAGTTGCTGTAATTTGCAAAATTAAGCCACCTGGGCCAAATGTGCTGCATGGAAACCTGGGAGACAAGTTGACTCTGGGTCATCCAGATACATCTGCCTGATAACCTAATCCTAACATTAAACACATCCATTAGTGCTGAGGCCAAATAAACACAACTGGTTTACGTTTAAGTGCTGTGTTGCACAGGATATAACTCTGTAAAGTGTGAAATTTGCCTGGTGTGGAATACACTGTCAGCTTAAAATTAGGCAGGCAGAGAATATAGTCCACAGTAGCGAAGTAAATAAACTGTACACAGTGGTTAATGTTTCATTAGATGCTCAGTAAACAGTATACTTGGTTTGATTCCCCAGTGTGGACAGGTAAATATGAATGGAAGTGAGAGGCTAAGATAAGATCAAGGTTTGTCTTGTTGTTGTTGTTGTTGTTGCTTTTGCAGAATGCACACAGCCAAACAAGATGCAGAATAATTGAATCTAGAATATAATTTGTGTTCTACGTCATTTGCTGCTGCAATATGTAAGCACAGTGGTTAAAGGTGCCCTGGGCAGGTTTTGTATGTTAATATCTAGCCCACATTTCAGACTAAACAATAACTACAGAAAAATAACACATCACCCATTAACTGAGATGCTGTACTAATGGACTGATACTAACAAATATTTCAATGATGGATTGTCCATCAGTTTTTTACATGTATTATTTAGTATGAAATATTTAACATGTCATTTAAATGGTCATATATACCATTTACCATTAGTTGCCAGTTACCAAATTGGATAGGTCTGGCTGCTATTATTATTATTATTATTATTATTATTATTATTATTTATTATTCACAATCGTCTTGGGTGGCGCTAAGCCCAGGATGCAGCGATGGTGCCCATGCAAACTAGACAATGGAAGGGGAGGAGAATGCCACATGAAATATGTGCCCAATGGCAGGCTTATACCCACAGTCTACATCTGAAAAGTCAGACTACCACCATCTTCTAACTTAGACCACCTGCAAAAAAACAACAGTATTAATTTGATAAGAGATGCAAAAGAATAAATAGTTTTTTGGGTATTTTTACTTTATGAATTACCAGCAGTTAATAGTTCATCAATATTACAATATAATATATTAAAATCAATTTTATGTTAATCAAGTAATTGTTTAAGCATTGAGGTGGGGAAATATTGCGTTATATACCATAAGATGATATCAATCTGTCCTTTGATCAGACATTTTGCTAGAGCATTATGAGATGGTATCTATTCCTTTTTTTGATATCTCTGATAATATATTAGCACCATTTCTTTTTTGGCAATATTGGATTTTTATATAATTTTTGCATCATTATGGTGAAATACTTTGATTTGTATTCAATTTTGTGGACTAGACTTGATGTCACTACACAGGATTTCTAAAAACTACAGTTTTCAGTCAGGGTCTGGGGGTTTTGAGGCCCAGTATTACTGGACGGCTTAATGTAGTGTTAACTGCAGATAACTACCAAATACTAATACAAATGAGATATGATAGCATTTCACACAAAATGACCAAATTTCTCTAACGGAAGGATATCAATATTATTATCTTAAGGATATTCTAAAAGACCATATAAGATCTTGTATAAAAAGTAACAAACGCGAGATTAATCATGAAATGTATAAAGTCAAATAATCTCATAAAATAATCAAAACAAATTGAATAGAAATATGCTTCTGTTGTTATACAGTGTTGCAGCCACCAGTATTCGCTCTTTCATCCCTTCACACAGATTATCTGAAAAATTAATGTGACTGATTCATAAATGAAGCTTACTCTGATGTCAAATTACAGGCAATTTTAAGATTAATATATCCTTTATTAGTCCCACAAGGGGAAATTACAATTTACGCTCTGTGTATACCGTGTAGATACTGAATTACACACACTTGCTTAGGTCCTATAAATGCACTAAATGTCACCTCTCCAGCTACCAGTCCACCACCATACTTTGGTCCCTATGTGGACTTGAACCAGCCACTCTCCGGTTCCCAACCCAACAGACTGAGCTATTGCCATCCCGCATCTGTATTGTGGACAATTACTACTAGTAAAGAGAAGCTGTCAGTACGTGGGTGGTTTGACCTGTAAATGTCTCTCAGACCAACATTCTGTATAGACAAATGTTAACTGCAGAATCTGTCCAGGAAATAACAACGGTTTAACCTTCTCATATAAACTCAAAATCCTTTCAGAAACAGAATCTGTTTTTATTATGGTTGTATGTGCAATTGATTGGTAAATATAAATGTTAAAGTAGAAATAAGGATGTTGTGTTTGGTACAATTTTACTTAGGACAAGAACTGAGGAGAAAGTGAAAGACAGAGGAGAAAGGAAGGAAGGGGTTGGGGCTGTTTAAAAAAAAAAAAATGCAGGCTGCGTCACCGCAGCAACCAGAAAAACAACACGTGACTCCCCTTGGCCCGTCCTCGTCCACCACACAGCCTGCTGCTGCTCTCCATTCCTTTTACAATATGGTGTCATGATCAGCTCATTTATCTTTTAACTTTTTCATATACAATTGTTTTCCCTTTTTAAAGACAGGAATGTATTTGAGATTCAGTCTTGTTTCAGTGGAGAGGTTTGTTGTGTTTTTGTGATTGTTCCAGTTTTAGAAGTTGGAAGTTTAACTTTTTTTTATGTGCTTCTGATGAAAACACCACTGAAAAATGACACTTTCTCAAGCCCCCCTTTTGCTCTAAAGTATACAGTTTGCTAATTTTTGTTCTACAATGTTGTGCACTCAGCAGCTCTTTAGGTAAACAAAGAGAAACTCCCATCAAATATGTTTACTTTAGTCTGCAGCAGTGGTGACATGCTCACAGCCATGACTAGGGTGATTTATACCGAGTCATCTGCACAGCAGGACCTTTTATCAAGCCCATAATTCTGTGCACAGACGCACGCATTCATCTTATCAAGACCAAGGCAGGAACTGTTAGTACCAGGCTGCTGCTCCTGGTCACCAGCAGGTGGCAGGCTGGGCTTTATTTTACCAAAGGCCAGCACTTCCTGAATGTATTTTAAGCAAAAACTGACAAATTGATGCAACCTGGTACACTGACCTCTAAAATATGACAAAAGAGTTCTGCTGCTAATTTCACATTTCTTTGGGTGAAGGAACTGATTCTCAAGGAAAGAGGCAGGGAAACCTCCTTTCTAGTACTTTCTACTTTTATACTAACCTACATGAGTAAAATAACAGTGTGGAGATAGTAAGTTGGAAAGCTTCTCCAGAGGCCCAGTTGCACTTTATTTTTCGGCGAGCACTATCTACCTAAAGTCTTACAACTTTTCCTAGATTACCACTAATCTCCAATCCAGTTGTCAGGCTGTGTAAATGCATCCTGGCAGTCCTGCAGCTGTGCACATTTCCTCCACATTGCCTGTTGGTGGCGCTGGAGCACTAACTCCTCCCAGGGAACAAAAGAGTAAACAACTTTGTTTTTCACAGACCAGACTTGATTTTTGTTCTGAGGATTTACTGAAGAGAGTAACCCAGTTGAGAGTAACCCAGTCGGTGTTTGTTTGGTTTATTAACTGCAGCAGAGTTTGTGAGACAAAAACAATTTTGCCTTTGATTGAAAATGTTGAAATTTAATGTTTTGATGTGTTAAGAAAAGGCTGCATTGGTGCTATAAGTCATGCAATGTTGCACACGTTTTCTTTATTCTGGGACTTTTCCTGTGATATCTGTGGGATGCCTTTTATTATTGACGTTAGAATGATTGTGGTTGTTTGGTGGCATAAGTTGAATGCCTTTTATGCATAGCTGTGTGTTTTCCATGTGCTAATAAGTACAGTATGTTCAAAGTGACATGGAAGAAGTGGAGTAAACAGCTTTAGTCCAAGTGAAACTATTTTCCTCTGCGGGGCGGATCTTTGCCAGACGGAGGCATGCTCAGTAAGCCTGTTTTCTTCTAAGAACCTGTAACCATCAATCACCAGCAGGCCCTGTTTTCCTCTCTGCTGCCTCCACACCCTGTCTGCATGTTTATTATGCTGCCTTCAAACTCAGTACGGAAATATGGGCGCTATGAAAAGAGCTGCACAAAGTTACCCAACTTAGTTGTAACCTATGGTTGTAACTAGGACTGAAAGATGTGACTGAGGTGGGTGGCTGTCATGAAACGTTGAAAAGATGTGATACACTACTTTTTTTTTTTTTAAATCTTGATCATGTTTTGTTAATGTGACATCATGAGGTGGTTGTGTTCTTGGTCTTTGTCCAGACTTGTTAAGTTTTCTAGCTGATGAAACCTGAAGGTTGATCAGTACATTTTAGGAAACATACTTTGTGTTATGATGCTTTAAGTGCAATCCCTCCCCCTCCGCTACATAGAACAAAAGTGTAGCTATGAAAAGTTGGAGCCAAAGAAGGAGCACCTGAAAGCAACATCAGTCTTCAACCCTCTCCTGAGGCCTTACATAATAAATGTAGAAATCCCGCCCACTTTCTCAGCCTAAATAATGCTGTAGACCGAAAGTGCCCACAGTAGAGCTTTAGCTAGACAGTTGAATGAACTTTGTCTGAAGATCCACTTCAGAACTCTTTAATATACTGCGGGACTAGATTAAAGGAGGCATCCACTTTTGCATTTGAAGGGACTTGCACAACCTGCAAAATGATTTTTGACAAGTTGAAAAAGTTTGACATCGTCTTCGAGTCTCCGGAGGGGGACTGTCCTCCGGTTTTCAGCAGCGGGGACGTGGTGTCCGGCCGGGTGGTGGTGGACCTGTCCGGGGAGACTCGGGTGGACTCACTGAAGCTCCACGCCGAGGGATTCGCTAAAGTGCACTGGACTGAGTCCAGGTCCGCCGGCTCCAGCACCGCATACACCCAGAACTACAGCGACGAAGTGGAGTACCTGAACCGGAGAGAGGTGCTGCTGCAGGCAGGTCAGTCCGCTGTGCAGGCGCGACGATGGGGAAGACTACAGGGGGTGCATCCTGTCTGTAACTAGTAGCTAGTAGAGGACCAAAACAGCAAAAACAGCCTCCTCTCATTGAGCATATGCCAAGCAAATGAAACAACAGTGAAAAGTGGTTTATTCGTCACTGGGACACTGGACTGGTTGTTTGTCAGCAAACGGGGGCTATTGTTTTCATGGTTTTAGTATGCGAGTTAAACGGATCATGAACATGGTCCTGCTTTTTTCTGGTTGTATGACAAATTGTAACTTGTTTTTGTAAGTGAGCTGTTTTCGTCACATCAGAGATGTTTTGTTGGATATGCCATTTATAAACGTGTTGCTGCTGTAGATGCAAAGTTAACAGGATCATCTCTGTGAATTAAGTCAAACTTGAGTTCACATGTTTTTATCAGGAGCCTTTCGAGAGGTGGTTTCTTTGTTTGTGGCTACTTCCTTGAAGAAGTAAACCTGAACATCAAGATTCAGGAAATGTACAAAACTCTGGCATCTAGTGGATTCATCGATAAAAGCATTTTAGGTTAGTTATTTATTCGGCCATATAAGAAGCTTATTGTTGGTCATAACTGGATAGTATAAATAGATCGGATAAAAGCCCTCATTATGTAGGAAGAGAGCAAACATGTTGCAACAGCTGACCTCAGACTTTTCGTCATTTGAAGAAACTCCAGGGTTGTTTTTCTCCTCAGTGATGTGGGGGAGCTTCCGGTTTCTGCTTTCATTCATTGGGCACTGAGTTGTTTTGCTAGGCAGAAAATTCACAGCCAGGGCTTCTTCATCAGCTGAATTAATGATGTTCTTCTGCAGTGTTTAGTCACACTGCTTGATTTGGTATTTTAGCACACAAAAAAAAGTTTGCAAGATAAAATAACTTAAGGTTAAGGATTTTGGTGATGTTTCAAAAGTATTTTGCAGACTGTGTACAAACAGCAGAACAGCAAAAAGCTCATAGCAATCCACTTGACCCATTAAGAGGATTAAACAGTGACAGTATTGTTATATAAATAAAGAAGGAGCTTTCAGCTCACAAAAGGGACACAAAACATGTCAAGTCTGTTAAATGCAAACACATGTTGTTGGACCTGTGCAGCAAGAGAAAGAAAACTGAGCCGTTGAGACGGGCTGGATATTATACAGAGGAGAACATGTTCTCAGTCAGCACAATGGAGCAGGAACCGCCCCTCTGAGCAAGCACTGAAGAGAAGCCTTGTGATTGCCGAGAAAGACAGAGAGATTTTTATTTCAAAAAGAGTCATGCTTTAATGATCTATACACACTCCCTCAGGAACTCAAATCTATTTATGTGTATTTCTAAAGAATACTGATGTGTATTTTTAAAAGTTTGAACTAGTTGCGCAAGGTCAGCATAGTGTTACCAGCACTTTTCCTTCAAATAAAGTTATTAGCTGCCTTAAGTTTTGTGGTGTATGACTTGCATCACACAGAATCATTTAATCGATCTCAGTAAAGATTAAGACTTTTTATTGTTCAATTGTGCTGAATGAGTGTTTTATATCAGCGTGATATAACTTTATGTACACATTATGACACCAACAGAAAGAAACTGCTCATCTTGGAATTGGAAGTTACACTTACTGCCCTGTACTCTTGAAATCAAATGAACATAATGGAACCAAAACCAAAGTGAATGAACTGAAACTCAAGTTTTCTACTTTTTTTCCATCCTCTCCTCAGATAACGGTGATGTGACAGTCCTTCCTGCTGGCAGACATGAATTTCCATTCAGCTTCCAGCTGCCTGAGGAGAGGCTGGTCACCTCCTTTGAGGGGAAACACGGCAGCATCCGTTACTGGGTCAAAGTTAAGCTACACAGGCCATGGGCCACTGTTAGGAAGATCAAGAAGGAGTTTACAGTCATCGAGCCCATTGACATCAACACGCCAGCCTTACTGGTAAGCATCTCAGCCCTCACATTTCATGATTCTGTCATTACACACTTCATGATTTTCCTGGTGTTTTTGAGGCTCTTGGCTCATATGGTTTTAACTTCCCCAGGCACCACAGGCTGGAACGAAGGACAAAATGGCACGAGCATGGTACCGCAACTTTGGACAGGTGTCTGTAACTGCAAAGATCGACCGTAAAGGCTACACGCCAGGTGAGAGGCTACCAGCTAAAGCGACTCCCTCTAAAAACAGTCTTTGCAGGTTAGTTTAGAAGTGTCTGCAATTTCTAACGTACTTTCTCTCTCCACAGGTGAAGTGATACCTGTGTTTGCAGAATTTGACAATGCTACCTCCAGATCAGTTGTACCCAGAGCCTACATCACTCAGACACAGACGTTCATCGCCCGTGGCACCATGAAGCAGAAGCGCGCAGTGGTGGGCACACTGTGCGGTGATATTGTGGGGGCCAGATGCAGGGAGACGTGGCACGGTCGCGCCATTAAGATCCCACCTGTGGGTCCCTCCATCCTGCAGTGCCGCATCATCAAAGTGGAGTACATGCTCAAAGTGAGAAAGCTTTCTTTCTCTGGAATTTTAGTGCTTTATTCCCTCTTTTTATGCACATTGCTGCTACACTTTTCACATATGTCACTAAAGGTTCTCCTCTTTTCCTCTCACCAGGTTTGTGTTGATGTTCCTGGGACATCCAAGATGTGTCTGGAGCTGCCGCTGGTCATAGGCACTATTCCCCTCCATCCCTTCGGCAGCCGGACCTCCAGTGTCAGCAGCCAGTACAGCGTCAACCTTGAGTGGCTGCGCATGGCCATCCCTGAGCAGCCTGAGCGTAAGTGTCCTTTTAATAAAACAGAGATGTGTAGGTCTAGATGTGCATAGGGATTCTTTTCAGGTTATACAGTAGAATTGGTTGTGGAATTTGTTTTGTCAATGAGTATCATCTGCTAAATCTGAAAATTGCTACTTAAAAGAGCCTCTATAAGCTTTATCCATTCATGGGCCAGGTCCCTCTTTTATGAGCAGACTCCCAAAATACCACCGGGTCAGATGCCATGTACATGTATAAACAAAGTTTCGATGCAGCAGAGATTCACGCTGGATCAGATCCGTGTTTGTTGGTGCAAAAGGCAACAAATCTTATGTGGGTTTTTAATAGTTTTAACTACAGTGATGACTTAGCAGGTTAGTGTTTGGAACTGTACTGTTCTTTTGAGTCAGACCAGTACACTAATCCTGCCTCTTTCCCTGCAGCCCCTCCAGATTACAGCTCCGTAGTGACAGATGAGGAGGCCGTGCAGCGCCACAATACGGTCGTCCTGCAACAGGCCGAAGACCTGAGTGGGATCCTGGAGCGCCCCCTCATGGCCTTTGTTCAAGAATTTCGCTTCCGACCTCCTCCGGTGTACAGCGAGGTGAGTTACTAAAGACTGCAAACAACATGCACCTACAATTTATGATATATTTGAAGTGTTCTTTCATGCCAAAAAAACAAAACTCTAATTAATTAATTATCTGCTTACTTAACCTTCATCTTTAATTCTATTTCCTGACTACAGGTTGACCCCAACCCTCAGCCCTTAAACATGAGACCTCGCTGCATGACGTGTTGAACCATGAGCCCTACCTGAGCGTCAAGCGACTTAATTTATAGAAACAAATCAAGAGATTTGTCTTCTCCTGGATTACTTCTCTCTGATAAATGGTACCTGGTCCCACCAAGTGTTCGTGTAGAGGGACTGGAGCGCCATGGAGAGTTCAGGAGACGGAGCTCACAGGAACTGGATGTCAGTGGAGGAGCTGCCACTTTGTTTCCAGTTCATAAAGAAAAGAGGACAATTTCCTGTTCTGTTCTAAGGAAAGTAACTCCTCCACATCAGTTCCTGTCCTCCCCAAGTGATTTTTGGCTCCTTTTGGGAAGCAAGCCACAAATACCTCCCAATCAACGATTCCCTCATGTGAAGTGAATTTGGGGACATATTTGGGGGGGGGGGAGATCACTTGATATTTGTCAGAAGAAGAGTTGGAGTTGCACCTGGTGTTCAAATGTTTGAAGAAAAGTGCTCTTGATAAGTTGAAATGTTTAGAAGCACATTGTCATCTTTGAGTGGCATAAAGAGAAAAGTGCAATTATTGTCTTAACGTTCCAACTCTCCTTGTCGATTTGAACACCCTACATTGCTATACATTGTGCGACTCGGCAGTTTGCCTGTTGGTTTTTACTGTTACTTAAGCATATACTGTATCTGAAAGTGTGATGGTGGAGCAGACAAGTCAAGTAAGCAGATATAGATGTATTTTATGCATGTAGGTCACAATAATGTTAAAGGGAAAACCATGTATGCCTTAATTATCTGCAGTTGAAGATTCACATTAGAGTTTCAGGGAATCATTCTCTCATGGAGATGATTAGAGCTGAATGTATTCTGCAAGAACTTGGATGGTATGTGGAAAGAATTCCAAGAGAGGTGTTGTGTTGATGCCAGGCTTAAGGCACTGAAGTGTCAAGCTCTGGTTGTTGATTTTAGCACAGTGATAAAATAGGATGAGCAGTTTGTGTATAAAGCTGCACAAGGCTCATAGATTAATTCTCCCAGCTGTTAAACAAAGGAGGAGGCGATGGAGACCTCTGAGCCATGTGGTCTGAAGCTTTTGATGGAAGCCAGATGCTTTGGTGCTTCGGGGCGCTTTTTAAAGCTCGACCAGAGCACAGAGCTCAGCGTTTAAGTTGTGCCTTAAGGTGGAGATACCACTGAAATGTATGGACAAATAACATTCCAAAAACTGTCTCGAGGATTATTTTCTCTCCTCAACTTCCAAAAAGTTAGTTCAACTGTTTTTTAAAGAAGTCTTCAGGGTCAGTTGTGTGATTTTGTTGGAACGCACTGAGAAAAAAAAAAATGTATTTTTATACAAATTGTTGATTCACAATCTTGCCAAAGTTTTGTAATTGTTTTTTTCTAATAAAAAACAAAAGATTGAAATGATTGTGTTTAGTGTTTCATTCCAACTTTGACTGGTATGTAAGCTGTACACACTTTGTAAGGGTAACAGAAGAGGGCCTCTGTTTAGCATGTTGGTGCCAGTGGATTGGTACATCATGTACACTTGAACATTGTGAGTCGAACAATATTATTGCCAAGTGCACAGTTCACTGGAGAAACACACTACACTCTGGTTCAAAATATCCTTTAGAGACAAGTTTAACCAGTGACAGCTCTAATATTGAGTGCACACACAAGGCAGTTTTTTTGTTGTTTTTTCTTCCCCTTGAATAAACAAGAAACAAAAGTTATTGCTTCTTCTCACCATTGATTTATTGGCCACACTGAGTTCAGCTCATACATGGATCTCATTAAGTGTCCTCTTGTACAGTTTGTTCCTTGTTTACATGAATATTCAAAGATGCCAGTTTTCTTTTGCACATAGGAACAAACAAGCAGCTCAGTGAAGTATACACAGTGTCACACAGCTATAAACATGGCTGTAGGCCAACCGGAAGACATTCTCTGAAGTCTGTTCACTGAAACATCTTAAAGTAGAAGGACAGAGAGATGTGCAGTGCAGAGGACGGATGAGCGATTCAGTGAGAAGGTTTTATACTTAAATACTTTGGGTTGATTTAGTCAGACCAAATGGCTTCCAAATGAAACTTTCTAATTTGTTTTTTATCGGTTTTATATTGTTATCTGAATACTTGGTGAACTGTGAATAAGACAAAACAACCTATTTCACAGACCAAACAATTAAAATTAATTAAAAATAGAAAAATTAATGACAAAATTAAACACAATTAGACACAAGTCTTTCAGTAGGAGTTGAATTGTTGTGGTGTCATTTCACAGCTGCCGTCATCTAAGGCATGACACAGGATCAGAAATAAGAGAAAATAACAGTCTTATAAATGTCAGAGGATGAAGAGGAACTGGCACATTCACATCTTTTATTATAAATAAAACATTAAAACCAATTTTACATTATTTAAAAACAACCTTGAAGTTTGTCTGCTGGCCTCCTATAAAGTGACCCAGTCTGATCTTCTCAGCCATTTGTGAGGTATCAAATCTTAGTGGTTCACTTCAAGGACTGACACCTCAGCAGGGAGGAAGATTGAAACCAGAAACTCTGCGAGAGAGGGGGGGGGTAATAACCCACTTAAGCCACACACCTTTCAATAAAAGGCTCTGAAAATCTGTAATAAATGCAAAAGTCTTTACATGCACTAAGTAGAAACCAAGCTATTGCTGATTAGTTACTAGATATTTATTAAGCACTACTTGACAAGGATAGGTACAAAACTGCCAAAAGTTTAGAATTTAGACTGTCAATACCAACAAGAAATGGACACAGACCCTAATAAAAACAATAAAGCATTATCAAGGAAAATAATGCATAATGCATAATTTTGTTTGTCAATAAAAAACCTAACCCTAACACTAAAAGCCCTGCAAAACTCTAAACTCTACTACCTTACCTTTCCTTTTTACAACATCACGCTACTTATATAAACCTTCATTTAACTGGTTACACCGAATAATTATTATGGTAAATACAGACAGAAAATCCTATGAAACATTATTTAAGGCTTCACTTAGCTCTTTTAAGGTTTCAGTTTCGGTATTTAACCTTCAGTTTTATAGACTAGACAATTCCAGTATTTCAACCTTCAGGTTTTATAAACTAGACATTGAATAGATTTAGACAAGAAGTAGCCTACAAAGTATCCTTAAGAAGTCTGTCTATCCTGTCCGACCGACACCTTGAGGTCGTCCTGGTGTTCACTGCAGTGACCTTACAGTGACCCTGCTGTGTTTTTTTTATTCTTCCATAATAATATTCTTCACCCAGGGAACAGATGGGATGAAAGAAGTTAACAAGATGTTTCATGGCAATGTGCAACATCCACATTGCTCTATGTTATCCTTGTGTTTATGAGATGCTTTTAATTGATGTTCTCATGAGTCAGAATGAGTCATTTAACCTTGTCAGCATATTGTAACTTTGGTTTCTGTTGTCAAACCTGCACGTCTGGTTTGGTGCGGGAATTTATCGCTCAAATATTTTGTTTGCACATGTTGTATGTTGCATGTGACATGACCTTTTTCAATATACCATACTATGATTTTTTTTTTTACATTTTATACTGTGAATTTTTTTGACATGACTTTTTTATCACTTTTTTGATGTACTATACAATGACATTTTTTGATATACTATACCATGTTTTTTATCACTTTTTTCGACATGCTATACTGTAATTATTATTTTTTTCCTGTATTGTTTTGTTATACTGTAACTTTTTCATGACTTTATTATCACTTTTTTTGACAGACTATACGATTTTCAACATACACTGCCATGACTTTTTTAATCATATTTTTTGACATACAATACTATGACTTTTGTTTGACATACAGTAAGTACTATACTCTGACTCTTTTATGATATACTATACTATGACTTTTTTTGTCTTCTTTCAACATACTATACTATGACTATTCTTTATTTTATCACTTTTTTCAGCATGCTATCAGTTTTTTTGATATACTATAATATGATTTTTTTATAACATTCTATACCATGAATTTTGTGTCATCCTTTTTGACATACTATACCATGAATTTGTTTGACATACTATACTATGACATTTTTTGATGTACTATGACTTTTTTATCACTTTTTTCGACATGCAACTACTTTTTTAACAAAGTATACTATAATCTTTTTGGCATAGCCTACTACAAACTGACTTTTTTAATCACTTTTTTCAATATACTATACTATGACTATTTGGCACACTATACTTTTACTTTTTTATATACCATACTATGACATTTTTATCACTTTTTTTGAAATACTATACTATGACATTTTCGATATACTATACTATGACTTTTTAATCATTTTTTGGACATACTATACTATGAATTTGTAATCATTTTTTGGATATACTATACTATGAATTTTTTGATATACTACACTATGAATTTTTTTGACATACTATACCATGACTTTTTTAGCACTTTGTTTCCAACATACTATACTATGACTTTTTTTTTACATATCTATGACTTTTTCAATATACTATACTATGACTTCTATATCACTTTTTTTGACATACTATTTTATGATATTTTATGACTTTTTTTCTGATGTACCATACTATGACTTTTTTAAATCACTTTTTGACATACTATACCATGACTTTTTTAATCACTTTTTTTGACATACCCATACTATGACATTTTTCGATATACTATACTATGACTTTTTATCACTTTTTTGACACATTATACTATGATTTTTGTTTATCACTTTTTTGACACATCTATGACTTTTTCAACATACTATACTGTGACTTTTATCTCTTTTTTGACACACTATACTATGAATTGTTTTTCATTATTTCACGTTTTTGACATATGACTATTTTTGACATATTATACTAAGACTTTTTTAATCACTTTTTGCAACATACTATACTATGACTTTTTTTCACGTTTCTCGACAATATTATGAATATTTTTTTATTATACTATGACTTTTTTTTCGATTTACCATTTCATGACTTTTTAATCACTTTTTTTTACATGCTATACTATGACTTTTAATCACTTTTTTCGACATACTATAGTATGATTTGTTTTTTAATATAGTATACTATTACTTCTTTATAACTATTTTTGACATTCTAAACTATGACTTTTTATCACTTTTAAAATACTATACTTTGAGATTTTATTTTACAAACCAAACAATTTTAAAGATTGATGGATACATTTTTTAAAAATTGAAATAATCATCAGTTGCAGTCTGAAACTAAATAGTTTAGTTTTGTTTAACTTTGTTCCACCTCAGACAACTTCAAGAGTTAAATGCTGAGTACACATTCATTCATGTGTAAAGTAATTTTTCCTGATTATAGTTTCATACTTTTGCTCAAGAAACATTTTTAATGCAGGAATTTTACTTAGAATTGAGTGTTTTACAGTGTGGCATTCATACTTTTACTTAAGAAACGGATCTAAATACTTCCTCCATCACTGCTTGTTGTGATTTTCAGAAGGTAAAAGTCTTATTTCAGAAGGAAACTATCCCTGTTGGTTTACACATTGTAACCTACATACCTTCAGTCTTGCCTCAGGGTGTTTTTTGGCCCAGAGTGAAGGTGGACATGCTCAACAGTTCTTTATCTGTTTTCTTGATTAATTGAAATATTGTTTTCTGAGATAAAATAACCAACAGTAACTCAAGAGAAAAACAGAGATTTTACAACTTTTTGTATTCTCCCACGTACAAAAAAAGACAGCATCCCAAGGCCAACAATTAAGAGTTTAAAAACAAGAATGTTCAAAACATAAAGTTAAACCCAAATACATGCAATGTAAAATCAATATAAATAAATTCAACTACAAATGTTTTAAAAATCTAAACATGATTTTTATAACTTTTTGGATGCTTCAAAAGCAATTAAATTCAGGGAACGGAAGGATAACTCGGTTAGTGATGTGTTCTAAGAAAGCTGTACATCTGTTTTTCTCCCTCATGCAGACAGAATTGGACTTGAAAAAAAAATTGACCACCACTGATCATTTCAAGTATTTGATCAGGGTTAAATTAGGTTAAAGTAATCACATGAGACAAAAAGACACAACGTGTTTCATTTTGAACAAGTTGTTACTAGTGCAATGGCAGCGTATCCCCAATCAGTAATTACGTTTCTAAACAGCAATTGACTACAAGATGGTTACATGGCACAAACAACATATAAACAAATAAGCCACTGAATGTGAGCCTGTATTCAGTGTGTCATAGACACATTTGGGAACAACTTGCTGGAAGAAAATATGAGTATTTGAGGCAAGGTTGGACTTAAGATTGATTCAGGAGGGAAACAAGTTCTGTCACAGGTCCATGCACCTTATGGAAAAATGGCTCTCCTGCAAAATCCAATTGAATTCAAATTCAATTGAATTCAATTGAATTCAAATCACAACAGGAGTTATCTCAGAACATGTCTAAATATGTCTAAACCACACTATAATTTACACCACAATATGACCCAACAATTTCCCACGAGCAAGCATTTGGTGTGACAGTGACGAGGAAAACCTTGGACAGACCCTGGCTTTTGGTGGACAGCCATCTGCCACTGCCGGTTGGGACACAGAGACACTAATACAGATATACAGAGACACAGATACAGATATAAAGATATGGAGAAATATGATTCATAAGAGTTATAGCAGTTGGTATGATAAACAGTGGCAATTATAGTACCAATAAAGATAATAGAACTAGAACTAGAACTAATAGCTGTAGTAGTGGAGGGAAAAGCAGGGCATCGAGCAGGACCATGGCAACAGCTGCAACCACAATCCATGTGCCACCCAAAGCCATCAAAAACTGAAAGGTGAGAAAACATAAGGAGCTAAGTTAGTTAGTCAAAACTACGAGCTGCATGCAAACCTGAGCCAGCCTACAAAGGGTTGGTAGTTGAATCTGACAACTATGAGGAGAAGCAGAGATAGGGTGGGGGTGTGCCGTGACTGAAAAATGTCCCTGAGCAAGGCAATAACGCTCCTATGCCTGAAATTTAAAACCAGAGAAAATTTGGTTTCCAATACACAATGTCACCTAGATTTTTGTTTAGATATCCAACAGTGTGTAAAGCTTGAAAGAGAAACTATGGTCAGAAGTGTGTGGAGACCCTCATGCTTGCAAGGATTTTCTCCCTTTCAGTCAATACAGCATTAGTGAGGTCAAGGAACTGATGTTGGGTGACAAAGCCTGGCTCACGGTTTGCATTCTTAGTTCATCTCAAAGTGATCGGATGGGGTTAAAGTTTGGGTTCTGTGCAGACCAACAAACAAAACCATTTCATCATGGACCTCACTTTGTGCACAGGGGCATATTGTCATATTTTGTATCTCCAATGTAAGCTAACATTTGTCTAGTTCTGTTTCACTATGTTGAATAAGATACAGCATGTAGAGGTGTATTTTCTCACTTTTAACATACCACTTTCCTGCATGGGTTAAGCTGCTGTTGTCCAGACATAGTTGACTGGCTGATAAAAAACACAAACTTACAGACACACACAGAAAAACTCACAGCCTAATGGTCATTTCCTAACCCTGCCTTCTCATTCACAGCCAATCACAAGTCACCAGAGCCAGTGCAAACAACCAACCCATTTGCTCAAAATAACTCACCTCATCTCCGCGGACCAATGGACAGTCAGGATCCAAACCGTGTCTACTTTAATTGTAGAGGACATTAAATCTGAGGGAGTTTAAGACTTAATGACAACATATTGAGTTTCAGACACAATATAAGATTATCAGCTCCAACAAGTCAGAGATTTTCAAAGTGACAGCCTCAGCAGTTTAGAAATCAGTCCTTTAAAATCCATAATATATATTATTTTGTATTAACATATATTTGCTGTTGTCGCACTATGGAGCAATGAGGTGACTCAAACACACACGAGAAACTGATGTGTTTTTCACATAAATTAAGAAGTTTCTGAATATTACATGACAGGCTGTCTTGTGTAGTGGTTAATTCCAAAGACGTCAAACTACTGTATGTTCCTCTTTGCAAGGGTTGTTTCCCAGCTTCCATGCAAAAACCCTTCCCTTTAACATCTTGTAGGGAGTCAAAAGATTTAGAAACACCAATCACATTAGTGTCTCCAGTATAACTGTAGTAGGCCTCCTGAAAAAGAGCAAGTAAAATCCTTAACACTATCATTACTATTCACGATGTTGGCTGTGCGGTAATTGAGTTGTATCTGTGAAATGTCAAGATTTGATGACTCTAGTCAGACTGAACTGTCTTTACCAATTTGTGCAAAATAAGCACATTTAGTTCTTGAAAATTATGACTAAAAACAGAAAAACGGATATAGTCAGTGATATTGCACCAAGAACATGCCAGCTATTGAATATCAATATAACAAGGTGCAGATGGACCTCGTTTTCCTCACATTGGCCTTATTTTTCCTCCTGAAGAATCAACTTTTCAAAGTATAGTTTTCAAGACAAAATGAGTAAAGTAAAACATAAGGCCTCAATCAGACAGTGGTCATATGCTTCATGTCAACATGCGACATTCTGAGTTTTAAAAAACAGACTTTGAAAAGAAGTCCTTGTTTTTTGTTCACAGGAAGACGGAAAACATCTACTCAACACTTAGATTCAGGTTTCAAGGATGCTTATATGTGTAGTGAAATCAAGGGTGGCATTCTACTTAGGCTATGTTAAAAAAGCTGGTGTATATAGAAAATAAAAGGTGGAATAAGGGTAAAAACAAGAATTACAAATAAATATATAAAGGATAAAAAAGTAGTATACAGGTAAGTATTAACATGTTTATGTACATTCACGCACATTTACCGTGTGTTACATGTATTGGTGCTTTATGCCTCAATTTGTAAACTTGACCCTGGATACTTTGTATCTATTATTATTGTAGGTGTTTTTGTACCATATCTGCAGTGCATTTGGAGTTACATTTTAATAATGTGCTGTATAATTAAATTGTTTTGAGACACTGTGGTTGGCAAACAGTCAGCAGACAAAGGACTATTGATACCAGACTTCATCTTACAGCCCTTTTTGTAACTGAGCTGTCTAATGTGTTAAAGTAGCATCACTCATTCTCATCAGGACACATTTGGCACCATTGTAACCTGTTTCTTTTGTAGATAAAACTGGATACAAAATGTATCCAATCAGGACACGTCTGAGCAGAAAGGATCCCTCAAGGTTGCCGTGAGGAAATAAGTTGTTCAGATGTTTTTTCCTTTTTACGTTTAAAATCAGTATCGGCTCACATTCCAAACAGATCACAACAAGACTGAAGGGAACGGTGGCAGACAAACCAAAACAAGTCAAAGTTGCTTATCCCCCCAGCACCAAAGTATCTGAATGGGAGGGCGTATAACCGGAGTGTTTTGGAGGACATCATAAGGCTTTGTTATGTGCTGTGTTGGAGGGGAACACAAGGATTTTGTTGGGTGTTTGAGTGTGCAAATTCGTCCATGGTCAAATACAGTTATGTTTTGTCTTTAGGGCTGAATAGTTGCATTGGTTTCTTTTCTATCTTTGCATGTCTTGGAGTTGTTCCTTGCATAGGTCTGAGTAATGTACAACACTGTAAAATCAAAACAGGTTTTTGCTTTTAAAATTTCACAAGCCAGCTAATTTAAAGCCAAAGGCCATGGCAAAGACTAGAAAATGTTCTAATGATGGTTGGCACACAGGATTGTTCAAGAAGAGAGTTTTGTTTTGTTTTGTAGCCAGACTACACAGCATTTATGGCTTAAGCTATTTTGCAATGCATGTCCCTAGATGAGTTGTGTGTATATATATATATATATATATATATATATATATATATATATATATATATATATATATATATATATATATATATATATATATATATATATATATATATATATATACACACACACACACACACACAACTCTTGGGAGCCTCTCTCTGCTCTGTGAAAACAAAGCTTATGATCTGACCAAGGAAGAGTCTCTAGCCATGTGACGTCCACATGCAGCTCAGTCCTGCCTGGATGTACAGGCACTGTGACATCAGAACGTTGGTGCTGGTTCAGATCAGGGTCTTGTTGACGTTAAAGAGACGGGGGATCGGCTTGCAGCTCTCCACCCTTTCCCCTGGCTACATGGAAATCAGTGTAACTCCAGAGGGGTCACAGAGCAGACAGCAGAGCCCTGCACACCAAGCTGCTCCCCAGAATATTCTGGAAGGGGTAAAATACCATGTAGGAACAACATACGCAAACAGCATGCAAAAAGAGCATATAGCTGCTTCTCCTACGGTTGTAGTTCCACAAAATCTACTTGTTGCTTTGTATTACTTATGATCTGTCTCTCTTTGTTTCAGGGCTCTGTGGCACTCTTTGTTCGTGAATCTTCCTCAGTACAATGGAGGCTCCACACAGATCCCAAAATGCATGATGTAATGGATTTTTACAATAAATCAATCTTCAGTATGTTGAAATGCCATCAACACAAGCCACAGCTTGATTTAATCAGATATTTTAAAAAAAAGGTGATTATCTCAGGAACTAAAATCCAAACCTGAACCAAACATTTGGAGCAGGTATTGTTTTCTTAGTTTAGCAACTATTGGCAAGTGAGCCAGACATTAGGCTATATTTTAGACTCTGTCAACACTATTTATGGCAGTGAATTATTGCAGCCCTGCTGCTCCATCTAGTAGTTTGTACATTTGTATTTAGTTCTGGTGGGCAGGATAAATTTATTAAAATTTTGAATGAAACTCAGGCCTATGCCCCTTTTTTAGGTTTAATTAACATTGTATCAAATTAGTTAACTTGTGTAAACCATGTAGATCCAAAACATCAACTTTTAATGATCTTAAAACAACGCCTGTTTCAAATGTGAAAAGGTACTTTTCGTATAATCCAATGGTATTTTTTTTTTTGGGGTTTAAGAAGTAGGAGTGTTTTCTCTATCCATTAGGGAAGATGTAATCATACCAAATGTTTATGCTGCAGAAGATGCATAGTTTAATTGGACAGCAAAATAAATTGGAATTTGTATCACATAAATAAAACAGTAAATTCAAACTAACTTTTATTTTCTGGTGTCTTGTCTGTCACTTGTCAGCGGCATCAATGGACCAAGTGTAGTTTCAGTCAGCACTGTCAGTCACTGTGGTTACCTTTTCAAATACACAGTAAATTGGTCAGATGGTGCAAATGTATTCCTTTAGTGTTAAATGTGTAGAAGACACGTGCAAGTTATTTCCCCTCCCACACGACGGTGCACGTGGCCGCGTTGTTTTGTTGGGAGAGCTGGCTGCCTTCCAGGTCTACAGGGAAAACTTTTCTCCTTCATAATGTGACAAACATTAAAGCAGCGTTCAGGAATGTATTTTTCTTGGAAGGAGTGCAAGATTAGCACATAGCTCTCTGAAAGAACTGAGAGCAGAAAAACAATGGCGGGGATAAGCTGATGAGATGAGTAAGTTTGGACTTGAGCCTGTTGCCAAATTGTCCTGCTTTCCAGGACCAAGAGAACACTATGTCCAATGAACGCCAGACAAGTCAGATGTAAATACTCTTAAAACAGAAATAGGGTGTGTGGCAGAGCTCTGTATCCAATATCTGAATAATGTTGAAATGTACGGCAGAAGGAGACTTGAGATAAATAGCAGCAACTCTTTTGCCTGTAAAAGTAGAGAAGCTTTTTTAGCACTTTAATGCCGCCACACATTTCACAGTTCCTTTCACATTTTGTGTTTCTAAATTTCACTTGGCTGAAATCAACAGAGAACATGATCTTTGCTCCTCATGAGGTTTATAGATTACACTATCAGAGCCAAGTTTCAAATCTTCTGATACCAAACAGCAGCTGAAGCACTTAACAAATAATCAAATTTGCACTTTATCAAGTTGGCCTCCTCTTCTTGGAGGGTGGAGGTTTGCTTTTACACACCATGCATTGGATGTGCCATCTCAGTCATGTGAAAGATAACTGAAAGCAGGTCAATTGTCAACCCGTATCAGCCCATGTGCAAGCTGCTGTTCTATTGTTGTTAGGAATTTTTTAAAACTAGGCTTCTGCCATCAACAAATTAAGCATTAAGCAGTACTTGTATCATCTTGTTAGTTATTTGTCCTCTTGACACAATAGTTACTCCTCAGAAGTAAGAGAACCACAGCAATCCTCGTCACTGCCTGAGTGCATTTTGATTCTTGTGTATGTGTAAGTAAAGCTGCTGTGGTCCGAGCTATCAGCATTGTATGGAAAGATAGGAATAAGTGAGAGGCAACGAGCCAAAATTATATACTGAAATAGGACCTAAAAACGAAAGTGTCTGGAAAATGAAAAACTGAAACTGAAATAGCTCAAGATAACTCCAACTACATGTGCCTGGTTGCATCATATACCTCAATCATCAGGCATCAATCATTTTCATTTTGGCCACAGACACAATGTCAGCAAGCATGTTGTACTCTGGATTCTTAAAGACAAGTATTTACGTTCAAGAATGGGAACATGTCAGTTTTTTTAGTGACACCTGTATTGCTTGTTATTTGTTATGTTTTCTATTGGATGTTCAGAATGTTCTTGTTACACCAGAATAAAAAGACTGAACATCTAAAATGTGATGTAAAATAAAATGGCCTAAATTGACCGTACAGTGTTGTACTTGCTTTTATCGTTACAAATAATTAGAGCAAAATTATCATCTTAAAATAAAAAATATACTGTCTCTCACGTCACATACATAATGAATAGGTAAGTAAGTGGTCTTGACTGTCTCTCGTTTGGACTCGGTCTTGACTTGGACTCGACTAGTCCTGGTCTTGGACTTGTTTTGGACAAGACAAAGGTGGACTTGACTACAACCCTAGTGCATAGTCAGTTAACGAGTATACATATAGACTATAACAATATAGTTGTAATAATATAAAATATGTCCTATTATATAATAATAAAACCTTAATATGTCCTTGTATCTTACAACTACATTATAGTGGTCAATTTATGTGGTCAACTTTATTTTGTTAACGCCCCAGCTCTATAGGTTTTATCACACATCCAACAAAGTAAACACAGAAACTATCTGACTCTTTTTTTTCTTTTCTTTTTTTTTTAAACCATGTTTATTTCTCACAGCTCATTCTCTGGTGGTCCCAGAGGAAGACTTATCTTGGGTTCTGACGTCAGACCATATGAGTAAATAAAACAAAGACTAGTCGAGGGAAGAGCCCACATGTAAACAGAGTTGTTGTCACTTTCGATAAGATTTAGATGAAGAGACAAACATGGGCTACGGTCAAGATTGGAGATTTGTGAAAAGAATAAGAATGGGAGCAACAGGGTATGATTCAGTAATTCTTCTTTTTCCCAAAAGACCACAGCGTTTTATTTCAAATGAATCAATAAAGTCACAATTAAACATGACATCAGTAAGGTGAATTCAAAACAGTGGTTTATGTGAACCATTTAGCTCTGGAAGCAACACGACTAAACAAATAAAAAACAGGGCCCAAAGATCTGGGTGAACTGCCTTGCTCTAGAGCGCTCACACCCAGTAAGGAGAATAACTGAAGAATGCTAGTTAATAGATCAGTAGCCTTGGATAAATCATTTTGAAAATGGATCAAAGAGTAAATATCATGTACGCCCAGTCACGATTACCCAGTAATTGCAGATTACATGAGCAAATTATAACACCTAAAGGATTTTTTAACAGAACCACAAACTGGAAATGTGAAATAAAACAAATTGAACCAGTAAAGAAACTTTTACAAACAATTATATTCAGGGTAAATAAAAACAACTTAGTTACAGTAAAGTTGAAGTTTTGATAATTGTGGTTGATGACCGAGGCCAACAGGGTTGAAGATAAATGTCGCTGCCCATCTGACTTAAACACTCTTTAACTTACCATGCCATGAGGTTAACTTCTTCTTCTAGTCATGTCTCTTCCACACGATCCTAATGCACAGAGCACTTTACACTGCTTCTTTTAGAAATTTTCGGAAGCTTGAGATGTTCTGGTTACAGACATTTACATTTAGATGTCTACATATCCTCAGGCTGCTATCCAGATAATTTTAAGGACACAACAAAAACTTGTTTTAAAGTGATACTGTTTGTGGTCATAAACAGTAAGTAGAAATTAACTGAGTTTAGTTAATTGTGTACAGTAAGTGCTCTTCAGTGTACAGCCTTCTCCGGTTTGGACTCAGAATAAGCAGACTGGAATCAGTCAATAAACAATATACAGAGATGTTTTAGAGATCTACCATAAGTAAAGCTGCTTTTGCTTTTACACCAGATACACATGCCTCATCACCTTAACAAGAAAAATGTACAAATGTAATGGTCTCAAGTGTGATGGTATTTCTGGTTTCTATGTTAGTTCAATCCCAGACGATGCTACTGTCGCTCCCCTGTGTCTCCTTACTGTGTCCTTTCCCACAGAAAACTTATTAATGGCAGCAGTGATCTAAAGCTCAGAGAAGCAGGTCCATAGCTGGAAAGTTGCAGGTTTAAATTCAGACAGGAAAAGTTGATGAGCAACATTCTCAGTCCTTTGAGCTAGACATTTAGCCTTGACCCTGAGTCTGGTCCTAACATAGTCTTAGAAAGTGGTGTGTGAAGCCTCGTCTCATCAGTTGCTTTAAAAAGCTGTCACTGTTAATGCTTTCGAGGTAAAAAGTTAAAAAAAAAAAAACATGTTTTGAAGTTTTGATTTGATTTCCTTGTCCATTGTCACTGCATCTTGTTTGCATCGAGATACGAGGAGGTCCACATAGAGTTTGTCCTAACTTACCGAAAAAGTAAACAAATTGGGATGGCAGCAAAAGATAGAGGCAATAAACAGCTGTTTCGGCCTGAGATGTGGTAGACACTCTTCCTACTAATGCTAATGCTGCTGAATTTCAGAAAATTCATTTGTGGCCAAAACAAGCATTGAGATGAAGAACATTTGTTCTTAACATTTATATTTAGGAAAAACGCTTGAGTAATGGATTCATGTAGGTGGGCTTTCCCACAAATTTTTACCTACATTTTCATAATTCCTTACACTTTCGCCCCAGGCTCACTGTTGGTTTGCTGGTCTCTAAAGCAAAAGTTCTAAAATGTACTTCATGCGGCACTAAAGGTGGCAGTAAACCTATAACATAAGTACACTAGTTGTGACAAAAAAAGGCACAACACCAAAAACATCTTCATGAATAGCAAAAAAACAAAAGCAGTTTAATCCTCATAAACCTGCATATCACAATACTTGCCCCGTGTCCCATTTAATTGTGAAGAAGTTGTATAAAAATATGGTAATTTAAGGTAAAATTGTCGCTTTTCAGAAAATAATTTGTTTTGGCCTTATAATGATCACTTGAGGTAATAGTTTTACTTCGTATTTTCACAGTGTGTGTGTGTGTGTGTGTGTGTGTGTGTGGGTGGGTGTGGGTGTGTGTGTGTGTGTGTGTTAGTTTTCTGACCACAGGCAGTTTTGGTATGTGGAGCTCCAAGAGACCAGAGCACAAAGGTGTGTTGTGCTTCTCCCATTGGCTCATGTGGGATGAGGTGGTGTGATGGAGGGAGCTGGGGAGCTAAAGCTCAGAGAAACTAAAGCATGACAGAATATTTTCATCTTGGTAGTTAGGCACTCACAGGACTTGCAAGGTTAGCGAATGATGCGGCACGCCCACAAGTCACCCTGACCAACTCCCTACAACTTCTATGCATACATAAGTGCTTCCTTTGTCAGAAACAAAATTGGTATTGAACTCAATACACTGAATCATCCAATCCAATCCAATCCACTTTATTTATATAGCACGATTTTAACAAACACAAGGTTTCCAAAGTGCTGCACAAAAAGATAATACAAAATAAATAAATAGATAACACAATACAAGCACAATAATAAAAAATATATATATGGACATATATATATATATGCACATATATAAGGTACAATAAAATAAATACAATAAAATGCACTGACGGCATATGGTAAAGGTATACACATAAGATCATTACTCTACCTGGTGTTAAAAGCCAAAGAAAAGAGGTGGGTTTTAAGAAGAGTTTTAAAATGAGACAGAGAGGAGGCCTGTCTAACGTGCAGGGGCAGTCCATTCCAAAGTTTTGGAGCTGCAACGGCAAACGCACGGTCCCCCCTGAGCTTAAGCCTAGTTTTAGGCACTGTCAGGAGCAGCTGGTCAGCTGACCTGAGGGATCGCCTGGGGGTGTAAGGGTGCAGCAGCTCAGAGAGGTAACGGGGGGCAAGGCCATTCAAGGCTTTAAAAGTAAATAAAAGAATTTTAAAATGAATCCTAAAATGGACAGGCAGCCAGTGGAGTGAAGCTAAAATAGGTGAAATGTGCTCATTCTTGCTTGTGCCTGTTAAAAGACGTGCATCATCACAATATGATCCGAATGCACTTGGTAAAAAAAAGAAAAAGAAAAAGTAATAAAAGTAATTCTTGGGAGACACTGTTGAAGAAGGAGCATGTAGAATAAGAAAATAAAAATGTATCCCCGTATTGACCCCTGTGCATTCCACAAGTTACTTGGTGACAATAGAAACAAAAAGTACTGAGTTTGTCTAATAGGAGACACACCAATGTGCACTCCACCAGCTGTGTCTGCATCATTAAAAACTGCATCTAATGCAGTTTAATATTACAGTAATACAAATTTCTTTTTGGTGTTCTGCCCATTGTTCTTCTTTTATTTAAGCTTAATGTAACTGTTATGCAACTGTATTACTGTGCTGTACCTAGAATCCATTAAGCCTTTTTTACTGACTTTAATTTTTGTGTGCACTATCTCAGATGATTTCCACCTTGTAGGAGGCATGCAGGTTATAAACTCAGCTGTGCAGAGCAATAAAGTTGACTGGTGTGTAAAATTTAAACAGCCTGTGGAGGGAGGAGAAAACAAAGAGTGAGATAAAGAAAGAGAAGGCAAAGAGTTTAAATGGTCCATATATCACTGTTCATGCCCTGAAGACAAATATGTCCTGTGTTTTTCATCATTCACCAAACCACAGACTCTATTTTTAGTCTTTGGGTGAGTTAGCAGAGTACGTGCATGCTGGGACCTGACTCTTAGCCGCAGCTTCAACATATGAGTTTAGTGGGATGAAAGCAAAGCCGTTTGCTGTACATTTTGTCTTGTTCTGTGACCACAGCTTGTCTCGACAAGAGGAAGTTACACACGCTTGACAAGCTTTACCGAATCCACTGAAATGAAGGTGTCTTACCACTCTTATCAGGGTCATTTCTCATCAGGCTCTAAAAAACCAACTCTATACAATGTCCCACACCAAACTGCAGACAGACAACGTTAGCAACTAGCTGGTGAACATAATGGAGCATTTTGTGGCTAAAGAGCCAGATATTTTCCTCAGGAGTTGTTGGAGACCAAAACTGAGATAAAAGGGAATGAATATTGATTTGCTAATGTCTGGTGAATGTGTAAACAGACAACTGTTGCTAACTTCACCATACCATCTTTATGAGATGATCAATTTTGTGTTTCCTGCTTTAATACTAACCTGATACAGTTAGTATTAATGCCATTAATCAATTTGAGAGAAAGTGGTTGTGGTTTGTTGTAATATTAGAGATCATCTTTTGAAATGTCATTTATTCCACCTGTTGACCTGTGAGATTATGTGATATTTTATATCTAGTAAATAGTAATCTGGCAAGGTCATTAGGTGGAAAACTGGAAGATGATCATGCTTTATTTAAAAAGAAAACAATAGTACAACACAAGAAGCTTGAAAGTGTTCAGCTGTATTTCTTTATTTTTTTCATTTTTTTACAACACACATTATCGGAGCTTTCATACTTTATACCGTACAAGTTTATGATTGGACACTTAAATACTGGCTGCAATTGTGATCCGCATTCATTGCCTTAGTTTTGCTTTAAAATTTCTGTGAATTAAAAAAAACAAAAACTTGCAACAGTCCTATATCACCAACCGTCAAGACAGGGTAATAAAACTAAAATAACACAAGCTTTTTGATGCCTACTCTGAAAATAATCCCTGCTAGACAATAAAGAAAAACTTGATATCATTGAAGCAAACATCTGTGTTTGGGCCTTCCATATACTTTGGGGAGTGTAATCATTTGGAGTCTTTAATTAGATTCTGATTAATCACAGCTTGTCTTGCTCGTGAAAAGTGAAACTAAATGTATTTACTGTTCTTAATGCACACATACACAGGTTATCACCTTCACTCTGAGATAAGATTTGTTATTGTTAAGTTGACATTATGTATGTGAGTGTTAACACGCAACACAATATGGGGCTGTGTTTAGTGTTAGCTCTCTGTGCACTTATTTACCTCTGTATGTGGGCAGACTATTTTTTTATTTTCATTTTAGGTTTTTATTTATTTAGCTGATGGGTGAAATGAGCCTCTAGTTATACACCACAAATCAAGCAGTCACAGGCAGTGTTACTACATTAAAAGATATCAGGGTCTCCACAGAAACCTTATTCTTATCAACCTTTATTCAAAGTCAAGACAAGACAGACGGATGGTTAAAGAATTCTTTTTCCATCTCTTGATTTCACTGCACGTTAAAAATAGATTTTTCATTGTTAGAGACTATTAGAATATGAGTGGGCTTGTCTTATGATTATACATTAACCCAGTGAGGCAAATCAATGGGATGGTTGGTATAAGAACCTGCAGTATCTCTCCATGGTTCAGAGCTGCTGCTGTAAACAAGCAGCTCTAAAATGAACCTGCACTGCTCCTCCTGTAGTCTAAATCCATGACGTTCCACTTCCGAGATTGCTCCCGTTCTGCTGGAAATTCAGCTAGATCACGCTCTTTTTGCCTGGATGTCTGTTACCTTCAGCTTTTGTTGCGTTAGAATTTGATCCAGTCGATTTATGAGGACTATGGTTAACCTTTTCCCAGATCTCTGCAGGGTAAATTGAGACAGCTAGCTAGACTATATGTCCAATCTGAGTTTTCTGTTGCACGACTAAAACAACTTTTGAACCTACACGTGTTCCACCAAAACAAGTTCCTTCCCAAGGCTATTTTGCAGTGGCATCGTGGCTCTGTTAGTGTCAGGCGCTTGGTGCCGCCCATGACAAATGTGTATGGTTTGAAGAAATGCCAACAAACCAGAGCACGTTTTTCTCCCACCCCGAAATGCTATGTGGACTAGCATGACCCTCGCCCACGGTGCTGTGGAGGAAGGTCCGGAAAAGTGGGACTAATGCCTACAGACTTCGGAAAGGTCCAGAGGTCCAGATATTCATAGTCACCAGAGGATGATGAAGCCTAATGACTTTGACGATCCCCTGACTTTCCCTCTGTTGCCACCGTGAGGTTTACATTTTTGTACTTTTAAAACGGCATTAGCCTTTGGCATCAGCCAAGCTGTACTTTTTGTGGTTGTAATTAGCAAATGTTAGCATGCTAACTAAGATGGTGAGCATGGTAAACACATTTATTTAATATCAGCAAGTTAGCATCATGGTTGTGAGCATGTAAGCAGCTTATTGTTTTGATTTCTACATCCAGCCTCTCAGAGTGTCTTACATGGTTTTTGCTCTTACTAGCTACTTACTAATTTTGCTCTCTTTATTCGCTTCCTTTTGTTTATCTCTTATTCCACATGACGCCTCAGTGCTGAGTAACACAGACTGGCTGTGATGTCATGACTGAGTTGTTTTTGTTCAGCTCATCCCCCTGGAGAGGATACAGTGTCAGAGGTTTGTACAGGCGAGCAGGGTTGTTTTTAAAGAACCACTGCAGCAACTTCACACAGGAAAACAGTACAAGACATTTTGTTTTTTAAGTAAAGAAAAGATTTTAAAAAATGTAGACATTATATCATAGATTATTGTTGTTATCATAATTACTAATAATTGTAAAAAAAAACGTGATTATGAATAATAAACTCCTAATACAAAATAAGCATTTCAAGCTTTTCTGTTCATAAGAATTATTTATTTTTATATTCATTTAAGTTTTTTAATGTTCATTTAGATTCATACAGGAACTGGTAAAGCTTTTATATGTGTATGCATTGCTGAAAGGTTACTTGTTATCTTTTCTATGCACCCATAGAAAAGATAACAAATATCCTTGTATTTGTTATCTTTTCTATGCACCCACCTTAGTGCTTTTTCTCTCTCTTGTTTGGC
Organism: Percina caprodes; assembly: GCA_013375575.1. Taxonomy (NCBI): domain Eukaryota; kingdom Metazoa; phylum Chordata; class Actinopteri; order Perciformes; family Percidae; genus Percina; species Percina caprodes. The sequence goes on along the minus strand of JABXJD010000004.1, from coordinate 2,939,018 downwards.
AGGTGCTGATTTCCTCGAGTAACATACCCACAGACTTTTGGAGAGTGGATGGGACTTTGTGGAATTATAGCATGTTTGTTATGGACAGAGGGGGGGGGGTAAACAGAGGACAACCTCTCTCCTCCCTTATGACCACAAGTGGACCTCCACCACCACCTTCTTCCCCTCTTCAACCCTCCACCACCACCCCTCCACCTACAGGCTCACAGCAAACTGCTACTTCTGAGGAAGTCCTGCTGGTCCCGTGTCAATGGGCAACAAAACAAGCTCTTCTCTCAGCTGGTGAGCGTGCCGAGACCCCTCATCCTCACCTCTCTGTCTCTCTCTCTCCATCTATTTCTCCATCCCTCCCTCTCAACTCTGTCTTGTTTTTCATTAAAGGGAAAGCCGAAACCTGTCGGGCTTGTTATTCCCCGTTCTCTTGGCCAAGTGCCTGCTTTTACAGCCCAGGTGTTGGCGAACAGGGAATCATCTTTCACAAAAACATCAGGTTCAGGGGGGAGGAGCGGAGAGGAGGGAGGCTGACATTACTGGATTTTGACGTCTCTGTTATCTTTGAATGTTTTGGTCTTTGAATCTTGTTGGACAGCCTGTCAGCTGCCAGTCAAATAGTCAAAAACACATTCTTCAAAGGTGGAGTCAGCATTTCTAACCCAATACACTTTTTGTCAAATTCAACAAACATCTCCCCACGGTCTGCCAGTTATCTGTTTTGTGCGAGTTGAAAAAATCTGGTGTTCATATACACAGCCCCGGCTCTGGAAATGGGAAACAAACTAAGTGGCTTGGACCGTGCCGCACAACACTGTTCTGTTTTACTCCATGGATGTATATAGAGAAAGGCAGTGGTTGCAAGAGGAGCATGTTTGTTTTTCACACTCTTCTTAAGATAGGGACCTTTTTTCAATTCATCATATAATCTATAAAATTCCAGGACTGGCTAAAAGTGACTGGCCAACAGTCCAAACCCCAAAGATATTATGTTTACAATTAAATGAAACCAATGCAGTACCAATGACATAATATGTTTATGCATTTAAATATGGTTTTATAAATTATGATGCTCATTTTTGCTCCTGACATCCCATGTCCGTTGGGTCAGGCCGTTATCAGGCTAATATTGTGAAGCCTGAACATTTTGCTCAACAATGTAGTATTTATTTGGTGTGTTTTAATAGATTAGTTTGTTTTTCCTACCTAACTCAGCAGGTAATGATTTTCACCTGATTTTCTTGTACATTATGTACTCATTAATGTAATTTGATCTAATATGTTTTCCAACATACACACATTTTCTTTTTACAAGATATGAAGACTAGAAAGAGTCTTTTCTGACATCACAAAAAACTGTGTTTTCTTACATTATCTGGACTTTCCGGAAGGATATTTAAATATCCCAAACACTCCAGTGGACTTTTTTGAGTTGTAAAGTAAAAGCCTGTGACTTCTACAAAACCACATGACACAAATGTTAGCTCAGCATCTCACAGGCAGGTCAGGAGGGGTTTATCCAATATTTCAAGAATCCCTTTAATTTCAGCCAGACAAGTCATATTAATGTACTACCCTGCAATCGTCTGTAAAATGAAACAGAAAATAAAGCTACATTTCAAAAAGGTAAAGTTTAAAAAATCTTGTTAAGAAAATGTACAGAAACTACAAACACACCGGTACTGTTCTTTCAGTTAAGGACTCTAACTAGTACAATTGTCACAGCACATCTGCATCCTTCACTGTCTGGATCTTTTCCTCTGGAAAGAAGAAACTCAAACAACAGATTTAACCCCTGATGTACCCCTGACAGCTATCACCATAACCCCATGGGACACCCCAGAGCCTCCTTCTCCGCTCTGCTGCTGCAGCCAAAAACCCAGCTGGAGAATCATAAGGTCACTCAGCTGATTTAATCCCCGGTCCAGGTCACATAAACACACAACACAGGAAAAAAAAAAAAATACAAGTTGACGTAGATGTTCTAAGGATTGTTAAAGCTGAATTTACTCATTTTTAGCATTTCCTTTTTTATCTTGAAGCAGGGACCATAGAAATAATAGCTTCAGTGGCTGTCAGTGACATTTACAAATTTGATCTAATGTGTGCATCTAAACAGAACCATACTGCATAAAAACAGCTTATTATTTTTTAACCTCTTTTTACTGCATTACTGAAGGAATTTAAGGGAAAAGGGCTTAACATTTATCTTGATGTTTTAGGTTTATGTCTTATGACAGTCACCAGGACTGAAGGTCATAAAAGCTTTTTCCTACCTGGTGGTGACAAAAATAGGAAGACCTGACAATGCTTTTGTAGTAATAGTTATAGCCTTCATATAAATTATGTTCATAAATATTAATAAATAGTTTTGAGAGGTTTTGATTGAACACACGTACCGCTTTTAGCCCATAGTCTCAAAAAAGCAGCCACAATGCCTTTTTCTTCAGATAAAGAAAATACATGTTTTTACATGCACCTTTAATCACCAACATTACTAAAATGTTAATATTCATTTATAATAATTTTCTATGTTTGTCTCTATGTTGTTACACATGACTGAGTGTTAGTTTCCTTTCTAAACATCATTCATCCCAACTTGCAGTGTTTTCATTGAGTTGCAGAATTGCATCTGCCCTGCATTACATTATAACTACACCTCGCTCGTTTTCTTGTACGTCAAACATATAGCAGCGTGACGCACAGACCTTTGTGAAACAACTGCGAGGTATTACGCAAGAAGTCTCTGGCTATGCAACACTATAACACAAGCCATAATAATGATGTACTGATACATCAGAGATAGTAGGGATGGAGATGATCAGAGGCAAGTTTTTTTCTACACCTGTTTTTTCCTTATCACCTGTTTGTCAGTTTGAGTATGTGAGACATGATGAAAGCAAGACTAGGTGATGCTATCCGTGGGACTGAAACACTATGAGGACTCCCTGTGCCCGAAACCAGTGAAGCGCAGAAATGCTTCCAACACAGAAGGCCTATTGTGGGTCATATCTGATCTGAAATCAGCAAAAACCCAACTACAAATAGAAAGAAAGACTGACCCCTGCATGGATGAAGGAATCATACAAACAGACAAACTTGGTCGCCTGCAGTGAGAACACAAAGTACTTGACTGTTAAGCTCTGACAGGTGGATTAGCTGTAAGAACATCCTGTAAACAAAACCCTCCAGGTTGGATGCTGTGCGTTTAACTCCTACAGAGCAGCATTGCTTATAAAAGATGCAGCCTACAACGTACAGATAGCTCAGTTGGTAGAGCGGGTGCCCTGATGTAGAGGCCCGGGTTCGACTGTGACCTGCAGACCTGTGCTGCATGTCATTCCCCCCTCTCTCCTCTTTCGTGTCTTCAGCTGTCCTGTCAAATACGACCATGATATGCAACAAATCAGAAATCTGATAAGTCAAAACATCCACTGCATAATCAGATGTGCATTTGGCCCTATTAATTAAAGCCAGATAAATTCTAAGGACACAGAATATTAACATATCTCTGTCTGCTTAATTCCACAGATTTTCATTCTGGCTCACCACTGAAAAAGTAAAGGTGAAAAGAGGTGAGCCAAATCATATATTTTCCATATGAGGATGCTTCGGATTATCATCACATCCATGAGGCCACTAATTTAGGAACACAAAGCAACCCTGTGTATTTAATGTGGCCACAGTGGGATATCTGACCTTGATAAAAATGAAATATGTTATTAAAGTTGTCAACACACACTGGATGCTTTGTGATAAGATCTGAGAGTGACCCAAACCATCTGTAGAGTTTGTTCACATTTATGAGGAAGTCTCGCACACAGACATCACATTGAGGTCTGATGTGATGATCATTATGCAAAGACTTTAGCTGATATGGACACAGATGTGTGTCACTTTGTTAAGGCCTCAGATTTGCTCAAAATAAACACACACACACACACACACACACACACACACACACACACACACACACACACACACACACACACACACACACACACACACACACACACACACACACACACACACACACACACACACACACACAGGCTTCCTCTGTGCAGCACCAGTTGTTTTGAGGCTCCATTTAAGTATAATAACATATGGAGGATATGCGTGCCTAACTGCGTGCCACCGTGTGTGTGGGCGGTCTTTCTGCATGTCTTTGCTTGTTTCTGTTGTCTGCTTGACTGGTTTGTGTGTGTGTGTGTGTGTGTGTGTGTGTGTGTGTGTTTGGCTAGTGTGCACACAAATTGTCACTGTTGTTCAGTCTGCTTGTCAGAGTGTGTGGAAAGTTGCCAGTTAAAATCCTAAGGCAGTATAGGCAGTATCAAAATACATACAATGATTTATTGTTATGATGGAAATAAAACAGGTATGATTAAAACAAAGTTAAACTATGAGTAGAAATTACTACCTGCACCAGTAAACAGAATAAAAGTGTAAGCACTGTACTGTCTATAGCTAAATCTAAAATGAGCCTAGAGGTGTGTTTCCAGGGTGTGTGTATGTGTTGAAATTAAGTCACTCTAAAACCTGAAACAACACAGTTGCATTCTAATGACACTTGCCTGCAGCAGTCAACAACAAAAAAAACCTTTGACTCCTTTACTGCAGACTGCCTGTAATATTTGTGAACATGTTTAAAGTGATTCTACTCTTGACCTGACTAGAAACCAGTCAAACAAAAAGCATCAAGTTAAAGCATCAAGCTAAAATATAAAAAAAGTTATAATTTGTTATATTATTAAGTTTAATTTGAGCGTATTTTGTTTCTATTCAAGTGACTTCCTGTACACATATAATGCCTAAGAGAGACTTGATGAAAGAATCTGATGTATAATTTGCGCCATTTAAAAAACAGCAATTTTATGTCTATTAAGCACAAACTAGCACAAGAAGATTCTTCTCTTTGTTTTTTCTTGTGTTCCTTTATACTTTGTTTACCTTATTGCGTGTCATATTTTAGTTATATTATGCACCTCAAGATTCTCTGTTGAAATTCTAAGTTGAAATTGTGAAAACATATGACAGAAAATAAATGTTCAAACAAAATGCAGAGCTGCAAAACTTTGCAAATCACTGGACAAACTCACTTTCTGCATCAGACTCAACAACAAAGAGGAAGTGAAACTAAAAACTGTGTGCATGTGTCTGTGTGTCTGAGGACAGCTGGGAACATCGGGCCCTGCCCACCGCTCTACTCTCATTGGCTGTGCTGTTGTCAAGCACATTTAATAAAAAAACAAGTTGCTGCTCAGCCAATCAGGACAGAGCTAGAATTTCCCTTGACATCCCATGGTGTCTTACAGTGGTGCTCAAAAGTTTACATACACATGCTTAAGTTGACTAAAAAGAGGAATAAAAAAATCATGTTTTGGAAATTTATTTTAATACCTAAATTAAAAAATGAGGTAAAATCCAACCTTTAAGGACACCAATTTTCTTTGTGAATGAATAACGTATTGTAAATAAATAAATGTTCTTATTTAAAATACAGGGGTCATATACATACCCTATGTTAAATTCCCATAGAGGCAGGCAGATTTTTATTATTAAAGGCCAGTTATTTCCTGATTCAGGATATTATGCATCCTGAAAGTCCCTTGGCCTTTAGAATTAAAATAGCCCCCATCATCACATACTCTTCACCATGCTTAGAGATAGGCATGGGATACTTTCTATAAAATCATCTCTCAATGCAAATCAAACCAGGTATTAGTCTAACTGAAATAAAACCATGCCTATCTCTAAGCATGGTGAAGAGTATGTGATGATGTGGGGCTATTTTAATTCTAAAGGCCAAGGAACTTTATCAGGATGCATAATATCCTGAATCCAGGAAATAACTGGCCTAATAATAAAAATCTGCCTGCTCTATGGGAATTTAACATAGGGTATGTATACTTATGACCTGTATTTTAAATAAGAACATTTATTTATTTACAATACGTTATTCATTCACAAAGAAAATTGGTGTCCTTAAAGGTTGGATTTTACCCATTTTTAATTTAGGTATTAAAATAAATTTCCAAAACATGATTTTTTTATTCCTCTTTTTAGTCAACTTAAGCATGTGTATGTAAACTTTTGAGCACCACTGTATCTGTGGTGACATCACATGGCCCTTTAAACAGTAGACCGCAGAGCTTAAATGGCTCGATGAGACAGAACACACCTAGAACAACAACACGTTTCAGACCTGCGTGGGTTTAGAAGTTTGGTTGAAAGTTGGCCTACTTCCTGGCTCTTTAAAAAGTATAAGACAATGAGAACCTTGTGGCTCGTACAATGCATTTTGTATTCCGAATATCTTTCTAAATGTATACATTTCTCATAGGAACTTTGCATGTGTTAAAAACACTCAATGATTTTAGGGACACACAGCTGGAGAGGGACAATACAATTCCAGGAGTATTATAAAAAAGTGGTGAAGAGCCACTCTCCACTTATCTTTTGAGTTCAATATGAAGTTATGTTATCTCTGTACCTTAATTGTACTTGATGAATAGTGGTTGTGGAATCAAGAAACCCCTTTTTTTCAGAGTAGGTAGTCTTGTTGAATTCACAATAAGACCACAATGAAGAAGACTTGAGGCCAAATATTTGGAGCCTTTGGATAAGTTTTGTTAGTATGGACTTTTTTCTACTTTTGTGTTCAAAGTAAGAAAAGATATGGACACACTGAGTCAGCTATGTATATTTTCCACCATCAAAATGAAAATAAAGTTGTCCATATGAGGCGCTTTTGGTCGAGGACAATAGCAATATAATCCCAAATACCCAACATGCACGTCTTTTGGAAAAAATGCATTACCATAAGGAAGACAGGCAATCTCCACACAAGGCTGAGATTTGAGTTACGAGGCAACGTTGTGGAAAAATAATTAAAATCCCTATGATTAAGAACTATAAACAGATCGTGCCATGAGACAAGAGATTGGCAGCCTCTGTCTCACACTGGAGCAGTGGAACCACATTTCCTAGATGCTGTATTTGCAAGAGGTGGAATTCAGGTGAGGGGGCACATATTTTGTTTATGGCCTTTGCAGAGCGGAAACTCTGGGATGTCCAGCCACTGGGTGAGAGGGCACAGCCAACTGGGTGATTGACTAGTGGGAAAAACTCAGCATCTATTTATCTAAAGGTATTCTGTTCCAAATGTATAAACTGTGAAAACCTATATACCAATATATATAGCAAATTCATTATAATAATCCCCTATAGTAAAATTCTGTTATATGAGCACATTTTAGTTTTTTATGGCTTCAAGGAAAGTTTCAGGATGTCAACATTTTAAATTACATTAGACAAAACAAAACATCTATCATGCCATTGCATGTATGCCATTATAGAACTGCAACATCTGCTGGCACTAATATCTTATTATAGCATCACTGTGTGAAGTCAGGATGTGTTTTTCAGCAAGACTCTGGTGTAGTTAGAACCACACTTGAGTGATTGTCAAGACTGGAGAAAAATCCTCCCTATAGAGTACATGTTCATTAAGTGTTACAGTTGAAAAGAATAGCTTATTTCTCTGGGGCAGTTGGTTAAATCTGAAACTGTTAATCTAGCTAAATGGGTGTGCACCTGCAGAAATGGGAAATAAGGACAATGTCATTTTTTAAAACTCTGATTTTTCAGTGTGACCTTTTGAACTTAGTGTTGCTGTGTGTTTAATGCTGGTGGAGATAAAAATCTGCTGCACACGCTTCCATGCTGCCAACAGACACACACTACAAAACACACAAACCTACTGTGATGCAAAAGTGTTTCCTGTGTTCTTCAGTTCTGCATGTGACTGATCACCCACCACCGCTTCAACAGACTTCTTTACTGTACAGGAAAACATGCTGCCTTCTGACCTTTGTTTTTTTCTCTTTAATTCAACATTTGTAAAAACCTGATTAAAAAAATGTGCTGAATATATAATTGAATACAACCTACTGCATACACAAAAAGTAAACAAACTATTTAAAGTATACACATGAAAACATGTAAATTCACTTTTCATTATGAGAGGGTTAGGCTTGTGCAAGTACTTATAAAGTCCGGGGAGTGCTGCATTATTTTTTTTTACAGAGTGAGAAATTTTACCTTTTACAGTCTTTACTTTTACAAAAGGCAGTTATAGTATAAAGACTTGTGTCTCTTAGTTTAAAAACGGTTTAAAAGAGTAGAATTAGGATTTGAATAAGATCAAGACTTTTGACTCAAAGTTGGAATTTGGTTAAGATTTAGGGGTAAGACTAGAACTATGATGTTTAGGTTAGGCATGATGTGTTGATGCTGGATATTTCTTTAAATACTGTTTATCATGTTTAAGGTCTAATTCATTCCCAATGAGAATGAGAAGCATCAATCAAAGCAGCTGCAATTAAATAATCAAACTTCTAACCAAAAACTTGAAAGCTCTTTGGGCAGAAAAGCACTGTAGTCCACACAAGGTCAGAGAATGATCTGAAGTTCAGGGTCAGATATCACAGAGTGAATACAGACAATGGCTGTACACTAATCCTGATGTGTGTGTGTGTGTGTGTGTGTGTGTGTGTGTGTGTGTGTGTGTGTGTGTGTGTGTGAGTGTGAGTGTGTGTGTGTGTGCGTGCGTGCGTGCGTGTGTGCGTGCGTGCGTGCGTGCGTGCGTGCGCGCATATGGGAGGAAGAAGTCAGAGGAAGGAGGAGGTGGGGAAGATGGAGCTTCCAGCACTGGCTCACGCTGGTTTGTACTGCTTTTCACTGGCCCAGCTCAGGGGGAACGGAGAAGGAGGGGGTCATTTAGCGCCTCAACTGCCCTTTGCAGCACACATGCCGGGCACATATATATACATGGAGAGAATGCATGCAGTGGCCATCCATCCCCTCCATGTGTGAAGAATCAAGGCTAAGGTACTGAGGCATGTCATATGGATACTGGTTAAGGCATCACACTGTAGACACACATGTGACACACATGCATACAAATATACAACAGAGGCATATGAAGACAGTCATCCTGCGTTAATCTTTGATGGATTTCCCCTTTTTGTGTGGATTAAACTAAATTGTAACAAAACAGAAGAAGTGAAAGTTAAATGATTGTGACTTCTGATGCGTCAGAATCAGTAACAGCAAACAATTTTAACATATCAAGAAACAATTTCTGTATTTATCCATTATACTGTAGGCCTTTCGACATGCGCTAAAAGAGTGTACAGCAGATGTACAGTATATAATCGATAATCAGTGGAATGAGACTGTGATCATTTACACAAGCTTCCCTAAGAGGCTCAACATATACAATATTTATTTCATGTTTGCATGTGCACTTGTTGCATTAAGTTGAACTGACAGGTTGCTTGCACAGCTGTTTAACTCAAGACTTACTGCTGTGTTTAGAGTAAAGAAGCACAGCTGAGCATTATGAGAGCCGGACAGAGACTCAAGTGTGTCTGTGCGCCCTGTTCTTTGGGACTACACTGCAATACTGTGCATACCGGTATCTTGTGGTCTGATAGTGTGTTCACAACAGTCATGTTGGGACAGGTTTTTTTTAATGTAAGGAGTGTTTTTTTATTTAGTTTATTTGTCTGTCCTAGTGAGAAGAGAGACAAATGGCTGCTTGTGAGTTATTGAGCCTTTACCTTACAAGCTCTGGTTGACTTTTAATTGTGCAGCTTAAACAAGCCAAAATCTAAATTGCAACAAAGAGATTTGCTCATTTGTTGTGACTAATAAAACCTACGGTATACTAGCCGCAGCTGAGCTGTCGAGCGCCAGTGTGACGTCATGGGACCACTGTAACGGTTTACACTCCCACGTGGTGGTCACTACACTAGTTGCAGTGTTCTCCTGAACAGAGGTGGCGCTAATGAGCTAAGGCTACCGACGTTGCTATTTCTACGGACTAGAAGAAGAAGAAAAAGGTAAACAACAGCAGAACTGGCAGCAACATTGATGTCAATGCTTCGATTGCCTACTTTGTGGGATAAAGTCTTTCATTCACCATAAAATAATTCATCTTAACACAGTACGTTTACAAGAGAGACTTGCAGTCACTCTGAGAGTCCTGGCATCCGGTTACCCTCAGGCTCGTTCAGGTTTCCTTTTTTCGCTTTGTCGCATGTTGCTGAAAAAACTAGAGTCTAGAGTCATATTGGCGTGTGCAAGCTCGGATGCCTCGACTGTAAATCGGCCTTAAGGCTTCGGTTAAAGCGCAACTCTTGCCAAAATGCAACCTAGGGTCCCAGTCAAACTTTAGTTTAAAAGCATAATTAGGACGGAAGTGCCACTTTTAAGATTCACCGTATTTTCGTTTTCGGTCAAACGGCCTTTTGAATGGGAGTGCTGGGGGCACTACTATGATAGCATCAAAATCACTATGAAGGCTCGACACAACATGAAACTTTGCTCAAAGTATCACCAGGGCCTCTACACATGACCTTGAGCATTGAGAACATTGTTTGTGTACACAGAGTTTACTTTCTTCCGCTCGCCGCCATCTTGCCAGTCAAAAAGTGGCATTCCATCCTAATTATGCTTTTAAACTAAAGTTTGACTCGGGTACATTCACAAAAAGACTCTAGGTTGCATTTTGGCAAGAGTTACGCTTTAAATGCAAACAGAACATTTGTTATCTGATTGCAAGTGGTCCTCTCGGGATTATAGATCACAGATTCAACTTCAAAAGTCTTTCTGTTTGTAAGATTTTTTTAATTATCCTGAATGTTTTGCTAAGACCTCTGAGAAGAAAAACATGTTTCTTTTGCTGTTAAAAAAGACAATGGTAATGAATTTACATAGTATTTACACATTCTGTAGGCCTTCCTGTAGCTTTACTTCAACGCTATGTCAGCAAGGTCTATCCAATGAAACCCAGTGTTTGGACCAATTTATACTAGGTTTCTTTTAAAGTTAGGATGCTTAAAATAGAGTAGAAAAAAAATCTATTTTTTCCAAACATTTCCACTGGCAGAATACAGCAAGCAATGCCATGCCTTCAGAGGAACAAATAAAATGCAGCTGGAGAGTTATGCAATGGAAAATCTAAGTAGTACTGCCTCGCCTCGGTCCAGGTGGAACTGATTTTCAGCTGTGTCAAATGGAAGAATTTTGCCAAGTATGTTCTACTTGGATTACAATGCATGTTTTCCCAATAAATGAGGTTCTGAAGATTTAGATTTGGAGAGAAGACACTCATTCAGGATTTGGGCTTTTTTTAAACCACTAGTTATCCACTGAGCTCTTTCATGGCAACACCTTGCTTCTAATGCTTTCACACATTTAGACTTAACCTTACCTAAGTTTCTACTGTTGGCAACTGAGCTTTACCCTTGCTCAAAGGCACCTTGACAGTCATCGGGGAGTGACATAGAGTTTTCATTTCCACTGTCCTGTAAGTCTCCTGGTCAGTTTTGTCAGTTTTGAACTACCGATTTGCACAAACCTGCTTATCAAGCTCAGTCTGATTCAGTTTGGTCATGGCATATTGAAAGAGCTATGTGCCACATTTAAAATAAATTAATCTTAACCACATACATTTTGAAACTCTAGTAGTATTACTATGAAAAAACAAGACCATCACTGAAGACTACCCTCCAGGTTAAATTTGGAGAGGAAATCTAATGTATTGCTTAACAGACCAAAACAGAAGGAAGCAAGCTCCCGGAGCGCCCCCAAAAACCTGAAATTATTTTGTGTATGCTCACAATTTGATTCATTAGGTTACAATAAAAATGTAAATGTCTCAAAGAGCCAAATTCAGCAGGAATTCAGCTAGCTCTGCCAGAGAAGGACATCCTGTGCATTCTATATGGACCCAAAAATGCAGATGCCAGAGAAATCCTGAAAATCTATTTCTACATGTGCACCTGGTGAGCAAATTTCATTGTAATGAATGCCATTCCAAAGTGTTCCTCCTCTTCAAAGAGAAGGGTGGACAGAGAATAATGGGGCTTATGGGAAATGTGGTTTTGATCTTGCAAAACATTATAGCTAGTGGTGAGCAGTAAAGGTGACCAGTGGTGTGCCCCATGGTCTTGTTTCTTATTATTATTGATGTTTTAAATTCTATAAATAGCACCTTTATGTTTTCCTCCTGGCGCTGTGAAACAAACCTGAACTTCCACAATTGGAAAAATTATAAATAACCAAGTTTATTATTATTAATAATAACAATAATAATAATAATAAACCAGAATGTTTATGTCCCTTTTTTCTTGACACCACTCCCAAACCAATCATGATTGCAAATACACCCTATGCCCATGATTAAATCCATAATCATCTTCATCCGCTTTTTCTTCTCCTCTCTCCACCATCATCCTAGATTTTAACAGACTCAGCGTCTTTAAATCCATAATTTCACCTAAAATGTAAACTTTTTGAAGCAAGGTTGTCAAGTCATCACATTTTATGAAAGTAGAATAAGTCAAGACATCATCATATGCAGTAATACTGAAAAGACACAAGATCTACAGCATATAGACTCAATAGTTGCCTGATGGTTACACCCACTGTAACATGGAAACAAACTGTTCCACCAGAAATATTTGTGTGTTCACTAATGTCAAGCATGTCTGCCTAATAATCAATACACCAAATTTGGCTCTCCCAGGTCACCTCCTGAATGTTTGCGTAATGTGTAGGGGAACACTGGCCAGTCACTGTAAGTCCTGGATCGTCTCGACATCACCACCAGTGTCCCTGCCCTCACTCTGACGCTGTGGATCCTCTTACACTTCTGGGGAATGTGTATCCAAATTGTGGTGTCAACAAGCGCATGATGGAGCGCTAAAATAAAAAGTTCAGCCAGTCTGAGTCAGAGGAAAGACGAGGAGGGCAAGAAAGAGGGAGGGGAGTTAGGAGGGGTATAAAGCCTGGAGAGTCGGCCTACGCTGGTTCAGACCGGTTCCTGCCCCCTTCCCCTTCTCGCTTCACTTCCTCCTCCTATACTCTAGTTTATTCTAATATCATTGCCTCTCCTGTTTTTCCTTTTCCAATCTATTTTAATTTATTTTTATCCCTTATTTCTTTACTCCTTTTCCCCCCCTTGTAATTTCCATTTACAGAGGTTTTATTACAAACTTAACTCAAAACTCCATCATTATGCAATGCTAAAAAAGAACCATTCCTCACCTTGAGATAGTTTGAATGTGTAAAATTCAGATTTTTTTTAAATGTTCATTTGGTAAACACCGTTAGCAGCACTGTTTTTGATAGACATTCACTAGAAGGTCATAGGTTAGGGTGTTCTGGCAGTTCGAGAGAGTGCAGAATATGAGAAGCAAAGCCAGAGAGAAAATAAAAGTGTGATGAGAAGTATGTGTGTGTGTGTGTGTGTGTGTGTGTGTGTGTGTGTGTGTGTGTGTGTGTGTGTGTGTGTGTGTGTGTGTGTGTGTGTGTGTGTGAGAAAAAAAAGAGAAAAAAACAAAAGATAAAAATTCCTTGTCATGCTCCTTACTCCCTGTGGAGTATCCTGACGGAAAGAAACTTATTTTGCTACACACCACAAAGTATCAACATAAACAAAATCACAAGGATCCTCTGCTGTAGAACCCTCTCAGGCCTAAATGGACCAAATTAGAGACATGTTTTTCGCAGGTGAGGAAAAAATCCTTGTCTAGAGGCTAAACAGCGAGGAAATTGCAGCAAAGATTAACATCTAATATTTACTGCCAGCTGTTGATATTCTAAACAAAGATGGATGGTTTGCTATTTCTAAGCAAAACTGAAGACTCTTGCTTTTCCTCCAAGCTGCAGGCTGAGTTCACCTGGAGGAGGCTGGAGATGTAAACACAGTGTGAGACTGAACAATGTTTCCTCTTTCAGGCTGCCTGCCAGAGGGATTAGAGACTGTCAGTGGTGAGATCTGACTCAAAGCAACAGCTCAGCCAGCTGAGATGAAAGACTGATGGAACTGTTGAACCAAATATGTGCCTTTGTATCTTCTGTTTTCAGTACGGTGTGTTCAACTATCAAGTAGGGAAGTGCACTATAAGATTAAGGCAATGCAGAGATGCAACAGGCACCAAAAAAGGAGACTAGAATAACTTGTAGATTACTATTTTAAAAATGCAGAAAAAGATATTTTGTACCATATTTTGCTCCATGAAGAAGTTGGAGCAGACAGTGAAATAGATGCACACCCCTGCTCTCGTCAAATCCTTTCTTGTCCAGTTATCTTTGGCTCTTCTCATATAGATTATCTCTGAAAATAAATACATTACAAAATTTGTTTATGAAAGTGATACTGAAGGATCCCATTCCAATGTACCATGCACAAACAAGCAGCTCTGGTGACAGGGAAACATTTGATAGCTTGACTAATTAAGACTTGTTCACAGTCTATATGAGGTGGAGGCAGATTCGCTAAGCATGATTGCCAACACAGCATCTCATAATGTCATCGACCACCATCACTTATTTAAGTGCAAGTCCGTTCTAGAGTCACATTGATTCTTTTTATATCTACATGTTTGTCCTTTTATTGGAAGCGTCATCCTTATTTGCCTGTCAGCCAATCTGTGTTTTTAACTATTTGTCTAACCAAGATAGGTGTAAGAAATATTTTTGTCCATTGTGGCCACCACCAGGTATCAACTAATAACACATTGGGTGTTTCAAGGTGAGTCATGGGCAGCTGTCTGTCTGAGACAGAGACCACAACAACCCAGAGACAGTCAAGTGACATCATTAAGCACTTCCTGTCTAAATTTACATTTAAACATCATTAACTGTCTCATCACAACCGGCAATTTGAATTCTCCAACCATAAGCAAACAGGGGAGAACTGATAATGATAGTTACATTTAAATAGCAATTTCTGCAAGCTACCACAAATGTGAAGTGTAAAAATAAACAAAACAACATGTAATCAAACAATCCTCTGTAATAAAGAGCCTTAACAGCCTTAACTGATCACAAAGTTAGGCATTATTACCTGGCTGGTTGTCAAAATATCTGAAGTAAAAAAAGACAAGGTGGGAGATTATTGACGTATTTGATATACATTCAAGTGGAAGATGATCGAAGGGCAGATTGTCCCTTTAAATATGCACCTTCTACATACAAGACTACATGTAACTTGCAGGGAAAACAGCACAGTCATGTTTACCCATTAAACATTCTAGCAGTGGAGAAGGGTCACAGTGCTTTTAACTGATGTTTTTACTCAAAGCAAGCAGGGAAAGTTGATGTGTTTTGCTTAAGAACACTTTGACAGTGCAGAATGGTACCTGAGACATTTCGATCACAAAGCCCACACTAAGCCACCAACTGAGGTGTATTTAATTACTTTGACACAAATGTTGTAAAATGGATCACCCTGAGTGACAGCCATGTAAATTATCTGCAGCAGTTCATAGAGTAGAAGCCATCAAAATACCCACTGCAACAGAACAGACAATACTGACTCAAATAAAAAAATACTGTATATACTGGATATCGTCTATTGTGTAACAGTTTTACTTGACAGGACAAACTGAAAAACAAAATATGAATTTTATAATAGTTCCCTCCAGACCAGGTACGCAGTAAAACTTGCAGCAAGGCAAACATACAGTCACGCTTGTACCTGCAGTGCCCCTCGGGGGACAATTTACCTTTCAGTCATTCATTCTTGGAAATGGGAAAGAAAGAAATCCAGGAAACTAAAACTGTGCTCAGTTTATGAGAAGTGCCTCAAATAAACAGGAATTAACGACATTATGTTGGGGTATGCCAATCTGTATAGATCCACTAACTCTTAATTTTGTGCAGGTTATCAGCACTGGGCCATCAGTACTTGAAGCTGATCAGTGAGAGATGCCAATAACTGCTTGCTAAATAAACTTTACCACGCAAAGTCAATCAAGTTTGTATTTCCCCACTCCTTTTTTACCTCTACCATAACCTTACAAAGAGGAACATCACATTTACAGGCAGCTTTGGTCAAGGGCACAGAGGTAGTCATTGCTAAAGAAGAAATAGTAGGGGTGACTAGTAGTTCTTTAACAAAATAGTTACACCATTTTTTTGATAAATAATCCTCAATCATGTGGATACAATGCCTAAGTGGATAAAGGCAAATAATAGAACAGCTAGAACAGTCTGGTAAGTTCAGAAAATTACATCACTTTAATGTAATGTAGCCTTTAAAACCAGACAAAAATACAACAATTATGTCATATCACGGTATATGAAAAATGTAAGACGATATCTAGACTCATATATTAATATAATAACAATATATTGCTCAACCCTGGCTGTCAGTACAGAACATCATGTCCTGTCCATCCTGTAGCTGTCAAAACTCAAACCTCACATTATCACATTCACAGAGATCCAGTGGGAGAGTTTAGCAGAAAAGTAAATGTGAGTAGAATAGAAGTACAAAAAGAGACTTATTAAACAATAATTTAAAAAGAGCCAAGATCATTTTCCATCTGTGATCATCCATACTTCAGCTGACAGGAAAACAGACTTATCAACTGTAATTATTAACTGTTGTTACCTACAATAACTTCTCCACATTTCTGGTATATATCATCTTGTCTGGTATATGTCATTTTGTCTGCCTGACTCATGCATCTGATGCAAAAAAAATGAAAGAATCATGAAATCCAAAACGCACAACTCAACTTCAGTGTTCCAGTAATAAAACATAAAAAAATATGTTGGACTTTACTACAACAGCCTAGAATAGCTTTTGTTCAATATTATCACCGTTGGGCTAAATGGAGGTGCTGTGCCTAATTAAAAGGTTGTAACTTTGACTAAATTTAAAGACAGTGGTTAGTTCTGGTGTGTTTTTAGCACGGAATAAGACATTGAACCAAATTTCCTCCATCGAAATATATAAAATGAAAATCACAAAGTTTTCTTAATTTCATGAATGCTAAATCAATGTCTGACTTTCATACTGACTGCAAAAGCAAACAACATTTTAATGAGCTGTTTTGCTCTTGGGGGGAATTACTAGAATTGTTGGGGCTTTGTAAATTATAGAGTGTGGTCTAGACTTAAAGTAAAACCCAGATCACTGCAGTGCTTTAACCATCAATGCACTTTGACTTACAAGGCTGCTGGCAGTAAGAGAGAAAGAGAGAGAGAGAGAAAGAGAGAGAGAGAGAGAGAGAGAGTGAGGGAGAGAGAGAGAGAGAGACGTGTGTCACCCAATGTGGAGTGTGGTGGGTGGGGTGTGCAGTGTTGCCTATGAAACAGACTGCTGTGTCACACGGCTACATAGTCAGCATAGCTCCCTGTTTAGACGGCTCACGGCCTCCTCCCAACTGCAGCTCTCTCCGCTCCACAGATACCAGCTGAGTCAGAGCTGGAACTTTCTGAACTTTCTGAACTCCCTAAACTCACAGCCCCAGATAATGATGAGGAGGAGCTGATTTAAAAGGTGTCAACCATAAAATAAATCATCCCAGTATGCAAGGTTGCATGGTATATATGGCCATATGAATATGTTTCTATGTAATGTTTTTTGGTGGGGTTTAAGGCAAATGTTCACCACAGATGGCATATTTGAGTAATTTACAAAGCTTACATCACCACTAAATCTTCTTAAAGGTGTCTGCTATCCACTTTTATGCTTGTATGTACATTAAAATAACCTTTTTTAACATGCATGTCTGGAAATGATCATATAGTGTAACCGAAAGACAACTGGTTAGTCATTTATTTTAACCAAACCAGGCCGCAAAAATACGTTTATTATCCATAAATATCACATGAATGACCTCAGTATTTCTAAAAGCCTGGCCCCAGCCCTGACACTCCTACAGGAGTTAATTAAGTGCATATTACATAGATTTATTCACCTGTATTGTGGTTACAGGACAGTTAAATTATGAGGTCTGTTTTTCACAGTTACTGTATTTTGGTTTTTGCAGAGCAACATCCTCCATCCACAGATAACATATTAAAAATAGTGTTTGCTGTCAAGCCACCAACTGTACAGTCACTTTTAATGACACCCAGTCATGACCTCAAGGCTGCAACAGGTTGTATTTTTGATTTCAGATAACAAGGCAGCTCCAACTATAACATTTAATTGATGTGTCAGACTCGAACGTTTCATGTTTCTGTTTGGGAACATTAAGTAAGCCAGATTTTCCTACCGGTTTAGGATCTCCTACCCTACCCCTCATGTCTCCATTCAAACAGCAGCTCAACATCTCCCTGTCTTTCTGCGGAAATAAAAACTATTTGCTGACAGCAAAAACTTGGCATGGCCACAAGGTCATAAAGTTATTCTGCCTGATCAGGTCATAGGCTGCTAGCCAAGACAGCCCTTATAAAGCAGTGCTGAATGACTGACGACAGACCTGAAAGAATCTGCAAACTTTTTTTTCTGATGTTTATTTAGCTTCCAGGGATTTAGCCAAGTAAGTATGCTCCTCTCAGCTTCACTATCATGACCTCCAAACACAAAAGAGAAAAGTTAGTAGTTACTACCATTAATATGAGTTTATTTGTTATTGACAAAAAAAAAGCCGGAGGCTTGCTCCAACCTAAGTCAAATTCCTTGTATGTGTCTTCATATCTGGCAAATAAAGCTGATTCTGATTCTGAAAATAGATGTCCTTTGGCAACTGGATCCAATGAAGCCTGAATATTTATTCACCTCAATGTAGCCTAGAGTGGTGCTAAAACATGGCGATGATTGGGTGATTCTTACCAAGTGAAGCCCTGATAGATGTTATCTGCAGCAGGATCCCTGCGGGGCTCACTGGAACCTGGAGCCGAATCTTTGGCTGCTTTGATGATGGTGGAAGTGGGGCACAAACACTGAAATTACAGCAGAGAGAAGCCCAGAAAATATCTGTTTTAATGGTAAATTGCAAAAGATTATCAACTAACAGAGATCAAGGCTAAATCAGACAGTCTGAAGTGAACAAGGGGGAGCACTAACAGGAACACCAAAAGTCTGCTGACTGTGTTAACAAAAACACACACACACACACACATTTCTTTTCTAATCCAGGAAATAGCAATCACCACCATCAATACAGTTGGATATTCAGTTATTTAAAGCTATTGAGTGATTGTGTGTCGCTTCACATTTTCCTGGAGCGTAGAAGGTTCCGATTTCAGACCATGGGGTCTCCCAGTAAAGAAAAGAGAATAAAGGGAAATGGTTTGAAAGAGATTCAAATCATCTTAATCTTTTGGATGAATCTGTTGACATGCTAGCCTATAAACAGTATATGAATGTATACAGTTTTCCAATTCCTTTCAGAAAGTTTTATTCTTTAACTCGTGCATTCCCAAATGGTTTAATTCTACTTATAAAAAAATACTTAAGTTATGGTGCACAAGATATATCACAGCCTTTACTATCATTCGATGGAATTGAACTAATGCACATAAAGTGTAACCAGCATATTCACCAAATTTTTCAGAGAAAGAATACATTTGTGCCAAGGGGCAAGTTTTTGTGGAGATCTAAAATTGAGAACATAAATTGGAGAAGGGCTTGACTTCTACTGTGTAAGTACTGTGTTTCTAACAAAGCTAGGAAGTACACCTCAACAATTTTACATTACATATACCCTACTAATCGTCTTGTTGTTAAATTAGCCGACATTTACTCTTCCTGTACATTTTGTAAAGAGAATATTGAAACAATATCTCACCTTTTTTTTTTAATTGTGAAATATCCAAAAGATTTTGGACAGATTCAGAGTCTTACTTTTTTGAACCCACCAACTTTGTCTACACCTTTAATCTTAAATATATCATCTGTTTCTACGATAATTCAGGAAACTGTGCTCTTGAGTATCTAATTAATTTCATCATTCTGTATGCCAAACTTTATATTCACACGCAGAAATTTTCATATTCATCTCCTAATTTTTTACCTTTTCTCATAGAATTTAAATCTCTACTGAAGTCACTTAGACCGTTGGATAACAAAAAAAGTATTACAATTGTGGAAACTGTAGAGCTTTTGTTTCCTGAAACCTCTGACTAATTGTAAATTTATATTTTCATGAACCTCTTTTTATTTTTTTCTATGTAATAATTATCGTTTGTATTGCTTTGTAAGTTTGTACACTTGATGTTCATTTGCTATTCTCTGCATACTGCATTTTGTCAATAATTTAAAAAAAGGAAAGAGAGGTGGCCACAGGTTGACCTCTGCTGTCAGCTAGTAAGTGAGCATCTCTACAGCTACGAACACAAGACTAGAGCTCCCCCTAGTGGATGAAATAAGAAGAAACAATAGTTCTTAAACACATGCCCATATGTTTCTCATGCCTGTATATTTTTCAAGAGAAGGAGGGAAAGGGAGATTTTTTTTATTTTATTTTTTTACTATTAATGCAACTGTATATCAATTCAATACAATTGTGCTGTGAAAGACAAAAAAGATGGATGAGCATTCCTATTGAAGCCCTGAACTAATGTTAAAAGATGTTTTAACTTAACATTAGGCCGTCTCTCCCTTCATGTCAATAAAGGCGAAAATAAACATGCTGTAATATCTACCAACACAATACTTTACATTTCCCCTTTCTATGAGCAGCCTGTTCCCTCCTGACGATAGTGTGCTCCATAAACTTATGAATTGCAGTATTTTAAACTGTATCTCTCCTTTCGTGTAAATGTGTTAGATGAAAGGCATATTTTGGGAATTCAAACGAATTTCACAACATAATTTGCACTAAAATTTGAGGATGACCCATAATACTTTTGTGAAACTAACACTGGTATCCTCCCCTTCTTTATCCATATGTGTAAAGGGGAGGTCCTAACTAGGAAATTGCACATTTAAGCTTCACGAAAGGTAGAATTGTTGCATGACTATTGGGTTTTATGCTTAGGCTATCACGAAAATGCCTTTGACATTATGTCAAGAATCCCTTAATTAAGTATTGAAGTTCGTCAGTTAATGTTGTATTCGTTAAATTGAACCTCGCGCTTGTGTTGCAAAAGCAATATGTTCATGTTTGTTTGTTTTGATGGGAGAGCAATTGCAGCCTGCCTCTGTCTGACACTTTAGGTTTCATTTTCTTTGAAAGGAAATCTTCTGTTTGTTAACCCGTCTGTCCTTTAACCCTAACGTTAGTTACTCGCCACTTACATGCATCGGTTATTATGGAGGAACGCAACAAATACAGGTAACATAGCTAGGTTATATTTTAGACGCAACGTTAAGTTCCACGGGTAATATGTAACGTTAGCAACGTTTAGTTGAATGACTAACCTGCAGTGGTAACTTTTGACCAGTTTTGGGCTGTGTGGGAGACGGTCCCAAGCTTTATAAACTTTCTTTAGCTAATGCTTGCAGCCAGTCTCCAGACTGATATTTAAAAAGAAAGCATCATAGCTAACGCTAGCATTCTCTTTAGTTGAGTTACCTTCAATTGGTCAGTAAGATTGTTTAGGCGCTAGCTACATTTGTAACGTGCCTATATCCACTCACACAAAGTTAGCATCTACATTTTATTTTATGTTTTACAGGTGATAATGTTATCTCTTGGTTGTTTGCTGTTAAGGACTGAGTTTAACAATGTTAAAACAGCACATGGTTGTAGTAGAGGGTAAAACCTCACCTTGGTTTGGTCTGGAACAGGTCCTTTTTTGATAATTGCTTTCATGTGATTCAAAAATCTATATAGGGCATAAGTGGTGCCACACTAGCCTTATCAAGTCCTTTAATAATAACTGGGAGGAGAAAGAAGATGCAGGAAAATATCAGCAAAGAAGGAATGTAGGTTACCTTAACCTTTCTTTTGTGTTAATGGGTTTCTATGGGTTAACAGAATTTGTGGCCACATTGTAACTGGATGCTTTAAATTATATGAATAAATGTTAAATGTTTCAGCTGTATTTCACTTATTGCCATGTTTTAATTCTGTTAAGTTCTATTACAGACTCTTTCAGTCGATAATGCTCAACTCAAATTTCCTTGCAAAACTATCTGGGGAAACTTACTTGGATTTCTCCGTTCATTTCAACAATGCAGTTGTTTTATATCACATTTTTGGTCATAGAATATTTTAGGTGTAAGACCTTTTTAACCAAGAACATTCAAGTTCATTTCTGCTTCTTTGGTTTATCTATGCTCCCCCTCTGATGTATGTGACTTTTTTTCCCATCAGCTTCGGCAGCTTTGCAATTGATACACCCAAATTTCTCCTCCGCTCCATCAACTTCAGCCAAACCTCTTTTCAGCATGTCAGCGGGTGACAAAGATGCTCTCAGCACACAGACAGACAATAGTTTAACAGGAAGAAGGGAGAAAAAGCCTTTTTTTACATTACCAGGTAAGCTAGTAAGAAAAAGCTTGAATATTTTGAGCAGAGTCTCTACTGTCTGTATTCAGTGTCTACACTTGTGTTAAATGTTGTGCAAACCTTGTGTGAAAAGTTTAGTAAATCATCAAAAGTTGAGTAAATGCAGCTAAAGCATTGCATCACTGCATTAGAAATATTAATACAGTTACCAGCAATGTATTCAAACAAAGAAGAAAAACTAACTTCAACCAGATGATACAATTCTAATGAATTACAGAACTGTCCATTAATTTCCTAAATTTTTTAAATAATAATAATAATAATAATAATTACTTGGATGATGCCTGTTTTCTGACAGTCTCTAGACAGGTCCCTGAACCAACCTGTGACATTGGTCTAAAAGACTTGCAGTATGTTTGTGTTAATAAACTTAATATCCCCCAATCTTTACAGCTACTTCAGCAAAACCTGCTATCAGCCGAGCAGCAGGTGCCAAAGATGCTCTCAGCACAGTTACAGACGTCAGTTTAACAGACAGTATGGAGACCAAACCTTTGTTTGCATTCCCAGGTAAACTACTAAACAGTAAAACCGTCAATGATCAGGAATGCCACTGAAAATGTACTTTATGGATGGGTTTTCTCCTTTGTTGGGATGCTTGTAAAAAAAAAAGACAAATCAATTTGTAGACCCAGTTTGGAAATGGGATATACAACTGTGTTCCAGGTTCAATTACCAAAAATGATAAAGCGGGCAATTGATTTCTTACATGTTACAAATGTATTACTTTGATGATGCCTGCTTTGACGTTTGCAGGACACACGCCCCCTCATCCAACCTCTCATCGGAATGTTCTTGTGCTGATAAACTCCACTGTAGCTCCTGCAAATATCTGGGCGTGACATAACTGTGTTTTGCCACTTATCTACAGAATTAAAAAAACTGGAAGGAATTTAATAGTGAGCTTTATTTTTATGCATTTTACTCTTCAGAAGAAGTGAAATATTAGCCTAGAAATCTAGACGCACCCTAGTGGCAATAAATGTAATTTGCAGGTAGGGTCAGTTTAGCAACTCTGTGTTGGCTTGCGAGCTGGAAAAACCAAATTCTGGTCAGGCCAATCACATTGTGTATAGAGTCGGTGGGTGGGCTTAACATAAGGACGGCACAGTTGCGAAGGATCATAGACAGTAAATTTATTAATTATATTAATATTATTAATAATATTAATATTAACGGTCTATGCAAAGAAACTTGACTCTTAAACTCTCATCAGCAGCTCAACCAAAGTTGGAATCTCAATGGAGAGACATGGAGTGGACAGAAGAGTAAGTAAAGCTGTAAACTTCAATTGAGTCAAGTTTGTAAATATTGAAATGCATAGCAGTCAAATAAATATATTCCTTTTTATTTAAAGTGAAAAGAAACCTTATTTTGATCATAAACTAAATTCAAACCCAGGCAAAAGACAAGCCTGATGAAGACCATCAGCTCCTACAGGCCGATCTGTCACGAGGTGACTCAGGCTCGGGTTCTCCTCCTTGGCCCGGTCGCTTCTGGAAAGTCCAGCTTCATCAGTTCAGTCCACTCAGTGTTCAATGGAAGAGTTACCAACCGGGCCATGGTGGGCTCCTCCTTGACCAGCTTCACCAAGAAGGTACAGGTGAAGCAGTAACAGAGAAAAATCACTAAAACTATTGCAATTTCTTTGGTGGTGGGAATAAAATGAGCTGAAATTCATTGTCCATCCATCCATCCATCCATCCTTCTTTTTCCGCTTATCAGAGGTTGGGTCGCAAGGGCAGCGGTTCCAGCAAGGGACCCCAAACTTCCCTTTCTTGAGCCACATTAACCAGCTCTGACTGGGAGGTGTGACTTGACTGGTATTCAAGTCACACCTCCCTAAGGAGGCACCCAGGGGGCATCCTTACCAGATGCCCCAACCACCTCAACTGGCTCCATGCAAAGGAGCAGCGGCTCTACTCCGAGTTCCTCACGGATGACTGAGCTTCTCACCCTATCTCTAAGGGAGACGTCAGCCCCCCTCCTGAGGAAACCCATTTTGGCTGCTTGTACCTAGGATGGATGGATGGGTAATTTCATCGTTAGGTTTCTTAAAATAGGGAGATACTGAAAAGAGAGTGGATCTCATCTGGCATTTGAGCAAGACACTGAATCCCTACTGGATTCAAGAGGGTATCTTTGCAGTTCATCCACAAAAAGCTAAAGACTGCTTTTCATTTTCTTAGGTCTGCCATGTTGTCAAAGTGTTGTCTATCATTTCCATTTTGTCCAACAGCTACAGATGTGCCTGTTGGACACAAATATCTTCAAGATCAGTTTTAAGTTTATTTGGAACAGTCAAACAAAATTAGTTCAAACTTTCCCAAAGCCATTTTAATGTCCAATTACTAGCTTTTCTCAAGCTTTTAGTCTTTGTCAATGAATGGCGTTTGCCTGGTTATCATGGAGACACTGAACAAGAATGTCTCAAGTTTGTTCATCAGAAGACAGTATGGTGCAATCCTCCAATCAGCAGCTAGTTCCTGTGCTTGAGACGTCCATCCCTTCAACTTTCTTCTTGTTTGTGTCAGCTGCAGTCCTTCCACATCCAAAGTCAGAAGGGAGAGGATCCTACTGGACTGGTGCTGTGTGATGTTGTGGGCCTGGGAGACGGAGAGATGACCGGACTGACCCTATATGACATCCTGTCTGTCATTAAAGGTCATGTACCTGAGGGACACAAGGTGAGCAGAATCAGTCTTGTAATATTGTAGACTTTAGCTACGCTAGCAGCATTGCTCTAAAGATGGCATTGGCAATTGTTTGACTAAATACCTGTACAACCAATGACATGCCCATCTGCCTCAGCTATACTTTTTGTTTAGTGCTAATTAGTAAAACTGTAAAAATGTAATCTCTTCATTTCTCTCTTCCAGTTTAGCCCAGATCAGCCAGTGAGGTCTGAGACTGTGGGCTATGTGAAGAAGCCAAGCCTCAAAGACAAGATCCATTGTGTGGCCTTCGTGGTGGACGCATCCAAAATCCTGACCTACCCCAAAGGACTTACCAGCACCTTCCAGCAGCTCCGAGAGCACATCAGTGAGCTGGGTGAGAAAAGGACAAGCAGTTAAACACAAACACATTGTCACAAACCGATTAAAGTCATCTGAACCAAAGCGCTGTCGGTAACGTTTTATGGCAGTGAAACCTCAATGACAGCATTGTATTCTGTTAGGTGTTCACCAAGTGGCTCTGCTCACCCACGTAGACCAAATTTGTCCAGAAACGGCCAAAGATGTCACCAAGGTTTACAAGAGTCGCATCATTCGGGACATGGTAGGTTCAAATAAACCATATTCAGTTTAACAAATGTTAATGTCCTGTAAACACTCCTGTTTAATTGGCAGTTAAAGTGAAAAGGAAGTGCACAAACCACATAACCATGAATGTAGTTCATGATGCAGACCTATTAGCACTCAAAATATTACAGATACCATATTTGCAATTTTTTTTTTTTTAAATTTAGAAGATAGAATTTATTTAATGTATTACTATGATGTGGTGTAACCTTTTAATTTCAGTGGTGGGGACAGCTTCGCTAGGTGGTCTACAATATGGTTATACAAATAAAGAGGTTATTTTAACAATACACAAGTGGAAGAATCAGAAATGTACAGACTGATTGTGGCATATATTGAAAAAAATAGCCAAACTGTACAGGAAGGTGAGATCACCATGCAGACAGGATAGAAAGTTTAACCAAAATGAGTGTGTGACCACAGTTTTGTTGGACAGATGGAAAAGTTGACTTTGGTGCTTCTTATTATTTTTGCTTATTTAGGATCACATTACCAGATTAAAATTCAAGAAAGGCTTGGATACCCAATTCATATGATTATTGGATGAATTATTTTGACCTTCAATTTGAATAGATTAAAGTTTGTTTGGGGGTGTAAGGTCACAACAAATTATACTCTGTAACTATAAAATGTGTATAGACTTGCTTACATTTTCAAAAACAAAAAAGAATTACAAGCCATCATATCCTTTTTATTTTGTGATTCCTCTTAGGATTATTTTCAAACTAAAGTACTTCTGTGAGAGATGAAAAAATAAAATTATATTCTTTTCTGTCCTAATGTCACCAATTTGACAGTGTTCTTAACCAGCTGAAGGAAGTGATTACTGATGGTGTGAAAATCTTACAGTCAGGTCTTTGTGTGTTTATAGATGAGTAAAGCTGGGGCTTTGTTAGGTATGTCCACCTCCTACATCGTCCCGGTGAAGAACTACTCGTCAGAGCTGGACCTGGATGCGAGCACTGATGTGCTTCTGCTTAGTGCGGTCGACCACATTCTGCAGTATGCTGAACTGTATTTCCAGGACAATACACCACAACGCACAGGGCCAAAGATCGACTAAAACATTAATTTCTGAGCTTTTGAAATATGTCTTTTAAACAATTAAGCAAGTCATCATTCACATTTAAATAAGCATTTATTGTTTTATGTCAAACGTTAAAGAGAAACTTCAGATGAGGGATTTTAAGTTTAGGTTATATCAAATAACTTTCTCATGGTTTTTACAAAATGTATGAATAATAAAATCATAAATTTGTGATGTTTAATTCGTAAGTATGATTTGTTCTTTATATTAATGGTAATGGACTTCATGGAAGAACAGTTTCTACAAACAAATAAAGCAAGTAGGCTGTGTAAGAAAGATTGCTGCATTCCCACAATTTGCTCTTTCTGTTAGGAATAAAGTGTACAAGTGGCCTGGACCTGTCATAATAAGGATGTAGGCTACTGTACAGATAGTCTGCCTGTTTCCATAGGGGGAAATATCTTGTTTAACACAAGACCCATAATACATTTTGATCTGAATTAATTTAAAGTTTACAAATGTAACAGATCAACTAAATAAGTAACTTGCAAATCAATATTCTGTTCACAGCATGCATTGTCATCATCGTCATGGCTGGCCAATTTGCTGTGAGGTTCAAGAACTTTATTTTAGATTATGATTTTATTGGCGTCTCTCACGATGACAGCTGCCCCAGGGTCTTTACGCATGTTCCCTCATATACAATAATGTGATCAATATTATTGTATATAATAATAATGTTATATATGATGGCCATCTTCTCGACTGTCACATTTACAATTTACTTTAGAAACCCGTTTTGTATTACATTATTTCAAACCACTCTTAATTTATGTCACAGCCCTGCTCTGTTGACACGTGGTTGGCAGCTGCTAATTGATTTGAGATTGCTGATCTTCGGCTACGGGACATGAAACAGCATAGGCCTGCTGAACAGTAGCCAGTAGTAAATGAACAATAGCCGTGCTTTGGGGACGTCGAGGATCAATCTCACGAGACGTGTACGCACTCCATCGTGAACAGGTGTCACAAATTAGGCTGAAATGAACGATTTATTTCCCAGTTAGTTTGGTGAACGTGACTTGAAACACTTGTACGAACAAGGCTGAAAGGATACGAATGCATTTTACAATTGTGTGCAAATGGTGCTTGGTAGAACGACATTCTACCAATAGTCCTATACCGACCTCTTTAAAACGCGATCTGAAAGTGAAGTTCAGACACAAACATCAGTTTTATTTTGAAGGCGAAATATTCCATTCCGCACTTCCAGTTTCGTTTCTGAAACTGCCCGTAACATCCTGTCTACGTTTGCTTACTGGAAGTATCTTGAAGATAAGGTAAGGCTGAAAATATGAAAAAGTATAGCTATAATATATAGGCTAATATTAAAGGGTTTCATCAAATTGGGATGATGTTGGGAAGAAAACATTATCATAACCCGAGTATAACAATATCCCAGCTACCATTTATAAGATGGTGTGATACCCCTACTGGTTTCCACAATAACTGGTTACCGTCATAGACAGTTAAAGAAAGAAAAAGGTGTCCGTATGTTGTGTTTACCTAACAGCTGCCGCTGGGCTGCCTGTGGCACCAGATTCGTCACAGGCAGCGACCAACGGTCACAGTTCCTGATGGGTCACAGCTTTTGGTGGAATTGAAAGTTACTGTTCTGCCTTAACTATTAAATATTTTCTGTCCGACTGAAAAAAGATGGTGGACAAATTGACGTACGTGCGCTTTATCAGTCATAATAATTAATTGGTCGTTAATATCCAGAGGGGTTAACCAAGCTAAATTAGTAAATATTCTGCATTTTTAATTACATCTGTCTTTCTTTTTGTATTTAGACACCAAAGTGAGTAAACGTCAAAGGTTCATTCAGCCTCCTTTACATACTTCAGCAGACCATCTATCCACAATGAACTCCATGTTAACCAATAGCCAGCAGAAAACTATCTGCTCCCAGCTGGGAAGAGTCAAACTCCAGCTGCTGTACAAGGCCAGCATCCATGGTTTCACCAGTGCAGCCTTTCACCAACGATGTGACAACCACAGTCCCACGGTGTCTGTGGGCTACAACACCTCTGGTTATGTGTTTGGAGGCTACACCAAACAACCTTTCAGTCAGTCTGGACAGTATGTGCATGATGACCAGGCCTTTCTTTTCACCTTCAGTGGAGAAAAGCTCCTCAAGTATCCGGTTACTGGTCCTGCCAACGCATTGAGAATGATTGCTGGGTCTGGTCCATATTTTGGAGACGCATTTGTTCTTGTCTATGGAAGCAAAGCAGTAGTCTACAGCTCTCCAGGACATTATTACAACTTCAATGCTGCAGAAATGCACGGCAATGATCTCAACCTGACTGAGTGTGAAGTCTATGAAGTCAAGGGTGAGTTTATTATAAATATTAAATTATAAAAATAATAATTATATGGGTTGGGAGGGGGGCTTATTCTTAAATTTAATTTAAAAAAAACAATAGCTAAATATAGGTAAATATGAAACATATTTACATATTTTGAAAGGTGAATTTTCAAAGTTTGATTATATGGTCATTACAGCCTTCAGATGAGCGACCCAGATACATTCAGCAGCTCTGCGGCTAGGCTACTGATAAAGTCGTGCAACTTAATATTCAACTCAACCCACTTCCGGCAGCAATGACAGCAGTCAGTGTGTGTTAGCATAGCAGCGTTAGCTAGGGCAGCTCCAATATGGAAGAATTATTAGGATCAGGATTATTTTGGTTAATTTTGAAATCACGATTATTTAACACGCAATTATTCATTGATTTTTAAAAATGTTTCATTTATTAACTTATTAAAGTTAAAAAACAGTGAAACTGTTTAACAAGTCAACAGTACACCCTGACCTGGGGAATTTCCCTTAATACTTTTCCTGTTTTATTTTATTTAGAAACAAATTTAGTTCAAGATAACACATCCCTTCAATTGGACTCCCTCCAGATTGTTTAGACTTGGATTGAAAGACACACCAAATTGTCGGTGATGTAAGACAGATGACGGACAATTACTCCATGTCCTATGGTCCTGTGACAAGATCCAAGAATTTTCCATTCAGCCCAAGATTATTTGTTCATGGGATGGGTCAATCCAAAAAGGAATAGACAAGGACGCTGGGTCCAAATTAGTTTAATGATAGCCAAACAGATTATTCTAAGCGGATGGAGGAATAAATGGGGTGCCTTCAAGTCAAGAGTAGGCTTGTGAGATGGCCAGAGTGGCAGAATTTTAAATATTGAACGTCTACACTAGAAAATGGGAAAAGTACGTAAGCTTTCTGGAGGACTCCTTAGAAACCATGCGCTGTGGAAAGGTGTATACTATGTGCTTAGTTTTTTTTGTCTGTTATTTTATTGTATGGAATATTATGGTTATTATTTCATCTTGTCTGTTTGTGTTGTGTGTTTGTAATTGGTGATGACAGGGTTCAGGGGTTGGGGGGGCGTGTTCATGTGAGCTGTATGTTTTGGGTTTTGTTTTAAAACAAAAACGGTTAATTATAAAATATCTGACACAATATCATGGACATTTTATGATTTTAATACAGTAAATATGACATTACGCCTTTAACCCTTGTGTTTTCCCGTCAAAATCGTGAAAATCAACACTTTTGTTGACGCTTTCTTATCGATGTTTTTGACGTTTTCAACACTACGTAAGACTAACTTATTAACTTTAGTTTTACAGTTATTTTTGGAACTTATGGTCAATAAACCTCCATTTATAGGAAATTATACCCAATGTTTGAGTTAGAAAAGCAGAAATTTAGGAATTATTTAGACTAAAACTAAAGGAATGTATGTTGATGGATAATAACTTTTACTCAATACTATTTCAAAAACCACTTCAATCTTTTTTTCAAATTCTATAACAAGACCCAAAATTAATAAAAGTAGAGATTTGTACTTGCCAAAAAGCGTTGGGTGGAATCAACCATGTTATTTTGGGTAATTACAATTGGGTAGTTAAAAAGAACATTTGATATAGGAAAACGGGTCAGTTTGACACAAGGGTTATAATATGAACAGAATAAGGGCAATGAACACAATGTATTCCCAGAACCTTCCCTCTCTGCTTATTGTCCTGCATTAGAAAAGTACACAGTTAAAACAAGCAAAGCTGAGTTTAAAACAAAAAAAAACATAATACCAAGAAAAGTTCCTAAAAAATTAGGGGAAATCTCATCTCTGTTGAATATTCACAGGACAATATTTGTTAAAATATATTTATTTTTTTAACATTGTTATGCATTGACTAGAATAAAGTATATCCATGAAATATGTCACTTAGTCAGGGGTTGTCAGTTTACCCAAGGATAGTAAAGCGGTTACAAAAAAGGTTGTATCTAAAAGATTAGATACATGTATTTTTTTTTAATCAAATTTGATAAGATCATTGTTTTATAAAAGTTGTTTTTGCTTTCAACAGAAACCACAGAACTTGAGCGTCCGTGGAGAACTATCACCTGGGAATCTGAGTAAGACGCATACCATCCTGCACATAATGCTTTAAACATGCTCTGCTACAGGACAATATACCATACAGTATGACAAATAGACAATCTTGAAAAATATAATTTATCATTTAAATGTAATATTGAATGTGTTCATATGCGATGGAATGCAATGTTGCTATGTTTGACTGGACATACCAGCTGTTTCAGATTCTAATGGACTCAGCGTCTATGC
Source organism: Percina caprodes (assembly GCA_013375575.1). Classification (NCBI taxonomy): domain Eukaryota; kingdom Metazoa; phylum Chordata; class Actinopteri; order Perciformes; family Percidae; genus Percina; species Percina caprodes. Next base: position 2,907,706 of record JABXJD010000004.1, on the reverse strand, counting down.
AAACTATGCAATCAAATTGTTCACTATGCTTCCTGTGTTATACTGTTTTTTTTAATTGTACAATTCTTGACAAATTCTCATAAATTTACCCAAAACCATGACTGCTACTAAGAAAGTAAAAAATAACTTTTCATGAGAAGAAAAAGTTATTTATTAGGGGCCAGGCAGCTCTACAAACTTTGCATCTAGGTCCAGTCTTATGCCGGACTTCCTCAAACTGCCATAGTGGGCTAATACTCCCGATGGTTGGCGCTAACTGTCTAAAGTTTAAAACATTGAAAATTCATCAGTGGTGCTAGCACTTTACAACCATCACTCTGTTTTTACTCAATTAATTTACTCACAACTTGCTGCACTGCATCTTCAGACTGTCCTCCACAAACGATATAGCCATATTTTTCCATTATGAAATATTGAGCCCACAGCTTTAAAACATTTTACTGTAAACTAATAAAACCGTCTACTGCAAACTCCCGCTAAATCAATCTCCAATGTCCATGACAAAAATGTTGATTTTTATGGGAGAAGTAGTGTGCTAAGTTTCAGACATGTATAAAAAAAATATAGTATTTTGAATTCTATCCTTATTTAAACAATGGAAGTCAAAGAAAATAGAGCATATTTAAACATCCGTTTTGTCACTTATGGAGTAATCATCTCATCTGTTATGTCTAGATGAAGTATATAACTCTCAGAATTTTTTCGGGTTACGTCTGGCCATGTCGTAAATAGTAGAGGCGAGGCCTCAAAACAACAATACATTGGGGCGTGATATTTAAATGCCGATCGGTTCTAGACGCTGCATTCATCAATGTACGACCATTCTTACGCTCCGATTGGTGCGATACAAACGTTTCATGAATCCCACGTGAAGCCTGTCGCAAGAGGATCTGCGCTCACATGGTGGAAATTAGGGTTAAGTCATGTGTGAAGTCATCTATAGTTTCTCCCTTGGCATGCTAAACATGCCAAAGCCTACTCGGGCATCTTGATGTGTTGATAAGAGACATGATTTCAAAGTTTGTTTAATGTATGAAGTTTAAAATAACTTTTGGTCTGCACACTTCTGCTGATGGACCCTCATGTATTTCTCATTTGTCTTCCTCCTCTTTCTTCTTCTGCCTTCTTAGAATGTCCAGCTCACTGTTGCACAGCAGCTATAATGTTTTCTTGTTCCTACAGAAAGAAGAAGGAGCTGATGGAGACTGTTAAGACATACAAACCCATAGTCAGCTCTGTGTCCCAGGTTCGGGTTCTGCTCATTGGACCAGTTGGAGCTGGAAAGTCCAGCTTCTTTAATTCTATCAACTCTGTATTCAGAGGCCACGTCACCAGCCAGGCCATCGCTGGCAGCTCTACCACAAGCCTCACCACAAAGGTTAGTTCCTGCCTGTTAATGATTTCCATTTGTGGTGACTGATTTCAAAATAAAAATCCTGTCCCTTCCCCGTTTTGTGGATGGTTAGCTAATCGCTTTGTTTTTGAAAGTTTCGCACCTACTCAGTGAAAGCTGGGCGAGATGGAAAAAGTTTGCCAATCATCTTGTGTGATACCATGGGATTGGAGGAAAGCACAGGGGCGGGGCTTGATATAGATGACATCAACAGCATCCTTAAAGGTCATCTGCCAGACTGTTATCAGGTAGAGCATTTTGTTGCATTTAGGATATTAAATGTATGAGCTATTGATTTAGCTTTAGTTAACTCAAACTGTTCCTGTCTTTCCCCCGAACCGTATGACTCAGTTCAATCCCTCTGCTCCTCTGAATTCGGAAACCAGCGGCTATCGTAAGTCTCCAGGGCTTAAGGACAAGATCCACTGTGTGGTCTATGTCACTGACTCCTGCAAGGTCTCCATCATGCCCACAAAGCTGGAGGAGAAGCTGAATGCTATCCGCAGAAAGGTCAACTTAATGGGTCAGTGAAATGTAGTCCCTTTTCATTTTAATGAAGAATATTGTAGATGCACACTCAAATACCCCATAGGGTGACTACCTAATTAAACAGCTAGACTAACCCCAACATGTTTTTGTATATATATATATATATATATATATATATATATATATATATATATATATATATATATATATATATATATATATATATATATATATATATTAGAAATGCATAAACAAACAAAACATACACTTTTTTTAAAGCGGTCTCTTGCTTTGTAAGCAGTCCCCACCACAGCCAAGATAGTGGTTTACAGCCGCTGGAACTGCTGGTAGTTAAGTTGTATATTTACTGTATCATTTATCGACACTGAACTACTAGCTTACAAGTAATACATGCACTATTTTTGCTACCTATCTGCATGCTCATGCTTGTAGTTTTTTTTCATGAAGGTTTCAACTTCTTATAGCAACTGCTAAAGTGGGAAATGTATGCACAATATAGTGTCCTCAAGCATTTTCGCAATAGGTCAAGTACAGCAGTGTCTGTAGAATGTCAACCTGTTCTCACTCCAAACTCGTAAAATACGGATGCATGGGCAGTGGCTGTCAGCGTTGGATACGATGCAAAAAAACACCCTTCATCGTATGTGTAGAATATACTGGACAGAGCAGCAGCTACGCAGCGCTTGAAGATGACTTATATCTCAAGTGACGGTAGCGAGTAGTATGAAAGTCCAAAATTTCTCATAGGGAGGGTGGTTGGGGTGGTGGATGTGTCAAACAACACAGGACTTTCACCTTGGAGACCAGAGTTTGTGTCCCCCATATCATTTTTCCTGAACCTAACTGTCCCGTTCTTCTTTTCCTAAACCCAACTGTCCCGTTCTTGTCCAGTGTGTCACAGACACGTACCTTTTTTATAAGCCCACCCCATGATCTTCCTCAACCTAACTACTTCAAAAGTGACGCCAGGGAATAATGAATGAGTAAATGAGGAGTGATTTCAGTGATTTGAAGCGATAAATGTTAGTTAAAGACATCTGTTATTTAGAATTGTCTGTCAACCATAGAATGGTTATTATAATTCCTACACAAATATGTTTAAAGTAAAGTGTTACCTCAACAATCTGATACTTTTGGAAATGTTTCTGCTCTGGTGTTTTCAGGGATCCCTCAGCTGGTTCTGCTCACTAAAGTAGAGGAAGCCTGTCCTTTGGTGACAGAGGACCTGAGGAACATTTACAAGAGTGGCTACATCAAGGAAATTGTGAGGATTTTAAGATTGTACAGAAGAATAAATGCTAGAGGGTTTTTTGAATTTAAATTTTTTTGCAATTTTCTTTTAAAAGAATTAACTTATGGAAAACCATACCTTAGGACTCACCCATTGTAGTACTTGAGCAATAATACATATGTGAGATGGACGATAACTAGCAAGCGAGTTGTTATTATTGCGATTCAGAACCCTGACAGGGTGGTGCAGGAGCAAGATGCATAAAGATGACATTTGTTATTAGTAATTAGCCTTTTAATGGGTAGCCATAACCAAAACAAACATAATACAAAAATCATTGGTCTTTTGAAAAGTGTTTTTTTATGATTCAGATACAGGAGGTCAGCGCTCGGCTCGGTGTGCCAGTGTCCTGTGTTGTTCCAGTGAAGAACTACAGTGAGGAGTTGGAGTTGGACCTGAACTGTGACATCCTGCTGCTCAGCGCCATCATCCAGATGCTTCGCTTCGCAGATAATTACTTTGATGAGATCAGTGACCAATTCAGCAACACTGCAGTCAAAGAATAGGAAGTATTAGTGCAGCAGATGTTTATATCCTGTCCTGAAATGTCTCTCAAAATAATTTACCCGCAGGTGATTCACCGTGCACTTCCTCCTCTGAGTTTTCCAAGCACTACTTGGAATGATGGGAAATGTAGTGTCTCTAGTATTTCCTGACACTGTGCAGCACCTCCAGTTTGTGGCTTTAGAAACTCTGTGAGCTGATTCTTAATTTGATTTTCTCTGAGCTGCACAATATCCATTTTCTTTCTAATTTGGTTTTGAATTATTTATATTAGAAAATTATCACATAAGGCGTGATTTGAATTTTTTTCATTAGGTATAAAGACATTATTATTTTATTACATTATATATTGTTATTGTTGGCTCATTTAGTGGGATTAATTATCTCTTTATCAGTAAGGATTGCTGATACTAGATTTCATTCTGACTCCTACTGTCTCACTTCTTGCAGCAACATCCTTATAGATGAATCACATCAAAAATGCAAGATGGCGCCAGTGCCTTGATGACATCAAATTTCATTCTATATATTCGATATCTATTCTATATTTTTACTTTCACTATATATACTGTATATTCTGATTTTCATTCCATACTTTTAGTTTTGGTGTTAAATTATAAGTTGTTTCAGCACTTCTTGCAAGTTTGGACTGCTGCAGTAGATGCACACATGTGCTGTTCAATAGAATGCAGAATCAACAGTTCAAATGGCCAGTCATGGATAATTGAAATAGACCTCTTGGGTTTAAGTCAGTTTCAGTTACAGTTATACACTCTTGGGTTTTGACATTCCTTACATGTATTTACACAAATTAAGTTGTATACACAACTTGTCACAGAAATACATTTCATTTTGTATGTTGTATACTGTTGCTCAGTGAGTTCATACAATATGTAGGCCTATAATTTGCACGGCAAATACCTTTCAATTGGACTTGTTTTTATAATTTTTCAGTTTTGGTTTTCTAACTTCCTTATAGCATTTTATGTTTTTTGTAGGGCAACAACTTCCTAGTTTCTCAGATGTTTGCATTGGCAAAAAAGTACCGGTAGTTAATCACGTTTATTATGTTGTGTTACGCTGTGTTTTATAGGCTGAGTAATGTCATTTTTCCCGCCGTGCGCTACATTAAAATCAATGCAACACACCTTACAAAAAGCCTGGAGGTTGTCGATAACTAAGTAAGATGCATGTAGAATGGTGTGGACTGTGTTAAAAGGACGCGTTTCATACAAGATCTGGCAACCGGTCTCCATTAGACAAACATAGTGGTTGGATTATTTATAATGCAGATTACAGGAGTTTCCCGGGAGAAATGACAAACCGGGAGGGGTCCGGGAGATAGGGCTAAAAAACCGGAGAAACCCGGTAAAAAAGGGAGTGTTGGCAGGTAGGAGTTAACCATCATTTCGGGTTGATGGGAAAACGAAACTTAAAAGTTGTGTCAGTCAAGGCAGATAAAATGTGTCTTTAACTTCCAATCACCTTCAAAATAAAGTGACAATGTGGCCCTAAAGTAAACATTTAATTTAAAGTGCTACACACTCGAACACAAACATTTCTAAAGTAATTTTGATGAAGGAGGTAAACATTAATTAAAAACCTTTTTTTTGGGGTGGCAGTAGCTCAGTCCGTAGGGAGTTGGGCTGGGAACCGGAGGGTCGCTGGTTCAAGTGTTTTCAAGAGGTGCCAGTTCATCACCTGGGCACTGCCAAGGTGCTCTTGAGCAAGGCAACGAACCCCCAACTGCTTGGGGCGCCTTTCCATGGGCAGACCCCTCACTCTGACATCTCTCCATTAGGGCATGTATAGGACCTGAGCGTGTGTGTGTGTGTGTGTGTGTAATTCAGGCCTGTGTGTAATAACAACAGTGTAAAGTGTATTTCCTTGTGGAATTAATAAAGTATAATAAAAAAAAAACAGGTTTATTTTGAAGGCAACACCTTCGTACTTCCGGTTTTATTCAGTCAGCTGCCAATGCGCAGCGCATCTTCATCTTCCTGAAAAGTGATACAGCTGGGTTTTTGTTTTCCTTGCCTTTTTTCAAAGAAAGAGGTAAAACTGCATTATTATTTGTCATACTTTTGCCAGATTTAATTATGAAGTAGTTGCCGACAAAAACAGTTGTGGTGTAGGCTATTTCAACATATCAATATTTTACTTTTTGCAAATTGTTTGCGTGCGGCGGTTTAATTGTTGTTTAGCCAAGAGTAGCCTAGTCAATTTAATCTAGAGTCTATTCTGTTTAATGTGAAGCGTTTCTTCAAATAAATTTAGCCTAAGCAAAATTATGACAATTCAATATTAGACATGGTTTATTGGCATAGTCTGTAAACACGTGCGTATTTTGTCAACTCAATTTTACCTTGCTTAAGGTAAGGTAAGTACTAAAATATGGCCTCTGAAGACTTAAATCACAATGCTCAGTGTCAACAGAACATGTCATCAGGAGACTGTGACAATACCAGAAAATAATGACAATGCAATTATTATTGATTTATACAATGTTTATTGTCTTAACTTGGAACCTGAGTCATAGCTGGATCAACTTTACCTCTAGCGTCAATTAATTCAAAATAGATACACTGCTAAAACCCAAACAGCATTTATCTTTAATGCAATTGTTTTTGCTCTGGCTCCAGACGCCCCATTCAGGAACTTCAGCAGACCATCTATCCACAATGAACTCCATGTTAACCAATAGCCAGCAGAAAACTATCTGCTCCCAGCTGGGAAGAGTCAAACTCCAGCTGCTGTACAAGGCCAGCATCCATGGTTTCACCAGTGCAGCCTTCCACCAACGATGTGACAACCGCTGTCCCACGGTGTCTGTGGGCTACAACACCTCTGGTTATGTGTTTGGAGGCTACACCAAACAACCTTTCAGTCAGTCTGGGCTGTATGTGCATGATGACCAGGCCTTTCTTTTCACCTTCAGTGGAGAAAAGCTCCTCAAGTATCCGGTTACTGGTCCTGCCAACGCAGTGAGAATGATTGCTGGGTCTGGTCCACATTTTGGAGACGCATTTGTTCTTGTCTATGGAAGCAAAGCAGTAGTCTACAGCGCTCCAGGAAATCATTACAACTTCAATGCTGCAGAAATGCACGGCAATGATCTCAACCTGACTGAGTGTGAAGTCTATGAAGTCAAGGGTGAGTTTCTTATAAATATTATAAATTATAAAAATAATAATTATATGGGTTGGGAGGGGGGCTTATTCTTAAATTTCATTTAAAAAAAACAATAGCTAAATATAGGTAAATATGAAACATATTTACATATTTTGAAAGGTGAATTTTCAAAGTTTAATTATATGGTCATTACAGCCTTCAGATGAGCGACCCAGATACAGTCAGCAGCTCTGCAGCTAGGCTACTGATAAAGTCGTGCAACTTAATATTCAACTCAACCCTCTTCCGGCAGCAATGACAGCAGTCAGTGTGTGTTAGCATAGCAGCGTTAGCTAGGGCAGCTCCAATATGGAAGAATTATTAGGATCAGGATTATTTTGGTTAATTTTGAAATCACGATTATTTAACACGCAATTATTCATTGATTTTTGAAAAGATGTTGCATTTATTAACTTATTAAAGTTAAAAAACAGTGAAACTGTTTGGACTCCCTCCAGATTGTTTAGACTTGGATTGAAAGACACACCAAATTGTCGGTGATGTAAGACAGATGACGGACAATTACTCCATGTCCTATGGTCCTGTGACAAGATCCAAGAATTTTCCATTCAGCCCAAGATTATTTGTTCATGGGATGGGTCAATCCAAAAAGGAATAGACAAGGACGCTGGGTCCAAATTAGTTTAATGATAGCCAAACAGATTATTCTAAGCGGATGGAGGAATAAATGGGGTGCCTTCAAGTCAAGAGTAGGCTTGTGAGATGGCCAGAGTGGCAGAATTTTAAATATTGAACGTCTACACTAGAAAATGGGAAAAGTACGTAAGCTTTCTGGAGGACTCCTTAGAAACCATGCGCTGTGGAAAGGTGTATACTATGTGCTTAGTTTTTTTTGTCTGTTATTTTATTGTATGGAATATTATGGTTATTATTTCATCTTGTCTGTTTGTGTTGTGTGTTTGTAATTGGTGATGACAGGGTTCAGGGGTTGGGGGGGGCGTGTTCATGTGAGCTGTATGTTTTGGGTTTTGTTTTAAAACAAAAACAGTTAATTATAAAATATCTGACACAATATCATGGACATTTTATGATTTTAATACAGTAAATATGACATTACGCCTTTAACCCTTGTGTTTTCCCGTCAAAATCGTGAAAATCAACACTTTTGTTGACGCTTTCTTATCGATGTTTTTGACGTTTTCAACACTACGTAACACTAACTTATTAACTTTAGTTTTACAGTTATTTTTGGAACTTATGGTCAATAAACCTCATTTATAGGAAATTATACCCAATGTTTGAGTTAGAAAAGCAGAAATTTAGGAATTATTTAGACTAAAACTAAAGGAATGTATGTTGATGGATAATAACTTTTACTCAATACTATTTCAAAAACCACTTCAATCTTTTTTTCAAATTCTATAACAAGACCCAAAATTAATAAAAGTAGAGATTTGTACTTGCCAAAAAGCTTTGGGTGGAATCAACCATGTTATTTTGGGTAATTACAATTGGGTAGTTAAAAAGAACATTTGATATAGGAAAACGGGTCAGTTTGACCCAAGGACAACACGAGGGTTATAATATGAACAGAATAAGGGCAATGAACACAATGTATTCCCAGAACCTTCCCTCTCTGCTTATTGTCCTGCATTAGAAAAGTACACGGTTAAAACAAGCAAAGCTGAGTTTAAAACAAAAAAAACATAATACCAAGAAAAGTTCCTAAAAATAAGGGGAAATCTCATCTCTGTTGAATATTCACAGGACAATATTTGTTAAAATATATTTATTTTTTTAACATTGTTATGCATTGACTAGAATAAAGTATATCCATGAAATATGTCACTTAGTCAGGGGTTGTCAGTTTACCCAAGGATAGTAAAGGGGTTACAAAAAAAGTTGGATCTAAAAGATTAGATACATGTATTTTTTTTAATCAAATTTGATAAGATCATTGTTTTATAAAAGTTGTTTTTGCTTTCAACAGAAACCACAGAACTTGAGCGTCCGTGGAGAACTATCACCTGGGAATCTGAGTAAGACGCATACCATCCTGCACATAATGCTTTAAACATGCTCTGCTACAGGACAATATACCATACAGTATGACAAATAGACAATCTTGAAAAATATAATTTATCATTTAAATGTAATATTGAATGTGTTCATATGCGATGGAATGCAATGTTGCTATGTTTGACTGGACATACCAGCTGTTTCAGATTCTAATGAACTCAGCGTCTATGCAAACTATGCAATCAAATTGTTCACTATGCTTCCTGTGTTATACTGTTTTTTTAACTGTACAATTCTTGACAAATTCTCATAAATTTACCCAAAACCATGACTGCTACTAAGAAAGTAAAAAATAACTTTTCATGAGAAGAAAAAGTTATTTATTAGGGGCCAGGCAGCTCTACAAACTTTGCATCTAGGTCCAGTCTTATGCCGGACTTCCTCAAACTGCCATAGTGGGCTAATACTCCCGATGGTTGGCGCTAACTGTCTAAAGTTTAAAACATTGAAAATTCATCAGTGGTGCTAGCACTTTACAACCATCACTCTGTTTTTACTCAATTAATTTACTCACAACTTGCTGCACTGCATCTTCAGACTGTCCTCCACAAACGATATAGCCATATTTTTCCATTATGAAATATTGAGCCCACAGCTTTAAAACATTTTACTGTAAACTAATAAAACCGTCTACTGCAAACTCCCGCTAAATCAATCTCCAATGTCCATGACAAAAATGTTGATTTAATGGGAGAAGTAGTGTGCTAAGTTTCAGACATGTATAAAAAAAAATATAGTATTTTGAATTCTATCCTTATTTAAACAATGGCAGTCAAAGAAAATAGAGCATATTTAAACATCCGTTTTGTCACTTATGGAGTAATCATCTCATCTGTTATGTCTAGATGAAGTATATAACTCTCAGAATTTTTTCGGATTACGTCTGGCCATGTCGTAAATAGTAGAGGCGAGGCCTCAAAACAACAATACATTGGGGCGTGATATTTAAATGCCGATCGGTTCTAGACGCTGCATTCATCAATGTACGACCATTCTTACGCTCTGATTGGTGCGATACGAACGTTTCATGAATCCCACATGAAGCCTGTCGCAAGAGGATTTCTGCGCTCACATGGTGGAAATTAGGGTTAAGTCATGTGTGAAGTCATCTATAGTTTCTCCCTTGGCATGCTAAACATGCCAAAGCCTACTTGGGCATCTTGATGTGTTGATAAGAGACATGATTTCAAAGTTTGTTTAATGTATGAAGTTTAAAATAACTTTTGGTCTGCACACTTCTGCTGATGGACCCTCATGTATTTCTCATTTGTCTTCCTCCTCTTTCTTCTTCTGCCTTCTTAGAATGTCCAGCTCACTGTTGCACAGCAGCTATAATGTTTTCTTGTTCCTACAGAAAGAAGAAGGAGCTGATGGAGACTGTTAAGACATACAAACCCACAGTCAGCTCTGTGTCCCAGGTTCGGGTTCTGCTCATTGGACCAGTTGGAGCTGGAAAGTCCAGCTTCTTTAATTCTATCAACTCTGTATTCAGAGGCCACGTCACCAGCCAGGCCATCGCTGGCAGCTCTACCACAAGCCTCACCACAAAGGTTAGTTCCTGCCTGTTAATGATTTCCATTCGTGGTGACTGATTTCAAAATAAAAATCCTGTCCATTCCCCGTTTTGTGGATGGTTAGCTAATCGCTTTGTTTTCGAAAGTTTCGCACCTACTCAGTGAAAGCTGGGCGAGATGGAAAAAGTTTGCCAATCATCTTGTGTGATACCATGGGATTGGAGGAAAGCACAGGGGCGGGGCTTGATATAGATGACATCAACAGCATCCTTAAAGGTCATCTGCCAGACTGTTATCAGGTAGAGCATTTTGTTACATTTAGGATATTAAATGTATGAGCTATTGATTTAGCTTTAGTTAACTCAAACTGTTCCTGTCTTTCCCCCGAACCGTATGACTCAGTTCAACCCCTCTGCTCCTCTGAATTCGGAAACCAGCGGCTATCGTAAGTCTCCAGGGCTTAAGGACAAGATCCACTGTGTGGTCTATGTCACTGACTCCTGCAAGGTCTCCATCATGCCCACAAAGCTGGAGGAGAAGCTGAATGCTATCCGCAGAAAGGTCAACTTAATGGGTCAGTGAAATGTAGTCCCATTTCATTTTAATGAAGAATATTGTAGATGCACACTCAAATACCCCATAGGGTGACTACCTAATTAAACAGCTAGACTAACCCTAACATGTTTTTTTGTTTTGTTTATGCATTTATAATATATATATATTTTTTTTTAAAGCGGTCTCTTGCTTTGTAAGCAGTCCCCACCACAGCCAAGATAGTGGTTTACAGCCGCTGGAACTGCTGGTAGTTAAGTTGTATATTTACTGTATCATTTATCGACACTGAACCACTAGCTTACAAGTAATACATGCACTATTTTTGCTACCCAACTGCATGCTCATGCTTGTAGTTTTTTTTTCATGAAGGTTTCAACTTCTTATAGCAACTGCTAAAGTGGGAAATGTATGCACAATATAGTGTCCTCAAGCATTTTCGCAATAGGTCAAGTACAGCAGTGTCTGTAGAATGTCAACCTGTTCTCACTCCAAACTCGTAAAATACGGATGCATGGGCAGTGGCTGTCAGCGTTGGATACGATGCAAAAAACACCCTTCATCGTATGTGTAGAATATACTGGACAGAGCAGCAGCTACGCAGCGCTTGAAGATGACGTATATCTCAAGTGACGGTAGCGAGTAGTATGAAAGTTCAAAATTTCTCGTAGGGAGGGTGGTCGATGTGTCAAACAACACAGGACTTTCACCTTGGAGACCAGAGTTTGTGTTCCCCATATCACTTTTCCTAAACCCAACTGTCCCGTTCTTGTCCAGTGTGTCAGAGACACGTACCTTTTTTATAAGCCCACCCCATGATCTTCCTCAACCTAACTACTTCAAAAGTGACGCCAGGGAATAATGAATGAGTAAATGAGGAGTGATTTCAGTGATTTGAAGCGATAAATGTTAAAGACATCTGTTATTTAGAATTGTCTGTCAACCATAGAATGGTTATAATTCCTACACAAATATGTTTAAAGTAAAGTGTTACCTCAACAATCTGATACTTTTTGGAAATGTTTCTGCTCTGGTGTTTTCAGGGATTCCTCAGCTGGTTCTGCTCACTAAAGTAGAGGAAGCCTGTCCTTTGGTGACAGAGGACCTGAGGAACATTTACAAGAGTGGCTACATCAAGGAAATTGTGAGGATTTTAAGATTGTACAGAAGAATAAATGCTAGAGGGTTTTTTGAATTTAAATTTTTTTGCAATTTTCTTTTTAAAAGAATTAACTTATGGAAAACCATACCTTAGGACTCACCCATTGTAGTACTTGAGCAATAATACATATGTGAGATGGACGATAACTAGCAAGCGAGTTGTTATTATTGCGATTCAGAACCCTGACAGGGTGGTGCAGGAGCCAGATGCATAAAGATGACATTTGTTATTAGTAATTAGCCTTTTAATGGGTAGCCATAACCAAAACAAACATAATACCAAAATCATTGGTCTTTTGAAAAGTGTTTTTTTATGATTCAGATACAGGAGGTCAGCGCTCGGCTCGGTGTGCCAGTGTCCTGTGTTGTTCCAGTGAAGAACTACAGTGAGGAGTTGGAGTTGGACCTGAACTGTGACATCCTGCTGCTCAGCGCCATCATCCAGATGCTTCGCTTCGCTGATAATTACTTGGATGAGATCAGTGACCAATTCAGCAACACTGCAGTCAAAGAATAGGAAGTATTAGTGCAGCAGATGTTTATATCCTGTCCTGAAATGTCTCTCAAAATAATTTACCCGCAGGTGATTCACCGTGCACTTCCTCCTCTGAGTTTTCCAAGCACTACTTGGAATGATGGGAGATGTAGTGTCTCTAGTATTTCCTGACACTGTGCAGCACCTCCAGTTTGTGGCTTTAGAAACTCAGTGAGCTGATTCTTAATTTGATTTTCTCTGAGCTGCACAATATCCATTTTCTTTCTAATTTGGTTTTGAATTATTTATATTAGAAAATTATCACATAAGGCGTGATTTGAATTTTTTTCATTAGGTATAAAGACATTATTATTTTATTACATTATATATTGTTATTGTTGGCTCATTTAGTGGGATTAATTATTTCTTTATTAGTAAGGATTGCTGATACTAGATTTAATTCTGACTCATAGCGTCATAGCAACATCCTTATAGATGAATCACATCAAAAATGCAAGATGGCGCCAGTGCCTTGATGACATCAAATTTCATTCTATATATTCGATATCTATTCTATATTTTTACTTTCACTATATATACTGTATATTCTGATTTTCATTCCATACTTTTAGTTTTGGTGTTAAATTATAAGTTGTTTCAGCACTTCTTGCAAGTTTGGACTGCTGCAGTAGATGCACACATGTGCTGTTCAACAGAATGCAGAATCAACAGTTCAAATGGCCAGTCATGGATAATTGAAATAGACCTCTTGGGTTTAATTCAGTTTCAGTTACAGTTATACACTCTTGGGTTTTGACATTCCTTACATGTATTTACACAAATTAAGTTGTATACACATCTTGTCACAGAAATACATTTCATTTTGTATGTTGTATACTGTTGCTCAGTGAGTTCATACAATGGGTAGGCCTATAATTTGCACGGCAAATACCTTTCAATTGGACTTGTTTTTATAATTTTTCAGTTTTGGTTTTCTAACTTCCTTATAGCATTTTATGTTTTTTGTAGGGCAACAACTTCCTAGTTTCTCAGATGTTTGCATTGGCAAAAAAGTACCGGTAGTTAATCACGTTTATTGTTATGTTGTGTTACACTGTGTTTTATATGCTGAGTAATGTCATTTTTCCCGCCGTGCGCTACATTAAAATCAATGCAACACACCTTACAAAAAGCCTGGAGGTTGTCGATAACTAAGTAAGATGCATGTAAATTGGTTCGCCCAACACTGTTGGAATTTACAGCTATATTTCCATGAGGAAAACACCACCTTAACCTTATGACCTTAACCTACCGGGCTTGCTTTCAGGTCTGAACTTTCCGCGAAACTTGCGCAGAGATCAACCGCGCAACTGGGTTACAGGTTGCCAGGTTGAGGTGACGAACGGGTTGAATGTTGAATGGTGTGGACTGTGTTAAAAGGACGCGTTTCATACAAGATCTGGCAACCGGTCACCATTAGACAAACATAGTGGTTGGATTATTTATAATGCAGATTACAGGAGTTTCCCGGGAGAAATGACAAACCGGGAGGGGTCCGGGAGATAGGGCTAAAAAACCGGAGAAACCCGGGAAAAAAGGGAGTGTTGGCAGGTAGGAGTTAACCATCATTTCGGGTTGATGGGAAAACGAAACTTAAAAGTTGTGTCAGTCAAGGCAGATAAAATGTGTCTTTAACTTCCAATCACCTTCAAAATAAAGTGACAATGTGGCCCTAAAGTAAACATTTAATTTAAAGTGCTACACACTCGAACACAAACATTTCTAAAGTAATTTTGATGAAGGAAGTAAACATGAATTAAAAACCTTTTTTTTGGGGTGGCAGTAGCTCAGTCCGTAGGGAGTTGGGCTGGGAACCGGAGGGTCGCTGGTTCAAGTGTTTTCAAGAGGTGCCAGTTCACCACCTGGGCACTGCCAAGGTGCTCTTGAGCAAGGCAACGAACCCCCAACTGCTCGGGGCGCCTTTCCATGGGCAGACCCCTCACTCTGACATCTCTCCATTAGGGCATGTATAGGACCTGAGCGTGCGTGTGTGTGTGTGTGTGTGTGTGTGTGATTCAGGCCTGTGTGTAATAACAACAGAGTGTAAAGTGTATTTCCTTGTGGAATTAATAAAGTATAATGAAAAAAAAAACAGGTTTATTTTGAAGGCAACACCTTCGTACTTCCGGTTTTATTCAGGCCAGTCAGCTGCCAATGCGCAGCGCATCTTCTTCTTCCTGAAAAGTGATACAGCTGGGTTTTTGTTTTCCTTGCCTTTTTTCAAAGAAAGAGGTAAAACTGCATTATTATTTGCCAGATTTAATTATGAAGTAGTTGCCGACAAAAACAGTTGTGGTGTAGGCTATTTCAACATACCAATATTTTACTTTTTGCAAATTGTTTGCGTGCGGCGGTTTAATTGTTGTTTAGCCAAGAGTAGCCTAGTCAATTTAATCTAGAGTCTATTCTGTTTAATGTGAAGAGTTTCTTCAAATAAATTTAGCCTAAGCAAAATTCTGACAATTCAATATTAGACATGGTTTATTGGCATAGTCTGTAAACACGTACGTATTTTGTCAACTCAATTTTACCTTGCTTAAGGTAAGGTAAGTACTAAAATATGGCCTCTGAAGACTTAAATCACAATGCTCAGTGTCAACAGAACATGTCATCAGGAGACTGTGACAATACCAGAAAATAATGACAATGCAATTATTATTATGATTTATACAATGTTTATTGTCTTAACTTGGAACCTGAGTCATAGCTGGATCAACTTTACCTCTAGCGTCAATTAATTCAAAATAGATACACTGCTAAAACCCAAAACAGTATTTATCTTTAATGCAACTGTTTTTGCTCTGGCTCCAGACGCCCCATTCAGGAACTTCAGCAGATCATCTATCCACAATGAACTCCATGTTAACCAATAGCCAGCAGAAAACGATCTGCTCCCAGCTGGGAAGAGTCAAACTCCAGCTGCTGTACAAGGCCAGCATCCATGGTTTCACCAGTGCAGCCTTCCACCAACGATGTGACAACCGCTGTCCCACGGTGTCTGTGGGCTACAACGCTACTGGTTATGTGTTTGGAGGCTACACCAAACAACCTTTCAGTCAGTCTGGGCTGTATGTGCATGATGACCAGGCCTTTCTTTTCACCTTCAGTGGAGAAAAGCTCCTCAAGTATCCGGTTACTATTCCTGCTAACGCAGTGAGAATGATTGCTGGGTCTGGTCCATATTTTGGAGAAACATTTGTTCTTGTCCATGGAAGCAGAGCAGTAGTCTACAGCGCTCCAGGAAATTATTACAACTTCAATGCTGCAGAAATGCACGGCAATGATCTCAACCTGACTGAGTGTGAAGTCTATGAAGTTGAAGGTGAGTTTTCTCAACCCCAAAAAAACACGTATCTTACGTCAAGCACAAGGCAAGCCTGATTGAACTCTGAACCTATAAACAAAAGCATTTTGTTTCCCCTTTTTTTTTAAATTATTATTAATGCACTTTACACAACAG
The DNA here is from genome assembly GCA_013375575.1 of Percina caprodes. Taxonomy (NCBI): domain Eukaryota; kingdom Metazoa; phylum Chordata; class Actinopteri; order Perciformes; family Percidae; genus Percina; species Percina caprodes. The sequence goes on along the minus strand of JABXJD010000004.1, from coordinate 2,891,575 downwards.
CTCAATGAAATTTGTCAATTAGCTGTATTTTGCTAGAACAAAGCAATATACATAGGCCATCTATTTGGGTACCAGAAACCAGACTTTTCTGTAAAAGTAAACTTGGATACACGTCTGGATTTATGTGGATACAAGACACCCGGTCTGAACAGGCTAGCTCTAGTTAAATAGCAGATAGCTATAGGTAGATACAACCTGTAGTTCAAAATGATGAACTACAAGTGTCTGAAATCTCAGTGGATGTTGGGCAAAGTCAGGTCCCGAACAAGGGAGTGGTTTGAGCTTACAAAGTAAAAAAATAATACTTTATTTTAGGTTTAATTATTTGATCAATTCATTTCATAACTTCAAAATACTGTTTATTGATGATTCATTGTGTAAATGTTTACAATTTAACAGATTTAAAATATGAGTGGATGATATTTAAAGAAAATTACATGGTTTTGTAAAAGTGTATTTTTTTCTTCTTTCTCTAACAGAGATCCCAGAATTTGAGAAGCCATGGAGGCCGATGGTCTGGGAAAATGAGTAAGTTGGATGGGGCACCCCTTCCATCATATAATGCTATTACTGTATAACTCTTTGATATATTGCACCATGTCATACTTTTCAAAAATACTAATTAAATAATAATGACTAAATAATTATAATGCATTTGATGTTTTAAAACTGCTCTTGTTTTGTCAGGAAGAGAACAGAGTTGATGGACGGTATTAAGCTCTACTGCCCTATGATCAGCTCTGTGTCCCAGGTTCGGGTTCTGCTCATTGGACCAGTTGGAGCTGGAAAGTCCAGCTTCTTCAATTCTATCAACTCTGTATTCAGAGGCCACGTCATCAACCAGGCCATCGCTGGCAGCTCTACCACCAGCCTCACCACAAAGGTTAGTTTCAGCTCGTTTTTTCTATCAATCATACAATTGGCTCAAAGCACCACTGTGCCTAAGTACAGCCTCACAAAGCCACTAGCATGGCTGCAGACTTGTGATACTTTATGTTGGTGAAACAGGTTGAGCAGAAAACACTTCTTGTGCCGGATCTAAAGACCTGCCTCAACAAGTGCGGTCTTGACTGCTAATGAAAAAGTTAAGCTGCACTTACTAAGTGATTGAAAGCAGCTGTCTTTGTGTACACATTGGCAGTCCTACTTATGGAAGTAAAAAAAAAAAAAAAAAAAAAGGCAGAGTGAGTCTTTTGTTACGTCTAAAAATTACTATTTGTATGATGACTAATTTTCACCATCTACATTTTGTTGGATAAACTCCATTACTTACCTTAACTCCTTACCTGACAGTTTCGCACCTACTCAGTGAAAGCTGGACGAGGAGGAAAACCTCTGCCAATCATCTTGTGTGATACCATGGGATTGGAGGAAAACACGGGGACTGGGCTTGATATTGATGACATCGTCAACATCCTCAAAGGCCATCTGCCAGACTGTTATCAGGTAGAGCATTTTGTTACATTCAGCAGGATAATAAATCCATGACGATGCAATGATGTGGTTGTAGTTTTTGTTCTGTAACAGACTGTCCTTTTCATTCACCTGTATGACTCAGTTCAACGCCTCTGCTCCTCTGCATCCGGAGGCCAGCGGCTATCGTAAGTCTCCAGGGCTCAAGGATGAGATCCACTGTGTGGTCTATGTCACTGATGCCTGCAAGGTCTCCATTATGCCCACAAAGCTGGAGCTGAAGCTGGAAGCTATCCGCAGAAAGGTCAACTTAATGGGTCAGTGAAAATGAGTCTAACATACTGCATCCTCAGACCTCACTGAGTAAAATGTTATCTGATAAGTCATTAATTTAAAAAAAAAAAAATACAGTATATGGTCAATACACATATTTTGATATCGATGTTGCTTGATAGTCACAAACCATTAAAGGACTGCTAACATAATACTGCAGTTAATACTACTGCTCATGTACAGTACATTCTACAACAGATCATTTAACAATTGAAAGCTAAAATAAAACAAATAGAAATTTGAATAGAGTATTAGCATAGTAACTACACTGCACTAGAGTACAGTAGATGCAGTAGAGGATTCTATAGACTGAGAATTATCTGTTTCCAGGGATTCCTCAGCTGGTCCTGCTGACTAAAGTGGATGAAGCCTGCTCTTTTGTCTCACAGGACATTAGGAACATTTATAAGAGTGGCTACATCGAGGAGATGGTAAGATCAACTTCAAATAGTAGGATTTTATTCTGAATGAAAAAATGCAAAAAAAAAATTGTTAGAATTTTTGATACTTAGTGACCTTGATGGAATGATATAAACCACACAACTACATATCTGATTTTCATTTAACCTAAGTTTTCTCTCATCTTGTGTACAGTAAAGGCTCAGGTACATGTTGTCGTTGAATTGCAATGGATAATAACCTACTGACATAAAAAATGTAATAATTTTTTCAACTTTGTCTTTTGGTGTCAAAGAATAAAATGCTTCTTCTGAATCTCTTGTGATCTAGATGCAGGAGGTCAGCGCTCGGCTTGGTGTGCCAATGTCCTGTGTCGTTCCAGTGAAGAACTACAGCAAAGAGTTGGAGTTGGATGTCAATTGTGACATTCTGCTACTCACCGCTGTCATCCAGATGCTTCGTGCCGCTGATAGTTACTTCGATGAGCTCAGTGATAGAAAGAGCATTGAAACCAAAGAATAGTGAGGATTACCACAGCAGATTTTGTCGGGTTGATGTCAGGTCAAATATGGCTACCCCATTTCTAGCCTTGTAGTAGCACCACATAATACTGTAGTTAAATGCCAAAATTAGCTATTATCATTTTCCAGATTCATAAGTCGGTCAACAGTTTAAACCAAATACAAAAAGTGTATAGCTCATTTTTACCTGAATCCGTTCATATTTATCATACTGTTTAAAAGTCTGGAATCTCCTGCCACAAAAGCTTGATTGGGATTTTAATCACTATTATTTTAAATGTAAATAATACACGTGATGTCTAAATGATTTGACTTTTTATTTTTTATTTATAAATAAATGGTAAAATAGCCATTATTGAAGGAAAGCATTCAGGTAGTGTATGTGGCCCAGATTTTGCAGTAGCTGCTTAACATTATGCATCCTAGAACAAAGTAGATACTCGGTACAGTATCCATCGGTACAACTCCTCGGACATCAACCATGCAAATATTAAACTGCCATCAAAGTTTTTCATTTTTTTGTTTCACTAGGCTTTGAAATAAATTTTTTCAAGTTCGTAGTTTCTCAGATGTTTGTATTGGCAGATAGAATCCTGTTTAGTGTTGTGTTGCTTGTGCTTTTAGTCGAGTCAGTGACCATAAGGACAGGATGTCATGTCCTTTATCATTCCTAAAATTAATAACCAGTCAGTATTTTGTTGTTCAATAAAAACTCAAAGTGCATGAACAGAAAAACTGAAATTTATTAATGCAGGTCAGACAGTTACTGTACAGCAAACAGTGTTAGAGTCGGACCAGCTGAGGAGCAGTCCCTCTCTGTGTAACAGGACCGTGGTGTTATAGCAAACTCTAAACTTCACATCACACTTCTAATCAGACTGGTCGCCTGCTTTTGCATCATTGAAATGAATTGAATTAGAGTGTATATTAAATTGGCAGCTGTCCTCTCAGCAACAATAATCAGTTAAAAAATAATTATGCTCTGTGCTCAGGATAACTTTTAAACAAACGCACATCTTGAAATAGTGTTTCAAATATTGATGTCTTAGTGCACATAAAAGACAAGGAGCTCTCTCCAACTTGGCCACAGTTTACATTAAACTGGTTGTACGACTTTGTAACAGTCAGGTGTGACCAACAAGAATGATGCACGATAGTGAAGAAGGAATGTGCTGGAAATGCAAAACACACACCTGGGAATCAATGGTAGTCAGCTTCCCTTTTCTACGTTTCCATGATATTGATGCATTTCCTCTAGTTGAGCTGCTCAGTGGTCGTACTGGGAGGCTCCTGGTGGAAATGTGTCAAACAGGCTGCTGAAAATGATGTTCAGCAGATCAGATGACATGGTTGGTTCAGGTCATTTGGGAGCATGGAGGAAGACCATTGGGGACGGAGAAGAGGGGAGGCTCTTATGGCACAGCTGACGCTCTCTGACATTTTCAAACTGTCAGATGGCTTTCCTCTCATCAGCCAACAGGCTTCAGTCATCAACAAAAAAGGCAGCCACGTGAAGAAGGAACCATTTCAACTTCAACCACTTAGTTACATTGCAGAACACACATGTACACACATCCAAAAACACACTCACACGCAAACAAGTACACATGGGCGTGGTCAGAGTCCAAAGGCTGATTACAGTGACAACCAGAGGGGAGAATAAAGCAGGACATTTGGCACCTACACTGCAACTATCATGCCTGTTGAAGCTAAACAGACCTTTTGGCCAATTATATTTGTAAACTTACTACACAGATGGCAAAATAATACTTGTGTCCTTACTTTATATCACTGGCTGTGGTCCTCACACTTATATTGGCAACCAGCGACATAAGTAGAAAGTGTTCGTAGTTTTATATTCTGTCAAAATCTCTAAAGCTTGTGAATTAAGTTTGAACTTTTTAGCTAGCAATACAGTATGTGAGACAATTTGTCAAGCCTGAATTTAAAGAAAACTGATAAATTCTTTACTATTTAGCTTTAGGCCGAATTTAAGTTCCCACGTTCAAGATACTAGAGTACTAGTTGGCTCGTATCAATCCATGCAGTTGTCACTAATGTGTTAGCACTGAGCAACACAGCCCACCATGGACACAGGGAAGATTTTGTGATTGACAAGCTGTTCTCTATGAGTAAAGTATTAATTAAAAAGTGTGTTGTGTTAACCTGACAAAGAAGGGGTTGGTGCAACTGTGCAAATGGCCTTAGGACTGTTTAGCAATGATGTGGGAGAATTGCTCCCTAATCTTGCTTATTAACGTTATACTAGTCGTTTATTTAGGGATGAATTGTGCTATGTAACGGATACTTTAAAGCATATACTGTACTATAAAGTTACCTACATTAATGTGCTGACTGCATGATTACTGTGATGGATTTTCTGGCTCTGTGGAAGCCGTTTTTTCTGTATGTAAAATAACAACTGCCAGAAAATTCCAAACCTTGACATCTCCAACTATAACGCCGACACCAGAGACAGTTAAAAATATTTCAAAACTGAAAATGTAAAACTAAGGTTAACGTGTACTGTAGCGTGTACATTTTTAAAAACCTTTTAGGAAACTTGTGTGGCATTGTGTTATACCAATTCCAAATAAATCATTAAAAGTATAAAAAGGATGGAACAGATATAGAAAGGGCAAAGTGCCCGTTTCTGATCGTCTATTCACAAAATGATGAAATCATGTAGTGACACAAAATAAAAATGCCAATTACAGGCCTGAGCTGGAACTGTGATTTTAAATCAGATCTAATAAGGGAATTTTAAGGTTACACACCATGAGCCAGTTCAACCCATGACTGAAGAAACGGCAGGGATTTAAATTAAACACATTAAGATCTCTGCAGGTTGTCACCATGGTTCTCCAGCGTTTGGACTCCACCGGCTCGATCACACACTGTGCTTTCATCAACATCTAGAGAGATGACATTCAAATTCCAAACGGTAAAAAAGAAGTAAATTAACAAATAACTTTTCCTTGGATTTTCTTCTCTTAAAGAACTGTACAAGATTATTACAAAAATCAATAATTAGTTATACATATTTATATGACAACATTGTTTACGTTATATTACTATAAAGAAATTCAACTTTTTGTGTTCTTGTTTAAGACTGAATGCAGTATTCCTTTTTCAGAGTGCTGTGGCTTTGCTGCGCTGAAGATGGTTAATGTAGATCACTATATTTCTATGCAGTGAATGTATAATATCTCTGCATATGTAGCTCAATCACTAACATTAGAAATATTGTCCAAACTGTGAGACATCTCAGCTCCCTAAAAACAATCAAACAGATAAAATGACTAACTTTGCAGTAGCAATGCCTGACCACAAGGTGGAGCCATTGGGTATGTTAATTCAGCTTTCTTATTATGGGAACTCAATAAAGCAGTGTCAGCAACGACCACTGGACTCTAAATCAACTTCAAGCCTCAATGATGATTCACTGTCACCTGTCTCATCCCTGTGAAGCAAACTTTTTTTTTTTTGTTCAGTCAAACGTAAACATTAAGTGAAAAACAGGTGGCAGGTCCAGTCCTCCGCCTGTTTCATCCCTTATCTTTTCAGCTAATTGCAGTCCAAGAAGCTGTCGAGCTCCGCATTACCACTGGATGACAAAAGGAATACTGCATTTCTCCACTGCTTGTTTCTTCAACTTGTGTTCCTCAGCTCTAGTGTGCATCCTGCTGGGGGAGGAGAGATGGCGGGAGGGTGGTCTAGGCAGGGCCCTCCTTTGGTGAGGACGGGGTCTGGGATGTGGAGCTGGAGGAAGAAGAGGTAGAGCTCTTCAGGGAGCCCAGAGTCTTGCTGAACCATGAGTTCTTAGCCGCCTGGATCTCGTTCATCAGGACTCCCCGCTGGTGCTCGAGCTCCTGTTCAGAGACAAAGAGTCAGCAAAACACTGTTTTGCGTCATGTGCTATGCAGACAGTGCAGCTACTAAACACATCTCCAATCACACATGAGCAGTTTATGACAACTGACAATTTAAATTAGCAGCCAAACTAGCAATAGTTTTTTCAATGCACCTGTGTATTACACTTAATGGACTGTCTTCTCAGTGTATCCTTCTAAATGTCACATCCTCATCCATGGTTGTACAGCATGTACTGTATCACATCTTTATTATGTTATGTTTTTAGGGTCATGAAGTTTAACATTGTCACTGTTAGCATGTTGACGTTAGCATTTTTAGCATTTAGCTAAAAAATAAAGCCTTACAGAGCAGCTAGCATGGCATGGTTTGGTGTCCTTGTTTCTAACTAAGCTAAAGTTATAGGCTAATAAAGTACTGAATGTGCAGTAAACTCAGTTATGTTAATAATACTTACAAATACAATTATCTACAGTTTTTTCTTGGTGATACTGACTTAGTTCTTTATGACAGACAGCTATTACTATATGTTATCACTGTCTCTCCCTGGTGCTTCTGACCTGGATGCGGCACTTGGCCTCCACCAGTTGCAGTTTGGTCTGTGCCAGCTCCAGCTCCAGGTGCCTCAGCTGCTCCTTCAGTCCGTCCTTCTCCTCGTCCAGCGGCTCGGTGGAAGTCTTGTCCCTGCCCGGGATGCAGACTGGAGGGACCCCAGGGTTGTGAACAAGTCTCTACAGTGGTCACAGCCCAGTACTTTACTCTGCACGGGCATAGAAACACACGTATGTTAGCAAAGGTCGGTGGGTGAACATACTTTGCAGACATGTGAGATCAGGTAGAAAGTATGCTACAAATAAGTGCTGTGCTACAGCAGGAGAACACACTTGGTGTGTTAGAATATATTGTTATGCAATTGGTGAAACATAATATTGTTTGTTGGTTATACTGTATTTGTTACAGGCAAACCATCACTCACTTTTTGGTCTGATGCAAAACCCACTTTATTTATTTAGGGTTTCACCTTTACGAGAGCATTATGCCCTGATCAAGACCCTGTGATCAAAACAGTGGATGGATATTTTGTCTAAGCGGACTAGGAGTATGTGATCTATCTTTTCCTTTGATTGACTTTTTCCTGGTGGCTAGGACCTCACAGGTAGGGTTAGGGTTAGAATACAGATTATTCCTGCCTGTACTCATTCCTCAAGGGAAAGTTTAATCCACAGTTTCATCATACTACATGTAGAGCTCCACCCTGCCATCTACAACATACATCTTTGTTGCATACAAAAACGTAATGCACAGTTCAGCCAAAGCTAACATGCTATAGCAGTCAATCAAAGCACATTTATACATTCACATGGTCTATCTCTGAATTAGGTTTCTCAACGTCTCTTACAAGTCACTTATATATATTAAAATGTAAATCACAGTAAATCTTTCAAATAATTGCTCATGACTGCCTTAGTCTCATGTTACCATGGCCTGTGGTAAAAACGCCATCACCGTGCATAAGAGGAAGTGTTACATTAACACTCAATGAAAATAACATCCAATATTTCTCTCATAAATACTTTATATTGTTGTCCCGCTACAACTTTGTTTTAACTGACAAAAAATTACATTAGGGATAATGTCCTGATCTCTTTCCTCAGGCCGGAGGTGATACACTGCCACACCCATGAAGAGTAACATCACATGTTTGACAAGGGCTAAATGAGCGGCGTAGGATCATTTGTGCAATCGGGTTCTATATGGGTGTGACAATGTACCAACCTATGCTTGTCTTAACTGGACTTAAAGACAGAACAGTTGTGCAAATGACCTTGTTCTCTGATGCAACATATTGTGGTGTTAAGAGATTGAAAGTCTCACTAACTTGCATCTGCTACCTTTTACAGTAGCATTAACAGCGTTAACAGTGTGCTCTCACCCTGACGATGTCCAGCTCTTCTTTGGTTGCCGCCTGCTGTTTTTCCAGCCTGGTGCTCAGCTGGGAACAGATCTGGAACACGGAGAGGAAGTCTGAACACTGAAGATTCTTCATCCCTTAATTTTTTAACTCCATCAAAACTCTTTTCACACACATTTCTCCACATTCAAGAAAAACAACCAGCTTCACCTGGTACATAGTTCAATCTGTATTACCTGTTGTGTACCTCTATGTAAACAGTTAGTGTAGCAGTGAGGGATATAGCATACATTATACAAATAAAAGTAAAATAATACAGTCAAAATGACACTAATATGCTAATTTTATTGATTACAAACATTATTATTGTTACTACTAATAATATGACCTATATATACAGAACACTGCCCAGCAAAGTGCTCACAAAAATAAAGTGTGAATATTATATTAAAAGTGAATATGGTAACTTTTTTCATTTTAAAAACAGCAGATGAATTTAAGTCTTTAAAACTGTCCAACCTGTTTGTATTCAGCTATGATCGCTGTGGTTTTCTTGATCTCCAGCTCTGCTTTTTCTAGCTCCCTCCTGAACACTTCCTTCAGCTGGGAGGAACAAAACAAGACGGCAAAAATGCATATTGTACATTAATGAGGAGGGTGAGCTGATATGACACTATAACATAATGCTATACATTTGCCAGGATGATAAAATAGCCATTGTAAGAATTTATAAAATTCACACATCCACTGTGCAGAGGTTATTATGGAACTGTGGTTAAATAGTATACTGCATCAATCTTCTTTAAAGCATAATTATAACAAAAAATGATGATTAACACTAAATGCAAACTACTTAATTTAAATAGTAATTACATTAATATTGTAGTATCTATATGGTACCTATTTTATAGTTCTATTGGATTTCTGCTCCAATTACCAGAATACATATTCTGTTGTAACAGGATGACTTACTTCATAGCCATTATTAAGCCTCCTGCTGATGCATTTCCTTTGGTCACTTACGAAAACTAATTTAATGACTTAATTACTAATTAAGCACAGTATAGTAGACACATACTGTGTTGCCTCATAAACAATTGGTCACATTTCTGTTTTAATAACAAACTACAGTATAATTAATAAAGCTTTGATTGCAAAGATCACTAAGCTAATTGAGCAAAAAGGCCTTTAGTTCGATTACGTCGAGCTTAACGAAGTTAAGGTGAACAGAGTGCAGATGTTACCTGAGCTGTCTCCTCCTCCTGTCGTCTCTTCTCCTCCTCCGTCTCCACCAGACGTTGCTTGGTGCTCAGCAGCTCTTTGTTCAGAACATCAGCCTTATCTTCTGCCTGAGTGCGAGCACACACACGCATATATGCACACACACACACACACACACACACACACACACACACACACACACACACACACACACACACACACACACACACACACACACAATTGATTTAAATTTCAAATATGCATTTGGAACGTATGCTTCTTATGGTGCTCTATGTATAGTTGTTAATTTCTTATACTGCACTGTACATTTTATTCTTGTACTTTATCTGTTTTTAATTTTGTAATTGTTTTAACTGCTCTTTATTGTTTTATGTAAAGCACTTTGAATTGCCCTGCTGCTGAAATGTAAAGCTGCCTTGCCTTGCCTATGAAACAACTATTGTTGGCAGTAAGGAACAAATACTACTATAATGTTGAGTTGCTATGCTACCTGGTCAAGGTCATTCCGAAGGGCAATCTTGCTGGTGACCAGTTCATGGGCCAAGTCGTCATTCTCCTGTTCCAGTACTGGCTTGAATACTGGCTCTCTTGAATGACTGTCTGACGTCAATCTCTCCCTCTGGACACACACACACACACACACACACCGTAAAGTCCCTATTGTAGACAGTTAGTGGAGTCTCATGACTCCACTGGTCTGTCTATAACCAGTTTCACATGACGACCATTCGTCAATGTGACAAAACATTTAACACGGTTAGGAGTGGTCTCCTGACCCTGATATCCTGTCCCCCTAATGCTGACCTTGTTTACCCTTAATAACTTTGCACGCACACGCACACACACACACACACACACACACACACACACACACACACACACACACACACACACACACACACACACACACACACACGTCATATAAATAAACAGTATAGTTAAGCTGAATTGCTAGAGCTGCTTGTATATAATGATGCAAGTATAAAAAAAGCAGCTCACAAAGTTCAAACAAACATGCACTTGAACATCAATACACAGACACAGACAGACATTGTATGTCGCTCTTCTGATAAAATGAATAACTTCCTGTGAGAAGAGCAATTATAATTAAAGTTTAATTTGGGCAAACCTAAATCATCTTAGTTACTGTGGATGGGAAGTTCTTCTGGAGCCAACTTTATATCTTGCTAAACAGTCTACTTCAGTCAGCATGGCAAACTTGCATCGACCACAAAAAAATATAAAAACTCACACATCAAGGTTTAATGTCTAGGAATGATACATCAAGATTAGTAAAAGCTGTAAGAACCTGTACAACGTCTCTCATATTAAAATCTTAGTTGGAGCAGAGGCAGCTTACCGTGCTGCTGTCCACAGTCACAACTTCATCATATCGAGCTTCCAGCAGCACAGATTAAACTCACACACACGTCTTCCCCGCCTCACTCTCTCCCTCTTGCTGTCCTTTTCTTCCTTTTGTTCAATGCTTTTAATTTGTATTAAGATGTAACATTAAAAGCAGCTAAGAAAAAGTACAACTGTACAAAAAAAACCATTTTTAAACATTTAAAGTGAACAAGAACAATACAAACATACACCCCAAACACTGAGTACATACCTGAATTTGAGCATATGAGTATAAACATATATAAAAATGTTGAATTGTTGAATTACAGTAACCATAAAGTAAAGTAACTCAAATCCCAAAAGTAATTCCTTCAAAAATAAACGTGGATGGTTAAAACCTGTGCTAAATTACAAGCAGCTAAATTTCTGCTTTGTGTTCTTTTTGTCTTGTGCTCTGTAAGAAAGTATTTCCACTGACTCTGGTCCAACATCTTATCAACAATAGAAGTCCTTCCTTCCTTCCCCGAGAACCAGCAGCTTATACAGCGCTGCTGTTCACGCCAACATATCACACTGGTTGGTTGGGTGTTTTATAATTTCACTTGAATGTTTAATTCTAATACTTACTTTATTCATTTATTTATTCAGTCTTGATTCATATTTTATTTTATCCACTCATAGGTCCTACTTTTGGGATATTTCATCAGAGTTTTATTGACAAGTTAACTGCTCAGTAATGTGTTTAGCTAAGTGAAGGCAGGTTTCTTGTTTGTATCCTTAAATTCTGACACACCCAAGGACACAAGCAGATGGCTGCCAAATTTGGAATTGAAAATAAATTGGTTTAAGCTTCACACCAAGCATTTCTTGAGTTTATTTAATCAAGGATTTCCATTTCCCTTGCAAGGCCAGCTTTATATACATCTGGAATATGGCTGAAATGTGGGTGGAAACATTGAAACAGCATTATGAAGATGAGGGTCAAAGAGGGGAGGGTGTTTCTAACAAGTAATTGCAAAGAAAACTGGAACAAACTGTCTTCTAACACATTTTCTGACTTATCAATCATTGTAACCTCTGCATATCCTGATTAGGACTTTCTTTTAAGCCAACATACTTTGGACTCTAGTCATGGTCTAAATTTTTTTATCTATTCTTATCAGCAGTTTAATATGCTGAGAACCCTACTAGCTGTGGATATGTTGTTTTTTTTCTTGCTAAGAATCAAAAGTTTCGGAGCTCTGAAAAGTTAGTATACAAATTTTTTGTGCCTTTCCGAGAAGCAACAGAAAGGAAGAACTGGGCCTTTACAACTTAATTGTAAACTTCTTGTTAGAATGAATAGTACAAAATCTCTCACTAAGAATCTGTCCACTACTTAGAAAAGACGTATACTTAGTTATCACATACAACAATACACGAGCAGTGGGTATATATTAGAGTTAAAAAATCTATCAACTATTTCTTTCATTTTATGAAAAATCTGAAGACAATAAAAATTTAATCAGAATAGCTCTAATTATGTCAGTTAATCTAATGCAAATAATTTCAACTGTTTCCTGAGCTGATTTTGGAAAACAAAAATGACAGAAATAAACAAAGAGGAAAAGAAAAAAGAGAAAGAAATCCTGATCCAATAATACAAATGAAAGGAAGAGATGCTCTTTGTTCACGGTCTGAATCTCCAAATATCTGCCCACCTCTCCTGTTTTTACATTTTGAAGATAAAGTCACTTTCAGCAGCCCAAAACATCTGACAACACCAGGCAGCTTCACCCAAAAATAAATATTATAGATGTTTGATAATGATAAAAGTTTGTGCTTTGGGAAAAATCAACAAGGACAGTGTCACAAATATTAACAAAGGTGCAGTTTGACAAAACAGTATTCTATTTACAGAACATTTCTAATCTTAGAAATATGGCTAATTTTAGCAAATACTTACATTACAAACTTAAAAATATATCAAAGAGCCCAGCGTTGACTGAGCACTACCTGATAAGTTATTCAACTAAAACCTACAGGAAAAAATGTTGCTCTGACAAGAATACACTGTATAAAAAGTCAATTATCTTATATTTTAACGTGCGTGCATGTGTGCGTGTGTGCGTGCGAGTGAGCGAGCAGAGAGAGAGAGAGAGAGAGAGAGAGAGATATTCCTACCTGGAATCGGTCGATGGGGTCTTCTTGTTGCAGCTGGCTCTCTCTCAGTGTCTGATATTCTTTCTCAAACTTCTTCAGCTTTTTGGTTGGAACCTAAAAACACCAGAAAGGATGTTGATGTCATTATTTTAACTTTCATGTACAGAAAGCTGCCTGATAAAATCTAATTACAATTCTTCTCTGGCTCAAATTCTCTTACTGGGATTCAAACTAGCAACCGTGTAACAGTCTGCTTCTCTCAGCAATATCACATTCCTGCTGTTTTCCTGAGACAAATACACAATTTGACAATTAAGTAGAGGGGTCAGAAGTCAGCTTCAGTAGAAGTGAGAAAAACATCCAGTTATCAGTTGTATATACTACAGTACATATTCAATAGAATAGGTCTACTCAATATTTTACTCAATGTGGTAAAAAAAAAAAGCTTCAGTTTTGAGATCACCAACATTAAAAGGAAACTGAAAGGGTCAAGGCTCAAACACAAGCTCAAAAGTAACTGAAGTAACTGAATATTGCTGCCAAAACAGTTTGGTATTGTGGTTCATGCTGCACAGTTTCTATGTTGTATTGCACAACCTGCACTTTATTTATGACCAGTACATGTTTCTGTATGTTGTTCTCCACATGTGCTAGTTTCACACTATATGATGTGAAAATGCAAGAGACCCACATTGCAAATTTAGAGTACATTTTACTGTAAATCAGGGACTTGCCGTGACATTTTCTGAATCGCACGATTGAGCAAAAAGGCCTATAGTTCAAATGAATCGATTCAATTCGATATTTTTAGGCTCACAATTCGATTCAGAATCGATTTTGGATTAAAAAACTAATCTTAGTTAAAAAACAATTCAGACTATGTACAGTACATGTAGTTACTTTTCCCATGTGATAGTATAAATACATTACAAAACAAAAATAATAAAAATAAACATAACAATAATCGATTTTTGGAATTCTATTAAACTGATTTTGAATCGATAGAGCTTGAATTGATTCATATATGTGAATCGATTTTTTTTTTTGCACACCCCTATTTCCTACAACAGAAATTGTGATGATGTACAGACAAGACTCCAACAAGTTGTTGAAGCCAACAAGAGGCGCTCTCTGCCTCACCACTGCAGTTTCATTTAGTAAACATTTTAACCCTGTCTGTAAAGTGCAAAATGAGAGTGATTAATTCAATGCAAGTTCAACTGTTCATGCTTTAAAGGTAAAAATGTTTTAAGGCACAATTGGTAATCCAAACTGCCATTATGCCCACACTGATTAACATGTATTTTTAATATACAAAAAAACTTTGAGTGAAGTAAAACAAGCTATATTTTCAATTATGTCAGGTTCAGAAAAAATAGTCTTTTCATTCTACTCTTTCTCAACTATATGTAAATATTTATTTATTGTACAGGTCAAAAATTCTGATTGGAGCTGTAAACATTTCTCCTACAACACTGAAAGAATAGCTGAATCTGTTGTTGGGGTTGATGGTATGCTCATTTCTTTCAGTTTATTTTCAATGAATGCTGTCTAATGATGTACTCTACAGCAAGTCATGGTGACTTGTTAAATAATTTACTTGCTGAAATCAACCAGAATCAATTTTCAACCTGTGAACTTAAAAGGTAACTACTGTTTTTTTTTTAAATAATCTTTTTCAACTCTGAGGGCCCTACTTTAATAATCTAAGAGCACGGCGTGAAGCACATTGTTTACCGTTTAGGGCGTGTCCAAATCCACTTTTGTTAGTTTGACGGCAGAAAAAAGGGTCCGTGCACTGGGCGCATGATTCACAAGGGTTGCAATTAGTGTGTACATTAATTCATGGCTGTGTTCTGGGCATAACATGTAATAAACCATTCCCATTCCCTTTAACAGCCAGGCACGTACGTACAATGGCACAATGCTGTTATGATGGAGGATTTGCACTATAATATTTTTATCTGTAATCATGTTTGCATGTTTGTGTACTGCTGTGCTGCCCTGTGTGTGTTTAACAAGCATAGTGTGTGCGCGCTGTGCATAAGCCTAGGCACATTTTACTAATGCGCTGTTAAAATAATGAAATGCTACGCTACTGACTTTAGACCAGGTTTTTGTTAGTCAATGGCGCTATCACTTCCCGCTGCCTCAAAATAGCAATACACCAAGAATTCACCTGAATACACCTCCCCGGTAAGACCAGCATGCCCATGGGCACAAAGACGGGAGCAGGTGCCTTTTCTATTTAAACAACGTGGGTGCAGGATGGCCTTAAAATACTAAAGACACTTGCGACCTCCTTAGAAATCCTCTCCAGAATGTTGGCAGACACTTAGAATATCAATCTGAGCCTTTCAGTGGCAAAACGAGCACTTTTGTGAAGGTAAATACAAGCTGCATAATTGCCCTATTAACTTACATTGTAGTTTGTTTTGCTGCTGCCGACTGCAGCAATCTTGTTATAATACTGGACCAATTTCAAAGATTGTTGTTTTCATCAGTCACTTAGACACAAATACATAGGAAAATAGGATTGGGCCAGGTTGGAAAAAAAATGGAAGTTGTTACCCTTTAAGTTATGGCAGGTTGCATACAAAAGGCCAGAATAAGTTTAACTGTGTTCACTGATGCTACAAAGCAATACAAACACAAAAACAAAGTCTGTGACATCCTTGTACATTCTTCTGCATCTTGGAAGTACAATTCACATGGAAATAGCACATAAAGTATCTACCAAAACATAAGAAATTTAGTTAGTAAGCAAACAATTTTCTTTGTGGTGTAATTGTCTCTGAAATTCTTATTTAAATAAGCATTTAGAGAATCAGGGTCATTCAACTCCCTGAACACATTAAATACTAATACACTTAACTACTAATACACCTAACTACTAATACCAATACTAATACACACAAAATATCAGCTTTGTGGTTTCAACCAAACAGCACTGAAATATGAGACAACACTTATACAACTGTGTGTGCGTATGTGCTTCCGGTGGGTGGTAATGTTATCTCCCCTGTGTGGTAACAGCGTTGCCATAGCACCCACCGTTAGGGCTGGGGATTCCAGGTCAGTCTCAGTCACATTTCCCCCTCCTCTGAGACTACATGTTTCTTTCCATGAGGTGGATGTTGTAGACTTATGTATGTTCGTGTGGGTGTTTGTTCCTACTGTAATTGCGTCTGATGCTTGAAGATGTGTCAGTCAGTCCAGATGCAGAGCTCCTTGTGTGACTGTCAGTTTGTTTCCATTACTGATATACATTTGGCATGAATGGAGACTCTGTGTGTGTGTGTGTGTGTGTGTGTGTGTGTGTGTGTGTGTGTGTGTGTGTGTGTGTGTGTGTGTGTGTGTGTGTGTGTGTGTGTGTGTGTGTGTGTGTGCGCAAAACTGGCTGTCCTGTTATTATGTTGTCATTAAACTTTTATTTTACAAGTCACACAGCATTTCGCTGTCTTAATACCTGTACTCTGTGCAATGTTCAGTAAAGTTGAATTGAATCCTACCCCCCCAAAAGAAGTAAAAATGTCCAGCCTACAAATTTAGAACATCCTAGAGAATGAGTAAATAAAATGCACTAATAAACAAGTTAAAAGACAGAGCATTGTATTACAGAGTTCTTTCATGAATAAAAACCAGACATGAAACTGAACAACTGCTTATTCACAGTGCCTACCAAGGCAGTGGTTACCTGTCCTCCTCACTGACCTGCAGGTTAACCCTTGACCTATACAGCCCAGGAACCACTGAGGTAAATGAATGTCACACTGAAATCTATCTGACAAACAATTCCCTGACAGATAACAGATCTCAGACTCCTTCTGCTATCTGTGAGGGAAGAAAGAGCAGCTTGGTCTGGTTAATAATCGTTTTATTGTAACAAAACAACTGAACGTGGTGATCCCCTGCAGGCACCGACACATCCACCTACACCCTCATGGTGCTGTGAGGTGTTTGGATGCCAGCAATCTAATAATTAATCCAATTTTACTCATTATCATGTTTTATCTTCAGCTACAGATGGAGAAGTGACCCAATGGGCTGCCTGAAATGAATGTTTGTCCTACTTCTTGGTGGTCAATGGGATAAAAGTAGGACTTTTTAGTTCCTGAAAGTTGTTATTTAGGAGAAAAGAAGATTTTTACATGGCAGCAACAATATGTCAATATGTACATTGCAATTATGTTTTAGCTAAATTGTTAAATCTGATCATTTTCAAGTCAAAAACTGTCGTAGTTTTAGTGTTTGGCTCCAAAATCTTGTTTTTTCTTGGTGTAAAAATGACCTCTGAAAAACAATTTGCCCCATTACGGTACACTTAATCTCTGTTCTGGAATTGGAGTGATGGAAGTATCTTGTAATCCTAGACATCAGTCCAACCTTTAATTTACATACGTAGCTCATGTTTCACACAATGAACTATGACCAAAGCAGGCCTTTTGGGATTATTTGATTAAGTAGATGTGGTTTCTTTTGTTAGCTTCTCGGACACTTTATTTTTACTTATGATACACAACATGACAAAACATTATATAAAAGGAACAATTTTCTACGGAGCCCTCTTGTGTGTGTTGAAACCAGTGGGCTCGAAATTGTCCTAGAGCAATGGCCAAAATGTAAATGAAATACACAAGAGACCGTGAAAGAGAAAGCGCGCGCACACACGCACACGCACACAAACACCTAAAAGACACTTTTTGCTTGTGCTTTTCACCTCCTCTCACACACTCATTTATGGCCTTTAAGCATTCTCCTAAAGAATACGCCCCACCAACTAAAGACACTGGTTGTGTCATATTTTCCATGCTTCCTGGAAGTGATGTGATGGTTTGACACTGCAAACCCAAACTGCCAGTAAATAGGATTTTTTTTTTCTTTTATGTTTAACATACTTACACTTTAGTAAAGTTTTAAGAAAGCCAATAGGTTGCTTTTATTTGGGATAAAATGGCAAGTGCAAATGATTTCACATAGAATGGTATGTATTATTTTCTGTAAAAACAAACCACACATGCTGCATGTGTTGTTAAAATACTATGAGTTCTATTTGCTTTCTTTCTCTACCAATCTTTGTTAAAAACCATCTCTGCCTCAATATTAGAATAATATGTTATCACTTTGAGTCTAAAATTATTGCATTTTGAATCTGAAATTATTGCACTTATTTCACCCTGATCTAAATTAGTTAAATGAATGAATGTAAATACTAAGTCCTCACAACAATTAACCCTGATTGGCTGAGAAGAGCAGATATTAGAGATCAGGGTCAGCTGGAGAACAGCAGCTGGTAGAGATTCGTTGTTTTGCTAAAGAACACTTAAGCATGTTGAACCTGGTTCTCCTGGGTTTACACAACACTGCTGATAGAAAATAGAGAACTTCAATAAGAAAGAAAAGGCTCTTTCTCACAAACTTCAAAACGTGTATGTGATTGCACAATACAGGAAAAAGTTCATGTTTGTATAACAAATCTTACAACCTTCAAATTGTTTTTTACATGTGCAGCCAGTGAAGCTTAATTGTTCTTCTCATTGATTTACGCACTCATCAGGCACACAAGCTGAAGTACTGATTATGCAACCTGCTGCTTTCCTACACCCCTAAAACACACAAACAGTACAGCATGACTGTGTAATGAAATGCAAAGCAAAACTAGGCTGTGCTTACCTGTTAGAGATGAGGCTTTTATTCAAACATACAGACTATAACTACAGCTACAATCACACATAAACCCCAACTCCATGACCTTCATAAAAAAACTGCATCAGAGGGCTTCCAGTTCTCAAAATCTGCTGCCTTCCAGGTTGTTGATGTATTTTAGTCTCGTTGTCAATCAAGCTAGATTAAAATCCATGTGATGCAATGTATATATAAATGTTGCAAAATATATTTTACAAAATGACAATTACAAACTCCCTGACTTTCCCCTGCCTTCACAGAGAATGTTGACCTTTACGTTGATTTTTTTTTTTTTTTTAATCTTGTGGCTCATATATTTCTCTCAGGTCACTAACATCACAAATTGTCAACAGTATTACAGGAAAGTGTCAAACTCCCTAATATATTCAGACATTCTCACTAACTCTCCCCATATGAAAAACATCTCAAAACTTTAAGCTCTGCTGAGTTACACAACTAGTGAGCTTGAACAGGCTCAGCATCTTGCTCAAGGCCACTTCAGACAGCAACACACATGGTTGCAGCTGATAGACACAAACTTGCAGTTTCAGGGCTTGCACCAACAAATGCGACTTGCCTCACAGAACTTTCAGTGTAAATATTTAATGGCAGAGGGACTGATTCAGGTAATGCGATTAATGTTGCCTGGTGCCACAGAAAATGGTAGCAGGCCCACTTTTAGATTCTTGACCTGAATCCCTGCAGCAAAAAATGGAATTGGTCCCAATCCTCCAAGCCAAGATCGCACACTGTAATGTTATACTGGGTATTATACCACCAGAAAGAGAAGGTGTGCGTGTGGAGAAGGGTGATCTGCTCTTAGATAAAGTGGCCGTGCAAGAGTTTGAATATTGAAATAAGGACAAACCGACTGGACATTTCAGGAAAAACTAGGCTATAGAAGTCTATTACCCTTGTGAAGAAAATGCGCGCATGTCAAATTTATTTTAGTAATTGAATCAAACTGGGAGCTTTGCGTCTGGACTGACTGACAAATCTCTGTAACTTTAAACATCAGACACACTTTCAGTAGGAATACAACACACACCCACACAAACTATAAATAGATAAATCTACAACATCAACCTTATGGAAAGAAAGTTTCTTAGCTACCTCCATTTATAAACACATTTACAAGCAATACCAGAATAAAAAAAGAAAGAAATGATAAAGACATTAAACATTACAAAAATAACATTACCAAAACTTCCAACAATCAAAAAGAAAGAAGCAGGTGAATTCCACTCTCTACATCATTTCACTTACCTAAAAACAGCAAGAGATAAGGGTCAGAAGGAATAGTTGGGAATGTCTCCCATCAGAGTTAAATAGATATACACCCAGAGACGGATGGGTGAAAGAAAGAAAGAGAAAAAAAAAAGAAAAGAACAGACCTACCACAGGTCTGTGAGCTCTGAGAGGTCTGGAGTGGGCAACCAAGCGAGCCAGGGTGTCCTCTTCACCCGGTCTGTTGACTACGTGAGCGTCGTATGCCACCATGATAGACACCTCCTTCATCATCTTGACTCCTCTTGCTCCCAACAGCAAGGAGGAGGAAGAAGATGATGTACAAGAAGAAGAGAGAGGAGAAAAAGTGGCGAAAGGAAAAGGAGAGGAGTGCAGCTGACAGGTTTAGATTTCTCTCTGAGAGTGGAGGAGGCGACTGGCTGCTTTCAAGAGTCGCTCAGGAGCCGAGCCCTGCCCACTGAGAAAAGGAGGGGCGGGGAGAGTGAGAGGGTAGTACAACACACCTGTTTGTTTCTCCCTCTCCCTCTCTGCAACACTAGGAGTGTGCAACAAAGGAGGATGAGTTTGCTTTTTTTCCCTTTCCACTAACGGAGTACTTCCCCCTCTCTCTTTAAACGTCTTTCATTTGTATCCCTCCCTCACTCTTTTAGACTCTCTCTTTAGGATGCACTCAGGAGTTTTAGTTTTTTTCGGTTTTGTGTTGTGTTGTGGGTGAAAATAAAGGCTCGTTTACGCAGATAAACTGTCTGTGTGTGTGTGTGTGTGTGTGTGTGTGTGTCTTTGAAGTTAAGAGCGATAGGAAGGAAGTTGTCAGATAAACCACAGTGACTTGTCGTTTATAGTTGCACATCGTTCCAACAGTAAAACCCAGGAAATGAAGTAAAATGGACTTCAAGGCTGTCCTGGACGATGCCTGAATACTGTAGCATCCTCCCATAGGACCCCATGGCTAAAAACTACCTGACAAGCTCTTTGTGGTGATGGCAGCAGATTCCTCTGTTAGCGGAGATGCATCAACAACAAAGGGCTCATCTCTCTGTATCTCATCTCTCATACTGTAAGTCTTTTTAGGCCACTGTGTTTTCTCTCTATCCCAATCATACCTGGCTGCACCATGAGGCCCATTTGCCGATGTACGCTCTTGTGACTTTAAGTGTCTTGTTTTTAGGCCCAGTCTCTACTCCAAAACAGATTTACTTAATGTCTTATTTCTGAAGCATTACCATCACCATCAACAGTAGTCCTTTTGGCTTAAAACTTTATATTTGCATGAACTGGGGTAGACACTTCATAAATTAATGCGCTATCTTGAAATATGTTAGCCGGTAAGGGGCATATAGGATATACTGCTCTGCCTTTTGCGTTTTTGCTGTCACATGATAAACTCACAGGTACTGCTAATGCTAAGAAAGAAATGCAAAGAAAACATGGAGGACCACACAATAAAAATCCAAATTTCAGCAACAAGAGTCTTCTTCTTAGCCCAGAAAAAGAAAAAAAGAGCAAGAGAGCGGCTTTTTAAAGCGTGAAGGCTACTGTAGCTATAATACGTACTTTGAACTGCGTGGTGCGAGAGTTGATTGTGATATATGATCTCAATGATAGATGGGTGAAATTCCTATACATTAGACCTTTAAAGTGTTCATTAAGCTACATTTACTTTTCTCTGTAAATCTGGCCCTCTGAGTTATAGCTTAATAAAAGTCAGCTTAGTTAACAGGAACAAAGCTAGCTAGGCCAGCAGGTTCATCACTAATGTTAACATTTGGGGCCTGTTTCACAAAATGGTTTGTGTGTAAGTCTTCAGCCTTCATGTAGATCTTTTTCCTGCTATATCTTTTTGTCTTCTCTGTAAATTATTCTGTCAGTCTCTCAGCACACATCCCTCTATCTTCTTTCTTCTGAGTCTGTTAACGTTCAGCTTCTCTGTTGGAAGGATTTGGTAAAAAACGGATTAATCAGTCAAACCCTGAGCGGCCAATGAATATACGACATCTCTCTCCTTTTTTAGGACTGAAAAGTCATCACTCCAGCTGCGGTCCGGCGAATGTTTAAAAAGGTTGAGAAATTTAAATTCTTCCCATAATCCCTAGAAAGGCTAAGCCACCCTACTGCCCATTGTGTTAATCAAGCCAAGGTGCCAGTGAATTCTTTCAATGTTTTAAGCAGCTTAAGAGTTTAGCTGATCCGATTTAGACGTCGACAGAGAAAAATATGTAAAAAGGGGGGTGAACAGAGAGCAAAGTGGCTTGGACAGGCAGATTTTCCTTTTTCTCTGATGGTGTTTGAACATGGCAGGTCCTCCAACACTCTTCCAAGGTTAGTATTGTATCTACTGTGGCGTGTCACTAGCTGATGTGTCATGCTGTGATCTGTTGCTGTACTAGTTAGGGGAAAAAATTGGGGAAAAGTAGTGGAAAGAAAGATTCTTTCTTCGGTTAGTCCTTCTCATCACTCCACAGTCTTGTTTAAATATCTCTCCCTCTGACTGACTTGCTACATATGCTTGTATCCACAAAAATCTATTTTAAAAGTTAAAAGAGTGACTTGTTTAAAAACATGACAGTAGAAAGAAGATAAAGACCTCAGACACAGACCCACACAGACAGACAGACAGACGGACGGACAGACAGACAGACGGATGGACAGACAAAAACACACACACTCCCTAGAATTCCTGTCAGATGATATATGTTTTTGTTTGTTTCTATGAATTGAGCAGGAAATGATAAAAGTTCAAGACCTAATGATTGAAGTGATTGAGTGAAATCAACACAGTTTATGTATATGTGTGTTTTGTGTGTGGAAGCACAAGGCAGGAAAATGGCCCTAGCAAGAAGAAAATTCAGAAGGGTAAACTCGTGATAAGGCTTGTCTAACAGATGAAAAAGATGAGAAACATAAATAAATACGGCAACACAAGAGGAATCTGAGGAAAAAGCAGTGCAGTAAAGCTCAGCGAGGAATGATGGAGAGATGAGCAGAGAGAGACAGAACGTGTACCTGTTTGTCTTGAGCAGCTCACTAGCTGCCTGAGCACAGTCACTCTTCATTCAGTATTTGTGTTTAAATGAGTGGAGAAACATAATGCATACAGGGCAAGAGGGTCACTAAATCCTAAACTATGACCTTCACAACATACAGAAAAAGGGAATATTTTTAGGAAGGTTGGGGCTTATTAATACGTGTGTTTATGCTTGCAAAGTGTAAAACATAAAGCCTGATATTACAGGTTGCATTGCAGCAGGATTGTGCAAAAGTACCAAAATGCTACCAAACCACTACAGATAAACTGTGAGTAACAATGCAGGATATCCTGTTTGAAGAAACACACAGAAATACACCAAACATGGGGGATCGTAAGCACTTAGAGCCAAGTGTCCTGCCAAAATGTCCTTGAGCATAACACCACATCGCAACCTGCTTAGTCACTAAAAGTTTTTCTAGATAAGAAAGCCGTGAAAATGCCCAAAATGTTAAAAATGAATTATATATAGATACGGGAGACATGGAGAGACAAGAAAGTGAGCACGGGAGAGAAAGAGAGGAAGGGGGAGGGAGGATGATTATCTCGTCCATCTTTCTCAGTTGACTCTTTCCTTCCTCTATCACAACACACTCTGCTGACACGGATGCACACACGCGCATGCACACACATTATTATATACACGGTGTACTCCTTTTGGTCTCTGGTGACCTCAGCAAATTCCCAAAATGCCAGCAGCCTTATTAAGGTCAATAGGAGGATGAAAGTAGTGCGTGTGTGTGCGTGTGTGTGCGTGTGTGTGCGTGTGCGTGTGCGAATTTAGCTTGTAAGCCTTTCATCCATGGAAGCCTTATTTTATGGGCTATTGTCAAATTGTAGTTAAGACTTATCAACGACAACATACAGGAAAGACCAAAAACAGAGCAAAGAAACAGCAAGAATGCATAACAAGCTATATAGCAAAGGGTAAACAACTAAACGATATGTAAAACCTGCAAAACTACTGACAAGGAAGCATAGAGCTTTTCTGCTGCGCCAAAAATAGCGCTACGAGAGCAGTGAGAGTGAACGACAATAGTACATTTATGGACCAGACAGCTAAACATTTACAGTAGCTAAAACTAAGAACGCTATAAAGCTCTAGCATTGTTTTCACATTTACCTTTGATTTATCTGAGACATATTCCTCCCCTCTCTGTCAAACCTTTCCAACACAGCAGAGATCCAACCCTCAGTACATCCACTTCATAAAAGCTTTCCCGTTCTAAACATTTGCTGTGTGGTAGCTCTTTTCCTGCTGCACAAAAAGTGTGTTTTACATCACAGACTTGTTTTGGAATAAACTAAATGAGAAAGCGGTGACCATCCCCATGGCGGAAGAAACAAATAAATTATTAATATATGTTTTTACTCAAAGATGTCGCACACAAATTACTTAAGGTAAAGAAAAAAACCTTTTTGTCCCAGAAAATCCAAAGTAGAAGCTCACCTACAGTCCCACCTACTGTACTCCTATTGACTGGCAGTTAACCTCTTAAAAAGGCATTGTAAATAAAACAAAAGTAACCTTAACTCTGGGCTCCAAATACATAAACAAAAAAAAAAGAGATAAACAACTCAGTAGTTCAATAGTGCAATATACCAATACACCTGAGATCCAGTGTTATGTACAAATCAGGGGTGTCACTCATTGTCACTAAAGGGTCCTTACCTTGATGTTGCAGGCCTGCTCCATAAGCCTGCGGGCGTTCTCCGCAGCTCTGTAGCGTTTAGGGAGCTGGACTCTGAAGAACTTGAGAGCACCTTCAAAGTCCGCCTGCAAGAGGTCCTCTTTAGACGTCTGGAGAGAGACATGAGGAGGTGGGAGGTGGTGGTGGAGACAGATAGACACAGGGCGGTCATTAAGAGTCAAACATAGAAATATAAATTGCTGGCTACCATTAGATTTCTATATTTAGGCAGGACAAAACTTACAAGGCTCTCATCTTGGGAGCAATTTTCCTTCTGCCATTCAGTTTTCAACTTTTTTCAAGTTCTCTTTAACACGATCTTTACTTTGCGCTTTGCCAATGAAAGTTTTTGATTTATCACATGTTGCTTGAAGCAGTTTGAGGTTATTCTAATTTTAACTTTGTTTATAAATTACAGAGAGCACAGGTTTAATGCCTAAAATGCAAAAATTTTTAGTCCACCTTAAAACAACTGCCAAATACGATCCTGTCTTGTAATATGGTGGGAGGATACAAGTTATAGTAGAGGGGATTGACGGGAGAGTTGTTTGGAAGCACTCCCTCCATTGAAAACAAGTGTCAAGATGTTGCACGCAAAAGCCCCAACTGGTGAAGTAGAGTTGAACTGAACTTGTACAGGGTAACTCAGAGTGTGAATCAGAGGCAATGACAATCAATAACACCATCTTGTGGTGTAAGGATGCACTGTCACAATAATCTATCCAAATATTACTATATGTACTGTTACTCAAGACCAAGTCTGCATTTATGTTTTTAAATGTCATCCAGAGCAGATTATCTTCTGGTTGTTTAATTTCCAATGGTAAATGAGAGCATGGGATCAACTATTATGAAATATAACTTCTAAGCAGCATGAATAGTTGATATTAGCATTCCAACACTTCTTTGTATGACTTTTACATATAAATCTATTCATGTAAGATTCAGGGTTTATGGCAGAAAGCTAATAAGCTAGCCTTTTGTAAATAACATTTGATGTAATTGATTGGCACATCTATCCAATGTGACATATGTAAAAGGTTTACAGTTTCAACTTCAAAAGATGCCAAGGGTTAGAGGTCAAACCTTCACCACAACAGATGCAATATCTATTTGTTTGGCAGAAGTAGAGAAACAGAAGATGCTTTTTTTGAGACATGCTTTCCTGCTTTTCCCCCATCTTCTGTCTTCATCAGTAGCTCTTTCATTTATTAACACAAGTCAAACTAACAACCATCCTTGCATGATTAGTTTCTTTCATAAAGCATCAGTTTCCCGGTCCCCCCTCTCTCACCGCCAGCAGCTTAGGGACGAAGAGCCGGTGTCCCATCCCAAGGAGACCCATCACCTTGCAGTATGAGTCTGCTGAGGCCTGACTGCTATGAGCAATCTCCTCCGCCTTTCCATCTCCATCCACCATTGCCATGCGCACTGCTGGAAGGGGCAGATGCGGGGTCAAGGCAGGCATAGGGGGAGGAGAGGGCGGAGGGGAGAGTGTAGTAAATGGTGGCGGGGTGGGGCAGGGTGAGGGAGAGGGGCGGTCCCGCTCCGGGGCCAGGGTGGCAGATGACTCCAGCGTGTCGTCCGGACGTACCAGTAGGTTTCTTGGAGTTGGAGTACGTGTGGACTGGTAGCAGAGAGTGTTCAACTTAAGTCGAGATTCGGCTCAAGTGAGGTGAGGTCTTGAGTCCTGGTGAACAAGGTGACTGACCTTCTGGGAAAAAAAGCTGATAATAACATATGAGGAAGAGTCACAACAGACTGATGTTCAGGTTGCCAGCTAGGAAAGAAGCGATGAGACGCTCACAGAGACACACAGCAACTCAGCAGAGACAGCCCAGGCATCCATGCAACGTTAACACTGATCCAGTTCATTTGGCAGCACAGAATATGGACAAGTGGACAAGAAGTCAGTGGAGGCCACTCAGCTTGTACCACTGTCAGAGCCCAGTAACCACAAGGCACGACAAAATAACAGTCAGGAAATTATGTATTGACGCTGCTTTTGGCATAATGCTGAGTCTTCCAGCTACCTGCCAGACTGACGTTGAAATCCAGTCACACTACCCACTCTCATCTTCCTGTGCCAAACTCCCCCAACCAATTCCAATCAGTACACCGTTGCCTAGCAACAAAGCTGCTCCGGCAAACAGCAGCGTTGGATAAGTACTCCACCTTTTTTATTTTTCCTTCATTGTAGGGCTTCAAAGAAAATCTTCCTCAATCTACCCAACTGAGCGGCCTAATGCTAAGGCTTGGTGAGTGTGAGACGACACATCAAAGCATCTGATGGGTTTTGTCCCTGTTTCCAAATAAGAGGCAGCACAAGGTATGAAGCTGAAAGGATTTTAGCTTTCTTTGAAATATAGAATGGCCTAAAATAACAGTATGAGTCCTTTCATCTTAAGAACCTCGGTCTACGCCAGAGAAAGTGGTCCTGACGACATGGCAGAAGCAGACGAGATGTGGTCCGTTTGCAGTTTTCTGCCTTTAGGAGATGATGCATTTGTTTATGGCTGAGTAGTTGCTGACCTAGTAGAATCAGATTTAAGCCAGTGATGCATGAAAAACAAGATTAGTTTGGAAAGAGGTAGAACAACAGAGTGTATGACAAAAGTCTTGCTTTGTCTTTGCTCTTCACTGATCTAACCCTCTAATCTGAAGTCCAGATCCAAACCACATAGAGCAGTAAAAGCACAGTCCAATCCACAGCTCCAGTATGGACCCCAGTGTCTATCCCTCTGGCAGAATTCCAGCAGCAGCAGCAGCAGCAGCAGCAGCAGCAGCTGCAGACAGGCACCCGGTCTGTATCTGTCAGTAGATCCTTCAGATGGGAAGCCAGCTCCTTCAGATGGAAAGTCACTTCTGCCTCTCAACAACAAAGGCTAAATTAATCAGTGTTTGCATGAGAGTGCAAGTTGTTGTGCTATCAGCAGTGATGGTCCTTGCCAGGAGCTGGGTTGAGGCAAAGCAAAGAATCCACACAGTGTTTACTGTCCACCACCTCTCTTATTCACTCGCTTTGCCTTCCTCGCTTTCGCTACCCCTCACTTTCTCTTTGTTATGCTAACAACTAACAGCTAGCAGGGGCGGCTCCATTGCAGAGGTCTGGGTGGTGGACAGAGGTAGAAATGCATAACCAGCCAACACAGAAGAGGAGAAGGCGGAGGTAGATGTATAGGAGGTAATTAAGACAGAGACCGAAGAACTGTGGGAGAGAAGAAGCTTCAGCAGGCATCTATTGGTGGTAAAGACGAAGAGGGGAAAAAATTAAAAAACAAACAAAAAACAAACAAGAACACCAAGCTTTTATCCCCTAAATCCAGATTGCTAACGTTATAGCTTATGCTCCTGTTGTGATGTGGATGGCGACTGCTAAGCAGGAGAGGGAGGGAGGTGAACACAGATGGAGGGAGGGGTGATGAGTTGAGAGGAGAGCAGGATGGAGGGAGGAGGGAGGGAGGAGGAGGAAGCCTCAGGGGAGAATGCCGTCATGACTGGCCAATGAGATGCAGGCAGTGGAAGCCCCTTCCACACTCCTCACATCCTCATTTGTTCTCCATTCACGACAATCGCATGCACCACATCTTTCTCTGTCTGACACAAATACATTATTGCTAAGATTTAGAGCGGGAGGACTTTTTAAAACCAACTAATAAATTATTAATTGACTGGACATATTGTGGCTTATGAGGTGATCGGGGAACCAAGAGAAACACATCTAAGCCTGGGTTAAAAGCTTTCGAACATACACTTTTCCTGCCCTAATAATGGCAGATAATGTATATTGGCAGCCTCCATGTTCCTTTTAATAAAGAACTGATAAAAGATAAACAAAATTATGTATTTGGCAGATAGCATAAAAAGGGAAGCAAAAATATGAGCAGTAGAAACTGTTATAATCCACTTATGAGCACGATTACCACGGTTACCTTTTCCGTCTGTGTATCATGTTAATGGGAGCTGAGAATTATACTTCAGTCTTTAAAACCAGAGAAACTATCAGCTACTCTAGCAGATTAAGTTTTTACTACTAAAAATATACAGATGTAGTGTCACAAAAAAGAGACACTACCGGCATTCGTTTCTTTTGGTTAAGTACTAAGACAGTTACATGACGAGAGAAGGCAGTTCTTCATCACAGGGGGTTCTTGAAGTTTCAGCACTTCCACAAGGACTGTTCAATCAAATTAATGTCCACATTGACCGACCAGACACCGACATGCAATATGATATTCATTGCCAAAATTATCGATCCATCCCGCCACAAACAGATCTGATAACCAAACAACAAGTAAATTCTATATCATTCTGCTCTAACAGCAACAACATGTAAGTTTAGTATGGTTATATATATTGTTTAACCTCAAAGCGATATTTTCTTTACAACTACTGCATTTTGTTTAGTTTATTTGTATGTTTGATTTTTTAAAGATCTTTTTTTTCCTAGTTTATTTTGAATAATGTGAACAAATTCATGATTGATTTAAAATAAAATGGTTATATTTGCTCTTTTTTTAATTGTGTGTTTTTATTCTATGTCCGCCTATTGATTGTTTAGTGTGTGTGCCTATATGTTTTTATTAAATCACACCCCAAGTGTATTTTCTGATTCTAAATTTCACAACCTCTAAGGAAACTGTAAGGAAACCCAGTATGCACACATAACTGTGCATACTGTACTAATAAGTTAGTAACTTCAGCTGAGGATGGTGGGGGTGTAAGAAAAAGAATCCAATTCATATACTGTATGCTACAAAATAATAGTAAAATTATACATTGAAAGATATCACTTGCTGTTGTGACACAGTGACTGCATCACATTCAACATGACGTTGAATATGAAAGGATTAACGCATTTGTCTAATTGGACTTTTAGGACAAATCTGCCTCCACACTTCCAGATACAGTTTCGAATTCGAACACTAGGGGGCAAGAAATGTCAAGAAAAAAACCCTCTGACTTCTTCCTACCACGTTAGACCGAGGACTTAAAGCACCTTCTCACACTTTTCTGCACCGTGATGCTTCCCAAATATTTAGTTTGCACTTTGAGAGACTCATTCTCACTAAGGACTCTTTGTCCTCTGCTCTGTGTGCGTAACCACCTTCTTTGTTGTTTCTTAAGATAGATAGATATATATTTGATAGTTAAGTGATGTTCGACAAATAGTTACAGTTTAATAAATGAATAAATGAAGGGGATTACTAACCTTGAGCAAGGCCAGGGCTACATTGAAGATGATGTTCAGACCCTGAAAGAGAGGAGAATTAGATGTAAATACAGAAACAAGTAGGGGCATCATGCTCATTTGTGTCAGCAGGTTTCAACATATCAGTGTAGTATCAGTTTATTTCTGACAGACTGAAACTGAACAAAAAATCTCCTTTTCACTTGCAGTCAGAGATATTTAACAACAATGTTTCAGTACATAGATTAGGTTATTAAGAGTACAGTGTGTAGGAGTCTTTCGTTCTGTATTGTAGACCCATGGTCTTCTTTTACACACCTATCAATCTACAGGTGTGTAAAAGTTCAGCATTTTGATGATACTGTACCCTGAAACTGAAAATTGTATTCAGGAACAGAAATTAGCAGCAATTTATAGTTATACTATAAATTTACTTTGCAACTTCCAATTGATAATACACTTAACCTTCTCTAAATGAGGTTAGGTGTATTTAATATAATGATTTAATATGAAAGAAATTGCTTTATTACAACTTTTACAACTTCAAAAACAAAAATCTCTACAGTAAAATGAAAGCCATCATTAGATGGTTAAGATATACAACCTCTTATAACTGGCATTTAAAACAAGTAAAACATTCAGCAGAAAAGTTGTTAAAATATGAAGGAAAGAGCCAGGAAAGAGGAACTAGATGACAGAGTAAAGTTCTTAGAAAACAACTTCAAAGATGACATTTTTCTAGACAAGTAGATCTCTGACCAATCTATTTACTTTTTTAAATATAACAACCTATCACCATTCACTTACGAATATTTATATACTTATTTCAGCATATATTATTTGCTTTGATTCTCTATTGCTTTATCGCCAATAATTTAAATCGTTTTTGAAAAGTGCTGCACAGAATGAGTTCATCGGTACTATAATTCATTTTAAAAATAAAAGTAATCAAAACAGAGCAGAGAGAGGTACAGTTCAAGTGCTAAAAATGGAAAACTTCAAAATAAAAAAACAGACAAAGCTATACTTTGTTTTAGTCATTAGATGTATAATGTTTCTAAAAAAAAATCACAGATTACTCCGTGGAGCAAATATTTGTGGAAAGAAGTTCTATTTCTATTTGCTGATATTTGTAAAATAATACTGTGAAAACATGTTTTTTTTTTTTCTTCTAGTGTCGACACAATGATTATGAATTTGAGACAGAAAGAAAGCTGATGTCAGCTCTGCATGGGAACAACAGTCTCCTTGGTCTCCGTGACAACCAGTTCACATAGCAACACAAAGCTAAAAATACCTGGTCAGCTCTAAAAATAACCGGAGAAAAGAGAGGGGGAGCTTCACACACATATCTATGTAGGCCTCAAGATGGTGCTACAGTGCTGAGGCAGTATCAAAGGTGTGTATGAGAGAAAGAAAAATAATCTCAGAGCTGGTGTGTCCGAGCAACAGAGATTCATGGGGAGAAACAAAGATAAACATGCAGAAAATGGAGACATCATGACATAGACTTGGAGGGTGATGGGGCAGTAGACCAAGTTAGGCAGAGTTAAGTATGTAGGAACGGAGATCATTCAATAATTTTAAAGCATAGATGTGATATTAAAAATTCTATTTGTTAGGCTTTATACTTGTTAAATTAATTCCACAGAATTTATTTGTTTTAGTTAATCACCGCTTTAGAGCTGGACCATAACAGTTGTTGATAATAAAGATAATGTGGACAATACTAAATGGTTACTGATTACTAATGTGGTAATAACCGATGATTCTAAAGCGATTCACATATGACCTAAATACATAATGCAACATCAAGGTGTGAGCCTGGGACTCCCCACCAATCATTAGCTTAGCCAAATGTGTGATAGCCAAATGTGTGAAAGCCAGTGGGAAAGCACAAACAAACTCACCAAACAAAAGTCCAGTAGCTTTTGACTTACAATTTTTAAATATGAGGTGTAGAGACATTGCATTAGAAAATAATATTAATAATAAGACATTTGGGTGATGGTAAAATGTAGTAGAAATTGTGAAAAGTAGAAGAGCAATGTCAGACTGCTGTATAAAGAGAGCACAATATAAAGAGAAAAAAGGAACAAGATAGAAAGACTACAGGTTATATAAATATAAGATTGAGTCAATGAACAAGGAAGGAATGAGAGACAGCAGAAGAAAGAAAACAGCAAAACAGTTAAAGAAATGGCAAAAAAAGAGGTAAATGACAACAGTGTAAATAATGAAAGATGACGATGATAGACAAAGGGTAGACGAAGCATCAAAGAAGTGGGAGAAGATGATAAAGAAAACAAAGAAGAAGAGGGCAGACAGAGGGATGCAGGAGATGAGAATTCTCATTTAAAAAGCAGATTCTCATCATGCGGCTCATTGGGCGAGAAAGACCTGGGAAACTTTTAATTGTTTTGCCTGGGGCAAATAGGAGGACAGAGGGAGGTAGAAAAGAAGAGAGAGAAGGATGTGGAGGGGAGAGGAAACAAATAAGGCATTTGACATTTTATATTTTGCATGTTATGTTTTCGCACACACACACACACACACACACACAAGTAATTCTAGCAAGTAACCACGGTGGATGATAAGTTATTTTGCTACAGTGATACAGTGTATACTATTTTGCTGAGTCACCTGGAAAAATGTGTCTGAGTAATACTGCTCTGGACCAGTTTAGATCTCTCTGACAGAACTCAAGCTGCTGTTATTGTTAATGCCTCTTCATCATCTGGTCATGCTGGATGTGGTGTTCCTCAAGGCTCTGTTATTGGCCCCTTGTTACTTTGAGTTTCTATGCTCCAAATACAATATTTATTTTCCATAAGGAGGCAGCTGCATGCTTCCACCTCCAGATAGGGGCCTCAGTCAGATACTCCCAGTGCATCCTCATTACACATTTGGCTTCAGCTGGTCTGCCTGGCAGCCCTACCGGCCACCTGATCTGACTCACCAGCTGGTGGTGATCAGCTGAAAGCTCTGTTTCTCTCCTCACCTGAGTCCCCAAATCATACGGCCGCAGATAAGACGACACGGCCAAAGAAACAAAAACTCAGGCGTGGATCATATAAGGTGCTTTGGTACTAGGTACACTTATGAACTATCTTATGCTTAAACATGGTGGTTATTTTAGGCAGTCACTGATTAGTCCAATAAAAATAAAATAAATATTGCTGGGGTTCAGATCTAGCAAAAATCTGAGTGCGTTGAACTATTAAGTCGTCAGGGGTAAGGATTAGAGTGTGAATCGGGCCAGATTTTTCTGTCTGAGCCCGGCCCACGTCCGACAAAACCGTGACGAACATGACCCAAGCCCAACTTGCATTAGGAAATTTTTGTCCGAGCCCAACAGTTTTTTTTTCCACATGTAAGCTACGTTTTTGTGTGGAAAGCCCGCATTTATGTAGGAAGGCATTCAATATGTCAACAGATGAGAGCATCAGCGCACAAGGGGCAACAAGCGCACTTTAATAAGCTGTTTAATTTAAAATCTTCAATGTGTTTCTGCTTTCCTGCTTGCTTCATTTCCAACTGTGATCAGAAAACCAGGGGAGACTCTTTACTTCCAGGGCTGACGTTATAAAATGAATAACGTTGGGGTTAAAATCCTGTTTCTGGTGAGCAAATGAATGAATTTGGCTTTCAGTCTGTGGATTATTTCGGACACCGCACACTGTGTGCAAAATTTAAACTTATTCCATCAATTCCACGCCGGTCGCATCTACAACATGTCTTCTTCCTCTTCTCTGTTTGTCCACTTTTTTGACTCATTTGTTTGACTGATTTCAAAGGTTTACTCTTGTATTGCATTTCTGTTAATATTGAAGATTTTTTACCAAGTTGCTGGGGCATAATTTATTATTTTAATTATAACAAATTGAGTAAATTATATGAATCTATTTCTAAAGTTTCTTTTACAAAGTTAGGAAAGCAATGTTTATGTCAAGCCTGATAAACACTGGTATTGGGTCAGTACTCGGTATCCGCGCAGAAAAAGTTGGATTGTGCATCACCACTCAGGGGTCCTCTCCAGGCATGGCAAAAGACAGGGACAAAAACAAAAATGTAATATCATCTTTTTCTATAAATACTAATTTCATTCAATGTCTATTCACCTCTGATTTACTCTCTGCAGTTGTGTTTGGTGTTCTACTGAATGTATGCAACATTTTGTTTCTATTGTAAATTACTCTGTAGCACTGTAGTGGCTAGTGGCTTTTGAAAGGTCTCTTCAGAGGCGCTTTCTGTAAAAATGTTTTAGAACAAGAAGCAAGCAGTGATTGGTATTGAGTCAGGTGGTCTTAATGACATTAAATCAAAGATCGCATCAGCCCTTAAAAGCCCAATCAGCGCATCCCTATTGATTACATTGGGAAGATATTAGATCAAACCAAAGAGCAATGCCATATTTCCTCCTAGCATCCCAGTTACCTCTGCCACTCCTTATCTTCTACCCATGACCTTGTTGTTTACCTCCTTACTACTCCTATCATCTTTCTAGAAGGCCCTCCCTTTATTGGACCCTAGACAATGTAGACTAATCACTCTCCATATGCTAGCAGTATAAAGTAGCGCAGTGAGCCAAATTATACCTCACAGAGCAGCAGGTCAGTGATGTGGAAAACCATGCACAGGGGGAACTTGGCAGTGAAGAGGGTGAGGAACCACTGGGAGGCGTACATGTGTGCCTCCAGGTTTAGCTCTTGGAAGTGGGACCACAGGTCTGGAAGCTGCTCCTGTGGGAGCAGATAGAAGAGAAGGAGGAGGAGACACTTGTGAGATGAAACAGCACTTTACAAGAATAGAAAGATGTGGCTCTGTTTGTCATTTCAATTTCACATTATTTAATTTTTACTCATCCTTTATTAAATCATGCGTCTCACTGAGATGATAATCTTTTTCACGAGAGACCCAGAGGCCCAAGAACAAAAGAAAAAGTGGAAAAGAAACAATTCAGCATCACTTCCTAGCTGCCTGTCAGAGACTTTATTCATACACTGCACAGACACTGTTCAAGTTATATAAAAAATAAACTATATTATACAAAGCAAGTATATTCATAAAATGTGACATTTACAAATCTGTAACGAGAATTAGCAATTCAACCATTCATTGAAGTTGTGAAAATCGACTAAAAATCAACTGGGGGGGTGCGGAAAAAAAATGCAAGATTAATTAACTGTACTGTCCTGCAGTACTTGTCCTTGTAGGCTATTTGCAGTATATTAAATCGTTTTGGACCTAATTATTTTGCAGTGAAATGACCATCGGCGCTTGGCTTTGCGGCTCTGACACAAATAGACTATTAATTTAAAGCTTTTACTCTTAAACACAAAAGGCACGTCCACTTTAATGTAAATTTAAACATATCTGTGGTCAAGCTCAGTGCCTCGCTGTGTTCTATTAACTCTGAAACTTTCTCTTTGAGTCCCTCACATTTTGCGTGATGGTGTGGCGTACTGGTGCTGTTAAACCTTAAGTTAAACCTCAGCCCTCCACAACACCAATGGGCCTCATATCCTGAGCAATAAAGTCGACAATTCCTTCCGTGATATTATTTTTGCGTTTGGATGATAGAGGCTTAACATCCAGCGTGGTGTGGGTGTGTCTGGGGAACGCTACCGTTGTTGCGGGTGGGTGCGCCTGTAGTTATAAAACGATTATTAGACTATGAAATATGCCAATTCTGATATGTTCATATAGCTTACTCAAAACAGACAGGGCAACCTAACGCAGACAAGTTAGCTCACCGTTTTTAGGTGATATGCCATGTTTGTAGTCAGCTGCAATATGCAAACTGTTGCTTGCAAACTTTGCATTCAACTTTTTCCGTTATCTATTTTTGTAAAATGCTGCCACACTGGCGATGTCTTCGACATAGTCGAGGACTGACTGTAAATGAAACACTCACAGTTAAATAAATATTCAGCAAACCATCAAACAAAGGCTTTCTAGTACTTTCTTCAATCTGTCTCCGGTGTTGGGCTAATCCAAAAAAGGTGAAAACAAGGGGGGTGTTCTGAAGACAGACTGTTACCTGTGAAACAGGGATGCTCTGAAAACACCCCCATTAGCAGTTAGTGCTTTCCACCCATAGACCGTTACGGTCTATGCTTCCACCTGATGAAATTAACGCGGCAAAAAATCGACCAATCAGAATTTTGGTTGAGCCAGAACATCGACCAATAAATCGACTAGTCGACTGGGAGGTTACAGCCCTACCAAAGTTATTATATTATTCCGCATATTTCATTTGATGAGTTCCTACATTCATTCTCTTTTCCACTTATTTTTTTACCATTTGTTTTTTTCTAGTTTATCGGTTTTGATATACTTTTGTTTTGAAGATTAAGCAAATGAGGAGAAAAGCTGTAGCTTTAAAGTGAAAAGTGTACCTGTGTGTCTTAGCGTTAATGAAGGATTCAATCAGCCAACATTTAACGTGTCACATGTCGCCTGATACTGAGGTCCGATCTGTATGTCAATAATCTTTTTTTTACATTTATAGTCAATTTTACTTGTATTGGGCTAAACCTGTATGTACAATTACAATTCTTTTATCTTTTTAGGTGTGACATTATACAACCTGTCCAGGGACAGCAGATGTTAAATAGCCTTTTGGCTAATTCTGGCACATTTTACATTTTATATGTATTATTTGTGTGCATTCTCCAGGTTAAATAAACCTGAAAATCAAATAAAAAAATAAATAAAAATCAGCAGTCAACACTAACATCCTTATATTGAGCGCATATGGTCGTTGCTAACCGAGTTGAACTTGATTCTGAGAGACGACTGCTAGCAGAGCCAGGGTGGATTTCAGGGCCAAATTAATCTCTACTCAGAGAGTGGATTTAGACTGTAATACCTGAGTGAGATGGGACTTAACCAGCACCAGGATCATCAGCCTCAACAGAGAGAAAGAATGCTGTTTAGCCTACGGAGACTACAAGTCTCACACGCACAGACTTAGAAGTAACTCTCGTTCAGTTCTATTATACTTTGACCAGAAACAAGTCAAAAAGGCAACAACAAACATGTCGTTCCCCACAGATGATGCAATCACTGGTAACACGCTCTACGTATTTGAATATGATCAAAACTTCCTTGCTTTTATGGAAAATGAAAATACATTTTGTAGGGCTATTTGCACTGTCTGCTAGTGTCTTCTTTTTAGTGGCAACCAGTATGAGTAATTGCACAAACCCGGCATTCAATCATTAATTAAATGAAACCGCCAAAAAGACCTTTGTTCTCAAGACAGTAAAAATCTTGGAAAAGCAAATCTAGTGTAAATGAATTGTCCTCAAGACAAGTCTGTACAACAAGGATAGCTGGATATGTTGAGATGAATTTCATGGCATTTCACTTAAACTTATGACGTGGATAAAATGACTGATTAACATTTTTTATTTTATACTGTAATTGTATTGTCGTTGTCCCCCGCTGATCAACATGAAACTAACTACGACTCCCAAGGCGCATTTCAGCAAGAAACATCCAATCACAGAGCTTAAAATGGCGTGAGAAAGTTTACATCACGCAGTTGAAAGAACTGAAACCACAATCTTTAATCTAAATCAATTTGGTTTTAAATTCTGGTTCAATTTAGGATTAACTGGTGCCGTATTTCTCAACTGCACTGACAACGTGTTTTGAATTCGCTAGCACTTTGATTCACGTCTCTGACATGCTTCTTCTCCATGGCAACAGCAGTTGATGCTCATGGACACTGTTGTACTTTGAGCCGTTGACCATGTCCAAATGATGAATGAAGCATGATTTCTCATAAATGCAATTGAAATAATTACATCTGATGGCCATAACATAAACATATATGGTTATTACATTATCCAGAAGAGTCCCATGTTCCCATTCAAATTAACATTGAGATAATTGTTTATTACATTAGGAATACAGTATGGGGAGGGACTTCCAGAACCAGAGTAAACTTTTTAACTCATCACACTTTCATCCAACTGTCTGTGCCGTCTTCTCAGTATTATGCTAATTTCTATTGCATTGTAATACATTCCATTTCATAGATTATTAAACACTGCATCACTAACCTGCATCAGCCTCTCCAGCTTGTAGAACTTGCAGTGAAGATCCTCAAAGTTGTTTTTGTAAAGAGTTCTGAGGCCATACTCGTACATGATTTTCACCAACACACAGAAGGCCTGTTCCTCTGGCATCTGAAACAACATGGATAACAATAAACTACAGAGACATGAACTACAACTCTGTCCAACAACAACTGACTGTCCAACATGTACATCTGATGCCACGAAGAAAACAAGGACATTTTTGTTTAGCCTTATTTGACGGGTCCTAAATAAAACCTGAAGGACAGACAATTAAGGTGAAAGTGTGAATGACATGAAGGGACACAATTCACAGAGGTTACATGTGCCAGAAATTCTGTTTTTATGTAATTTTTTCTGTGTGTTGCTCGGATGAATGAAGATAAGAGGCATGAGAGAAAGCTTTAAACTGTGTGTGTCAGTATATGGGTTCACACACACACACACACACACACACACACACACACACACACACACACACACACACACACACACACACACACAGTGAGGTGATATTTAATCAGAGTGGCAGTATGTGTTTGGGGCTGAATGGGCTTCTGCAGGTAAACCTGAAGCCCTATTAATATTCCTGACATCTCCTCTGTAACCTCTCCCTGCTTTCTCTATAACCTGTCTGCCTCCTTCTCCTGTATAACCTTGCTTTCTTTTACTGCTGCTGTCCACTTTATCTTTCCCCTTTTCCTCTTCACCTTTAAAGCCTCCTCCTCCATAACTTTCACCTGTTTTCCTCCTTCCCCTGCACTCTCATATCTTTTCCACTCCTGTGTTCTCTCCTCTGTACATCATGCTGTGTCATTACCAAACTCATCCATAGCTCTCCTTCACAACTCTTCTACCATCTCTCCTCACCCTACCTCCTCCATCTTCCTCCTCTTTAACCTCTGTTGCCCTTGTTATTTGGACCTTAACCAAACTTCCAACTGCTGTTTTGGTCTTATGCTTTCAGCTTTACCTTCTTTTGCATTCTATCACTCCCTCTATTTCTCCACACCATTTGGCTATGAAGCGTTTTCATTCCAGCAGCCAGCCAGAGATGTTCTGTCAGTCTCCCTCTCAGCCTCCATTTACTCTCTCATATTGTCTCAGCTCTGCTTTATTACACCAACAGACTTGGTTTTTAATAGATGCAGAGAAGTGTAGGTGTAGCTGCACATTTGCTGACATTTTTTTCTTCTTTCTTTTAATAATTAGTTTGACTTCTGTCCTTAAACACAGTCTGTAGCATCAAGGTAACATTTCAGGTGCTCCAGAGAGCTTTTATTTTAAAAGCATGTGGCAAAGTAAAAGCACCAGAAGCAAGTTTTTGTGCTTGATGTGTATGTGTGTGTGTTGTATGTATCTAGTCATCTATCTAGTGCATTGACGACCATGAGAAAGCGGGCTTAGTGGATGGATAGATGAAAAGTTAACTCACGTGTAGCAGGAGAACAGCAGCAAGGAATGACTGACCCTGGCAATAACCAATTTCTTCATCATAGACAGAGTAGGCCTGTGAGAAAGAAAGAAAAAGAGAGTGGGGGGAACTTAATTTGGTTATTCTATCATCAAGACATCAGCATTCACTGACATTAATCAATGTGTTTACAATGTATAAATTGATTTCTGTAATTTTAAAACCCTTCAATTTTCTCCCTATTTTCACTTCACATTAACATTAAAATGGACTTTTATAGGTTGGCGATAGTTTACCTTCTTTGGGCTTAAAGGTAAGATTAAGTATGATTGCTTTGTACTTTGCCTGAGTTCGATTGGGCCTATACTGTAAATGAGCTAACGAGTATGAGAGATGTTTTCTTATTTTTCAGAGGACACAGGACCCATGGTCCCCTGTTATAGTGCAGGTAAAAAATCTGATTTCATCTGGCTGAAGGGTGAAGTGAAAGCTTTTTTGGTTTGAAATAATGTGATAAAGTTTCATAATTGCTGGAAGTTACCACACAGACAGCCCGCAAAAGTACACAATTTGTAAATGGCCTTAAAGTTTCAGCCCAACTGTAACAAAGCTACTACTATGTCCTAACCATAGACTGTATAAAATAAGTCCCAAACTTAGTAAATCTTTGCGATAATAATAAACATAATAATTACTACACTTTAACTCTGGTAATCATACATACATGGTATAACTACAATTAGCAAGTGCATATTATCTTTATCTATACCCATTATTAACCCAGCAAGGCAACCTGAATACTGTACTTGTCTTACAGTTACAAACATTCACATTGAGAGGCTGCACAGTTCAAACACAGTGTGATACAGTTATACCAGTCAATGAACAACTCCACTGGATCAGCTAGGGGATTTAGTGTCTTGCACTTCAGTGTTAAGGGTAGGGAGAAGTGTTAGCCCTTGGTTTAACAGTCAGTCAGTTAAACTCCTAGTTACTTGTTGTCTAATATAGGTTATAGTAGCATGAGCAAATATATAGAACATTGATTACCTGTGCTTGAGTCATCACAAAAATTTTTTTCTACCACGTGGTATGGTAATATTTTAGTAGGCTCAGCAATTCAGGCTTCCTTTTGAGAGTCTAAACAAGTCATCTCTACACCATTTGATCTTGAGTGCTTACTGCCTTGTTGATCTAGAGCATCAGTACATACAGAGAACATTTCCTAAGAGACAGTTTCTTTCTCATAGCCTTTTTTCAGAGGAATTTCCCTGGGGACTGTCTCCCTCATGCTTTGGTTTTTCTATTTGTCATTGTCAACCTGTCTCTTCTCTCACTTTTTTGCTCTTTATGAGGGATCTATTTAGTAAATGCTGAACTAAGTTCCTGTATCTAATAACATAACACCAAAATTACATTAAATAAATTGCTGATCACAGCCGCCTGTTTTCTCTATATGAGTTTATTTCTACAGATGACCCCTTTCACATTGTCATTTTAAACTTTGTTATAATAAAATATTGATTATATAAAATCAGATGCCTGTACTCACTGTGATGGCACTGATGCAACATTCACTCCCCACTGACTAGCTGCCATTGATAAACCAAGCATAGCCTGGGCTAGGAAGGCTAAATCCATTGCCACTGTTAAAGCCTGATTGATTTTAAAAACAGTAGAGCAAAGAAACTTTAGTCATGCACAACAAAAATGTCTTACCACTGCAGTGTTAAGAGGTGGCCTGTTATATAAGACTCCTGGCAATTTCATCATTAAAGTAGGGAAGCCCGACAAAGGAGACTCACCTTCAGATGACCGTTTGGGAGAGGTACTGTCACAAAATGTTTAATAGTGGGCACAACCCACCAATCATGCTAATGAGCAAACAGATACACCTTTTCACAGTGTAAACAAGGATCCAGGGACAGGCACAAGTGTATGAAACCATTTGACCTACACTTTTTAATGAGGGAGAAGAAGGCCACATCACACAGCTTCAACTCTTATCGTACATTTACACTGAACAGTAAATTGTTGTTGAAAGGCATCAGAGGTAAGTGGGGCAGCATACAGGGCAGGTAAACCATCTGACTTCTACATATAAGCTTGTGGGCAAAACCAGCAGCACCGAAGCTCAATAGGTTTGCTTTTAACATCAGCTTTATAAATTGTGTTTAGTTCCACCCTTACCCAGAGTTGAAAAGATTTAGCTAGTAAACGGTTCAATATCTTTCTTACTGATATATTTTGGCAGAAAGCTCAGATTTTGATGGACAAATCAACTTCAACAGCAGTCAAATCTCTGCACATTGGGTGAAAAGATTCTCTCCCTCTTTTCATGCTCAAAAAATGAGTGTGGACATCCAGAGCTCTATTGCTGATCTGTATAGCTAATTTTGGGTTTGATGCTGAGGTAATGGAGGAGTCTTCTGGAGCTGTCTGAAGTGTAATCTACAAGCTGACATGCTTGATGGAGTGTGGCATTCACATGTCCCCAACTCAGCTGGGAGAAGTGCATGCTGACAGATGGATGGGGGAGGTTCTGGTGGGTGAAACCTAAATTTGTTATCCTGAGCAGATAATAGACTCAAAAGGGTGGATTATTACCATCTATATGCCTAGTTTCTCATAACCAACAAGGTTAACACAGGGAAAACACAGGTTTTCTATTTGTATGTGTATAACTTTGGAGAAAACCTTTTAGCCAATGGAACTATTAATGATCATCTGCACTAAAGTCCAAAATAAGGACTTGCCTCACACCTCGAGCAGGCACGCGCGCCACACAGACAAGAAAGTGAGAGAAAAGAAAAAAGAGACTAGCTGTCCGGAGGATAATCAGTTGAGATAGTGTGTGTGCATCTTTGAGAACTGTAAGTCTTATAACTTATGTTGTCAGTTCATTTAAGCCTGTTGTATTGGTCTATAGTTCTTTCACATTTAAGCTAGTGATCCCGTTGTTTGTGTTCTTCACCTGTTAGCTAGGTTGCATGTTGCATCAAAAGAGAGAAGTTGTCTCCGTCCGTTTTTTAACAGACGCACCTGGGGCAAAGTAGGAAACCAAAATCAGCTTTAAATACAGTCCTAATCTAGTCTTCACTAACAAGTTTCAAATAATTTTACTGGAGTTACAGTTATTATTGTTTGCGTCATCAATACCATTTTCAATCTAATTGGATGGGACTATACTGTAAGTTGCACTTGACGCACCACTAAGACGACTTGACAGATTCGGCATTCTGCATTCAAATCTTGATGGCACTAACGTTAGCACATATGGACTGCGACATAATTGAAAATGAAGAAAACGGAGATCCCAAAAATTCAGCAGACAAGCAACAAGGTATTCCCAGTCACCATCGGCCTTATCGGTCTGATGAGGCATCAAGAATGACTCCTGGCCAATGTGCGGCATAGCTTCTTAATTAATGTCCTTTTAGTAATTCATATTTAATCCTTTATTTTCTCTCCAGAAGCCATATTTGAGCACACACACATACACGTAGATTCCTTTAAATGTTAAGGGGAAGATTAAAAAAGAGAAACTGGATCTGTGAATTCTCACAGAATCAAAACTGAATTCATATCTTGTTACTCAGTCATAATCTTACTACAAGGCTACTTTTACTTTTATACTTTAAGTAAATTTCCAAGTCTGTACTTTGATACTTTTACTTGAGTAAATAAGTTAAATCAGTACTTCAAAAACTAGAGTATTTTTTAACACAAGTATCTGTACTTCTACTTAAGTACATGAAGTGAGTACTTTTGCCATCTCTGTTTTTGCACATACTGTCTGGTAGGACCAGGCTAACAAGAGGGGAGATGACAACAACTATGGGTTTAGCATTGCTAGCGTTAGCCTCAGCTAACTCCTTCACCACTAAAGGCTCGAGCTGGAAAATCAAACTTTTCCCAAACCCCATGAGGAGAAGGGCCACAACATCATGGCCACCAACAAAACTCAACAACGTTTGTTCTATTCCGCAGCATTGCCATAATGGACCGAATGGCTTTGCTCACATGTTTCTCCGCTGCCATTACGGAACCTCAACGTCATCATTCTCAGCCACTCCCTCTGTACACTGATTGGACAGGTAAAGATTTGGCTGGAGAAAACCCAAGAATATCCAACACTGCATGGCTGCAACCTGGAGCGTCCCGTGTCATGCCATGCCATCTCATGCCATCCTGCCTGGTGCCATCCCCGAGCTTCTACTTTTCAAAATAAAAGCTTGCATCTGGAATAAATAAAGGTTGCGTTGACTATCATGCTAATGAATAGAATACTTGAATTATTTGGTGTTTTTTTACTAAACAGTAACGGCAATCATACAAATGAATAAAATACTTAAAATGTGTCTACAAGATAAATGCAAACTATCATACTGATGAATAAAATACTTAAAACATATGTCAGTCTATAAAATAAATGCAGATTATAGGCAAACTAAAAAAATCCTTCTATGGCTGCAACCTAGAGCCTCCCGTCTCATGCCCTCTCGCCATGCTGATAAGTAATTGTATTTGCAGCAATGTCCCAGTGAAGTGTGAAAACAATATAGAATATATAAATAAAAAGGAGTCTTGGAAAGAGTGTAACATGTTTATTTTTGTATTCTTGTTCTTGTGTGTGCGGATCTTTGTTATCCCTACTCAGGAAATCCTGCCGTTAGTTGGCAGAATTGGCTGCGTCGCTGATGCAG
Source organism: Percina caprodes (assembly GCA_013375575.1). Taxonomy (NCBI): domain Eukaryota; kingdom Metazoa; phylum Chordata; class Actinopteri; order Perciformes; family Percidae; genus Percina; species Percina caprodes. The sequence continues at coordinate 2,847,343 of JABXJD010000004.1, read as the reverse complement.
GTTTCATCAAATGTACATTAACATCAGGGACATAACAATAACATCCAGAAATTAGCAAACTATATGTATGGCTAAAATTGTAAATTTAACAGTTTTTAACGTTTTGCAATTGATTGCAACAAACGTGGTCAGGAACTTACCCGTGACTCCATCTGGAAAATAATTTGCAATTTCGTATTTTTGACCCTCTGAACTTACCGTTGGACACGCCTCGGCAAGATACGAGACGACGTGACATGGGACGCACCAGGCCGCAGCCATACCTGCCTCAGAATATACCACAAAACCAGACGGAGTACCGAAGGAAAGTGAAAATTGAGTGGGAGTACATAGGAGGGCGGAGCCAGGCTAGGTCACCAGGACATGAACCTATCCTGAATAATGTGTGCATGGAAACATTCACAGGGATACGCAACATTAGCCTGGTTGATGAGGCATTATCATGTTTGCTTTTCCACCCAGCTTTGTGCAAGTTTTGTTTCCATGGAAATACAGCAGATATTCTCTTTATCCATTTATCTGAGATTCACAGGTTTTAAATCCCCAGACCAGCTGGGAGGATAGTACTCCGCTGTCAGAGTCTTGAGTAAGACAATCAACCGCTGACTGCTCCAGCAGGCTTTCTGAGTGACCACCGGTACATGTCTAAGGTTATACAGGTTAGCTGGAAGTGTGACTAAGTGGAGCATTAAGAGAATGTATTATCACTGAAAAGAGCACAGAGCTCAGGTGACCTTCTTTGGAGAATAAAGGTTAGAAAATAAAAAGACTCAAGGCTTATTACCGAGTAGCATACGGAGATGAATATAAACTTTGTTCTAGATTCTCGGTGCCTGTAAACCACTTATGCCTCAAGATCCAACCAACCTTATCAGCAGCAGATACATGGATTTGCATACAAATGAAGACTGGCTAGCCACTGACCTAGTTGGGTCCAGACTGGAAGCTAACCTTTCCTGACAGGTTCTCCCAGAGCGCTGACCGGCCATACTCTACTTCTGCTTGTTCATCATCTAAAACTACCTTTGATTTTGATGAATGAACAAAACACATCTGTGATATCCATATTTGTGTCCTTTCATCTGACTTAGCTTAGTGCTCACAGGTTTCTGTTCAATACATAATTAAGAAATGCAAGCTTTTAGCGTCTAATTACTGTTTTAGTTAATTTGACATTACAGAAAGACAGTTCAATGACCAATATATTCTTTTCCATCTCACTACGTAATTTTTGCTTGTAGATTAAAAAAAATCACTTCTTGTTAATCAACAGCTAAATACGCTTCAATCTAAAATAGCTGATGGCATGTGCAGGTGCAAATGATCTGCATGTTAACATACAAAAATCTACGTGATCTGTGTCTGAAACCCCTCCCCATTAAATGAAATAGCGGGCACTAAAAATAATAAAATAAAAAAGTGGTGTTCAGTACACTACTTTTGGTTAACAACAATAGAGCAATAATACATTACAGTCATGTGACACCTGACAGGGAGTTTTTTTCTGGGGATGCAATTTTTGAGAACGCTGTTAATCTTGGTAAACTGTTAATATGAGTATCCATTTTAATTGGATTACATTTTGATTTAATATTTAGTTTTTTCTGTTTGTGATAGAGTTGTTGGATATAATGTAGGTGACAGCAAAGACATCTATGCATAATAAACTGTCTTGGTTAGGTTCACAGCTGCTGACAACCCAAGAGAAGGACAGTGACAGAGATTCATTCTGGCTTTAATACATTACAGTAGTACTGACCTTGGCTTTTGTCTGAATAAAATGTACCGTGTGTCTTCACAGATAATTACCTCAGGATGTGAGTCCACTGGGACTCTCTCCTTAGAGTGCTTATTTTCTCAATTATTTAAGTGGAAGAAATGCTCAACTGCATGTTTTTTATGGTACCAGGCTCATGGCTGATTCACAAAAGGTCTGCATGAAAGATACTGTTATGTGAGTTTGTGTGGTTGGCTTGAAGTTTTTTCATTATACCATGCATTTGATATTATATATCGTTGGGTTTTAACATGTTGTTTCTCTTGTAAGGATGCATCAAAAGTGGGTCTACATGAGTCTACACGTCTAGTAGCCATCTGATCAAATTTTTGTATCTTTAAGACAGTTTTTGATATGTAATTCAGCTTATGCTATCCAAATGAGCATCACTCTTCAAACTGGATTCCAGGATTTCAATAAAAAAAATTGAATGGACACACTACCCTCACTCATAGCCTTAAATCTAATATACTTTGATGTGTGACCATGCTGGTGTTGTACCCTTAACGTTTTCTCAGATATATTTGCCTTCCACCACTATAGCCAGCCTATAAATAATAACAAGCAGTACAACATAATATTCTGTATTTGAATGAAAAACTCGCTGAATTTTGACGCAGTTTAAAGTCATTCGGTAACCCTGCAAACTCAAGCTCCATCTCACAAGCTACTATTGGCTTCTAAATTTCTTCAAATCTACTCATGATCAGCCTGACATTGCAATCCTGTGTAGATGTAGGTGAATTATTGAGAGTTGATAAAGTGTTGACTTTACTTCCGTCACTAAAACTGTTCAAACCTAAAGCACTTAAACTAGGAGAGTTACAGTAGTAGGATTAAATATTCTGCAACAGCTATTTCTTACCTCAAATGAGATATTCAGAAACCCTTTTGGGTGGGTGAAAATTTGAAGAAAATATCAATGACTCTCCACTGAGTGGTGGGGATGTCTGGTATGTCATGTGTAGGAAGGGTTCATGTTGATGTCTCAGTAAGGCAGGTACTGTCAATCATATTTTGTAGAGCTAACTTGAAATGCCAAACAAATTCCTACTGAGCTTTGCCAGATCACAAATAGCAAAAAAAGGAAAAACTAATGGCAGGCTTCATAAGAAAATGCTAACGTTTTACAAGGCCTAGCACACATTTCAGAATTAGCTTCTCATCTCACAGCACTTGATTCTCAGCAGGAACGTTTTAAAAAATGTTCAAACACAGCATGAAAGAGTGTGTATCAAGAGGTGCCTTCTGTTCCCAGATAACACAGAGAAAGTGAGATACTGTATAATACGGTATAATCCAATGCTGCTTTTATCAAATTCAAAATATTGGGATGCTACTCTGCTGGGATTCCCGTCCACAACCTCAATGTCAAATCTCAGACTCACCTTGCAGATCTTGTACAATGAATCCTGTCCATCTCCGTCTGAGTCCTTGAAGTAGTCGTGTGCAGGGAAGGTGCGGTGGATGTCCCGGGTGATAACACCTTCCTGAGCCGAGTCCTGTAACACATATAGATCACACGTGACATGACAAAAAAGGGTTATTTAGATACACAATATGTTGAGTTTTCATATCCTGTTCATGCGTGAAGGTTACATACTGCCCATCCTGATTTATGCACTTGTACATGGATTCATGAGATGACAATGGCAAAGTCTCTAACATATCTTTTCTCTGTTTGTAATTGTTTATATACAGTAGAAGAAGGCAATGCATTCAACTGTATCAGTTCACAGCACACTGCTAAGTCACCATGTTTGTTTGTGTGTGTATTAGTGTTTGTCCCATCCCTCCTGCAATAGCACTCCCCAGGCCTCAGTCTCTTAGTCTGTGCCATCTAATCCACAGCAGCCACTGCAGCGTATACACACGCATGTGCACACTGTTTTTTTCCCTCACTTTCCTTACACACACACACACACACACACACACACACACACACACACACACACACACACACACACACACACACACACACACACACACACACACACACACACACACACACACACACACACACACACACACACACACACACACACACACACACACACACACACACACACACACACACACACACACACACACAGCAAACACGACCAGAGAGAAGACAGCAGCATTCTCCAACAACTCACTGTAAACTGCAGATAAACCAACCTTGAGCCTGCCTGGCCTTGATGTGTGTTTGTGTGTATCAGAGAGAAAGTGTGTGTGAGTGAGAAATTTCATCTTTCTTGCTGCTTATCCTCCCCTTGTTTCCTGACAGTAGAGAGAAAAGGAGGGAATTTAGGAGTGTCTCACTGAGTGAAAAAGCAGTCTGCTGCATTTTGTGGAAACCCTTGCAGAATATCATGCTCATATGGTAAAAGGTCTTGGTCCTCATTGTCCCCATGTATTTTTGCAGGGATATTTTTCCACCCTAAACGACAAAAAGCCCGGCAATGCTCTTTGAATGGATTAAAGTGGCTCAAACTAGCCAGGAGATTGATTGTATAACAATAGTTCTTAAACTATTAAACTTGATCACTAAAGGAGCAGCTCAAAATATCTTTTTGGGGTGTTTTGGCAGCCTTTGGCCAGAGACCTTTATTGCATGTCACCTGCCAATCCCTCCATGTATCCTATCTGTCTCTACTATTGTGTCAAAAAAAGCCCCCAAAATAAAATATTTACAGAAAGGATATGTATATCTTTTTTCCTCATAGGCGGACAAGTAATTCTTTAAAAAGAGGACCTTTCTAAATAACTAACAGACACATTTACAGCTCTGTTCACATCTTTGTATGGCTTTAAATTGACACAGCTTCGAGGTTTGGTTATTTTTAGAGCTGAAAAGATAAGATGATTCATCAATTGGTCGATTGATGAAAGCCCAAATTTTCAGATCCCAGCTTTGCAAATGTCAAAATTTGCTGGTTTTCTTAGTATTCTACTACTAGTGATAGATGTGAACTAGGGATTATGCAGTTCCTTAAAACCACAAGTACAGTATTGCCCAATGCTTGTTTTTATTATATAATGTGTGCTACATACAGTACTTCAACTGTTGGTTGATGTTACATGGTCATTTTTGTAAAAATTTATTTTTTGATTATTTATGTTGATCAACTTGCTTTTATTTATTTTTGTGAATTAATCAGGAAGAAAAATATAGTAAAATACAAAATTGCAAAAAAAAATCATGCCAAAAAAGCTTATGATAGAATATTGACTGTTACGTGTAATGATCAAAAACACAATTATGACCACCGCACTTCATTTATCACTACTCTACCATATTTTGATATTACAGTCAACAATTATCTACATATAATTTCTTGTTTAACATGTTGCCAATATCCTACAATATCACACACACACACACACACACACACACACAGTTTGATAGAAGCTGCTGGCACAACTGCGTGTAATGCTTTAAAGAGATTTTTAGTGTGGAGGTGGTGTGTCGTTCTGTGTATTATGTGTTAGAAGTGGAACTAACAGTTTTACATTGTGGTCCTGCTGTGACACACAACACAAAAACAAATGCAGCTCTTCAGGAATGAAGGTAGCACTGTGTGAGAGTGGTTGTCGTCACATGACAGCAAAATAAATGTTGCGGTTTTATTATTTAATAAATGGAACAGAAAATATTGGTTAGTTACATTTCAAATGTTTTTAAATCATATTTTAAGAACATAGGATATATCTAGATACATTGTTTCCTATGTTGAAGAGGTATTTTTCCAAGACAGTAGATGCTAACTAGGGTCGTCTTACATTTGCAAATAAGTCACTGAATCAATAGGTTGATCAGCAGAAAATTAATCGGCTGCTATTTTGATAGTAATTTTTGCTGATTTGCTTTGTCTAATGTGATTGTGAACTGGATAACTTTGTGTTTTGAACGGTAGGTTGGGCAAAACAAGCAATTTGATGACATCTCACAGAGCTTTAGTAAATTATGATGTTCATTTTTCACTTTTTTCTGATATTTAATAGACCAAATGATTAATCAATAAATTAAATAATTGTCAGTTGCAGCCCTACTTGTATAAACCAATACTGTACATATTACTCCTCCATATAGATGTTTTCATCTAAAAGAGAATAGAGCGTAGAGGACATCCAGACAAATAATAGTTTAATTGATTACTATTACACTATTATACAAGTAAAAACATACCTTAAAATAATTAAACACTAATGATTAATGTATGCTATGAGTGAGCCCATCAATATTATAATAATAATTTATGACACTGTAATTACCATGGCAACATCAGCGATGACCAGCAAGAATCTGGCAGACAGTGAAAGTTGTAAACACTTTGATTTAATAAACCATGCATGCCTTGATTAATTACCAGCATAATTTCTCAAAAAACACCACGAGGATGAGGACACACAAACTGAGGAGCGGACGTCCTCTAATCGGCCTAATCTTCTTCCTTCCTCATCTTGAATCCCTTTTTCTTATTTTCTTCAATTTCCCGCTGAATACTTACTCAATTCAATTCTTTACTCCATCTCCTTCATTCCTTTTCTATCTTTTTAAACTTTTATATTCTCCCCTTTTTCTGCTTCATCTCTTACGGCCCTGTTTCCTTCTCTTCCTTCTTATGTTTTCCTGATCTTTTTCATCAATTATTATTTTTTCTAATTTATTTCCTTATACATCCATGTGTCCTCCAAAATATTTGCCTCTCAAAAGAATGCCTTTTTTATTTGTAACACCAAACTTTTTCAGAAGTCCTGCTAAGCTGAGAGAGAGAAAAACCCATACAGTAAATAAAGAGATATGCGTGTATACTGTGTGTAGTGTTCACTAGGTGTAGTGCTATATACCAGTTTTCATGATGATTATATAAAAAATCTAGGCGTTAAATTAAGTAATTAAGGTTATATTGCTAACAGGCTCTATAGGCTTAAAAAGGGGCAAATTCATATGTTCACCCTTCCTGCCATGGCTTGCACACATCCAACATCATAAATGCTTAAATATACAAAGAATGGACATGTAAACAGACAGCTGTGGCCTTGACTAAGGCCTAGTATGTCTGCTTTGAGCACGTTGCACACATGCACAGGAGATAGCGCTACTACTTATAGAGGAGTGGGAAGGAGACATCCGCACAGAGCCTATGCGTATACAATGTAATGACGACAATTATGTCATGTGGGCCCTGGAAGACCCTCGCGCACATGGATAGTATAATTTCAGCTTAAGGCACCACCAGATCATTATCCTCCGAAATAGGAGAGAGAGCTGGATGTTGTCATTGAGTGTGGCACAGCTAGAAGCAGTGTGTTCAGCATCATCACACTACCCCTATCAGCAATGTGTTTGTTCAATTTCCAGACAGAGGAAAGAGAAGGACAGAGGATCTGTGGCTGTGATAAGACCATGGTAAGAGAGGCAGCATCATATCTGTAGAGAACATAAGGCTATTCTTGACTGCAGGTAAAAGTGGATGGTTGTTAGGGGTGTGATGATTTAAACAAGTGGTAACAGGAAGGATTGCTGGATCGTTCCTGATTGGCAAAACCAGTACATGCAAATTTCACTAAGCTGCTCCAC